>OY728156.1:1794294378-1795544378 GCA_963277665.1 Viscum album | reverse complement strand
ATAGTAACTATACATACTTGTAATGGTTGTTTTCAGGATTTTATATTATTTAATCCTCTATTGGTCATTGGATATTGAAGAAAAATCTTCGAGGACCACTTCAACCCAATCAATTGAACAAAAATGTCATATATCCGAATAAGGATTTCATTTTCATTACTATATCTTGTTTGTGATTTAGATAATCAAGACATTGGTGAACCACACCAACCATTTTATTTCAATATAGAACATTTCGTACCTAAGGTGACACAATCGTGCATATAATTAATTTCTCAAAAAAATAATAAAACCAAATCATCAATTTTTTTAACTCAACTTTTTCATTAAGTGAAAAATTATGAAGTACTATTATAATAATATATACTAAATTAATATAATTAATTATCTTTATTACCAGTGTATTCAATGTGAAATTAAAAAAGAAAAATGTAGACAAACAGGATAATAACTGGAGGGATATCATCAGTAAATTATTTTAGTTACAATTGAAAATAAAATAATTATATTGAACTACACAAATAAATAAAATAATGTAAAAAACAATACAAGATACAATCTACCATTATCCAATAAATATAGTAACAACACCTTTGGTAGTTGTAACAGACACCAGTCAAAAATAAAAGTCACTTCATTCTTAATGAGTGATTATCCAATCATCCCTAAAAATAACATCACAAAATTTAATATCATTAACCAAAAAATAAAAAAATGGTGAACCCCTCATTAATAGAGAAATCAAGAAGGATATTGAATAACAATATCTATCTTTGTACTAAGGTGTTTATTTATATCTGCCATATATGGTAAATGATCCACATGAAGAGTTATTGAATCAGTAACATGAGATGATATTAAAGATGAAGATACACATGAATCAAATAAATAAATCACTATGTATGATGATATTGTTTTGTTACAACTCACATACACTAGTAAAATATCAACATCCACTGCAGACTCTTCAACTATGTTATAAATATTTATTATAGATGCCTATGGGTGAAACCCATTATTCATGAAGCTTATGATTTTATATTAGAACAATTAATAATTTATGATCCAATTTAATTTGGATTAAAATAAACAATATTAAATAATTTCATCAATTCAATTATTATTCTATTGGAGTTAGAGATCATGTGTGCCTCAATGAAAACCTGTTTTGAATGAATATCCTTTACAATCTATAAAACATTTATAGATCTTCTTCCATGAAATATAGGATTTCTGGATGAACCAGAGTATCGAGGTCCACCATGAGAGTAATTATACATGTGGTTAAATTTGAAAGATATCAGTGAAATAAAAGTATGGGAAAAAGTATATACCATCACCCTAGTCATGTCATCCAGGTCATGTCTGCCATCAATACTATATCCATCACATCAGCATAAGAATTCATATTTAAGAAGAAAAATTCCCATCAAATATGAGCTTGATTTCTGAAATAAAATCCCCATGACAATATCTTATCATTTTTCAATATTTTAGTAATAATTCTACCATATAAATAAATATATTATTATACTTAGTTAGGAATATTTTAATTTTCTACAGTTTAAGAGACACCATTTTATTTCATAGAAAATAGAATCAAGATAGAAAAAATATGTAAAAATTACTATGAACACATTTCACTCCATGTATTAGTGGTTATTTACCATAACCATAAAATCCCACAACCTTATTCTAGGACCATAAAGCATGATGGTAACAAAAATCGCATTAAATAAAATTAGAATCTCCCCATAACTGTAAAATAAAACCATTCCCACTAAACCAATCATCTTCATCTTAAGGATCATTTGATCCCTAAAAAGATGGGGAACCCAGAAACGTAAATGTTAAGCATGACCACTGGTATCATCTAATTATGGTCCCATGGATGGAGTATAAATAGGAATATTCATGGATACATATCATTAAGAATAGAGGGAACTCACCATTTTTCAATTATATAATAGTCAACTAGAGTATCCTCCTATTTTATTTCATTTGTTTGTCCACCCACATGACATTTTAGACGTACTCCTATTGCCATGATGATGATAATCATAACCTAGAAAAAATAGATAAATTTACAAAGAAATTTAGATGAAAATTTCAATCATGATCTGCCTTTTTTAAGCTAATAAATAATATTAGAGAATTCATGTATTATTAGAGCCAATAGTCAAATAAGGAAAATATTGTAAACATATATAACTAATCATCAATTATACAATTTCGCAAACACCCATGGTGACATAAGGAAATTTATGTAATGACATTTCTATATAATCACTCATAACTACCTCCCATGTCATAAAAATCCTACTTTATATATATAAAGGAAACTCTGACCACATCCCAATTTATTAGATATATGATTAATCTCTAGATCTTAAACAACTTTATAATGAACAACCTCAGATACCATGGATTTTTGATGCCTGAACCAATAATAACATAGCCATAATGGTGTTTTTGAACTGGAAGTGTTAGGGACCAGAATCAGGCCTCATTCAAGAATTATTTGGGAATGATATTTCCACAAAACAATCGATGATAAACAACATATAATTCAATATGTCAAAAATTTTATAGTAGAAGATCCCAGATATAAATCATATAAAATAGTTCCTAATAATATAGATAAAACTCAACAAAAAATTATCCAAAATAAACATCCAAAATTTATAAAACGATTAAAACCACTATATAACAGTGAACCTCTAATCCCATGTTCATCATCAAAATTATGTGGTCTATGGGGAAAATAACATCCACATCTACATAGTGGACCTTTTATATTGTTAGGACATGAAATAAATAAATCTATAATCACCCAAATAAAGGGTATGATGTGAACTAAATATCCCAATATGGTCTAAGTAAAAGAATCATAATAGTTTCCATAATATTAAACCAATTAGTATTTGAAATTAAATATTAAATATGATGAAATTTCATATCACATTCACATTTAAAACAAAACAAGACCTATATTCAATAGATGGAATAAATTTTGAACATGAATTAATGAAAAATTTTCTCTGATAAAATTCATATAGATAATTTTTCTAAGAACAAATGTTCTATTTATAACATAATGTATACAAAAATCATAGCCAACACGTACTATGTATTTTCTTCACTGAATAATGTTCAGTTTTTTCTAAAGGATCTTCTTACATTGAAAATCTGTGGCTTGGGAATTACATTTTTTACATATCACTTACAATCATGATGAATATAACCCATAAATATCCTAGGTATGATATTCTTATCAAAACTAATTTATTAATGAGTTTAAATATTCAATCAATTTTTATACGATCAAGATCATAATGATATTTTCCTGAATATCACACTACTTCAAAAAAAATTAATGGGATCAATTATTGTATAAAAAATGAAAATAGTCTCATTTCAGGTAAATTGTCATTTATAATTCATATTCCACATTCTCAATTTCAATATTAAAAAACAATATTTTAAATATAAAACATGGGTTTTCTAATATTTCAATCACATTAAATAAAAAACTAATCATTGGCTTTCTTCAATTCAATTGAATGAATTTTTCTCCATAAAATAATATAAAATTATTTCATAAATTCCATCAATAATTTATTTTCTCAGAAATAAATCCATCATTTCTAAAATTCATCCAAAATTATTCATTCTATTCATATTAGGGGTTTTCAAAAACTCTAATACATTTGATATTTCAAAATCAAAAAATTCCAAATTAAATGTTTTAGAAATAAATTAGATGAAATTTAAACCTAATAAAGTAGATCATTTTCACTATTAAATGTCAAACCACAGATGGAAACACCTCCAATGAAACATTGAAATAAAATGGGCAATATCTGTAACTAGAACATTAATAATGATTAATGGAAAAAAATTGATTCTAAAATAATGATCTATAATGAAAAATATTAGACAGAGTGAAATTTATTTTCGATCCATCATGAACATACCTAACTGAAACTCACTATGAAGTAGATAAAGAATGATTATATGAGAAATCCCATAAGAGGCCCAATAAATGGAGAGGGATTAGATCGTCCTCAATAACATCGATTCTCCAATAGTAGATTTTGGAGAGAACAATATAAGTTTTTTTGGATCCTCTAATAGAAGGAAAATCATTTTAGAAATGAATTTGGTGATTATCGTCATAATCTATGTGCTTGGGAGTTTAAAAAAAAGTTGCATATAAAATAGTGTACATGGATTACATTAGGGGACAACTGTTTGGCGAAATCATGAACCAAAACAATGGCCTAATTATTTTTACATGCAATCTCACTAAGTTGGGAACATGATTTCTAAAAAACTATTAACAATTCATTCTCCATTATCCATATGTACATGGAATGTAATACAGGGAAAAATTTAGTTAACCTATTCACTAATCATGAATTGACTAAAAAGCATCCAAAATTATCCATTTATCCTGAATAGATCCCAAAAAAGTAACCTACATAAATAGAATCTATCCAAAGATTGACTGATACAAAAAAAACAAATAATGAGGTGTTAGATGTTTATATATATAAAATGGAATTTTATAAGGGAATAAATAATCATAACTATCTTATAAGTCATATTCATAAAAATATCACATCAGTGTCATCAAAATTAAAGGCATGATACTTTTCCAAAATATATTTGTAATGAAATTTTTATAATATATATTTTTTTTGATTTTGTCTGAGTTAGAATGGTAAATGTTTTGCAACCTTTCCCATCCACTAAAAAACCCATGCAATCCCACTCATCATGTTACAAATTCCTCTTGTTTCCCATGAAATCAGTTAACCAATCACATTGAGTGTATCAAGATAACCATGTAATAAATAATAAATAAAAAAATATAATCGATGAAAAACCACTATTTATACAGAATTAATTTTCACCATCCTCTGATGATTCAATTATTACATTATTATAGTCTCTTTGACTTTATTAGGCCCTATTTGGTGAGATTCATTGACATCCAACCATCAATGTAGAAATTTACAAGGTTGAAAATACATGTCCTAATAGAGTTCAATTTTAGTTGATTGATATTATATATTATTATTGGAAAATAATAAATAACATAAAAGACAATAAAATGATCTTCAAATGATTTGGATAGGAATCTATATAGCCTATTTTACTTGACCATCTTTCTGAGAATGGTATTCAATGATCAATATGAACATTGATGCCCAATCCTCCTATAATAATCTCCCAGAAGAATATAAAATCAATGGATTGCAGAATTCCCTGAAATGTGATACGAACCTCTATGTAATGTTTTTTTTAATTTATCTAAATTTCAATTATCATAAGTTGGAATAAAGTTAGGTAATTTGGTTAATCAATCAATTACTTCCCAAATCACATTAATGCATTATAAAATAATTACTAAAATATAATTACTTCTATTGATATTTCATTTCAATTTTACACCGGTATAGGAAGGGGTAATTTAAAACAACATGGGATCTTATTCATGGACATAATACAATGATAGTTATTGCAGTGGGGTACAAAATATTTATTTTTTCTCTAATATCTAGATGTTAGAAAAAAATCATAATACAAAACATCAATGTCATGCCTGGGGGAATCACACAATTTGAATTCTGATAATCCCCCATCTCATACAATCTCATATGAGACATAATAAAAAAATATTGATGAAATGGATTGGATATTCATAAAAATATCACACACTAGTGGTCACAATTACATATCATGATTACCTAAATCTGCCTAAAATAATTCCAATATAATTATTTAGGATAATCAAATAAAAATGAGTTTTACTATTGTACTTTTACAAAAAAACCTCAATATCATCCTTCCATTATCCTAAAATCATCATTGAAAAGGGATCAATATTATTCCATCCCTCAAATTATTTTTTCATAAACCGGGAAAGAAGTTTCTTTTGTATATAGTATGCACCACAAAATATTACATTATAGGTGTTTAAGAGATGTTAAAATCATAATATTATTCATAGAAAACTAATTTATTATTTTATATATTCAATTACATTTTGGGGAAGATAAAACTCAAGATCAGGTGAACAAATTAAATAACAATACATTCCCTAAAAATGTAGTAATTTGAGATCTAAGGAGTGATCATCATAACCAAATGTTATAGATCATTTTTAGGATAATTACTCTCATTATTCAAAAGATAATGAACTCCAAAATACACCATTAGATCTCCCTATAATAGAATTTCTACTAAACATAATGTCAAAGAAAACAATTACCACATTACCCTCTACAACCTATAGAATATTCAACATTCAAGTATAGTTCCCATGAAATTTCCTCTCATTGAAAAAGTTTGAAAATTCTAAACCACAATATAACTTCACTCCATAACTATTGAGACTAGTCAATTTATAAGTTTTCATAAATAACTATTTCATAAACAAGTTGTAAAACATTATTAATACTAATAAGAACATAATATAAATTATAAATCAAAATTCATCCTATGACATGAAAGCGTTGTGATTTTTATGTCCAAGTAAAAAACATTTTTCTAAGACCATGTTATTAAATAAATTCAACTCTGTAATATGTAATTTTCATTTATACATCATGGAAAAATATCATGATTACACAAGATATTAAAAAAAACTTAAATAAACCACACAATCCTTACAATTTCAAGAATATTCCAATATTAAAAAAACTAATAAAAAAATATGTAGTTGGTATTTAATTGGAAAATAAATCGTAATAGTTCCATAAATGATGAAATATAACTTGATACACCAAAAAAAATCACAATACACGCATAGTTGTTAAAACTTCTTCTTAATGTAGTGTTTCTTGTATGTGACGCTTTGATCTAAAATTGTAGTAACCATACTAATGATATATATTTGGGTCATCACCCACTAGTTAGTTAAAATTAATAATGATATGTTTCATGATGTACTTGTTAATTTAATGTAATCAAACTGGAATTCTGGTAGTCAACAAACAATAAAAATGTTTGTTTGATAATCTTGGATAAAAACAGCAGTTCTACCTATTGTTGCAAACTGGGCTAAAAAATATTTGTAAAATCCAATCATAAAATCTATACATTAACTCATTTATTTATTCTAGTTGCAAATATTAGGAAGGAATATATTTCAACTGTGTACATTGAACAAATTTCCTATAAAAATCCTCCCCCCTCACTATTTCTCAACTTGAAATGTCTAAAGGGAAGACTTCTACAATGTCATTAGATTATAAATATGGTGAATCCAAAGTTGTATTCCAGACCCACTATAATATAAATACATAATACTAGATATTAGTGAAATTATGAGATAATATACGATTATCATAATTAGTACATGATTTATAGGAATCCAACCTATGTATTCATTTAATTTCAGATAGATGATTTATTTAAGGAAACTAAAATCTTAAAATCTCTTCACATATAATAAAATGAATAACTTTTATTGCACTAAGATACACAACTCATTGTTTTTCATAATATGAGTAAACAAATTTAACTGATATGGTGCGAGATATGCAGTTATATTCATCAAATACTCAATTATAGTTGATACAAATGAAAGATAGGAAATATAGTAGCATAAATATATCACTAAGGATGATGAAATAATAATGGCCCATAATCCTATTCTAGGAAATGAATCATTTACCACTATACACCCACCAATTATATGATGTTTCAACATTCTTGATACTTATGATTTTGAATCCATTAATCATCATGTATCATATATAGTTGTTTATCATATTGGTACTAATGACACCATAGCACTAATATTGGTGGTAAAAACATTGAAATACCTCTACACGTGAAAAACGAGAAAAATTTCTCTTCATATCATTGGTGTCTCCATGTTGGTATGGTTTTCATTTCCAACAATTCCATAAGAGAAACATGTTAGTTTTCCATACAATAAACTACAGTAAACCTACAATATGTTTTCAATCGTGGAAAAACATTATTATTCCAACCAAAATATTTATTTGGATTATAATTAAATTTTATGTACCAATAAAACTACCACTCAGATCATGAGATGGTCTAGTTTAACTAGACGTAACAACTTGATCAATTACTTCCATCACTTATCTATAATAATAATCTACATAAAATGCATTATTTTAAATTAATATCCCAGGTATGATAACTAATGGAGTACAATTTTTATGCCTCCAATATTTCTTCTCCACATTCGATGAAACAATTTGTTAATAAAATTAATGATGAAATATAATATTTTCACAATGATCCACTGAAAAATCACTCATTTGATGGTTGAGAAACAACATGAAAATTGTTTATAAAATTTTATCAATATATAATTCCACTTTAAATAGTGTATTGATTTATTTCCACTCCAATTCCATATTTTTATTTAATATAAAACTATCATACCATAGGATACAACTATGTACCATATTAATTATGATATCACACACCTATATAATTTAATCTTGAAAATCTAATAACATGATGGGTTCAAAAATCATCACTTTTGAATCTTCTAGATGATAAGGATAATTTTATCCCGTTTGAATAATGTGTTTCAAAATGAGGAATCATAGGGGAATGATATTTAATCTGTAACTACCTCTGGTGTTCTAATAAAAATCCCCTTATGGTAATGGTAATATACATCATTAATCCATAATAATTTTATAATTATTTATATATCCAAGACGATAAATTATATCAACAGAATCTCACATTATAATGATTAACCCATGAGTAAGGAATTAGAAAATAATAGAATCATATAAGTAAACACCACAATGTCACTTTCTCTAAATCACCCATGTTATCCCAAGTATAATTATGATGAGATATATAACATCACATTCTAAAAACCTAGGCCTTATGTCCCAAAATTCATATCTCTTTTCTACCTAGTCCTCCCAAATTGCATAATCAAATCCCTTAAGAGGCTTCTAATTTGATGTACATTTATCATTACTCATACCAGAAAAGATTCTAAATATATACCCAAGACATCAATTTAATGGCCTATAGGGCCTTTCTAATCGCCATGGGCTAGAGACTTGCTCTTGGGAATCATCACCAATGAAAAGACAATGATAAAAAACTCAAAAAGATAATAATAAGATTAATAATATATAATCAATCAGTTAGACAACAATTTAATCATTGCAATATTACAAAATTATTTACATGTACAACTCATATAATATAACAATGATCAATTTTATATTGTAAACAAATACTCAATACCGGTATATCCTTGATGAATTTATAAAACAAAAATTCATATCCCTAGTAATTCCCATGGTACCACTACAAAGAACATCAACCACCTATATGATATTCATTCCCTCTTATATTTCCTTCACATTCCCTATTTACATATCCTCAATGGGAAATTTATGGTGTTATAAACACATCTCCAATAAATTCTATCCACAAATTCCATTTGTGGTCCACACAATACTAAAAAAAATAATTATTTTAAAATAATCATCAAGAAAATATTATTATTGTCACTGATAATAAATAATTATTTGTAAGTCATTATATTGGAATTTATAATCTAATTAAATTAATAATTTCCATCAAAATAGCCATGATACATAATTTCTATCAGGAAAAGGTAGAAATATACATTTCTATATCAATAAAAGCTAATAATCATTTTCTATTATTAATCCATGACATTGAGTCACTAGGTTGGTCAGTTACAACATCATGATTCATAGAATTATTATTCATATATCTATATTCATTTGCGAACATAACCCTATAAAACATTCATTTGTTAAATATTTATTCATCCTAATTAATGATACTATAATGGTCCGGGCATACTATCCCCATACATTAAAAAATAATAATGATTATGGACGTACATAGGGGATGTTCGGGATGTTTTTCAAATATGTCAGACATTATAGAAGTGTTTTAATTTTTTAGGTGAGTCACTATGGCTATAAATCATTCTTAGAGTGAGTCATATATGTTGGTGATTCATTTGGGTAGTGATTCATTTCGGGTATAGTGTCATTCTGGAAGTAGTTCATTCTTGTGTTGATTCATTTATAACCGGGATTCATTCTACTGGTAGGAAATTATGTTAGTGATTCATTCAGGTGTATTTCTATCTAGCGGGGATTCATTCTTATGGTGAGTCAATTATATTGGTGAGTTATTCTGGCTATAGTTCATTCTATTGGTATATGTGTGTCATTATGGTGCTAGGATATTCAAGAGGTGATTCCTTTATGGTAGTGACTAATTCTACTGGTAGGTAACTTTTGGAAATGAATCATTATAGTATAAGCTCAATCTTGAAGTGATTCATTTCTTGTGGTGATTCTTTATAGTGGCTGGTCATTCTAATGTTGACTCATTTTTTGTGGTGATTAATTCTGGTGGTAGGTTGTTCTATTTGTGAGTCACAATGGTCATAATTTATTATGTACTTGATTCATTATGTCATTGAGTCACTTTTTTGATGATTCATTCAATTTGTAGGAAACTTTGGTGGTGAGTCATTTCGGTCGATGAGTATTTCTAGTGGTTGGTCATTTTGGTAGGTATTTCGTCGAGTAGTGATTATTTTATGGTGGTGAGTTAATCTGGAAGTATTTCATATTTTCTCTGAGTAATTTCATGTGGTGATCCATTCTAATGGTAGTTCATTTCTTGAGATGATTCATTTTGAGTAGTGGGAAATGAATAGTGTTTTGCATTTTCAGAAAACTTACTAAATTCCACTCTTGATAACATTTATTATGATTAATGGGTTTAATACTGTAATTATGTGGGATTAATGTCTTTTTGAAGGATAATAATAATACATTTAATTTCCAAAATGTTTGGAGACCTTTTAAATGTTTAAATCATATATATTGAGGGGACACCCCTTTAATGTTTAGATAAAACCTTATCCAGTCCATATAGTATTAAATCATTTCTTTTTAAAGAGGTTTTATCTCATTCATTCCATCAATATTACATTCTCTTGTGATGAGTTGTCCCAATTCCATTTTTCATTAAATCCATTTGACCATGTTGTTGTAGTTGGATCACTTTCCTCGGAAGTGGTTTCCCCTTATTTTTGCACCCCTTTTCGGGTGCATCATGTTTCCGAAATGATTCTTCATCAATATATAAATTCCTTAATTTTTATTATTTGAATATTGGATGAGGTGGTAATTATTTATTTTTATTATGATGTTGGTTTAATCAGGATTATTAAATATAGATGAACTGGATTAAATTTAATCAAAAGGGATAGAGGAATGTGGTGCATGGCCTTACTTCTTTTATGGTATTGTTCTAATATTTCAATTTCCATGTTAATAATTCAGTCTAAAAATTATTACCATTGGGGGTGCGTGATTACGATGATATTATGTGAAATTTGGAATGCATGTTTCGTGATAATTTTAATTTTTTTACTGTAATTGGCTATGAATATACAGTCGTGTATGGAATTGGATTCCCTATGATCTTACAGCTTATGTGATAAAACCCTTAAATTAAGAATCATATTTTAATAAGACCACCTTTGAAAATCTATAAATGGTATTCGGTGTGGTATGTTATGTGACATATGGAATGGGTGTGTTTTGTGAGCATGGGGATAATATGATGTGTAGTGGCAATGTTGTGATATTTGTGTGGGTTAGTTGATTAGAAACAATTTTACAATGGGGATTTGGTGGTGTTTATGATGGGTTTATATAGTGGGGTTGGGATGAAAGGTGGTATAGTAACTGGATGCTCGGTTTTTTTAATGTGTTTCTTATTGTGTGTTATGGTGTGTTATTTTTCTGACTATAACTGGATGGTAAAATAAAAAATAACATTTTCCATGTTTAAAATTATTTAATGATGAGTTTTGAGGATTACATGGTAAATGTCAATATATGGATGAGGAACATCCTATTTAATGAAAAGTTCATGTTTTAATTGAATGATTTTTTAATTGTAAACTACAAAACTGGATAATGATAATTAAATTCTAAAAAATAATATTCATATTTTTTTCCTTTGTGAGGTTATTATTTTACTTCTATAAAACAAATGTGATGTATCATGTTAGATGTTTTGTGATTTTTGAACTCATAAAATGGAATTATTGTTCAAAAAATCAATATGTATATACCCTATATATTATTTTAAATTCTATATGAAACCCAACCTCATGATGAACGATGTCCTGGCACACACTTATTTATGTTGGGGGTGTTTTTTCAAGCATCCATGTGGGAGGATGGATATATGGCTTTCCTCTCTTCCCCTCTCCATCTTTGAGGCATTGGTGATATGCATGTGATGTGATAGAAAGAGGTCAAATTTTTTATTTTATATATGTAATGTAAATAGATTTTATGGACTATGGGTTTTTAGGAGATATTCTATGAGACAATATATGGTGACAGACATGCATGGAAGGAGTAGGGATTGAGGTTGATGACCTTCAAAATCAAGATACCCTACTAACCTGCTTATGAGAAGTGATATATATGATAGCTTGAGGATATACGAGTGGGATGTGATTTGAATAATCTAGTCTCAGGATTCACACATTGTTCCCCCATGTCTATTGGTTACATGACTAGAATCACACCTCCCAATATGACATATGCTTCAAACTTGATGTGACAGTATGATAAGGCAATCATAAAACACATTAACCACTTTTATTATAGTAATACACAATTGGAAATAATAAAAAATTGTGACATAATATATAAACACAAAAAATAACAATATCTAAATATAATCAATGAGAGAAAAAAAATATCAAACTAAAGTATAAAATATGGCAGTCTAATGTAATAGTGGTGTTTCTAAAATGGTACCTAAAAATAAACACATTGTTGAATGCCAATTGTTTCCCAAACCACATCTAGTCTACTCATCCAAGATAAATAATCAAGTCATCCAACTAACATAGGGATTTTCCCTTAACTTGTCCAGCAAAAAAAATCTTATTGGGGTACCGATTATTTAGCCTGAGAATGTTGCCAGTACCACTCTGTAGGACACCGCCAATGATTTCTAAAACATATTCATTCAACTATAGTGTATGCAGTTATATATATAAATACATATAATTAATAACTAAATAGTTTATCACATTATTAAATATTCGTATCTAACAACCTTATCAATAAGGATCCAAAGGGAACCCAAATCACAATACCTCCTTTGTCTTATTCTAGTGTCTGATTCTTCTCTAAGGCATATCACATTTGAATGTCATTGTTACCATTTGTAATACATTGATTAATTTACATGTTGTCATTCACCATTTAATAACTCATAATTAAATAATCATATTACCATTTATAATTCTCATATGAATGACAATGTTATCATCACATTTTAATAACACATAATTGAATGAGCCAGTTACCATTCATAAAAATTGGTAAATTTCCCATGTTTCCATTTAACATTTAATATTGCATAATTTAATGAACAATATACGATTCATTAAAATTGTATATATGTCCATGTTACAATTTACTATTCAATAATGCATAATAAACAACATCACAATATTATATATATCTCAATAACACATTAATTAATTTATCAATTACATATTCATAGTCACAATTTTGATATCTCATATTTAATCTACAATTAATTATCTCAATGAATGACATATATATCTCAATACTAATATAATATTATTTATATATATTCAGATACCTTGATATCTCATACTTAATCAATGAATTAATTATCATAGACCAGCAAAATCAATATATCATAATTAATCCCCAGATTAATTTTATAAATAAAATACAAAAATCTCATAAGTAATCATCCAATTAATTATCTAATTAGTGTTCACCTATATAACATAATTAATTCTCATATAAAATTTCTAAATTTATAGACCATTAAAATCTTAATTAAACCCATAATTAATAACCAAATTCAATAATAATATAATTAATTAATTTCCTATATTAAAAATCCAAATTTAAGATTTCATGTTGCAAGAGAACACGCAATATCCTTATCCATAAAAAACATATCAAAAAAATCAGAAATGAATATTCCACCACCTTCCTTATTTTTTTGAGGAATAATAACCAAAAATAAATCCTTAAAAATTGGTCGTAACAATGACATAAATCTATATCCATATCTCAAAACCTTAAATAAATTAAAAATAAATCATGATCTTATAAACCTCTATGTAGACCTAGAATCTTTGATCTATATCTCAAAAAATAGATATATATCTATCCATTACATCAGATTACATCAATAAAATAGTATAGATATAATGGGGTGAGAATGGGGGATTATCAGGATAATAATTCGCTTACTGGAAAAAGAGATTCCTTCAATTCGAGATTTGGTTAATGATGAAAATAGGTAGTGTGGTATTGGAATACATATAGAGGGACCCAAAAAAATAAACATCCCATAAGGGTAAATAGTGGTAAAATTGGTGATTTTAAGGGTTATGTGACATTTTTGAATGAATTTGCAGGAGAATTTAATTCACGCCTATTGTAAGATGGGATAGAACACACAGTTTTCTCTAATTGTGTGGTTAAATCATGGGAATATTATTTTAGGGGTGCAGAGTTACTCCTATGATGTGGCACAATATTCCAAATTATGCACCAGACATGGGAATCATGTCTTCCTCGGTTCAAATGGTATTTTTGGATGGGGAACTCAATTATGGAATGTTGTGCCACAATAGTCTAATACCTTATAATTTCCAATGTTTTCTCATAATTTCTCCCAAAAAAACTACAATTCATTAAATGAAAAATGTACGCCAATAATGACAACAGAGTAAATGAGAACAACCTTTGGTCAACATTAAAAAGGGTTAGTATATTACAATCTCCACGCATTATAATAGCTCATCCTCAAGATACATGCCCAATAATTTCTAGGACTCATTAATAAAGAGATAATGGAATTGAAAATGTTAATCTACATACCATTTCATTGTATCCTCCTACATGTGACAATGATTCCATAATATATTAACTCTACGAACAATCATTTCCCAAAATTCTTTCTTACATTGACTTAAAAAACGAATCAATTGACCACAAAGGATGAATCTACCTCATGATCAAAATCCTCCACATTTTTTAAATGAGACGGGTCGGCTGATACTACCAAATTTTTTGATACATTTATAATATTAGGCCTTGTGCACTATTTCTATGGGAGAGAAAATCAGTATACCACCACCTGATATTTTGGATGACGTCAAATAGTCTAGTGAATACGGGAACCAATATTCATGGATTCCATATCATGTAGATAAAATATCTAGGTGAAACAATCAAGAATACATGACTATCCTTTATAAACAATATGTGTTATCAATGACTATTAGCATATAAATTTTATCTACTCACAGCCATAGTCATAATCTTCAAAATCAGTGGAACCTTCTCCAACATCTCCTATACGAGAATTGGTTCCAACCACTCTAAATCACTGACCTCCATCAAAAATAGAGATAATATAAATGTATTAAAACAAATATCCTCATATGGTTCCATCATTATAGTATATTGATAACTATTTGTATAGGAAAAATTTACTATATCTAAACGATTCTCCCATGTCTCGTCAAATTCAAGAACCCACACCCACAACATATCCTCAAGAACATATATAGTACATTCAAACACTCCATCATTCTATGGATGAAATTTCATACTCAATAATACATGTGTAGCAAGCACAATCTCGATGACCTGAAAAAATCATGAAGTGAAATTTGAGTCATGATCCAAAACTATTGTCTGAGGAACCCCATATGGATGAAATATATCTAACACACACACATCCCACAACTTCTCCACTAATAATTTTCCTCTTATAGAAAATTAATGTTCTAATTTTTTTAGTCATTCTATAAAAACCCATATAGTCTCATTCTTCCATGAACACTTCTGGAGACCCAAAATAATGTCCATCTTCAAGTCATCCCATTTCCATTATTGGATGGCAAATGACTATAGCAATCCTCTAGGTCCCTGATTCTCTATCATCACCTTTTTATAGGTGTATCATCATGTCAAGAACCAATATATATCATTTTTCATGTCTGAAAACCAAATTTATCATCATAGTTCATGGTAAACATTGTTTCGAACGAGATTTACCCCCCACTTCAAGAAATGATATTTCTGCATGATTTTATATCGCATTCACATAGGCATAATATCACCATTCTAGATTTATATGATATCTTCATCATCTTCACTATATTATGATGTTGACTCCTAACCATCATGACATTCCCTAATGGTCATGATCCCAAATTCCACATACTTGCTATCTCATATCCATCAAAAATTTATAGACTCCATTGAAACCGATAGTAAGGTCATATGTTCCTTACTCTCTTAAACCACCAAATACATCTCTGCCAACAAGGTCATGAAATTCCACCCAGTGATAAACTCATGTACCTACTTTGTTTATGTTTTCCTTCCAGACACATCTACAACATTATTTCATTTTATAATTGTATATTATATATCCATATGAAATGACTACATATACTCCACAAAACAATACATCAAGATATTCATATCATATTCTTGAGATTATATACTGTAATCACTTGTGAATGGTATATAATGTAAAATTATCTCCCAATAGATAATGATGATAAAACATTAAATAATAAAATACTGATGCACGATTGAGGTCATATGTAGTGTAGTTCTGTTCATTTGGAATCAACTATTGAGATTCCTTTCTGATGAATCAAATATCCCAACATCAACATTATTCGTAGTCAGATAAAAAAAGTTTCACAATGAATCATATAATAATCACTTGGATCATGTAGGATAAATATTATTATAAATGTAATGTACTTTTTATAATCATGGAATGGCTTCTCAAATTCTTATGAAAATCAAACTTTATCCCATTTTGATCAATCCTGAAAGCAGTTTTGTAAAATTGGGAAACACCATGATGAATATTTTATAATATCAAGAAAACACATGAAATATATGTGTATCAAATAAATTCTTGGGTTACTACTAAAAAATACTACCTACAAATTATTTGGGTCCACTGAAACCCATTCCTATGAGACGATATGTCCCATAACCTTTACCCAACAAATCAAAAACTATCAGTTAGATAAATATGTAGATAGTCAATGCTCTCTCAATGTACTCATAATGATTTCTACATGTTGTTAATAATTGTTTTGGATCTTGTAGTATAAATATATTTCATCCAAAAATAAAAAAACAAAATTATATAGGAATAAATTTATGAATATTTTCAACAATTTCATTAACACTTATAGTGTATTCATCAACCCAAACTGCATTATAATCAACTCATATAAGTTTTACCTACTTCATGAAGATGTCCTTGGTATATCATAAGTCTTAACTCTCTGATGATGATACCCCAAACTCTTGTCAATATTCTACAACCCCAAGTCTCTTCTTAAATTATCTCATTGGTTTTCGATACATGAAAGACGATACATTTTTTCATTGGCTTCATGTCTAACTTCCAATAATTAATTCACATGCATATAATCATAGTAATATTCCTTGAAAACATTACCTGAGAAGCCAATGTTAATGTACTCAGTTTGATGAATCCCTTATCCTCAATATATTCCAGAAAAGTCATGAGTTCTTGAAGCTCTATCATTGCCATTTTGTGTGGTTGATTAGAAATTAGATCATCCCAAGGCATATTCTCAATAAGAAATTAAAAATTTATCTCATCTAGAACCCTAGTGATGTATTTAGAAAAATCATCTTGAAATTATTCCACCACCAGTGGAATGTCAACTATTTTTACACCCACAAAATATTGAAATAAACGTGTAGCCTAAGTTTTGAGCTATTAAAAGTGTTATATTTTTTTCCATAATTAGACTACTTGGATATCCAACTATTTTCAATGTATGTAATTATCACCTTTAATATAGTTAAATGCCACTCTGATGCTGTGACAATCAATAATGTCTCATTTTGCAAGTATCCATTTCATATCCACATTTTGTTTATTGTCAAAATATCATTAATATATAGATCCTATAAAAAATAATACTCTCCAATGTCAATAGAACACCCACATCACTGATAGATGCCACTATATAGTACTCACAACCATGTATCAATTATCATATCCACTATCATAGACTCCACTATGATGAAAGTGCCATTAAAAAGTGTTGTAGATATAAGGAATTAGATGTATCTTTATTAAATATGGAACTAGCTAATATATAATCTAAACTAATAGTACCTATCACTATTGACGGTCCACCCTCACTATCCACAAGTGTAGTTTTCACTATGTGTATATTTCCTTCCCATCACCCCTAGGATGTAGTATAACACCCCCAATTCAGTCCACTCTGTTGATATGGGTCTCTTCCCAGAAGCATGACATTCATCACCTCTACCGCATCATCCAATAGAACTCTATCTCCCAGACTCGATATGGTGAAGAATATCATCATGGCAAATGACGGTTATACCTAGATCCTCTATCAATAAATATCGTAGGTTGGGTATTTCAAACCCTCTATAGGTGTCCAATATTTCCACAAGCATGGACCTCCATGGGTGGTCAGGAGAAGTTCCTACAATATTGTCTCAGCCTACCAAAATAGTTTTATACTAGTATAATATGGTCCAAAGCAAATAATCACTTTTTATATGTACTATATTTCCCACTGCTCTAGCTAACATTGTCATATAGATTCTTCTTGATCATGGAATTCATACTCTCTGGTCATCCAGCTGTAACAACCTATCCTACACTGGAAGCCTTCATTAGGTTTTCCACTTCTACTAAATCATGATCTATCACTATAGAATTTTTTTTTCTATAATAGAATAAATTTAGACTTAATTTCAAAATTATTTCCATCAAGAAATTATCTCGTTGTTGTTGTCTAATATCATGCTAATATTAAATAATAATTACTCAATTCTGTAATGTTCTTATCGTAGTCCATCACATAAATACCCCCATAGTTATTTGCATGAACTCTAATTCCCATTCATACGTTTCTGTATATGTATAGATTTTCTCAAGGAATATCTCTGAAACTTTCTTACATACCCTGATTTTAACATTTATAGTATCAGCATGAATCCCCCACAAAAACATCACTAATCTTATTAGAATATATGAGGGAAAAATATCCCAGTGCATGAATGGTATCCAAATAGTCATGTATCATTTTGATATACTCAACCAAGAAGACAAATCCATGTAGTGAACCTACTATAGTAAAATTATTTTTTTAATTAAACTTAAACTCACACATTAGTATAGACATGATCTTCACACCCCTATTTCATCACCCAACAAAATCGATGCATCAGTTTCCACACCTAGAAGATCATATCTAGAAATCCCATCCTGTTATCCTCTAAAATACTATCATCATGGGGGAATATTTCTCGATTACAAATTAAAGTCTTCATAAATGTGACAAAACATTATCATATTTATCTAATAGGAAATAAAAACTATCTACAACATGTATTTTCCCTAAACCCTACCACGCTGTCAAAACTAAGTCACTATTACTACAATTATCCATTTTACACCCATGTTAGGGGTAAAATGGGTAATCAAACCCCTTATTCACATTTCTAATTTATAAACCCATTTTAAAATTTATTGAATCACTTTACAACTTTTGATTTCATATTAGTCCCCTTTTGAATTCAATTTGACTAGTATGAAAACTATTTTATGTTAAACATCATACCCAAACCACATTTTCCAATTCATTACTAAAATGATTCATTTCCACAAATTTTTATGATTTCCATGAATGATACATGAAGACTAAATAATCATTCCATTTTTTTCCACAATTCAATTATCTGAATATATGATGAAAAATTAACCACACACAACAACTGTGTCACCCTAATAGAAAAATATTTTTCATCTATAATAACAAACATCAATAACAAAAATCCAATCCTTGGTACATGTGTTTTCCCCCACACATGGGTATCAAACTACCATTAATGATCACATTTACCAAGTCTCCCACATTCTAGTATTATATCTTTCTTCCCCAAAGAGTAAGATAAAATTAAAACAAAATATATTTGGTCTCTAATGACACATTGTAACATCCTAAGCTGGGGGCCACACATCGGTTCTTGAATCTATTTAGTCGCATACCTCTGGTGTCTAGGGAAGAACACTAAATGTTACATGGCCAACCATCTAATGGAAATTATGTGTGGAATCTTGGTTAGGTTGTTATGTGGATGTCATTCATGATCATGTTATTCTGCTAACCCTGTTATGAGATTTGATTTGATGTGGTAGCTAGGGTTTCTATAGGAATTATGTGATGTGATGAGATGTCATGTTATTTGAAATAGGTCAATGTCCATGGACATATGATGTCATTGTGAGGGAGTGTTAATTATGGGAAAATTGGTGTGGGGGTATTGTACAATTGATATTATTCATTTAATATTATTATACATGGACGTATTATTTTGGTGATTAAAACTTAGTGAGGATTGGTTTTTTGATTATATAAAATTATATCCATTTTTATGTTTTTCTTTTTTCTCATATGTGAATTAGTATTATAATATCACGTGTTCATGAGAGACATTATTTTTCCCCATGATTATACTTTTTTCTCTACATTTTTTTTTAAAACTACTTTATGACATCTATAATGAATTTGTGTACCATGATAGACATTAATTTCTTGGGCCTATGGTAAGGGTTTGTGATGTTTCTCAATATCCTTTTTGAGTATTTACATTGTATACATTTATCTACATCTTTTCAACATATACATGGATTGTGGAATGATTTTGGGTTTATTTTAAATTATTTCATAGTGTTTTTTGACTAATTATAACTCACGGTTTTGTTTTTTGATAGATTATAGTTCCTTTAATATTGTGATATTTCTGTACACATGGTGCTGGTAACTAACATGGTTCCTACCTGAGGTGGTACATAGGATTCATTATCTCTAATCCACCATTTATATCCCTCTATGGGTACTTTTGAAGGTAAGGGTTAGGAAAGATGCATTTAAAATCTAATGGTTGATAGATATGATTGAGTTTGGAGATAATTATTGTGGGAATTACATGATTTTGTGTGGAAATGATTCTATTTGACCATAATATGTTATAGAGCCCTGGGTTATAGTTAAGACATGATATTTTAGAGAACAACATAATATGATACAAGGAATTTTAGCATATTGAACAACCAAGTGATGTAGAATAGTTTGCAGGTTAGTTTCTTATGAGAGTTACATGTGTCATGATTTTTTACACTTATAATTGAATGTGGTTTTTTGGGGATGTTAATAAATTAAATTAAATAAATTATCGATATTTATGTGTTTTTCTATATCTTTTCCTAATATATTATTACTGATAAACTACGGTTGTATGATGAAATAATTGTATTATATAAAATAAAATACTAAAAATATGGTTAACTATGACATTCTATTTGTTTAATATATTTGAAGCATGAATGTGTTGTTTATTTCATTTTTTTAAAATGAACCTTATTTAATTTCATTTGATTTTATTCCATAAAACATATAACATTACATCTTATTTTATTAATGATCGTATTTTTTTGGAGGATCTTGCTTTGTGTTTTTTTGAAAATTCATTTAAATTTTTAAAATCATTATGAATTATTTTAAAATTAGTATATTTCAAAATGCATTGATGAAATAAGAAATTATTAAACTATGATTATAAATATTCTTGTTACCATGAGCGTTATTCTCCCATGTGTTTCATTAAATTTGTAATTTATCATTACAATGTGTTATTGACTTGTTGGAAAATAATGATTAGGAAATTTGAATTACCTTTATTTAAAAGTTATATCTTAATTATTGACAATTCCATGAAATTTTAGGAACAATGAATGAAATAAATTTCATCTTATTCTGGAAATAATTGATTTTGGTGATATTCAAATAACTAAATGTATTATAACTGTAATAGGGTGGAAAATCCTCTAACATTAATTTATAAATTTTTTCTAATTAATACTGTGATTTTTGTGAACATTTGGTGATTTTATTCTATGAAGAAGAAGAATATTAGTCTTTATATGACAGATAATAAATAATAATTTCTGAAATAACCTTGATTCACATGTTAACTCATTAGTTATTTTGTTATGAAAATAATGTCAAAAGTTAATGTCATTTCTATGGTATTAATGGAGTTCAAATTCTGTTAGACATGAGCATGTATCATGTTTAATATGTTGTATTTATATATGTAATAAGAATTTTTTTATCTGAATCATATTATATCATCTCATTTTCATGAATAATGAAATGAATAAATATTGACTACTTCGATCATGATATATAATGAATCATATTAATATAGATCATGTTCTATAAATATTAGGAATAGAGAGAATGAATTGATTTAAAAATTATAATATCATATTTCGTATTTGATAATTTATTTCTATTAATCCTAAGAATCACCCATGTAATAATTTTCAAATAAATTTAGAATTGTATTTCCTTAATAACCCGATGAACTATGATTGTATTGTTCAATGAAATTAACTAGGGTGGATGAGGTAATATTTGTGTGTGTGTTTTACCATTATTAAAAAGGTCATATGATTACTAATATTTAAATGAATTTAATTTTTCTTCCCCAAGAATAACATTTTAATATTGAGTTTTGATTTTGGGAGAATAAATAATGTAGTATTGAAATATTTTTTGGCAGTATTTAATATAATGGTTGATAAAAATGTTGTGTGAACTATGATTATAGTGAATTATAATACCCTTTATGTGACTACATGATTAATCAGACATAAAAGGAATATCCATTGTAAATTTTTAATGATCATGTTTCTCAGGGAAAATTGGAAATTTAGTAAGAACAACCATGATAAAAAATGAGGATATGTAATGTTATCCACTAAATGACTATGGAAGCCAAAAAATATTACTACTATGTGTGTTTTTAATTTTGAATATTCCCTGCCTGATATGTGATTAAAAAACATCATGAATATAATGTTGTTTAATTATGATCCCAAATTGATAGGTGTTATACTTTGATAATAATAAAACCATGCGATCAAGAAAATGTTGTCGTCCGCTAAAAATACAATGAGATGGGAGAAGCATTCCCTTGACTTATGTATATGGGTATTTTATCTGTGATGATAGCGGTTATTGATGCATGGGGGAGTCATGGATGATGAGATGTATCATGAGGTTATTTCTTGTGGATGGTAATGTGGCGAGGTGATATAGAGGTGTTAAATGTTTAGTGAATGATTTCATTGTATGGTATGCATGGCTAGTGTATTGTGTAGAGATGGTGATATGAAGTATATGAGTCATGTATTAGATATAATGATATGGTATTTTTAGTGTTTTGGTTTGATTATGTCAATGAAATCACTCTCCACCAATAAAATGATTAAAAATATAATTTCGATAATAAAAAAATGTTATTTTGATAAATCGTGAAATTTATTATAATAATATTTCCTCCAATGTCTATATCATTTAACAAAGGAATTGATATGAATTACGTGTTTATTTCTGGTAGGTCATGTTTGTTTTGATTGATATTATATTTATGGAATATAATATGAAATTAAACATATGAAGATAGGGAAACTCATTCCATCATCAAGACATTATATATTGCAACATGTTATAAAACCATGTGGGTATGTTAGTACCACATAGTATGGACAATATCATGGTTCAATGGATGAGTCTATTTGAATTTATTACATTTATTAGCACTATATATGTTGATATTAGTTATTATGTTGGTAGATTAATGTTACGTGAATTTTTTTTAAAAGTTTGCTGCTAGTACATAATGTATTGTTTTCATGTTTGAAATATATTACAACTGGATAAGATAGATTATTCCAACTATATGTTTTGTTTTGTTTATGATGCATGTCATATGTCAAATTTCACAATCATGAAAAAAGTATTTGAAATATTATGCATGGGTTATAAAAACATTTAATGTTTTTTATATAAATTTCATAGAATTATGAAACAAACATTCTATTAATGAATTTGAAAATATTAGGAGGAATGAAATAATATAAAATAAAGAGTGATACGATGTATTTTTATTTGTTTCAAAATAAAAGACATTAAATATATGATATGTTTTAAATTAATGTACTTGTTTTAAATTTTTAATGATGAAATATGTAGAAAATAATGTTTAGTTTATAATTGTTTGATATGAAATGTTTTATTTTTTTCATGACCATCTATGTTACCTTATTTTTATTTTAGTTGTGTCCCCACAAAGATACTGTTTTTAAAGTATTGTGTAGATTGACATTATATTTCCCTTGTGGATTCCATGTCCTAATATATATAAAAATCACTACAAGTATTGCAAGGGATGAATGTTCATACCAACATTCTATTTTAATTCTAATTTAGTTTTGATTCTCTTAGAAGAATCATTCCATTGGTTCATGTACTATGTAGGAATGGGAACCAGGAAGACTATACTTGGGATCATGAGAAATATATTTTTTCAAATTAGGATGAGTTTTTTTGAGTTTTTCCTTATTCTATTTTTCATTTTGATGTTTTTTAGACCTTGTTGGTCTTTAAGACATTATTTTTCCCTATTATGTGCTATGTTTTGTGAGATTTATTATACAGTTCAGATATGCAATAATGAAGTACATGACTCCTATATAAGACACAATATACTTTATTGTGATTAGACCCATGTCGGTGAGTATGATCCAAATAGAGTCCACAGTATCCTCTTATAGAGTATTGATTTCCCAGATTACTATATTCAGTGAATACTTTTTTCATCTTTTATGGGATCTTCCTTTAAGAGGTTCTTGTAGAAACATTTTATATGTAATTTTATCCTTGATATGTATCTAATGGGATTATTTTTAGATCCTTTCTTCAGATCTTGTTGGGTTTCATTGGAATTATCGAGTGAAAGAATAGTTTAAAAGGTATTTGAGGTAATAGACATGTCCTTTTGGACTATTACACTGAAAAAAATTGTGGAATGAGGTATATGGGGGATGAAAAGGCTATTTTTGAGAGATGTCAGACATTTTGGTAATGATCCATTATATTTGTATTTCATTCTAGCAGGGTATAATTTCTGGTGGTGAGTCATCCTAGGGGTTATTCATTTTGGTGTTGAGAGATTTCGAGTGATTTATCATTTAAGTTGAATACATTATTATAGTGGTTCATTATGGAGTTCATTCATTCTATTGGTAGGCCATTCTGGTGGTGTGTCATTCTCAAGGCAGATCATTCTAGTAGTGATTCATTTTAGTAGTGAGTTATTTTTTTGGCGATTCATTCGAGAATGATATCATTCTAGTGGTGATTAATTTCTATGAGGGAGTCATTATTGTGGTAAATTATTCTATTGAAGTGTAAATTTTTGTTCTTATAAATTTTTTTGTAGTTTATTTATCGTGTTCAGTTATTCTAGTAGTCATCCATTATGGTAGGGTTTCATTTATAGAGGTGATTGATTTTTGTGGTAGGGTATTCTGGGTGTGATTCATTTACGGTGTTATGAGATTCCCATATTAGTTCATTTCTGTTAGTGTTTCATTTTGGAATTAAATAATTCTGGTTTTGATTCATTTCTAGAAAAGTATTATTTTAGATGTATGAAATTATGGTGGAGATTCACTTCTAGTGGTGATTCATTATGGTGTTAAAAATTATATTGGTGAATCATTCAGGTGGTAGGTTATTCTAGTGGTGAGTTTTTCTAGTTGGTGACTCAATTTTTATGGAGTGTGAATTTTTTGGAAGTTCGTTATGAAAATGTTTCATTTCTAGTGTCGTTTCATTCTAGTTGTAGTTTTTTGTTGAACCAAGTCTTTTCAAGCAGTGTATCATTATAGCGGTAGGTATTTTTTAGTGGTGACTTATTTCTAAATGCATATCATGGAGAGTGTTTCCATTTTTTTCAAGAAATTATATAATTTCCATTTTAACATCATTTTTGTAGAAAAATAGATTTAAATCTTTAATTAAAGGGTTTTCAAGCCATTTAAAAGGATATTAATCATGTCATTAATTTTGAAAGAAATTATAGACCTTTTGAATTCTAAAATCGAATAAATTGATGGAATCCACCCTTAATGGTCAGTTAAAGTCGTGTGTAATCCCTATAGAATCAGATCAAATTATTCTGAATATGTGATCATTCATTCTTTCCTTCTGAATTACATTCACATATGATATTAGTTCTCAAATGACTATTATAATAGAGTCATGGATCATTTTTATTGTAGTCGTATCATCTTCTATGAAATGGTTTCCTCATGTACACACGCACTCTGTTTTGGTGTAGCATGATTGGGAAAATATTTCTCTCTTAGGAAGCAATTCCATAATTTTTCATTATCTGTATATTTCAGGATGGGATTAGTATTGTTATATCATATGAATATTGTTTCATCTAGATTATGAAAAAAAATTATTTTATAAAAAATTAAAATGGGAATGAAAATTTGGATCATTATCCTAGATTTTTGTTGCTATTTCTTTAATATTTTGATTTTTATTGGAATAATGCAGGCTAAAAAATGGAAATTGGTTTTCCTTTCTTGCATTGATGTGAAGTAATATTTTGAATGTGTTATTTTATATTATTGAAAACACTTAAAGTATATTTTTATAATCATGATTAGTTTTTTCATAAACCAGATTCCCTGTCATCTTAAAGACTGTGTGATATCACCCTTATATAATGAATTTAGATTTACTAAAAACCCATTTTCAAATATGAAAATTTGTTGTTACATGGTATGTTCTTCGATGTGTGAAATGGTTTCCATTTTTGTGATAGTGGCTAATGTGATGGACAATGGATATGTTGGGATTTGTGTTGGGGGATTGGATGAGGTATGGTTGGGCATCGAGTTTTCAGGGAGGATGTGATGTGGTTATGTAGTGGGGATCTTTTTGAAGGTGGAAAAGTATGTGGATGTTGGGTAATTGTTCATTGACTTATATTATTTTAGATTATATGTTAGTTTCAGGATTAGTAATGTATTGTGAATGTAATTATAATATTGGTCTTGATTACGATATTAATTAACAAATTACATGTCTTAATGGAATTGGTTTCTGATGAATAATCTATATAATGTATTTATGAAAATTATAAACTGAAAAATGATTTCGGAAATTAGTTTTTCTTGTGTGGGTTTAATAATTTCACATTATAAGCATACGTGGAGTATTGTCAGTTATGTTTTGTTCATCGTGATCCCTTATGAAGGAGATTCTATTCTATAAATATTTTTGTATATAACGTTAATATTCATGTGATTTCTATATGCACCACACCCTCATCAAGAACTATGCACCAACACCCACATAGTCACATGGGATGGTTTTCTTTCAATATCTTTGTAGGGATATCAATGGATGGATACCTGCTCTTCACTACTTCCACTTTCTAGTTTTAGTGACATGAAAGGGTTGTGATTGACAAATGACCAAAGTATTTCCCTATACATGTGGTGAAATGAGATTTTATGGCCCCACTTTGTTCTTGTGAGATGTAGTGACATGACATAAGATTTTGTTTTGTTTGGTACATGGAGGACATAAGTTTGACTTTATTTATGTACACGAATCCCTGATACCATGGATATGATATGTGACGTTATGTGATGGCCCAGGTGTGTGCTTCCATTATTTGATGTGATGTGCTATGATGTGATTTTAAAGATGTGGGACCGCCATGACGTATGACATCAGGGTGAGAGTGTGAAAATATATTCGTAATATAGTCTAGGGTTACACTATCCACAATATGATCCATATTATATTATTATTCTTTCATTTATTATTTAGGGAGTCCTACTTGTTGTTTTTTGAGATTTTATTATTATAATTTTATAGTTCATGATTGGTTATACTATTTAATCACATGTGAATTGGTACGATCTATTAACCTATGCACAAGAGACATTGGTTATCTTACAGAGTATACATGTATTCCTTCCTTCTTATATCATTAAAAATTCAATGATATATTTAACATGCATAAAAAATAAGCCACCATGAAACGAAACACATTATTCTTTGAAAATCCACATTCAGATCATTATCATGTTTAAATATTCCCAATAATTCTTTTGTTATCAAAATCAATTCACATAACACTGAAATGATCAAATTCACATACACAAACCAAGATTCATAAGCATATATGTAAATCAAAATCAAGTGTTGTGATATGTATTTCTCAATGGTTTTGGAGTGTCTATGAAATGTAAATTGGGTTTTCATGTGAAATAGTGATTTCTATGTGGATATTTATCATTTGACCAAAATTAAAATATAATAGTTGTGATTTACTTATGTGATTATGAATCTAGGATTGTGTATGTGAATTTGATCATTTCAGTGTTATGTGAATTGCATTTGATAACAAAAGAATTATTGGGAATATGTGCACGTAAAATAGAACGTGTAAACTTTTTGTTTCACAAGATGTTGAGGATTGTATTCATCTAACAATATTGATGCTACAACCATTAATAAAAATGTTATATGATTGAACAAGACCATGTTATGGGATCCACATTAGAGTTTCATGCACGTGAATGCTATTTGTTTTTTATTATGACTTGGATACCATTAGAAATTAGGATGGGATCCCATTTAATGTTTCATTCATGGGTACACTATTTGTAGTTGGGTTCTAGAATTTTGATCACTAATGTACGAAGTATATAGGGTCCCATTGTACTAGTTACCTTTATTGAGTTCCCATTGTACTCTATTGTTACCTGATGCTCATGTGATGTGGTTCTAGTCATCAGAATATGGTAGAACATGTGTACATTGTTATTTCAAAATGGATTATATTTAAAAGGGGGTCTTCCTTATAAATTATTTTTTGTTAATGTTTTCATTAAAATGATTACATAGAAATGTTTCAATATTCTTATGGTTATATACATGTTGATTTTTTGTCTAATGTTATATAATGGAATCTTTCTTTTTAGTTCCATTATTAATAGTATTGTCTCAAAAAATTCATACACCTTTGGGTATTTATAGACTTTGTTATGTATGACCTGGGTAATAGAAATATGTATCATGGTGGTGGTGCTAGATGTGGTTACTTTTGTTTCACTTCTTATAAGTACAGATGGTGGTAGAATTAGTGTAATCTCCTTATTGCTGTATGGATATTTTAGGTATGGTTTTTTGTCCCCTTCCCATTGTTGTAATTTTGGTTTTGGTCAATGAATTCAATCATTGAATATGGTTATTTTTATATTTTATTTTTTATGGTAATCATTAATTTTGATGATATTAATGATGGTTGATTGAGTTTGTATAAATCGATGAAATCATTTTGAAAACATAATGTTGATACATATAAACTAGTTTCTAGCCCATGGTATTCAAGAACACCCGTAGAAAAATGGAATGAATGAAGTTATGTCACATGTTTGATGGAAACCCATCTTGGTTCATGAATAATTTGTATCTGATCATGTTTCACTATTATTGGGTCATTTTTTTGGGAGGTGTCTCGATAGAATGGATCTAGAATTTTTGGGGCATCAGGATTTGGTTTCAATTGTGGTCTTTGTCGAACCCACATTGTGACTAATCTTGATTTCCCTAGGGATGAAAAAATTTGTATTAACATCACCTCCATTTTAGAAATATATAATGTTGTTTTTATATGGACACAATTTGAAGGTGGAATGGTTCGGTTTGTCTTGTTAAGACTACTCGAATTTGAGGTATTTGAGACCAGCTATTTGTGACGACATGCAGTCGTAAAAAGTCTTTAGTGACAGGACCCCATCACAAATAACCCGTTGTAGAAATCAACGTCACATATAATATTTTTTTTGCGACGATCCTGTCGCAAGTAAGCCCCTAATTATATACGTTATATATAAATAATCCTTTTATGATGGTGCGATGAGATGATTACATATATCATTTTCACTGTGGAAGTCCCCAATTGAAAATAAGTCTCTCAATATATATATATATTTTATATAAACCTTTTGCAATGGGACCGTCGAAAATTGTATTGGTGACGGGGTGACGGGCCCGTCGAACATACTTTTTAAAAAATTTATATTAAATTTATTTATGAAGGGTGGCCATCGCAAGATGTCCTGTCAAAAATACAAAACATAATAAAAAATTTATGAAAATTAGGATTAATAAAAAATTATTCTAATATTACTAAAATAATAAAAATATTAAAAAATATTAAAAATCTCAATATTCTCAAAAAATATAAAAAAACTATCAAATATTATTATTATTATTAGTAAAATAAATAAAAATTTAATAATATATTACTAAAAAAATATATTTAATAATATTATGATTATTTAAAAATTAATATTAATATTATTAAAATAATAAAAAATATTAAATTCTCAATATTTACAAAAAAAATATAAAAAAGATATAAAATATTATTATTTTTATTATTTGTAAAATAAAAAAATATTAAGAAATTTAATACTAATAATAAATAATAAAATATTAAAAATAAAAAAAATTCAAATATACAATATTCGCACAAATTTAAAAGAACAAAACAGTAAATAGTTCATATTACAACAAATCTTGAATTCAAATGATTTTAACATAAAAAACATCTCTGATGGGCATCTTCTGGAGGAGGTGGATGAGCTGTAGGAGATGGTGGAGGAAAATCCATCCATAAACTACAAGTCAGATGACACATGTACTCCATCAACTCGTGATGCTGCTACTGCCATTGCTGCTCACGTCAACACATCTTTTCCTCATGTTATTGATGTTGCGGCTACTGACACATCTTTTCATGCTGCTTGTGAAAAATCTCTATAAGTTCATCCTGAGTTCGAAACAGCTCTTGATAATGAGAGGTAGAAGATGATGCCTCTCCATGAGACCCTCTCAAGCTGGATGCTGAGATCACATCAGTACAATAATAAGTACTATGGGTCAAATGAGAGCTGATAACAACTACTTGGCCTTTCTCAATGTCATACTAAGTCACCAGAATGCATGCCGCCTCATTAAAATGGTGGGTACGGGTCTAATCAGTTGTCTCGTCCTAACTCTCATCCTGTTTTTGAGTGGTCGCAACCTCATATGACTCCTTCATTCCAGTTTGAAATTAAAATTGTGAAAATATTATCTGAAGATAATTTTCAAAATGAAAAATTAATAATACTATCCACAATCTGACGCTGGTGATCACCTCTAATCTCTCTAGTGGCTAGATCACTATACATCCTCTGATAAACGGCAGACTCTGTAATATCAGGACGCTCAAATTCCTATAGAAATATAAATAAAACTGTTTATATTTAAATTTATATAAAATATTTAAAAAAGATTCTTACCAGATGCTCTCTATCTGTACTGAATGTACGACTACCAGCTAGATGTGTCTCCTCCTATCTTCCCCTGGTTCTGCTGACCCACTAAATTTCTCCTCTTAAATCCACCACCCAACCAATTTAAATATAATCCATCCCAAATGTGGGATAAAATGTACTCTGGTCGGTGGACTCTACACAACTCCTCAAATTTTTTCACTCCTACTTTCTTAATGGCCATCCTTCCCAAATTGTGCAGAAACTGACAGAAACAGTCACACATAGACACCTTCCATGAAGCGTGGTTAGAGTCATGCATGCTATCATCGATGGGATACCAAAAACCCTTGAAATAATTTATATTATGATGTTATTAATAAAATAAATTTCAAAATAAATATTATTTATTTATGTACCAACCAATGATTGAACATGTTGAGACACACATCAGCGGGAATCTATTCCCACGTGATCCCTAGCTATGAAAAATAATTGCGCAACATAGCACTCCCTTTTCAAACAACTACATGTTGAAAACTGGGAAAAATGAATATATAATCAAAAAATTAGTATATATATAAATAAATAAATAAAATGTAACTAAAATATACAGGTTACCATACCTCCATGTATGTAGATCAAATCCATGATGTGGATTTTTCTCATGGATAGGGTCAGGAATAATTTGTCATGCATGACCGCGCCCCCTCCCCTTACCCCCTGAACAGCCAGTAGGCTAAGTGTCAGATGATCCAAAATACCCCTTATCCAATAGTAGCTCTGCCTCCTACAACTCACTTCAGGGTTCATCTGAATCACAAAATGATTTTTGTTAGCAGGTAGTTGAAAATAACAATTATATATAGATATATATTAGACATGATTATAACCATTATTTAACTATGTCAATGTTCACCATCATCATCATCATATTCATATCTGATGATGTAAATGTCCTCATCTTCCTCCTCACCATCCACAATATCCATATGTCTTTCTGTTTCATCATCTCTTGTCATTTCAAATTCATTTTTAATATCTTCAACATTTTCTTCATCATCGATCCTTAATTTAGGGGTGTCATCATTGATATTCACGTCTCATTGTGAAAAAGTTGGATTTTGAGCAGTCTCTTGATAAATTTCAATTCCTTCCACTTTAGTGGAACCACATTCATTTTGAGTAAAATCATTTCCCCGAGATTTCATTTTTATTATGCTCCACTAATCACTCAATTCTCTTGAATTAGAACAATACATTGCGCAATAAATTTGATGAGCCTATTAATCTAGTAAAAAGGGATCATTTACTGCAAGAAGACTTTAATATTTAGTATCAATTATTTACATGAGTCATATGAACATGAAATCCTATCTCATTATCCTACCACTAACATTCATACATCGTCATGTAGTTGTGTCAAAGATAAAAAAGCTCAATAATTTCATCCAGAATACCATAAAATACAACATCAGTTTCTCTATAATGTGATCCTCTCAATAATACTCCAATGTTCGTTGTTCTTTTTGATTCCCCATATGCACGTGTATAAAATCGAAAACCATTCAGCACATATGCATTATAATATTTAACCATTTTGGATGGTGGGTTACTCAATATACACAGTCTCTTATCAATTTTATCAGCATGTTGAGACACTTGAAAATATTTAAAAATATTATCTATATAATAAATAATAAACAAAATTGATATTAAACCATCAAGAATTTATGTTACCAGTTTTCGAAACTACATAAAAAAAATTGTTTGTGTTCTTCAAGAGAAAATACTATAATTTTTAGAAGTTGTTTCCAGATGTTATTATCATATAGCCTACAAATAATATAAGTTTTCATATTGTAACATAAATTATAGAATAAGTTATAGAAGCACTCATAGTACTAGTGATGTAATTTCTTCACAGTTGAGCAGAACATATATATGAGCTCTATGATGTTCATCATCTAAAATCCATCTTTCATAAACTCCACCAAAGCCATGGTTTGGCTGATTAAAAACTGATAAATAATTTTCTATTTCATCATTTACATTCCACTCATTTTGTCCCATGCGATTTTGTTTTCAGGGATATTCAGAATCAAAATAATGAGATCAAAAAAAGCCATTTCCTTATGAAAATAAGTTTCAGCAATTGATCCTTCAACTGATGCATTGTTACATACTTTTTTCTACAATTCCATCAAGCATCTCTCGAATGGGTACGTCCATCCAAACTCTACTGGACTTCCACATTTAGCATCATATTGAAAATGTAATTTTAGATGCTCCATTGTGTCAAAGAAATTAAACTAAAATATTTTTTCCATTTTACGTATAATTAGAGAAACATCTTCTTCCAGTTTTCATGTCACATCGTAGTATGTTTTTGATGCACAAAGGTCTCGAAAAAAATGATATGTCTATTATCGAATCCCAAATCATAGAATTCAAAAAAACATTGAATCCAATCAGAATAATTCTCTATATTATAACTTCACAATCATGACTTTTTAATCTAGTAATATAAGCATTCTAAATACATCTTCCCAAATTAAAATCATATCCATTTGGAAGTATCAAATCTGCAATCCACTGAAAAAATAATAAGTGTCTCTCTTTGGACAATGTATAAGCATCATGTGGCATCATTAACCTCTATGATCTAACATTTTCAAATAGTTGAATTTCTGTTCACCATCTAATTTGTTCAATATCTAATCGCGATTTTACTATATCTTTTGACTTAGCTAGTGTACCCAAAACTGTATGAAATAAATTATCAAAATAGTTCTTCTCAATTTGAATGACATCAAACATGTGGCAGAACAACAAATCAGACCAATATAGAAGATCCAAAAAAAGGTCTGTTTTATCCAATTATATTCATTGCCAAAGCCATGAATTTACTATTGGTTTACTATTGGCCTAAATGTACTGGGAGGTAATGCTAATAAAATTGATTTTAACTCTGTACCTGAGATCAACTTTGGAGGTTCATCCCTTTCAATTATGACATTTCTGAAATGATATTTGGTCATTCGAAAATTAAGAGCGGTTGGAATAAATCTGCAATGACAGTCAAAGTATTATGGTTTTTTCCATTAACAAGTATAGATTCTTTGATTTCTTTCATACAGTAAGGAAATGATTTCGGACCATGTGTACTCCAGCCAGATAAAATGCCATATGCTGGAAAGCCATTAATCATACACATCAATGAAGCTTTTAATATGAAATTATGTTTCGCAGAAACATCATATGTACTAAAACCATTACTCCACAATGCATTTAACTTATCAATCAATGGTATCAAATAAACATAAATGTTCTATTTCAGATGTCCTGGGTTTAATAAGGTTAAAAAGATATAGGGCTCCTTCATCAACATCCATATAGGTAAATTATACAGAGTTATAATGATAGGCCAATATGAATACGTACTTCAATAAAAACAAAACTGACAGAAACCATTACTAGAAAGACCCAATCACAAGTTTCAGGATTCTAAAGCAAAAGACGGATGCAAACAATCAAAATGTTTCCATGCATCACTATTAGATGGATAATTCCTTCTATTATCGGTTGAAATATTGGTTTTATTCCATCAAATCATCGATGATATGTTCTGAGACATAAATAAATGTTTCATCCTGGGTGTAAGGGCTTAATATCTCAACTGTTTTATAGGAATTGATCCAGGCATCCCTGGTTGAGCTTCAATATACCTCTATTTTCCACATGTGGGAAAACTATCCAATGAATCATTTTCACCAAAATATAAGATGCACTCATTTGCACATGCATGAATATTTCGATAACTAAGGACCAGATTACAAACTAACCCTTTACTCTGGTATTTATTTGATGGAAACACATTTTCTTCAGGTAAATGTGTTAACCAATGGAAATATCTTATCAAAACAGTTTTTTAACATTTCATTATCTGATTTAATAGTCATATAATTTGCAACCGCTTCTATTTTTTATCTTTCAACCAAGATATAATGCATCCTCAGTAGAACTCAACAAATCATAAATTTAGGATATTTCCAACTCAGGAGTTAAATCAATATCATCTTGAGTTTTAGTCTATTGAACAAATGAACCCGCGACATCATGTACAAAATTTTAAAAGCATGACGGATCAGGATTCATGTTATTAGTATCTTCTCTAGAACTATGTTCTCCGTGATGATTCCAAAAAAAATCTAGTTGAAAACCAAACCGCAAGAGATGTCCTCCAACCTTGTCAAATGTTTCAAACGTTATCAGAGCACTTTTTTTACAATGACTCTTAATTTTTCCTTTTGAAATATATTTTGGTTTTGATTATGCAAATTATAAGAAATCATCAACACCATCAATATATATAGGATTTAAACCAGAACCTTTTGGATTTTGCCGCTGATTTATCCAAGTGTTATCATCTAATAATGACTGATTCTTATTTACATGTTCTATATTTTTCTATGAAATATAAAATCATCACTTTTTTGAATAATTTGAAATTATAAAAACACTATTTGAAAATAATATAGATAATTTTTCCTAATTATTCTTAATTATTCTTATCATTTTATTCCTAATTATTCATAATATTTCCTATATAATTATCCCTAATTATATCTATTTACTCATTATTATTACTAATTATTTTTAATTATCCCTAATTATTATGAATAATTCATAATTATTCTTAATTATTGCTAATTATTAATAATTATTAATAATTATTCATAATTATTACTAATTAATACTAATTATTATTAATTATTACTAATTATTCCAAATTTTATTAATTATAACTAATTATTACTAATTATTTCTAATTATTTCTAATTATTATAAATTATTACTAATTATTCCTATTTATTACTATTTATAACTAATTATTCCTAATTATTCCTGTTTATTTTTAATTATTCCTAAATATAACTAATTTTTCCAAATTATTACTAATTATTACTAATTTTTACTAATTATTACGAATCATTACTAATTATTCTTATTTATTCGTATTAATTAATATTTATTGATATTTATTTCTATTTATTCTTATTTATTCCTAATTATTCATAGTTATTCCTAATTATTACGTTTTATTACGTTTTATTACTATTTATTACTAATTATTACTAATTATTATTAATTATTACTAATTATTACTAATTATTAATAATTATTCCTTTTTATTAATAAACATTACTAATTATTCCTAATTATTACAAATTATTAAAAATTATTACTAATTATTACTAATTATTATTAATTATTACTAATTATTAATAATTATTCTTATATATTCCTATTTATTACTATTTTTTTATTATTCTTATTTATTTATATTTATTAGTAATTATTTTTAATTATTACTATTTATTACTATTTATTAATATTTATTAATATTTATTACTATTTATTACTATTATAACTATTATTACTATTTATTACTTTTTAATACTATTTATTAATCATTATAACTAATTATTTATACTTTTTAATAATCGTCACTAATTATTATTAATTATTACTAATCATAAATATTTATTACTATTTAATACTATTTATTACTATTCAATAATATTTTTTAATTATAATTATTACAAACTATTTCTATTTACTATTTATTACTAATTATTTCTTACTATTGCAATTTAATACCAATTATTACTAATTATTCCAAATTATAATTAATTATTCCTAGTTATTCCTAATTATTACAAATTATTCCTATTTATTCCTATTTATTACTAATTATTACTAATTATTACTAATTATTATTAATCATTTCTAATTATTACTAATTATTACTATTTATTACTATTGATTAATAATTATTACTAATTGTTAATAATTATTACTAATTGTTACTATTTATTACAAATTATACTATTTATTACTATTTATAAATATTTATTCCTAATTATTTATATATATATATTAATATTTATTAATATTTATTAGTATTTATTACTAAATATACATAATTATTCCTATTTATTAGTATTTATTCCTTTTTATTACTATATATTCCTATTTAATCATGTTTATTACTAGTTATTCCTATTTATTACTATTTATTCCTATTTATTACTATTTATTCCAATTTATTACTATTTATTCTTAATTATTAATATTTATTACTAATTATTCATATTTATTACTATTAATTACTAATTATTACTATGTATTACTAATTATTACTAATTATTACTAATTATTACTATTTAATACTATTTACTACTATTTATTGCTAATTATTACTAATTATTACTAATTATTACTTTTTATTACTTTTTATTACTAATTGTTACTACGTGTTACTAATTATTAGTAATTATTACTAATTATTTCTAATTGTTGCTAATTATTACTATTTATTCCTATTTATTCATATTTATTCTTATTTGTTACTAATAATTATTCATTATTACTAATTATTACTAATTATTACTAAATATTAATAATTTTATCTTTTTATTACTATTTATTCTAATTTATTACTAATTATTTCTAATTATTACTATTTATTATTATTTATTTCTAAATTTCTATTTATTTCTACTAATTACTATTTATTTCTAATTATTACTTTTTATTTCTAATTATTACTATTTATTTCTCATTATTACTAATTATTAATATTTATTACTATTTATTTCTAATTATTACTATTTATTATTATTTATTGCTAATTATTGCTGATTAATCATATTTATTACTAATTATTAATAATTATTTGTATTTATTTTTAATAATTCTTAATTATTGCAATTTGTTACTAATTATTCCTTTTATTACTAGTTATACCTATTCATTAATAATTATTTGTAATAATTACTAATTATTCATAATTATTACTATTTATTACTGTGTACTTCTAATTATTACTATTTATTACTAATTATTTCTATTTGATAATATTTATTGCTAATTATTACTAATTATTACTATTTATTTCTAATTATTGCTCATTATTACTAATAATTCCTAATTATTACTAATTATTCATAATTATTCCTTTTTATTACTGATTATTCTTATTTATTACTAATTATTTCTATTTATTACTAATTATTCCTATTTATTAAAAAATTAGTTCTAATAATTTCCTTTTTTTATTACAAATAAATAGTGTTAACACATCTATTTTAATCTATTTTAATTACAACTAATCAAAAATAATTCAAATTAACATAAATAAATGAAATAAATAAAAATTAAATAAAATATATATACCATTAAGCTTTATCTCCTGTTGATGTAAACGGTTTCACAACATTTTCGTCAAAAAAATACTAACTAAAAAATATTTTCACTATGAAAATAAAGTTGAGAGAGAGGGAGAGAAATTACGAATTGAGAGGAGGGTTTCAAAAAAATAGATGGGGGTTTATATAGGTTGGATTAGTTGCGACAAGACTACATGCGACAGGTTACCCGTCGCAAATAGTATTTGTTGCCACAAGACCCGTCACAAAATCCTTCGCCCGGATTAATTACAGTCGGTGGATAAAAAAGTATTTTCGACGGGTCCTGTAGAAAAAGGTACATGCTGACACATTTTTTGCGACGACAGAACATCCCAATGCAAATACCTATTTACCGACGCCGCGTATTTTCAATGGGTCCCGTCGCAAATAACCTTTCCGCAGTTTGGCGCGTAAACTGCATCAAACTTTTTGCGACATGACCATAATTCCCGTAGCAAATAACCATTTATTTTCTTCGGGCAGAATCACTCCTCGCAAATAATCTCCAAGACGGGCTATATGCGACCAAAAATAAAACTGTCGAAAATAGCGCTTCACAAAAAGCTATTTTTCCCATAGTGTACTATGACTGATTTTGATATCTATTGATTTATGGAACTGTTGATTTTTTTGGTGATTGAAATTTTCAGAATGCTTGTTTTTATGGTTCTCCTTGTTATTTCTTGTTGTAATAGGATGCCTTGATAGAGACAACATTTGAAACCACAAGAAATGGCCATAAAGTTTTATCCCTTACCAATTAATCATAGTATCGGAGAATCTGTGGTTATAGATGTCCATGCTTTTGAACAAGGAGTGGGATTCGGCCCTGCTCAGGGTGGATAAGTTGAACATGGTCATAGAATAGACAAAGCTCAAGAGATCCTCAAGAAAAAGAACCATTCATTCATGGTTAGCATTGAACCCTAGTAAGAGAAGGTGTGTCCTAAGGATAAATAAAGGATGGTTTTGTTTCCTGATACTCCTAAGACATTCACAGTGAATTCTATTTCATTTTTGTTGGAAGGTCCCGGTAAAATTTCGTGGCAATCTATGGTGTGATACCAAATGCATGAGTGGATGTGATTGAATGATCTGATGTTTGTCATCGTAAAGAAGTATTGTACTACGATTTTGGCCTTCACTAGGTCCATGGAGGTTTTTGTGCCTAGATAGGGAGACTGGATCATGGTGTAGTATGCTGACCAATTTGCAGAGTATGCTTGGTATGCAGCCAAGATCATTCTTAACGATCGACTGAATGCTCAAGATTTCGATACGAAGTTGTGGCCATAGATCTGATAACATATTTTCTTGATCAAGCTGGGATGTTATGAGGATGTCCTTGATCATTCCGTTATAGTAGAACTTGATTTTAATGGAATGTTTTTTTCACTAGTATTGTATCCACTGTGGGTAGTGGTAGTTAATCTAATAAGAAGAGGAGAAGGGGATAATAGGAGAAGAAGTGAGATGGTAGTTACATCCATGCATTCCATATATCCTATGCTCGGAATTCAGATTCATAGTTAGTCATTTTTCATTATTATGGGATTGAAGGGAACACGTTATTTGTATGATCACCTCCCTTAGGCCTTTTCACTGTTGTAGAGATGTGGGACACTTAGAGTGATTATGCAAGGTGGTGCACATATACCAGAGTTTTATTCGATCTGTGTGAATCAATGAGATTTCATCCCTATCAGTAACATCCAAAATAAAGGATTTTTATTTGGAGGTTGTGGAGATAGGGTGTATCATCTTATGTCAAGAGTATGATTAGGATAGTGCTATAGGTTAGTGGTATTTCTTATTCTTAGCCTGAGATGAGTCAAATTAATGACATGGAATGAGAACCCAGAGAATCAGATGTACATCCTATGATAATTCACGGAAACATTCTTATTGTATCGTCATTAGATGAAGTCTATTTTTATATTAGTGCTTCACTTTCTATTATTTTTCCCATTTTTTGGATTTTTTAATGTTTCTCCCTGAGCTTATGTTATATTTGATGGCGTTGGTAACACTGCATTGTAAGTTATGAGAGTAGGGTTTTAGGTATCCATCTTGTGTACTCACTGTGGAAATAGTTGAGTTGTAATGGGAGTTCCCTATTTTGGAGATGGACCCCATTAATGTGATCTCTAGTTTTGATTGAATGGTGTGTTTCATAGAAAACATATATTTTTATAGAAATCTAGTGAATTTTTTTACCAGATTGAGGTACACATGTTTTTCAATATGAATGTGATTCACATCTTGGGTGTGATGGACATCCACATCAAGAAGGGGGAAATCATATTTATCAAATATTGTTGTTATTATCGGTTGATGGAGGTAGTTATTCTGGAGATTGATTACATCTTGTGGTAGATGAGCCCCTATAGGTATTCTTAGATGAATTTAGAGGTTTAAATCAAGAGTTTGATTCATAGAAGTCTCTCGGCATGGCACAAGGAACACAACTGATATAACATATCTCATTCTATATCTCCTCAATCGATTTGAGGGAATTAAAATTATTATTGTAAGATTATGAATCCAAAGGATACATCCCCCCAAGAGTATCACCTAGGTATTCTCTAGTTATTATAAAAAATAATACTAAAGGATCTCTCCAGTTGCGTACTAATTACATGAATCTAAATATAGTAATGATCTGGAAAAATTACCCTTTTCTATGTATGGACATCCTTTTTTATTATTATAAGTGGAAATCTAGTTTTCTAAGATTGAATTGTGTTCTCGGAATCCCCATGTTAGAGTTATAGAAGTGGATGTTCTGATAATAAACTTATGATGTAGGGATGACCATTATGAGTACTTGGTCATGCCATTAGGGTTGATAATTATTGTGTTGTCTTTATGGTGCGTATGAATTGGGTGTTCCACCAATATCTTTATTCATTTTTAATTTTATACATGGATGAAAACATTATCTATTAGAGGACTGAGGAGGAACATAAGCTACATTTGTGATTTTTTTTGGGATCCATTCACAGACATTACCTCTATGAGAATCTATTTAATTACACATTCGGGATCAGGTAGGAGACGTTTATTGGTCATGTGATCTCGAAATGTTGGGTTTTAGTTGAACTAGGAAATATTTGTGTATTAATGTCATGTGAAAATATAGATACTATTTTAAAATCAATATCATTTTGGATATATAATTTTATTAAAGTTAGTTCATTGGAAATTTCTCTTACCTTTTTTTGTCCGTTGTTTTATCTTTATGGATTCTAGTCAAGAATTTTTGGTTTGTTTTATTATCTCATGAATGGGTCATGGGTGTGTGCTTATGTTGGATGCCCATGTGGTGGATTATGGTCTGAACCAACTACGTACAAAGGAAAAGAATTACACAACTCATGACTTGGAATTAAAACCACTGATTCATTCCAAAAATGTGTGGTTCTATAAAAAATTTAAATAATGTTTTTTTGGTAACTCCTATTATTAGAGATTGGCCAACACTTTCTCCTTTAAGCAATTGAATTTAAGGCCACGCCATTTGGTTGAGTACAATCATGTGTTTAATTTTGAAATCATTTATAGCTGGGGAAATGGTAATGTGGCGGTATATGCATTAAGAAGTCATTTTATAGTGAAAGATTTGAATGAGTCAAGTGATTACTGGGTAGTAATGGGGCTCTTTTCCTATATGAATCTCGAGACAAAGGAGCATAGTAGAGGTGTTTTTTTATCTTGTGTTTAGATGAAACCTACATTTATGGAATTATCTCGGTGATATATTTTGGACAATGATTTGTTCCTGCAGTCTCTGTATTTTTAAAATTATGGGGAGGTGATATTCCACTGGTCAATTTCTCAGGAGGATGTTATATTCTTTACAGGTTTCCTTGGGGTACAGTTATCATTAATGGTTGTGGTGATGTAGGATATCCAGCAGTCTTAGTGGGTTTTTCATCATAGTTCTACTAATATGTTTTACAATGTGAAATAATACTTATAGTGACTATGTAAATGGTGGGGAATATCATACCATGAATCAAAACACTATAGAAGTTATTTGGTTAAATTAGATCACAAAATATCCTCTAGAGTTCTTCATGAATTACGTAATCTTACATCATTGTTGGAAGAGTTGTCCACCAAAAATTAGCTAAAATGGTTGTATATTCAGGAGGTTTTGTTGATTAATTTTGTACCATCATCGACTTTCTCGAACTTGGACCCTCATTTTTTGTCACAATTTGTGGAAGACCATAAAAATAATATGTGGTCATAGTTCAAGTTTATAATGAAATACCACTCTAAAATAGATATTGAGATGGTGCAGGATAAATATATTTTGGATATCAAGCTCTTGACATATTTTTTATATGTTTGTTGGATATCAAATTGTCATTGGTATAGTTTTTATAAAAAAATATTTACTATTACTAAATTCAAATGGCTCTTTTTGAGGTTACTTAGGGTTGGTTGAATTAGTTGCCTCTATGATTGGATGTGGTAGCTGAAACCTCATTATTGAGACAGAGCCTTTCTGTGGGAGACGTCTTGTAAATTTATGTCTATCAAGAAGTAGTTTATGACTATTTATAGTATATCTATGAATTATTTATATCAATGGAAATAATATTTTTCATTTACTATGGGTTACCAGGTGCTCTTTAATGTGACAACTATATTGGTTCAATTCCATTTTGGTAAGAAATGGAATATAACATTGAATTATTTCAGATCGATTGAGATTACTGAGAGTGTTGGAAATGTGGAATAAAAGTTATCTTTTCTGTCACAAATGATTTCAATTCATTTCATTTTAATTATATATTTTGATGATAATTAGTACTCAGATATGTCACAATTGCTGAGTTCAGAGGAGTTAGAAATGAATTTTGATCATTATATAGTCATGTGTCCAGTTCATATTGTGGATTCCTATGAGAATGTTCTTTACATAAATCATGTGTCACCATTTGTTTTTGTGGAATCATAGTTGTGATGATCATGATACATGGGAGTGGATGTCTTGGGTTAAATATGAATATCAAATGTTGATCTCTGATCATGATTCGAGTTGACATTACGATGGTGGAAATTTCTATATTGGGGAGATGTATTACATAATTGATTTTCTCGATGTATTATATTGAAAATTTTTGTTATTGAATTTATCCATTGGCGTTCAAATTGGTTTTTTTGAGAATAATGGAGACTTTAGGCATGAGGGAAGGTGGTGCGTGATTGGTGGACAATTAGAGAAAACCATAAGACCAATCTAATGAAATGATATAGAAAAATTTCATTTTTCATAATGGTGAATGTACGGTTCATGGACAGTTTGGTAAATTTTCTGAGTTGTTCCACTTTGATATTGAGGAATTCATGGTTTCCATACATTTAGTTTAAAAGTACGGGATAACCATATGACCTTTTCATGCCATTATTATATGAATTACTCCTTTTACCTATTCTTATTTAATCACCAAATAAACCTTAATAAGAACGATTTTGGAATTTAGGCCTTATGAGCTCCCTCTACTCCTCCTTGGACCTCTTGAACATCGATCATTAGGATGTCTTGGCATGGGAAATTGGAGAAATCATCAAGGTTGAAAATTATATCATGATTTTTCACTTTATCTATGTTTTCTCTTCCCATACTATCGATTTCATCTTTTCTAGTGGGGTTCATGACCTAATTAGGGTCGAATCATAAGATGCTGGGTGAAATCAGGATGAATTATGTTTGATCATTCATTTATATGGTCTTCTTGTGAAACAAATATCATTTAATACCCATTTCTGGATGTTTCAAAGTGTGTGGATGGTGGTTCCATGATTTTACATTTTTGAATGAATTTTTTCAATCATGTACGATTCATTAAATGTGTCCTATGTATTATTTGTGTCCTGATAAAAAAGATTTGTTAAGGTTTTTTTATTCAAATTCAATGAAAATGGTTTTTCTAAAATGAAATGGTTATATTTCATGTGTGCGTCATTGTGGTGTTTCTTAAAAGTGTTTTATTGCTTGTGTGGAGGGTGATAATTTCATTTTCAAAGATATTTATTGTTGTCAATGTGTTAGAAGAGTATTTTCCAAGAGAAATGGGATTTTGAAAAACTTTGGATTGTTTATATGATCCTTAAATACATATATGAATTTTTAATGTGGTTGTGTGAATGTTATAACATGTATTTAATGCGAGTATTAATTCTAAATTAGATTTAAGAATTGAAATATCTAGATTCCATATGTGTTTGTCCTGTTGTGCTTCCAAATGGGTATCATAAATTTTCCATGTGGTACAAAATAAATTTACAATAGTTTTTTATGTGTGATTTAAATATAAATAGGATTTGTTTTTTGAAAATGGTGGTTTCCATGTTGTTTTGGTTGTTGTATTAATTTGAAAATATGAAATTGGTGATTTCATTATGATCTTATGATGATTCATATGTGTTTGTGAAAGTGATGATTTGTGTTATATATGATTGGAATCTATGAAAAATGTGTATCCTAGGTATCTAGTTGGGTGAAATAGGACACATATTCTATTTTATTTGGAATAGGCTGAGACATATATTCCTCTAGTAGGATTGATTCTATAACACTAACTAATCATTTGATATGATTGGAGACCACAAGACCTTGGGATGAGATCCTCACTAGTGCCTCATGACATTAACTCTGTTGAATTTGTCTCTTGATATGGATACCATTTGACCATGGAATTGGATCACCAATAAGGGATCATGAATGGGAACATTGTTTTTAGTTTTTTAAGAGGATTTTGATAAACTATGTAGGGGTTCCTAGGGTCCAATTTCTGCTATATACCTTTATGTATTTTCCATGGTTCTCTCAATTTACCTTAGTATCTTATGATGTGGTTGTATCTCTCGGCATATGATAAAAAATTTTACATTTGGATTTCAGAAAATCATATTTTTTAAAATTGGTTATTCATTAAAATGTGAGTGTGGAGAATTTTTTTCAAATGGTTTCTTATGAAATTTACATTATTTTTATTAAAATATGTACGTTTATTTTACTTTTAATGTTATAGTATGGAATATTTAATTTGGGTGAAATTATACAAGAATTTGGCTCACACCCTATATACACTATTGGGTGTATGTGGACATTATTATGTATAACCCAAGTAATGGTTCGATGTGTCATGTATGTGATGTAGGATCTGGTTTCCAGTGTTCCACTCCTTGTGGGTGTTGATGTTTGTGGCTTAAGGGTGATGTCCCTCTTTTTTTTGAAATTTTTTGATTGTTATTTAAACCCCATCCCATTGTGGTACATTTTGTTTTCTTCATTTTTTTATAACATTGATTCATAATATTTTGGGACCAAATATTTTTGTGGTTATCCATTATTATGATTCTTATTATTATTGGTTTTTTAGGTTTCTATAAATGGGTAAAATAATACCCAAAGTATATTGTTTATATCAATGAAATAGTGTCCATCATGTGGGGATTGAGAATTTCCATTATCCCATGCAATAAATCGTGCTATGTGATGACATGGATGGATCCGAGACATGGTTTGTGAAATATTTTTTTTAATTTTATATTTGTATATTTTACTTGTACATGCGTTTTGGATGATTTTGGGTTTAATTTATATTATTCAATGGAGTGGTTTGGGGATGATTCGTTATAAATCGCGATCATTTTTCCTTACAGAGTGTAATGCAAACAAAATTGTTAGATTGTAATACACTCAGTTTCAGTAACCATCATGGGGCCTACGAGAGGTGAGACTAATGGGTTACCTTCAACCTTCCTTAATTTCCAGACCAATATGAGAAACATTGGAAATTATGGGGACATGACATAACCAAGTAATATCACTATACATAGGCATAGTGTTCATAAAAAGTCCATTATAATTTAGAATTGATACAAACATAGTTTTTTTTATCCATGTATGAAAACCTAAATACCAAAGCACCATTTTTCTTCAAAGATACAATTATAGGTAAAAAGAATTAATCTAAAATAAATTTCATCATTAATCATTGATATAGCCCCAAAACATGTAAGAAAAAAATCAATTAAAAATAAAATGTAATATTATTTTCATCAAAATCTATTCCATTCAAAGAACATATTTCATTTCTAAAACATAATGTGTTTCATACAGAATTCCTCAAGACCAATTATGTACTAAAATGTTCATTCATTATACCACTCAAAATAATTATCTATAAATCATCACATTTTGTGAAATGTTATTTCTAAATACATTGAATAAACATTAATAAATGTGGAAAAATTTCCTATAGATAACAATATATTCATTATATATCATTTTTCACTCCATTTCATAATATTAATCAATAAATTTTTCATTTCCTGTGAAATGAATTCAAAAACCGCCCGCCAAAATAATGTTATCATCAATCCCCAAACATGGGCACTATACACAATTGTAAATATGGGGCTATATTGACACTAACATAAAAATCATGAACAAATATTCTTCTATTTCACATTCATACATGATTAGATAAAATTTAATTGATCTATTAGAAAAATACATCATTCTAAAATCCACTGAATTCTAAATACACATTTTAAGAACAAAATCAACTCAATCATGAAACTTGCAAATGATAGTGTATTTTCAACAGACTTCAAATAGATTATTATATTGAAAAAATATTTTTATTAAATATCACAAAGATAGAGTAACCATCCCAAATGATTATGTGGTCATTCACCTATTTTGAATTATGAATCCCGCAACACCACACCAGGATATATATCTCTGAAAAATATTTTATGTAATTTTCAACCTTGCCCTAGACTCTAATTTTTCCTAAATAAGGCTGGTACATCTTGTTTGGTTGTGAAATAACCAATAAACTAATCTATGGACAATTTATTATCCCCAAACCTTCTGGAACTACCTATATCACATAGCTCAACCCTATATGAAAAAATCTCAAAAAAAAAGAATGGTCCATCACAATTTCACAATAAAATGACCATAAATCCATATTATGAGTCTAGAAAAATAAATATATTCAATTTTAGAAATAAAATAGACATGTATCAAAATATATAATAATTAACAAAGAAAATACCTAAATATAAAGACTCTTATGTTAAAATAATAAATGACGTCGGCCCTATAAGTCATTGTGATTAATATAGGTCTTATTTTTGAGAGTTTGGCAATGACCATGTAATGTGCGTTTGAAATTTTTCCAAAATTTATGGGATTTGTAATGTGATTTGGTGATGGATGAACATACAATTCTATAATATGTTTTTTCATACAGAGTATTGTATGAATTTTCTCCATGGATCCATCCTGTGATTTGTGTATAATATAACACCCTATATTACCACATAGGCTTTATGGATGACGTAAAATTTCATCTTATCACCAATGATTACGTCATAGGTATTTTCTTTTAGCGTGATTACTATATATAAGAAATGTTTAAATCATGGATATCAGAAATTGTGGTTGAAAACATTTCAACATAAATAATTAGATCATTTGGACTAATGATAACATCTAATGACTACAGAATCATTAAGATTATCTCATGGTGTTTTGTAATGATTATTTATTAAAATTGATCACATTTTATTACACATTAGTGATTAAAATCGTGATTTATGTAAATATATATCTTACAATTACATAATCTGGATCATTGACAAAATTTTATGCGATTTGATATCCTATTATTAACTCTTAGGTGTTGGTATATATCGAGATAGAACAATATTGCCTTGAAGATTTTCATTAAAATATGTTATGGGTATGATATTTTGTTGGGACAGTTGTATGAATTTAATCGAAACACATATATATTTTCATTTACATGGTTATTTTGATTCTGGGATTCATTTAAGAACCTGAGTATCAATTATTTATATTTTTTTCTAGGTTTTCCTAAATACTCTAAGAAAAGAACATGTTTAATCTATAATTATTTGTTACATATGAAAAAACATTAGTTGCCGCATATTGTGTTGCACTCACAAATTTTTTTGGATGCCATAAGAAATTTCTACATGATATCCATTATCTATATTATGTTTTGTGTTTGATTGAGATCTAAACTATAATGCATAAACAATATTTCATCGATATATTTGTGGTCAGCATGAGATAAGGATAAATAATTGATGTATTGATTCATTGTCTCTTATTTCATTACTTATTTCATTATATATGTATATCATGGTGGAAATTCAATTGTAAAATTATATGAATTATTTTGATTTTATATGATGATTTTCATTAGAAATAAATTAATATTATCTGATGGACTTTTTTCTCTTATTAGTATACTCTATTATATATATTGTATTAATCTTGGTTTAAAATTTATATTAATCTGGAATCTAATATATGTGTATTGTATAGCTACATTAATACACAAAACCCATATTTCTAGTCCGTGTCCATTGGTAAACAATGAAGAATGGATGAAGCCAAATGATAACTTCTAATATCCTTTCACCTCTTTGTGTCCATGGATCGGGGGGGAAGATATTAAAAACACGGTATATATAACATACCTAAATATTTTATTCACTAGATATTAATTTTTTTTGGTTGTGAGTATTAATATATATATATACATATACTCTAATGAGATATGTTAAATTTAAAAACCAAATTTATATTCCTTTTTTATAATGTTATATTAATATTTATATATATGAATGTATATATATATATATATATTTTAATATAACTCTATATTATGAAAAATATTTAATGTATATGTATTTTAAATATAAAGGTATATATAAAAATAATTATATAATAATAATATTAACATTTACTATATATATTGAATATATTTTTTAATAGATCATATTATTATAATTTTTTATATTTTTTTTAAACAGTTCATATGAATAGTTATTATAATTTGTACATTAGTTTTGATGTGAATATAAAACTAAAATATTTATATATTAGACAAGTAATATTAAATGAATATAAACTTATATAAATTTAAATTGTTATTACATATATTATATTGTATATAAAATATAACAATATATATATATATATATTACAATGAATTTTACCCTCTATCAGTGAAAACAATTATAAATCAAGAGAAAAAAATGTATTATATGATTAAAATTTGTGGATAAATGGTTACCCATATTAGTACTATGTAACACACTATGAAAGGTTGTTTTTTAGTAGTTAATTTTTTCACTAATTTTTATTTCCTTTATCAATGATTCAATATCAATTATAAAATTTACAAAATTTAAAATTTAGGAATAATAAAGGGGAATATCTAAAGTCACAAGATCATTATTTGTGTATAAAATAATTACATGAATTAAATTTATACATTTACTATAATTATTAATTTCTATAATGAGGTCATTTCCAAATATTAGGAGTCCATGCAGTGTGATGGTATTCTAATTTATTTAATACAAACAAACTATATTTTGAGTAACATCAATTTAGAAATTCGGAACTAAATTTATGGAAATTTTGATACATTATTGTATTTTTTATTAAATATATTTCATAACAAAAAAAATAATATTATATTTATAAGATATTTAATAAGACAGGTATTTGATATTAAAAATATTGGGACCCGACCATAAACATTAAATAATATTTCAATTTCAACTAGATTTTACTTATTTTCAATCCCAAATATTATTTTGGGTTATACTTATAGAATTTTAGGGAAAAAATAATTAATATCAACCCACAAACATAAAATGTGGGTACCATTAAAACTGTAACGATTTCATCTAAAACATAATGTTTTTTTAAAAAAATTAACTTCATGATTTATTTGATAAATATTCTTAACATTTAACATGACATACATACTTCTCTTAAAATACATATAACCTCTGAAAAAACATTTAATAACATGTTATTATCATAACAATTTCTGTAAGAGATATAACAACATGGAAGGAAACTGTTAGTCCTTGAATACTTATAAACATATGAAATCTATTTGGGAAAGACGTACTTCTCACCAATATATACATAAAAGGTGAAACATGGGATTTCCATGAAACACTAACAAATATATATACAAACATAAGAGATTCTTGGGTTATTAAATATTTATATTGTAACCATCATGGATACCTTATGATTTGTAAATATCACAACTACCTTACAATATAACCCTGACAACAGTCTTATAGTGTAACCATCATAGATACATTTAGAGTAACCATATTTCCAACCTACATCAATCAGATAACCAATGAATTAGAAGGAGATATAGGTCCAAATCTTAATGATATAAAATTCCCATTAAACAAAACACAATCATAATTCATGAATAATTGCATAAAAATATTTCTTTTGAAATTTTGTGAAATAAAAGTTTAACCGTTGATTTTTTTAAGGAAAGTCCCTTAACAATATCATATAATTGATGCGAGAATTAATATAATGAAAGGATTATGTGTATAAACTATAAATAAACATAACAAAGTATAATATAAACAAAATTAATTGCACAAATAATCTTTATAGAATGTCATTAATGAAGTATATGGTTAACCCAATGAATGAAAATTGGATTAATAGTTTACTTACCTCATGTTTTTATTACAAAAAACATTGTTACACCTCTTGTATAATAAATAAAAGAGTTTTATTAATATTTTATAAAACATATTAATTAATTTAACACCTTAGATGATCATTTTATGACATCATTTGTTGACCTCACCTATTTTGATAATCTCAATCATGTATTCATTTGTGTTGAAAATCCCAATTATGTTTTCATTCTATGTGATATTTTTAAGTATCATTGATCTATACTTTAATTCTTTCAAATCTATGATCAAACCAATAATAATATTTATAATAGTCTTTGAAATATGTTAATCCTCATTTATCCATGTTTATACAAGTTATAAATTGATTCTAACACAATCAGATGTGTTCTGCATAAAACAGATAAGTAATCTGTCTATAGCTACTGATAAAGAGCTACCTGTAACCAGTCTACCGATAGACTTAGTCTACCGACAGACAGCTACCGATAGATTTTAAACAGAGCTACCGATGAACTTATAAATATAAGCTACTGACTTACAGACAGCTACCAATACAAATGTAGAGCTACCGGTGTAAGTATAAATAGCTACCGATGGAATAAGAGTCACCGATGGATGAAGCTACCGATACAGACTCACAGCTACCGACGCATGGAGCTACCGATGCATAGGAGCTACCGATGCATGTACCTACCGATGCATAGGAGCTACCGATGCATGTACCTACCGACGCATGGAGCTACCGATAAACAAAGTCACTGATACAAGCATGTACCAACCGACGCATAGATCCACCGATAGAGTCAAAGAAACTAATGACATCGAACTACCGATGTTCAAGCTACCGATGTTCAAGCTACCGATGTTCAAGCTACCGATGCTGATTACCTACCGATCACTCAACTAACTATTTGAATTTCTTTATTTCCTATATTTAATCTATCTAACGGTCATGTCATACATTTTAATGATTTGTCAAATATCTGATAAAGGTTGTCGGATGTCAGGAACCCGTACCTCGTACCTGCTGAAAAGAAATCATTTCTGTCCCCTGATGGGAGATAAATACGAGAAGACTACATACCAGAAAAATGCGAACGTGTGAAGGAAAATCAAAAAACAACAAGAAGCGAACCAGAAAAGTGTGGTGCATCCAATATACCAAAAAACGTCACAAGCACGAGAAGAACACAGAGAAGCTCATAGACAATCAAGCATACTCGAGAAGTGTTCTGTGCATACAAGAAGAACTTCATCGACTACATTCTCACTACCTGTGAACTTGGAGCATACGACACTCTGTTTCTCAAATAAAAACTAGAAGAGGACTCAAACTCACTTGCGATCAAATCTGAAGAAGTCCAGAGCTATACTGCAATCACCAGAACCATCTCTAAACTCTACATCTCTTATTCTGTGATTTATTACCATTCTTTTCGAGCAGTGTGTGTTATCTGCTGTATCTAACACATACACTGTCTCCTGTACTCAAACTAAAGGATTTGTAAATCCTTACCAAACTCTCTCATTCTTTGTTTCCCTCGAATAACAGTGGTAGAGGTCGTGTGTGACCTGGACAGCTGGTTGCTGTTGTACTGTTTCCCACGAAGAACAGTGGTAGAGGTCTTGGACCTGGACAATTGTAAACTGTTGAACCCCGATCCAGGGTGTGGATCATTTTTTACATAAACTTTTGAGAGGACTAAGTCTCGGCTTGAGACTGAACCTCTTGGTTACATTGTTGTTCCATCACTTTCAAAGTTTTATTCTGCTCCTAATCACTTTAAAACCAATACTGTTTTTTTTAAAGTTACTTTGATAATTAAATTAACAAGTGTTTATGTTATGTGTGGATTAGTAAGTTAGTTTCAAAAGATAATGACACACTCCTGTGTTGATTAACTGGGAATTAATCAATCCCTTGAGAATCTGACAGAACTTCTACTTTAATATAAATTCACTACAGTTTAATTTATTATTTTATTTGGGGGTCTTTAAGACACTATTTTTAATTACAGAAATTTTAATTGGTACTCAATTCACCCCCCTCTTGAGTAAACCACTCCGACCAACACTTGGTATCAGAGGTTGAAAATACTTTCTAAAAGTACTCTGCTTTTGAACTGTGATTTTAGTTGTATTTTAAAGTTCTTAAAATTTCTGTTATTTCTAAATTTTTATCTCTTTAAAATTTTCTCGTCATAGACAATAGACTTGAGGGTGCTGCTACTAACCGGCCACCTTTCTTCAATGGATCTAATTATGCTCAGTGGAAACTGAAAATGAAAATTCATCTAGAAAGCATAGGTTTTGATATTTGGACTGCTATTGAATCAGAATACAAAATTCCTACTACTGCTAGATCTACTTGGGATGAACCTACAAAGACTGCGTACAATAACAACTGTAAAGCTATGAATGCCTTTTACTGTTCTCTAGGAGATGAAGAGTTTAATAGAATTTCTGCTTGTAAAACTGCTTTTGAAATTTGGGATACCTTAGCTGTTTCTCATGAAGGAACAACTAATGTGAAAGAAATGAGATTGAACACTTATACTATCAAGTATGATAATTTTAAAATGAAGCTTCACGAACCCATTTCTGACATGTATCTCAGGTTCAATGAAATTGTCAATACAATGATCTCGCTGGGAAAGGATGTCTCATCGAAGGAACAAATTATGAGAATTTTGAGGTGTCTACCTGATAGATGGAGAGGCACATCTGTCTCAATCAGAGAATCTTGTGACATTGCTGCTCTACCTGTCAAGGAACTAATTGGCAAGCTGATGATGTATGAAGAAGAGCTTAAAGTGAACAAAGAGGAAGAAAATTGACCTGCAAGAAAGTCTGTCGCTTTCAAATCCTCAACTTCAAAGAATAAGGACAAAGAAAAGCTTCAAGCTATAGTTGAAAGTTCAAGCTGTGAAGACAGTGGAAGTGATTCTGACAGTGATGCTGAGATGGCTCACATTTCTAGAAGATTTAAGAAATTTTATAGAAAAAAGAAGTTCTTCAGAAAAACAAATTATAAGGGTAAGTATGATCACCAAGGCAAATGGAAAAAGGATTGGAAGAAGAATGACAAGTCAGATGATGTTGTCTGCTATGACTGCAAGAGAAAAGGACACATTAAAGCCGACTGTCCAAAGCTGAAGTATAAAAAGAAATATGAATATAAGGACAATAAGTTTAATAAAGCCATGAAGGCTAGTTGGAGTGCTTCAGAAGACATCACAAGTGAAGCTGAATCTTCAGACTCTGAAAGGAATCGAGCCAACATGTGTTTTATGACAAACACTTCTGAGGTAACTGCTGAAACTCCTGCTTCAAATTCATATTATTCTGGAGATGATTCTGAAGGTGATAACATGTCTAAATCTGAACTGTTTGAATACTATGATATGCTGGAAGATACATGTAATGAACTTAAGGATAAATACAAGTCATTAAAGAAACAGCATGCTCTCACCACTACAGTTAAAACCGAACTCACTATTGAAAAAGAGAAAAATTCTCAACTGTTAAAAGCAAATACAGAACTGAAACTGTCAAATGAGTAACTTAGAAAAGACTTAGAGAAGTTCACCAATGGAAAGAATACTCTAACACAGATGCTAGGAAAGAAAGTAGCACCTAAATATACTACTGGTATAGGATACCAACCTGGACAAAGGAAAATTGCTAAAACTAGATTCATTTCTAAATCTGGACAAAATGAAGGTAATTTTGGAACTTCATATCCTTCAACCAGTTATATACATATCTATGGATCTAATAAAGTTTATCTTTCAAATCATGTCAATTCTACAAATTATATGAGACCCATTAGACAAATATGGGTACCTAAAGTGTTATTGGCTAACCTGTCTGGACCCAAGAAAATATGGGTACCAAAATCATGTCCCATCTAAATCTGTTTTGTAGGGAACTTGCTTAAAGAGATCCTGTAAAGAGACGTGGTATTTGGACAGTGGATGTTCAAGACATATGTCAAGAGACTTCTCTTGTTTCAAGAGTTTAATAAAAGTTGATGGAGGCTTTGTCACCTTTGGTGATAACTCAAAAGGGAAAATTATCGGCCTAGGCCAAATTGGTAACACTGATTCAATTTTGATTTCTAAAGTTTTATTTGTTGATGGCCTTAAATACAATCTATTAAGTATTTCTCAGTTATGTGATGATGGTTTTCATGTTAAATTTGAAAATGATTCTTGCAAAGTTTTTAATTCTAATAATGTTTTGGTATTTTCTGCCTTAAGAAATGAAGATGTTTATGTTGTTAATTTGAATTCTTTAGCTAAGCAGAATATTACTTGTTTGAATGCTTTTCATAAAGAATCTTGGCTATGGCACAGAAGATTAGGACATTGCAACATTCACTCACTTAGAAAACATTCTAGGAAAAACCTAGTTAGAGACCTACCTAAGTTAGAATTCCCAAATGATAGAGTGTGTAACCCCTGTCAAAAGGGAAAACAACAGAAAGTTTCTTTTAAATCAAAGAAAGAAGTTTCAACTTCTCAACCACTTGAATTGGTTCACATGGATATGTTTGGACCATCAAGAGTTTCTAGTTTAAATGGGAAGCACTATGTTTATGTTCTTGTAGATGACTTTTCTAGATATACTTGTGTATATTTTATAGCTCACAAAAGTGAATCTTGTTCTTAATTTGTCAAATACTCCAAGTCTGTAGAGAACCTTAGTGGACTTAAGATTAAAACTTTGAGGAGTGATCATGGTCGTGAGTTTGAAAATCAAGATTTTGAATCTTATTTCTCACACAATGGCTATACTCATAACTTCTCTGCCCCTAGAACACCCCAACAGAATGGTGTAGTAGAAAGAAGAAACAGAACCCTGCAAGAAATTGCTAGAACCATGCTCAATGAATATGATCTGCCTATTTATTTTTGGGATGAAGCTGTAAATACAGCTTGTTATGTAATTAATAGAGTCTTAATCAGACCTGTTCTTAAGAAAACCCCTTATGAATTGCGGAACAATAGAAAGCCTAAGGTTAATTACTTTAAAGTTTTTGGTTGTAAAGTATTTATTCGGAATACCAAAGATAATCTGGATAAGTTTGCTTCCAAAAGTGATGAAGGAATTTTTCTGGGTTACTCTATTTCAAGTAAAGCCTATAGAGTATTCAATAAGAAAACCAAATGTGTGGAAGAATCTGTTCACATCATGTTTGATGAAACTGATCCACATGAGCCTAAAACCTCTCTTGAGAATCTTGAAGAAGACTTATCTATTCTGGACCTTAATGATAAATCTAAAGAACCTGTTATAAAAGTATCCAGTTCTGGACTTTCTCCAGAATCTGCTTCTGTTGAACCCGAACCTATAGATGAACCTGAGATTTCTAGTCCAACCTTTACCAGATCAACAAGGATTCTAAAGAATCATCCTTTAGAAGCTGTTGTTGGTAATCTTGATAGAGGAACACAAACTAGAGCTTCTCTAAGAAACCAGGTTGAACATCAAGCCTTTCTTTCACAGCTGGAACCCAAAAATATCAATGATGCTATCAATGATGAATTCTGGGTAATGTCTATGCAAGAAGAATTAAATTAGTTTGAAAGAAACAAAGTCTGGGAATTAGTTGACAGACCTAAGGACACTTTGACAATAGGCACAAAATGGGTTTTTAGAAATAAAGTAGATGAATCTGGAAATATAGTTAGAAACAAAGCTAGACTAGTTGCACAAGGATATAGTCAAGAAGAAGGCATAGACTATAAGGAAACTTTTGCACCTGTAGCTAGACTAGAAGCCATTAGGATCTTACTTGCATATGCTGCACATCTGGATTTCAAGTTATATCAAATGGATGTGAAAAGCGCATTTCTAAATGGTTTTATAATTGAAGATTTTTTTGTAGAACAACCACCTGTATTTACTAACCCTCATTTTCCAAATCAAGTTTTTAAACGTTCTAAAGCTTTGTATGGTTTAAAACAAGCTCCAAGAGCTTGGTATGATAGACTTAGCAATTTGCTTATTTCAAAAGGTTTTACTAAAGGGATTGCTGATCCAACTCTTTTCATTAAAAGAATTTCTAAAGATGTTTTAGTTGTACAAATATATGTTGATGATATTATTTTTGGATCTTCTAAACACTCTTTATGTACTGATTTTTCAAAAAGTATGCAAAATGAATTTGAAATGAGCTTAATGGGAGAGCTTATGTACTTTCTTGGATTTCAAGTATTTCAAAATGAAAATGGTATTATTTTGAATCAAAGTAAATATAAAAAGGATATTTTAAAACGTTTTGGTCTGGATAGTATCAAGGGAAGTGAAACTCCTATGAGTACTACCTGTAAATTGGATGCAGATGAAACTGGGAAACCAGTTGATCAAACAAATTACAGAGGTATGATTGGTAGTTTACTTTATCTTACTGCTAGTCGACCTGATATTATGTTTAGTGTGTGTATGTGTGCTAGATTTCAAGCTAACCCAAAAGAATCTCATTTGTTTGCTGTTAATAGAATTTTTAAATATCTCAAACACACGGTTAACTTAGGTTTGTTTTACCCAAAAGGACAATCCTTTGAGTTAATGAGTTATTCAGATGCTGACTTTGCTGGTTGTAAGTTAGATAGAAAAAGCACATCAGGAACATGTCATTTTCTTGGAAAATCCTTAGTTTCTTGGTGTAGTAAGAAACAGAACTCAGTTGCATTATCTACTGCCGAAGCAGAATATATAGCTGCTGGTAGTTGCTGTGCACAAATTCTGTGGATGAAACACACTCTTTTGGACTATGGATACGTTTTTAAACATGTTTCAATAAACTGTGATAACACCAGTGCAATAAACATCTCTAAAAATCCTATATCTCACTCTAGAACCAAACACATTGATGTAAGACACCATTTCCTAAGAGATCACTATCAAAAAGGTGATATTTCTCTTGAATTTATTGGCACTGAACATAAATTGGCTGATATTTTCACTAAACCTTTAAGTTCGGATAGGCTAAGTTACATAAGACGTGAACTAGGAATGTTTAATCACAACCGGTGTGAAAATTCTCACTGATGTGAAATTCTCACCGATGTAAAATTCTCACTGATGTGAAATTCTCACCGATGTGAAATTCTCACCGATGTGAAATTCTCACCGATGTGAAATTCTCACTGATGTGAAAATTCTCACCGATGTAAGTTTCTCACCGACGTAGAAATTCTCACCGATTTGTTTTTCTCACCGATGATTAACTCACCGATGCAAGGTTTTAAAACTTCTGTCTGCCGCCAAGAATACGAATCGTTTTATTTTATTTTATTACTCTATTTTAGTCATTTATTTGGAATTCCTAAATGATAAAACTCAGTCTAAGCCACTTCTTACCTCACCGAGCTCAAAACCTCTCACCTTCGAACCCTACCTCCCAAATCGGCCAAGAACCCTAAACCCGCGATGGAAAAAACCAAGCTTCCTATCGTCAGAGATGAAAGTGTAGAACCAAATGCTAAAAAGCAAAAGACACAGCATAATGCCAGTGTTAGTGAAGTCAAAACTAGATCGGGAAGGCGACCAGTGAATCCTCACTTGCAGAATAGAGACATAGTAATCGAGAAGGAACTGTGCGTGGAATGGATACTGCCTAGCAAATCCTTAGTACTCGAGATTCTGGAAGACCAGAAATGGGTGGATTGTTTCTCGAATAACAATGGCCCATACTACCCGAAGTTGGTAAAGCAATTCTATGAGTTTGTAACTTTCGAGAAGTCTGAGAATGAGAATCGTGTTAGCTCTTTTGTAAATGGAAAAGAGATGTCTTTTTATTCAGTAGAGTGGGCTGAGAGTTTGAAAGTACCACATGAAGGTGTCTCTGGGTATGTATCAAGAGCAATGCCACCTAGTAGTGACATTTTTGATTATGAGACCGCCTTACAAGAGCTGACTGGGAATGGAAATCAAAGGCAAGTGGTAGCTGCTGAAATGGATGGAGAGAATCGACTGATTTTCAAGTTTGTTCAGCATGTGTTAATACCGAGGAGAGGAGATTTTTCAAATCTGAGATATCAAGATATCTATCTTCTTAATTTGCTAAGACATGGTGTAAAAATCAATCTGTGCAGATTGTTGATGCTTCAAATGGAAGACATGATTAGACTAAAGTCAAAAACCAATGCTTTGTTCTTTGCCAAGCTGATTTCAGTGATGATAAAAGTGAAAGAAATAGCTGAGTCTCAGGATGAGACAGTTGTAGTCAAGAACAATTTCTGTATCACCTCGACTGTTTGCAAGTATATGAAAATTAAATAGAACCCATGGAAGGGAGAATGGGTCAGTGATGATCAGAAGATCTATCATAGGTTTAATCCTGTGGATCATCCCTCAAGACCAAAGGATATGAGAGATCCGAGTCTGAGACCTGATGAAGAGGAACCTGTTTATAGTGATGAAACAGAAGAAGAAGAAGAAACTCCTATGGATGTTGGAGGAGATCCAGACTTCCCCCCAAGTCCTGTTGCAGAATTGGTCTATTCTAGGAAAGGAAAGGTAGAGGAAATTGTATCTACTCATGAGGAATACCAGTCTGTACCTCACCAAGAAGAAGAGGAAAAGTAAAATGTATCTGAATTTTCTGCTTCTGGTAATTTAAGTATGAGCCCTTTGATTGGGAACTCAGCTATGCCTGCTGATGAAGTAGAAAAAGTTACAGAAGAAGTTGTACCTGTTTTAGAAAACCTCCTTACTGCTACTGAGATGGAAGTTTTTGTGGAAGATTCTGATGAAGAAAGACCAGCAGAAAAGGCTGGTGTGATACATGAGAATGCACCCATTGAGGGGGAGCATCAGTCTGTGCTTGGAAAAGTTACAGTAGCTATTGATCTTGGAGACTGGGTAGAAGACCCAGGGTTTATAGTCTGTGGATTGGATTATCCAGATTCAGATGATGAGGTGTCTGTGGATAGACCGAAGATCAATTATGATCTTGCCTCTGAGATGTTTCCAGATGATGTGGTCAGATTTCATGATCTGAATAGGCTGAAAGAGGACCTCAAATCCAGTTTTGTTGAAGAAGTGAAGTTAATGGAAACCTCTCTTGCATCCTCAATTAATTCAATAATGACTACTTCTGTAGTTAATTTGGCCTCAGCAAGGGGATTAGCTGCAGTTATCCCAAATGAGTTTGTCTCTAAATCAGATCTTGAATCCATGAAGAATGAGCTGAAAGAATCATTCAGTGCATCAGTCGCTGAAATGAAGGAAAGCTTTTATGAAGAAATGAAAATGCTAGAGAGATCCTTCGAGCTATCTTTGGCTTGTAATTTATCTTCCTTTGTGTCTGAGCTTGTGGAAGAAGTGAAAGAGTTCCAGACTCAGTCTTCAAGAATCGAAGCAGATCTGGAAGCTCTCAAGATATCAGTTGTTGCTTTGGATTCCTATATGAGCTCCAAGTCTCAAGCTGACAAGGACCTAGCTTATGTGAAGAGTGTAGTAAGACAATTTGTCTCAGTGTTTGAAAGTTTCAAAACCTCAGTGAAGGATCATGTTCAATTGCAAGACTCTCAAGTTCAAAGTCTAATCAGTGGTTTGTCTAAGAGTTTTAAAGAAACTGTTTCCTTCTCTCTTGGCCCTCTCACATCCAAACTATCAGTTGACCTGAATCAAGTTCGTGCAATGTTAAAGGAGGAGATTGGCTCTATTTCTACCAGTGGCTCTGTGGACTCATCAGAGTTGAGCCGAGTGGTGATTTCTACAAGAGATTCTGCCAGAGAAATCATGAAGATTGTTCAAGACTTTATGAGAGAAGCCTCTGCCTCTCAGGAATCCATAAAAAGCAAAGTGGACTACTACTTCTCCAAAATTTTCACCAAGCATCAACTCGAACACCACTTCAAGCTAATGTTGGAACACATGAAGCTCCCTCCAGTCACTCAAGCTTTCAGAGAACAAGTGAGCAAGCTACGAGAACTGACTCCTGCCTTAGAGATATTCATGGAAAAAAAAGATGATTTCATCTCTGCTATGGAAAGAGGAGGAGGAATTATTATGGATTTTAGAAATCTGCTGCTGCCCTTCTTGCATGTTGATGCCAGACCAGTAATCATCCCTCCTTCTTTGCCTGCTTCTGCCTCAGCTGCTTCCACAGACCAGCTGACTCCTGTTCAAGCCATTCGAAGCCTCACACCAATGATCACCCAAAAATCTTCAACCTACAGGCCTGACTCTGTGTCAGTGGCCCAACCTCCTTTGATCTTTTCTGGCATTCCCAAACCTTCACCTGAATCCTCACCACCCGAGCCTCCTTCTGATCCTAAAGGAAAATCTCTCGTTGCAGATGAGGATTGAATCAGTGGCCAGGATTTTTGATAGGAATTCCTTTGTATTCTGTTTTTGTACTTTTTGAATACTCTAATACAGAACTCTTTTTACTTCTCATGTGTTATTTGTATCCTATATATATATATATATATGCTTTCCCACTTTTTGATTATCACAAAGGGGGAGAATAATAAGGAGAATAATAGGGATAACATAATGAGAGCATAAGGGGGAGACCAAGGAGAATGAAAAATATTTTCAATGGAGAAAAATAAGGAATAAGGGGAGACACTTTACCCTTCTTTTCATTTTTCCCTCTGATACTTTATGTCTATTTAGTACCTTATGATTGTTACCTCTGATAACTTATGTCTATATCATACTATATCTATTATCTCTGAGGCTGTTTTCTCTGAGAAAATTGAATTCAATATTATACTCTTTACTATTATATTTTCACTATGTTAAATGCCCATATCATAAATTGTGATTATCAAAAAGGGGGAGATTATTGACCTCACCTGTTTTGATAATCTCAATCATGTATTCATTTGTGTTGAAAATCCCAATTATGTTTTCATTCTATGTGATATTTTTAAGTATCGTTGATCAATACTTTAATTCTTTCAAATATATGATCAAACCAATAATAATCTTTAAAATAGTCTTTGAAATATGTTAATCCTCATTTATCCATGTTTATACAAGTTATATATTGATTCTAACACAATCAGATGTGTTCTGCATAAAACAGATAAGTAATCTGTCTATAGCTACTGATAAAGAGCTACCGGTAACCAGTCTACCGATAGACTTAGTCTACCGAAAGACAGCTACCGATAGAATTAACACAGAGCTACCGATGTACTTATAAATATAATCTACTGACTTACAGACAGCTACCGATACAAACGTAGAGCTACCGGTGTAAGTATAAATATCTACCGATGGAATAAGAGTCACCGATGGACGAAGCTACCGATACAGACTCACAGCTACCGACGCATGGAGCTACCGATGCATAGGAGCTACCGATGCATGTACCTACCGATGCATAGGAGCTACCGATGCATGTACCTACCGACGCATGGAGCTACCGATAAACAAAGTCACTGATACAAGCATGTACCAACCGACGCATAGAGCCACCGATAGAGTCAAAGAAACTAATGACATCGAACTACCGATGTTCAAGCTCCCGATGTTCAAGCTACCGATGCTGATTACATACCGATCACTCAACTCACTGTTTGAATTTCTTTATTTCCTATATTTAATCTATCTAACGGTCATATCATACATTTTAATGATTTGTCAAATATCTGATAAAGGTTGTCGGATGTCAGGAACCCGTACCTCGTACCTGCTGAAAAGAAATCTTTTTTGTCCCCTGATGGGAGATAAATACGAGAAGACTACATACCAGAAAAATGCGAACGTGTGAAGGAATAACAAACAACAACAAGAAGCGAACCAGAAAAGTGTGGTGCATCCAATATACCAAAAAACTACACAAGAACGAGAAGAACACAGAGAAGCTCATAGACAATCAAGCATACTAGAGAAGTGTTCTATGCATACAAGAAGAACTTCATCGACTACATTCTCACTACCTGTGAACTTGGAGCATACGACACTCTATTTCTCAAATAGAAACGAGAAGATGACTCCAACTCACTTGCGATCGAATCTGATGAAGTCCAGAGCTATACTGCAATCACCAGAACCATCTCTAAACTCTACATCTCTTGTTCTGTGATTTATTACCATTCTTTTCGAGCAGTGTGTGTTATCTGCTGTATCTAACACATACAATGTCTCCTGTACTCAGACTAAAGGATTTGTAAATCCTTACCAAACTCTCTCATTATTTGTTTCCCACGAATAACAGTGGTAGAGGTCGTGTGTGACCTGGACAGCTGGTTGCTGTTGTACTGTTTCCCACGAAGAACAGTGGTAGAGGTCTTGGACCTGGACAGTTGTAAACTGTTGAACCCCGATCCAGAGTGTGGATCATTTTTTACATAAACTTTTGAGAGGACTAAGTCTCGGCTTGAGACTGAACCTCTTGGTTACATTGTTGTGCCATCTCTTTCAAAGTTTTATTCCGCTGCTAATCACTTTAAAACCAATACTATTTTTTAAAGTTACTTTGATAATTAAATTAGAAAGTGTTTAAGTTAAGTGTGTATTAGTAAGTTAGTTTCAAAAGATAATAACACACTCCTGTATTGATTAACTGGGAATTAATCAATCCCTTGAGAATCTGACAGAACCTCTACTTTAATATAAATTCACTACAGTTTAATTTATTATTTTATTTGGGGGTCTTTAAGACACTGTTTTTAATTACAGAAATTTTAATTGGTACTCAATTCACCCCCCTCTTGAGTAAACCACTCCGACCAACATCATTTTTCCCATTTCTTAAAAATAGTTTGTTATTTTCAATTTTTTGGGTACTTGTTTTTCATGAATTTCATGGTTAGTTTGTAACAGTTTTTCTTATCAAATTGATGAAAAACTCAAGAATTGGAAATAATTGGTATAAATATTTTTTCATAAAATTATATTACTCAATAATTCATTTTGGATATATAGTGTGAATTTTAATCATTAGATAAATCATTTGTTTTATCCGTTTAGATCATTTTGGCGGTTATTCGATAATCACGAACATGTTTCATTATATAACATAACATTAAGTATATATGTAAAATACATAACATTATAAAATTTATATAATACACATTATAATATAATTCATTCATTAAAATGGTTTAATAATAATATTTTTAATGATTTAATGAAAATTGAAAACGCATCGTCCACGATGTTGGTAAATTGACACAACACGGATGATGTATTCATAAGAAGGGAAGGTGATTAAGTGTGTGGATGAATTTTTTTATAAAAATTTTAAAATATATCAAATATAATGTTTTGGATATTTAATTTATCTTGGATATCGATGATAGTTGATATTATAAAAAAATATAAGGAATTGAAAAGAAAACACAAGAAAATGAAATAGGATTGTTACCATTTGATTTTCTCCCATTGAGTTCCTCCTTAAGACCTTCTGTTTTTGACTATTAATGATACCATTAGGTCATGGACATAAGGAATATACATAGGAAGGGTATTTATAAGATTATATAAAAATCTCAATGATTTATAGGTTTGAGGGGAAGAGGGGGTGCGAGTACTATTTATAGTGGAGGAGAAGAGGGGTTTTCCATTATTTTAATAATTAAATTAATACGTTTCTAAAGACTATGTATAATCATTACCCATGGGAATAAAAATAGTAATTAAATAATTTTAATTTGATCAAATTGTGATTACATAATCCATGTTTCTAAGAATATTTTATTTAACTGATAATGTATATATATAGTATGTTAGGGTATTTTACTATTCATAAAAAAATCATGAATTTCAGAAAAATCATCAAAATTCACCATAAGCGTTATTTGTTGTGTAGAATTAAAAAATCTAATCCATTTTTCAAAAATATTTTTCTACATATTAATAAATAAATTTTTATATAACATTATTATTTATTAAAAAAATAACGCTGTCAAAAATTTAAGTCATTTTATAGAAAGATAAAAAATTAATCAAAATATAATTATCGTATATCCTTAAGAAAATAAAATGATATTATGACTTAATATTAATAAGCTACATATTACTATTCATGTTACTATTCATAATTCTATGTTATTGTTCCCTAAAAAACATATATTTTTCTATCTGACTCCAAATAACATACTGATCATAACTATAGATGACAGTTATTAAATATTCAAATCATTGACGTAGAAAAATTATGATTAATCACTATTTTATAACTATATCCATAAAATTAAGATATATTATATAGTGATCCAATGATTCATGTAGTTCAATTTAATTTTAAAACCTTGGGGTGTTAGATTATTTGAACCTTCTTGAAATTGAATCCTTACAATTTTATTTACTTCTTAAAAAATAGAGGTTACATTTTCATCATAGTATTTTCAGATTCCAATGTTTATTCTTAAACCATGTTGTTTATCCAAAATAACATTACCTATTGGATTTCATTATTATAAAATACTTTTCTCTCTTTGAAAAAGAATTTTAATAACTTTCACTACATAATAAATATTCTCTTCCTACTCAACTGCTTCTGGGCACAAAATAGGAGATGAAACTGTCACATGATTTTTCTACATTGAAACTTGAAAAACATTGTGTACCAAAGATAAACCCTGAATAAAAGATACCTAGTAAGAGACTATCCAAAAATTCTATAGGATTTCCTATGGTCAAATTTATGTTATACATATGATTCATTTCTTAACAAAATGCATAACACATTCCTATGGTGTGATTCTAATAAAAACATGATCACCTGCCTGAAAGAAAAATCATTCCTCCTAATATATGCATAACTTTTCTTCCAAATATGAGTTTTCCTCACTTGTTACTGAGTCATCACATCATTATCATCCACTTCTACCAATAAATATTTCATTACAATCTTACTTTCTTTGAAATCATTTGAAAATGCTAGAGTTCGACACAACTTCTTATATAAAGACTCAAAATGTTCAATCTGTATACTGTAATGAAAAATGTTATTTTAAGAAAATTCAACTACAAAAATATTTTATCCCTACTTCTATATTCTTCCATTGAACAAGCTAGAATCATATCTTCCACTGTATTAATCATCCATTCCGACCACACAACTGATTTAGGATGAAAATTTGTACTAAAATTTAATTTTGTTCCTAGCAACTTCAGATGTCCTTTTCAAAAGTAAGAAGTGAATTTGTGACCACTGTAAGATATAATGGAAAGAGTAACTCCATTTAACCTAACAATCAACTTGAGGTAAAATCAATAATATTGATAGAATGAGATAGTGTCTATAATAGGAAGTAGATGTGTAGATTTAGTCATTTAATAAAAAATAATACATATATCCTTGTTACTTTGAGTATTATTTGTCAGTCCCACAATGAATTCCTTGGATATATTTTCCCACTTCCACTATGGAAATAGTAACGGAAAAATCATACCCATAAGTATATAACACATTTCTTTATCATATAAGAATTTAAAAAATTTCACAATAAAATTTTTAAAATCATATTTCAATCCATCCCACCAATAGTAATGTCAATGGTGTCTGTACATCATAGTTATGCGAGGATGAACTAATAACAGAGAACGATGATCTTCGTGAAACAACTCATTCTTCACCTGATAATCACAAGGTACACATAATAATTTCCCAAATCTAAAAACACAATATTTATCAATGTTAAATTCATGAAACAGACCAATTTTAAAAATATCTAATTTTTTTGTAGCTCCCCATCAAAATTATATGCTTTCCTAACTCTACCTGATATATATGACAACCCTAAAACTAGAAATAGAACTGAGTAATTTCCCATACCAACAATTTTGATGCAAAAAATCATGAAATTATTAATCAAAGGGTCATTTTCCATCCATAACATATATAACGATGCATTATGTTTTCATCTCCAAGAATATTCCTCTATGATTTTTATCCAGGATGGTTGTTGATCATGAAATCAAAATACATTATCAATTCAATATATCTTTTTTTCCTCATGTTTAATTACTTCTGAGTGAATATATAACTTATAAATTTATGGTCATTATATATTTCACATTTGGTTCTGTATAAATGATGTATCCAAAATTTTAAAGAGAAAACCATAGCATTTAATTCCAAATAATTTGTGGGATAATTTAACTATTCATTTTTTAGATTTCCTAAAGCATATCTAAGTACCTGATCATTCGACATAAAAACACAACAATGTTCCCTCAATGAAGCAACACTCTTGATGATAAACTCACCATTTACAGAAGGAAGGGTTAGAACTTGACAATTCAATATGATTAATTTAAATTCTTAAACAATCATCACTTCCTTTTTTCTGGTTGAATTTAACTCCTTTTTGAGTTAACGTAGTTACTGGACTAGATAACCCTAAAATGTTTTTAACATACCTCCGATTAGTAAAATAATTATTTTCTTACAAATTTCTGGGTATTCGCCATTTTTCAACAACTTTTGACTTAGAAGGATGAATAGTCATTATAGCCTTACACTTAATGTGAATATGGAATGCAATTTATTGCAACCAAAATTCACATTTTGTGAATTTTCCATATAGTTTAATTTCTTTTATAATTTTCAAAATAACTATTAGATGTTTTAATGCTCCACTTTACATCTAGAATATAATATAATTACATCAATAACAATAACCCAAACCATATAAAAGAAATCAGGAAATTTTATATTCATAAGATCCATTAATATAGATGGTACATTAGTTAACCCAATGGGAATGACAACATATTCATAATGACAATATATTCTTTAAAAAGCTATTTTTAGAATTTTAACCTCCTTTACATGCATCTAATGGTAACTAGTTCTCATTTCAATTGTCAAAATATATTGAGCTCCCCAGAGGTGATCAAACAAGACATTAATGTAAGGAAAAAGATACTTATTCATAATATTAATGTTATTCAGATATCTATAATCAATGAAATGTATCATGGAACAATCATTCATTTTAATAAAAAATAGGTTCTTCCTATGGTGATGTTCTAGGATGAATGTAAAATTTATAATTAAACACATGTAACTTATTTTTCAATTTAATAAGTTCGATTTAAACAATTCGATGGGAGGTTTTCAAAGTAGATTAGAATGAGGATGTATTTCAATTGTGAATTAAACATACTGATATAGTATACCATCAGCTAACTCATCAATAAAAAAATTAATGTATTCATTTACCACTGGAACATCTTTAATCTGATAAGATTCCTTTTTCCCTGAATATGAGTAGTATCACATTAATTTCCATCTTTTTTCATTTTCTCAGCTTCCTGATATGTTATAAATTTTATGGGATTGTTCTTGTTTACAAACATAAATTCATTCAAAAAAACATCTTTAGATCTACACTCAATCTTATCATGATAAATAGATATCCAATACATACCCATAATGATTTAAATATACTGAGGGAAAATTATTTTCAGGTAATTTAATTCCATAGATAGAAATAGGAAGATTTTTAGTATTTTTTTTGTTATAACATTGTACATCGGTTCTTTAAAAATATGTTATGGTCTCATTTTATGAGGTGATATTTTTAATTTAACTAAACATTTCCCATTAATAAAGTAATGTGTAGACCCCGTATCCAAAAAAACATTATTAAAATATGAGGATATAAATAGTGTGCCAGGTATAACTTCATTGGATGTCCTGAAATATACTGATGTATTTGAAATGGATTTCACTAGACCTTTTTTATTATACGATAGCTTCTTTCAATAACTCGGAACTATCTTTGGAAAGGATTTTTCATAATGACCCATCTCACAAGTTTTGTAACACATTGGTATTTTTTCAATCAAAATTGAAATTAAGATCATTTTCATTTCAATATTGTTCCATATTTCTAAACATACGACATTAAAGACAAATCATTTTTCTTGGAAAGACATTTCCCATTTCTTTATTACCCCACATTCCAAAAACTAGAAATTAATCTTTATTAACATCAATTTTCATTGATTTATTCTTACACATCACTTGTTATTTTTACTGCTTCAACAATTTCTTGTTAATGTGTTTGTGATCTTCAAAAAATTACCTTTCTACCCTCTCAATAGAGAAAAAATGTTTCTCATAACATTGGAATTCTTAGGAGGCCAATGGAATTTAGTATCATGGATTTAATCCTAAATAAAATTGATTGATTTTTCTATAAAGATAATGAATAATATATCTAGCATTACGTTCCAGTCAAGTGATATTTTCTTCATACATGGGTATTGAATCTTACTCCTTTTATATCGATTCAAGGAATTACTTCTCCATCCTACATCAAACCACCTTAGGAAAATAAATTTTAGTGGAATGATTTTTAAATTCATACTACCCTGTGGTTTCAATCATCTCTTTATCCTAGATATTATTGACCATTGACTAAAACTAATCAGATTAACCTTCAAAATGATAAATGTGATCACTAAAAGTGTTCTTATCTAAATAACCAATAACATTGAATAAATTTTAAAGGGATTTAATCTATCCTCTAGCTGCTACTAATTTGGAAGATCCACTGAATGAAAGAGTGTGTTCCGTCATAAAATGTTCAACTACCATCATGTTTTTTATGATATATCAAGTTATTATATTGAATGGATTACACTATAAATTTTTTCCTTTTTAATCTGATCCATTACTCTTTAAAATTATCCATTCTGATTTCCACCATTCACAGTTGTAGATTCAGAAATATAGCAGTCCCTCGTTTCCATCCAACATTAGCTTCTATATTTCATCTGCAGAAAACCATAATGAAAAGACATATCCTAGATGAATCAACATGGTGATCTTTAAATTCTATACAATTAAAACTTAAAAATAAGTTAAAATTTATTTATGGTTTTCTTTTTAACATATTACTACATCAAAAAGTTATCTAAACTGTGCTCTGATACAAACTATAAGGACAAATACTTACACATTACATGCTCTAGATATTTCACCTAATTTCCCTTCATTACAATCACAATGATATTTTTGGTATATTTTTTTATAATTTTAGGACATTAATCAAACATATATACCTAGAAGAATACAAAGTGGTTCTTACTAAAGTGGTAAATGTATCCTCGAAGTAGAATGTTGTTTAACACAAAACAAACACATGATTTCATTGACAAATCTTCATAAAATTTAACTTGACTTACTTATTTTTATTAAATATCCTTATAAAATAGGAAAATAATTTAAACAATGGGTGAGTATGAAAATACAACTAGGGGATATAGAAATAAGTAATGAATCCTTTAGTCTTTTAATATATAAAATAATATGAAATCATTTTCACAAAGACATACTTCTCAACCATATAAACATACATTGTGACACATTATATTTCCATGAAACATTAATGAAAATATATCAAACTAGATGAGTATATTGGGTCTTCAAATAATTATATTGTATCCCACATGGATACCTTATGATTTGTACCCATCGTAGCTACCTTACAATGTAACCATCACAACTACATGACAGTCTAACCATCGCAGTTACATTTGGAGTAACCATACATCCATCCTCCAACATACATATACCCAATGAATTAGATGGAGATATAGGTACCACAAATCAAATTAATCAATTCCAATGAGCTAGAAAAGAATCGTAAAATAGGGATAATTGCATAGAATACATTACTATGGAATTATGTTAAATAGAAGTTTATAGGGGTATTTTTTATGAATGTTCTTTACAAATATAATATAATTTATTTTAGAATTAATAGAATGAAAGGATTATGTGTATAACTAGTGAATAAAAATAATTAATCAGAATATAAATGAAATTAATTGAAGAAATAATCTCATTAACTCATAATAATTAAGTATAATGTTATCCCAATGAATGGAAATTGGATTAATAATTCCCTTACCTTAGGTTTGTATTCATAAAACATGGTTACACCTTATATATAACATATAAAATAGTGTTATTACTATTTTATAAAACCTTTTGATGTTTTTAACACCTTATATAAAAAATTTATAACATAATTCGACTCATTTATTAAAATTATTTTGTTATTTCTATTGTTTTGGGTGCGTGATTTACCTCAATCCCATGGTCTGTTTGTAAGGTAGTTTATTGTTGAATGGATGAAAAACCCCATAATATTAATGAAATGGTGTTAATATATTTATAAAAATTAAATGAATCCATAAATCATTTTGGGTATATGGTATGTGGATGAATCATTAGATAATCACTAGTGATATCCGTTTAGATCATTTTGACGGTTCTATGATAACAATGTTATTCTTTCATTATATAACATAATATTATATATATTTTTAAACTCAAGGATCCTAGAGAATATATATATATTATAATTTACAATCTATTTCCCCAATTGATATGGTTTTATAATGTGTTTTAGAGATAGTAATGGAAATTGAAAACACATCATCCACGATGTTGGTTAATCGACACAACACAGAAGATGTATTTATAATAGGGGAGATGATATATATAGATGTATTTTTCCATAAATATAATACAATTTAGAATATATAATATTTTGGATCATTAATTATTCTTGTACAATGGTTATAGGAAGATATTATAAGAAAATAAATATAATTTAAATGAAAAAACAATAAAATGAAAGTGGGTTTTCACCTCTTGATCTCTTCTCTTTGAGATCCTCCTTAATTCTTTTTTCATGGACTTATGATGATACAGTAGGTCTTGGACATATGGAAGAGCCTTTGGAATTTTATTTAACTAATTTTAGACAATTCTCAAATTTTGAGAGTTGTGAGAGGAAGAGGGGGTGAGGGTGGTATTTATAGTGGATGAGAGGGGCAGTTTCCACTATTTTAATCATTAGTTTAATATTTTTCATAAGACATTGAATAAAATTGGTTTATAGTATAGATAGTAGTTATTAAACCATTTTACATTGAACCAATGGTTCTTACATCATCCATGATTCTAGGAATAGTTTATTAAATTGATAATGTATATATATAGTGTATTACCGAATTTTACTATTTAAAAAAAGTGATGAATTTTATAAAAATCCCAAAAATATACGCTAACCATATTCTAATATGATGAATTCAAAAAATTAACTCCTTTTTTGAAACTAATTTTCTTAAATATGATTAAAATTATATTTATTTAAAATAATAATTTATTCAAAAAATAAAAATTTAAAAACTATATATCATTTTATATCACCTGGAAAAATTATTTGATGTCTAATTATCTTATCTTCCTAATGAAATTAAACAAAAATATGATTTACTATTCATAAATGTCATATTATTATTCATATTACTATTTATTATCCTATTTTACTATTCCCAAAATAGTTGGTTCTATCAGACTCCAAATAACATACTAATTACAACTGTAGATGTATGTTTTTTAAAATTAAAATCATAGAAGATGAAAAATTATGAATAATGGCTATTTTTTAATTATCATTAAAATAAAGTTTCAATATATATTGATCCAATGTTTCTGGAAATTTAATTTTAATTTAAAACCATGGGTGTTACATGCTCTACTCCTAGAAATTTCAACTTTTCAATTTTATTTAATTATTAAAATAGTTAGGGTACCTTTCCTTCATATATTTTTCAGTTTCCCATGTTTCTTATTTAACCTTGTTTTTTCTGCACAAAACCGTTACCTTTTTGATTACCTTCTTCGCTAATATAGATTCTTTTTTATCAAGTATCTGAATAGGTTTCACTTCATAATAAACGTTCTCATCCAGCTCAACTTCTTCTGGCCTCAAAACATGAGATAAATTTCGTACATAATTTCTCAACATCGAAACATGGCCAACATTGTGTAGCTAAGATAAACTATGAATAAAAGCTATGTGTTTGGTGACTAGTACAACCTTATCAATGATTTTATATGGTCCAATGAATCATGTATGTTGAATTACATTCATTCCAATTCAAATAATAATTTTCTATGATGTGATTCAATTAAAATAATGATCACCGAACTATAATTAAAATTCATTCCTCCAATTATATACATAATTTTTCTTCCTTCTCTATGTTTTCCTCATCTGTTATAGGATCATCATCACCTTCCCAGCCACTTCATCAACTAATTCTATTCCTGTCTACTTCGTTTCCCCTAAATCATCCCATAATTTTAGAGTTTGACACAAATTTACATATTATTCCTCAAAAGATACCATCTGTATATTGTAATGAAAATTGCTATTATAAAAAAATTCAACTAAATAAATATTCAGATCCAATCATTGATTTTTATCCTTGGAAGAATATTAATTCATAACCTCTAATGTTTGAAATGTCCATTCTGAATTTCCATCTGATTGAGGATGAAGACAAGTACTATTATTTAATTTTTTTTCCAACGGGTTTTGAAGTCCATTACAAAAACTATAAGTGAAACTGGGATCATGGTAAGATACATTATAAATATTAAATCCATGTAAACTGGCAATCTCATTGAGGTATAGACGATAAAACTGATCCAATGTCATAATATATCGAATAGGGAAGAAATTAGTATATTTATTCAGTTGATCAATAATTAGCTTGATTGTATTGTTACCTTGAGAAGTATTTGGTAGTCCCACAATGAATTCCATGAATATATTTTCCCATTTCCACTCCAGAAATAATAATTTTTTATGTATCCCCTTCTATAACTCCCTTTCTTCATTAACATGATAACATGTAAACATTTCAATATAAAATATGAAATATCTATTTTCAGTCCCTTCGACTGGTAATAATTTTAGAGGAATCTGTAAATCTTAATAAATCCAAGGTGAATTGAAAAAGTAGAACTATGAGCTTCACAAAACAACTATTTATTCATCTATGTTTCAAAAGGAACACACAATCTTATTTAAAATCTCAAAACTCAATCTTTATCAATGATAAATTCTGGAAACAATCCCATTTAATGCAATTTTATGTTTTTTATGTATATCCCCATCTACCTGATCACTTTATTAAGTTTTTCTAACATAGATGAAAACACTAATACCTATAAAAATATGGTATTTTCCTACACTAAAAATATCCAAACCAAAATTCATCAAATAATTAATCAAAGGTCCTTTATCCGTACATATCTTTCTTAATGATGCATGATGTTTTCAACTCAAGGAATCGTCCACTTTGTTTTTTTTCATTAATGTATTTAATCATGCAATTAAAATAATAAATCAATTCATCTATCTTATCATCCTCATGTTTATTTCCTTTTGAGGGAATATATACATCAATATATTTTGGATAGTATATTTCAAATTTTTCTCCATATAAATGATGCCTCTGAATTTTTGAGGTAAAAAAATATCTTATAATTAAATATCATTTTGTGGGATAATTTAACTTATGAGGTTTTAGTTTTCATAATTCATATAAAATTATCTGATTATTCTCAAAAAAAAAACATTTCCCAAAAATTAAGTTTCATTTTTGGTGATAAACTTACTATTTCAAGAAGGTAGGGTTAGAGTTGGAGATTTCACCAATATTCATTTCAATTCCAGAAAAAAAATCACATTCTTCTTTACTAATTAATTTAACACATTTTCCTATTACCCTAATCAGTTGACTGGATAAATAAATAATATTTCCAAAAAACCTCAGATAATATCCCACCAAACCAACGGAATAATAAATCTTAGTTATATTTGATGGATTTGGAAATTTACATAAATTTTCGTTTTAGTAGGATCAATAGTTTTTTATCTCTAGATATAATGTGACCATGGAATGAAATTTATTGTAAAAAAATCATAATATATGAATTTTACATTTAAATTACTTTCATTTATGGTTTACAAAAAAACACATAGATATTTTTCATTCTAATATTTACTTCTAGAATGTAAAATAATTTCATCAACAAACACATTGTAAAACATATACAAGAACCAAGGATATATTCTATTTACAAGATCTGATAATACAGAAGAAAAATTAGTAGACCTAATGTAATAAATAAGAAATCATAAAGACCATATATAATTCAAAAATAAAATGTTAAAATGTAATCCCCCTTTACCATTAGCTGATGGTACATGGATCTCAAGATAATCAATGAAAAATACTGAGCATCCCAGAGCTGAAAATTACCCATAAATAATGGAATTTCTAGACCTCATATAAATCATGACTTTAGAAAAATATGAGTAAATAAAAAATATACTAGATATAACCTATTTTGATAGCCGAACATCTACTGACATAGTTTCCAAGGTCCTCACTATATCTTTTTTTTGTATATTCTTGCTGCTTTCCATATCTCAGATCATTCTATGGGTTGTCTTTTTCATAATGACCCATATCACCAGATTTGAAACTCATTAATTTTTTTTACTAGAATTGATCCTAAGATCATATTCATTACAATATTGGGCAATATGTCCAAACATACCACATCAAAAATACATACTGGTTTTGGTATGACATTTCACAGGTTTCTTTTTTCCACACAATTCACAAACTAGAAACTAGTATTTCCTACCATATGATTTCTCTAATAGATTATTACCAATATCTGTTCATCTGAACATCTTCATCATTTTTTTCAAGGAACAAGTGATCATCAGAAAACTCAATTTCTTCCCTCTAGGAATAATAGGATATTTTCTCATAACATCTTTTTTATCAGGTTTTCAATGCACTTCAGTATATTGTTTGTAATCCTAAGAAAAGTGATTGATATTTTTTTCTAGATTTCAAAAAATATTTGTTGCGTACCTTGCTATTAAGGTGAATTTTTCATCATACCAAGATACTGAATCTATCTTTTTTTCCTCAATTCATTGAATTCCTTCCACATCCTATAAACTACCACCTTTGGAAAATAAATTTCAAGGAAAATACATTTAAATCCATCCCACTCTATGGTTTCAATATACTCATTATCCCTGATATTTTTGATAATTGACCACCACTGATTAGATTAACCTTCAACATGATAAATAGAATGACTAAAAATTTCTATATCTAAACATCCCATAAGATCTACTAACTTTTCAATGGAATTAATATATCCTTCAACAGCTATAGGGCATGAAGATCAACTTAAAGTAAGAGCGTGTGGTCTCATAAAATGATCTTCCATCATCATGTCTGTTTGTGGTAGATCTTTTTGTAATATTGCCTAAATTCCACTCTAATTTACATCCTGTTCTTGTAGATCCATTACTATTACAAATGTCTCCATTCCTATTACCACCTTTCCCAGTTATAAATTCGGAATGATTTCAGCCTCTCGGTTACTTACAACATTATCTTCCCTATTACTTATGCGGGAAAAAATTATGAATAGACATATATTAGATAAATAATCATGGTAATCTATAAAGTATATACAATTTGAACATAAAAAATAGTTAAAATAATTTATGGTATTCTGTTAACATCATATTAACTCATAAAGTTATCTAAATCATGTTTTGATTACAACTATATGGACTCATCCTTAAACAATACATAATGTTTCTATTTCAACTAGATCTCACCTCTTCAAAATCCCAATGATCAATTTTTTTAGAGTTTTAGAATGTTACGACATTAATAATTAATATCAGCACAGAATACTATAATGTGGGTTCAATTAAAACAATAACCATTTTATCCAAATTATAAAATTTTAAACCCAAAAACAACAACATGATTTCATTGAAAAATATTCCTATCATTTAATATGACTCACTTCATTCTATTAGATGTACCTATAACCTATGAAAAATATTTAGAAACATGGGATGAGCATAAAATTTTTTGTAAGGGATATAAAAAGATTGATTGAAACCATTATCCTTTGAATACATATAATCATATGAAACAATTTTCACAAAGACGTACTTCTCACCCATATTTGAAAACATTGTGAAGCATGAGATTTCCATGAAAAATTATAGAAAATATATAATCCCATAAGTTTATCTAGGTCATTTAATTAATTATACTATAACCCTTATGACTACCTTATGATTTGTATCCCCCATACCTACCTAACTATGAGACCCACATTGCTACATTATGTTGTTACCATCACAATTACAATAGGAGTAACCATATGGTTAAACTCAAACATACACATAAAAATAAATTATAGGGATATATATCTTCAGACATTCATCATAAATAGTTCCCGTGAATGAGATCATAATCATAAAATGTGGATAATTAAATATAAATCATTACTTTTTAATTTCATAAATACAATTTGAAAATATGAATTTTAATGGAAATGCTAATAAAAATATCATATAATTGAAGTGGGAATTAATATAATGAAAGGATTATGCATTTAAACATGAAATTTTCATATCAAATAATAATATAAATTATATTCATTACACTAGTAATCTCATTATCATGTAATTAATGAATTAGAAGGTTATCCCAAAGAATGGAAAACATGTTATGAATTCTCTTAACATAGGATTATCTTACATCCAACATTTTCTCAATACCTGTATAATGGTTAATAGAGTGTAATTAATATTCTATATAATTTTATATATATTTATATAACTTTTTATATTCATTTTATTACATTATTTGACCCATTTATTAATAATATTTTGTCATTTCCATTGTTTCGGGTGAGTGTTTAACATGATTTCCATGGTGAGTTCATAATGGATTTTCATGTAAAATGTAATTGATACTATGGATACAGAATCAAATGGTGTTTATATGTTTCCATAAAATTAAATTATTCCATACATCATTTTGGTTATATGGTTTTGGATGAATCATTGAATAAGTGATTAGGGAGATCATTTAAGATCATTCTTTTGGTTATTCGATAATCACGAACATGATTCATTATATTACTTAATATTATGTATATATATAAAAAATGGAATACAAAAGAAGTGATATCATACAATTTAAAATCTGTTTCAACAATAAATATTGTTTTATAATCAGTATTTAAGGATTTAATGGAAATTAAAAAAACATTATCCATGATGATGGTAAATCGAACCATCATAGAGAAAGTATTTATAAGAGGGGGATTAGATGAAGAAATTCAAATAATTTTTCAATAAACATGACAAAATAAACAATACATAACATTTTAGAGCATTCCTGATTCTTGGATATGGGGTAGGGGTGGATGTTATTTGAAATTAAAATGAATTTAAAAGGAAACACAAAAATATGAAAGAGTATTTTTACCTCTTGATATCATTACTTGATATCCTCTTTAAGGCCTTTGGTTTTGGCATGTTGGTGAGACAAGTAGGTAATGTACATAGGTAAGTGTACTGGGAATTCTATTGGGTATAATTTATAATGTTATCATATATTGAGAGGGGTGAAAGGATGAGGGGAGTGAGGGTTGTATTTTAAGTGGAGGAGAGTGGGGTTTTCCATTATTTTAATCATTAGTTTAATATTGGTTTTTAATGAAAATGAATAGTATTGATTCATGTGACCCAAAATAGTAATTATATTATTTAAAATCAAACCATGGGTTCATAAATAAACCATTATTCTAGTATTAGTGTATTTAACTGATAATGTATATATATTATATATTATAGTATTTTACTATTCATTAAAAATTCCTGAATTTTAGAAAAATCGGACAACTTCACCATATCAATTTATTGTTGGATATAATTAAAAAATGAACTACATTTTTTGAAAATAATTTTCAATATATGATTAATTTAATTTATAAATAAATTTATAAATTATTTGAAAAATTAAAATTTTAAAACAATAACTCATTTTATATCACATTGAAAAATTTGTCAAGATCTCATTATATTATATACATATGAATATAAAATGATAATATTATTTACTATTCTTATGGGTCATTTTACGTTTGATATTATGATTTATAAGGTTACGTTACTATTCACAAAAAACATTGGTTCTATCAAACTCTAGATAACATATTGATCTCAACCGTAGGTGTTCTATTTGAAAAATTCAAATCATAGTAGTAGAGAAATTATAGTTAATGGATATTTAATAACTATATCTTTAAAATAAAGAATCATTATGTATACATTCATTGTTTCATGCACTTCAATATATTTTTAGAATATTGGGATGTTACACTAAAATTGTTTTTATTATAAAAAATGAGTTTTACATCAATATTTTTAGTTATATAATAATATATATAGTCAAATCAATGATAATGATAATATATTGTTTTTTGAAATTATGATATTATCTATATATTCAATGTAGTTGGAAATATTTTTCTATAAGTAGATAAATAAATTCACAATGTGAAAAAAAAAATTATTTGATAACAAATTTCTATAAAAATAAAACCATGGTCTATGGAATTTTCATCCTATGTAGGAGGTGTTTGATATACAATATATTAATTTGAATGATAATTTAATATTATAAATAATTATAAAATCTCCGGAGTATTTATTTTATGCAATCATTTTCCAGAAGTCACGTATAATGGATATTATAGATTAAAGATATTTTATTCATTACATATTTGAATAATTATTTAATCCATCAAAATTTATAATATTATTTGAATCATTTCCCATTAAAATTAAATATATTTATTATTTTTTCCCAAAATTAGTAATTTCAACACATATATATTTTCCAATAAATTCTTACATGTTTCACCCTACATTTAATAATCAATTAGATTTCAAACGTTTCATCAATGTCATTTCCTAATATTATCATATGAAAAATGAAAACATTAACATTAATAATAATTAATTGGAATTTTCAACAATATTTATGTTATGTTTTACTAAAAATTGAATTGAATTCAATACATGAAAATAATAAAACAAATGAATTTCTCTAAAAGTTTTCATCATATAATCTTAAATTATTTAATTATTGAAACATAGATCCCATGTTCAATTGAATCAACATCCTAATTTTTTTTCTTATAATTTATGAGTAATAATTAATTAAAATCAGCATTACAATGATAAATATTTCAAAACCATAATTAAATAATCATAATAAATTAAAGTGAAATTATGCTCAAATAAATATATTCTCTTTGGCACTATTTCGAATATTAAACATCCATGTCCATCAATACTTCTTTTAATTTCATCCGAATTTATAAAAAAAATATTCGTGAAGAACTTGTGTACTAAATCATTATGTTACCATAATCATTTTATGTATCTAAATTATGTGTTATTCCACAAATCCAATACATTCCTCACAAAATTATAATTAATCACCTAAAAAAGATATCACATAGGTCCTAAAATTAAATTTTGCTACATTTAAATGTCCCCAACAATACAGTTATTAACAAATGATGGTATCTACAATAATTCAATAACCATAAATTATTAAAATCATCAAATACAATGGTATAAAAAACATAATTTGATTCCAATAGTACTATACTAAACATAACCATCAAAAAATAAAAAATTTATAATTAAAATTTATTCATATATATATACCTGAAATTTATTCTATAGATTTTTATATAATTAGGAAAACTAATTTAAAAAAATAAAAACCATAAAAAAACATCAACTAAATAAATCAAATTATAAGATATTTTTTCATTAATTATGATAGAATCATGAAAAGTAGATGATAGACATCAAAATCATTTGTAATTATCCTTAATCTGAATAAATAATATAATTTTATGGCAAATGAGAAAATAAATATCATAATTGGGAATAAATTAAATTATGAAAAAAAAAATCAACCACTAAAATACCTGAGAATAATTAAAAATACAAATCATTCAGAAAGTGTTAATAGTTGGGTTTTAAACCAACAATAAAACATAAAATAGACAACATTACTCAAAATTTTCTGCAAAATAATAATAATAAATGTTATGAATGGTTTCATTGGAAAACCTAATAACTTTTTTTAAAAAAATCATAACAAACAAATATTAATGTTTTAAATGTATAATGATATTCTTATTGAAACATGGAAACTTAGTCATATAACATATGATTATTTTAGATATGAGATAACCTAAAATGTGAAAAATAATATAATGATGGACGTTATGTAGACACACACACACACATATATATATATATATATGTCTTCTGAATGTACGACTATACAATAAGAAACCTAATTATCCCTGTGATAATTGTAACGGTCTTTTGTCTTCTCAGAAATAGAAAAAATAGTTTCATAGGTGAACTACAAATTCTCCCACTATAATTTTTAATTCTATCACTCATCATATAAATATCATGTATAAAACCATTATTCTTACACTATGGATGAATTAATAACAATTGGGGAGTTCAAATTATTAGAAAGGATAAAAAAGGTTGATATTAATGATCCCGTAATCAAAAAATGAGTATAATGGAATAAGAACATAATCATAAGATTTGAAAGTGATACACTATGTATCATAGATCATACACATGAGTCCTGATGTAAATGTGAATAGTTCATAAGAAAAAAATAAAAATGAAATCAATGTACATAATCTATGAGTGTATAACGTTGAAATAATAAGAATACTTTTGTTAGACATATATATTTGATAATTTTATAACATTTATAAAGAGAAACATGTTCTCTCAAATAATTATGGAAATAAGATAATCCTCTCTAATAATCATATATAAATGAAATAATTTTCATATATTAAAATGTTAATATTAAATTAGGTTCAATCATATCATATCATCACCTGTTGAATTATAGAGGTGTATAGGTCACACTAGTGCATTAATATAATATAACCACCATCCTACGTTATACCTTTTTCACCATAATTTTTTATAATATAACCACCATGATTTGTTATAACATGTCAAAAATTTGTAATTTTATTATAACCATTGTACTGTAATGAAAAAAATATGTGTTCCTTGAAATAATAATACCATTATCATATTAAAACCCCATAAATGAAATGGGTTCTATAAAGATTTCTCAAATCATAATCCATGGAAAATAAATAACTAAGAAAAATGGATTATACCAATAGAAATTTATTGAAAAAATATATTTATATTGGTAAAAACAAGCAATTCCTACATATTTTATTTTTTTTGGTATTAATTTTTAATAGAAACACTTATTTTTACCATCAAATATATTTGTTGATAATGATCATTCAATACCAATATATCATTTACCAACAGTTGAATCTATTTATTTATCATACTACTTCCATCATTTTATTACAAACACATTAATCATTTATTAACAATGCTATTACAATTAAATCTATTTATCTCAAAAAAGTCGGTTACAATAAACCAATAAATTAAGAGAACTGATATTTTTTATATGAATTGTTATTTTGATTACAAATGTGATCAATATTAATATAAATATGTTTTATTAAAAATTCCTCAATAATTAATACTACATATATTTGCTAATATTTATTAATAATCATTTAAATAATATTCATAAACTCATAAAATAATTATGATATTTGAATTAAATAAAAATTTAAAAAAACATATTAATTATACAAAAATAATAAATTTAACTTAAATCTATCTTATTAATAATTGACATTCACATATTGAAAATTTATTTTATCTTATAAACCAAAAATATGAAAATTTTAAAAAATTAAATATTCATTATATAAAAATTAATTAACTAATAAAAAATGGGTATATAAATATGTAGTTTTTATATATAATTATTTATTATAAATTATATTTATTTAATATTAAAAAAGTAATTATTTTTCAATATATATATTTAATGATAATTTTTTTTATTTATAATATTATATATATTTTTTATATATTTATATCTATACTTTTTTTATAATAGTAAACACATTTTTTTACTTCTCACCCACAAACACCACGCATGATCGATCTAGGGCTTCAATCTGTCGACAACCGCATGCTTTCCTCTACTCACATTCAATTCTCCCACACATATGGTCGATCTGAAACGATTCTAAAACCTTACCATGAGAGTTCTGATCCTCATTCACATTTCTACCACAATGCATCAATTAAATCACCCAAAGGGTGAAAAAGATCACTCATTCCCCAATCATAAATATATACATTCCCACACCACAAGCCATTTTGGAGATATATAAGGTACCTCAGAACCCCTAAACTATTTTCATGCAATTACTGGGTAGCCACTGTCTGTAGCCTATGATTTATTTAACATTTTATTCATTTAATATCCTCTTATACATTTATATAAGTATAAATCTACTACTACCCCCCTCATCACATAAAAATCTATAAGACTCGTGATTTTAATTTTAGATATTAGTGTATTCAATTACCCAACTAAACCTAAATGAAAAATCAATATTTAATTTTCATTTATTCACTCATATAGTTCGACACTTAGTTTTTTAGTTTACATTTGAATTTTTCTAAAAATCTATAATAAATATTACTCTGATATTGAAAAAAACACTTTTTAATTGTATTTAATAGTTTAAAAATTGAATAATATGAGGTAATATCTATAGTGAATATTTTTAGTGATAAGAGTTGGATGAAGATATGGAAAAATATCAATATTATTTATATGGTGTAGATTTATTCCTCGATATTTATTTTTAAACAATGATAAGGGATAACATGATTTCCAGTCATTATTAATGATGTGATAATCAACATTATTATCTTCAAGATGTAGTGAATGTATACGAAAATTTGAATGAAATCTACATTAAGTAATCATTTATTTGGAATTTTCAAGCTGGTTTGATGTTCAACGACAATTTTAGATTTTTTTCAGTGAACATGATATTTCTTCTTTATATTATATGCATGATATGTATGGGGATTCATTTTAATTTTCGAGAACAATGAACACCTCATCATGTCATTATAATGTGTCGAAATAATTTTTAATATTGCTTGATGATGAGGGAAACATTCATACTACAGATATGACAAATTTTCTATATTATCATTCATTTTTCAAATGTATCATCTGAAATGTTTACATGGGATCAGTGAAGAGGAAATTAAATCACTTATATACATTAATTAGAGAGATATTCACAAGGAATAGTCATTACATTAATCTTTTATCATGATGAATTGGGATTATCATTAAAATTATTGTAGACTGTAACATATTATTTACATTCCTAAATTATTGTCTTTTTTTATATTTAAAATACATTTCCTTGATAATTTCCCATGTTTTGGTGTTTTGAGGATGAAAATTGATGATTATGGATGTTATATGAAATTTTAAATTTGTAAAAATGTAACAAAAATGGTTTTGTGTCACTTCCTCTTGATAAAAGGATTTAAAATCATATTCATTTTATAAAAAAGTTCCCCTATTATGAAATAACACTAGTATGAGTGAATTAAATATGACCATTTAAGGCACCCGGTGGATTAGTATGTTTGAAATGATTTTTAGGATATGTATCCCATATTTTAAATTGATTCAAGAAATTCTAGGTAAATTTTTTCCAGTGATGGGTTTAATCCATTTTAAATGATTTCTAGTCAATATATCAATTTTCTAGATAAAATTATTATTTAGAGTTTTAAACATTTGTTATGTATGAATCCATCATACTTAAAAATTTAATTTTTGATACCAGACCTTAAGTCACCTAGAATTGATATCGATGTATTTTGAGAACAATTAATTAAAAAACTGAGTATGTTATGGTGTTTTGGTATATAAAATTTTGATGCATCAAAAACATGTTGTGTTTTTAATTAGTGGATGTTTACAATTAATTATATTCCTAAATAAAGAAATAAATTGTGATAAAATACTAAGGGTAAAAATTTATGTGCATGTCGAAATGTTGAAACATGAACATTGTACATGAAAAAATGTTAACAGGATGTGTTTCATGGACCATCGAGGTTTCTCAGATCAAAGCCACAAATTTTTTGAATGGAAGAATTCATTTTATGTTGAAATACTAATATAGATATCGACTAAATCTCATAATTGATTATAACTATTTGATCAGATCAATATGTTGGATGTCATATATTGAAAAATATGTCGATTCTCAATGACATAATGAATTAATGATAGATGATGATTTTATTTGCAAAAATAAAATAAATTTTTTAACTCTTATATTAGATGAAAATTCCTATACACCACATTTTTGATGTAATATATATAGAAAAAATGACTATAAATATTTTTCCATCACACTTTTTGGAATAACTGGGAAATCAAAATATACTTTGCAATCTCATCTTGACTTGTTTCATTTTAAATATAATACATGATATTCACCCATGTGAGGATCATGGTTGAACATATCTACCCAATAATGTATTACATTGATGTAAAAAACTCATAAATGATAAGTTTATTAGTAACTATTATTGTTCCAGATGGTTGTTCTTCAAATATTAAGAGGAAAACATTTGATTGAAAATGATTTGGTTTTAAATGTCATGACCACCATGCATTAATGAAAAATTTGTTACCATTATAACTACATAAAAATGAAAAATAACTAGTTAATTGGTGTGTGGAAATATCTAATAATCTTTTTTATGTATTTAGGATCAAATGTGGAAACATCAATAGCTTTTCAGAGGCTGTATCATCATAGTGAGACCATTATTCTTCATCTAGAGCACATATTCCCACATTTCTTTTTTGACATCATGGGACACTTATTATATTATTTAATGTAAGAAGGTTATATTGGTTGACCTGTTTATTATAATTGGATGTATCCAATTTAGTGTTATGGAAAAATTCATTTTCATATTTGAACTTTTATATTAATTCAATTTAATTATAAATCTGGATTGTTTAATGGTTTTTTAAATGATTGGAATTAATGTTCGTATAAAATGTTTCCCAAAGGGATCAATTATTGAAAAGTACTTTGATAAAGAGTTAATAACATATTGTTCAATATATATTCATGACATAAAAACTAGTGAAAATAGTTCACAAAGATTCAATGATGATTACGGAGATGAAACATGTAAATGGATTTCCATAATATCATTTAAATGTCATTAAATGTCCTCAAAGTTAGATATCAGACCTAAATTTTCAATGATATTTCCAGAACATAATTACGTTTTAGAAAACATCGGTGATGCTCAAGTATATGTACTATAAGATACATACCCATAAATTATTTTAAATTTTTATTGATTTTAAAATTCTACAGTTATTATTGTTTTGCTTAGATAACTTCGAAATTTTCTATAAAAAATATCATAACACACTAGAAATTATTGATGAAATCCATAATAATTGTTTTATATGTGGTTTTCTGACAATGTGTCTTTTATATCATAATTTTAATTTAAATATTTTTTTCTAATAATATTTTTTTTCAATAATCATTCATGTTTCAAATTTTCTACCTCATGAAACTTATATATATAATTATTTGATAGATTTATATTAGTTTCCTTACATGTGGATTAAAATGATTCCCAGTGCCACTTAAAATTGTTATCGATAGAATATGAAATCTATTAATAAGAGGAGTGTATCCTAATGTTGCGGTCTCCTTGTCAGTGTAACAAAATATATGGTTAATGTATAATTTTATGGTGTGTTGATAGAAATTATTTTGTTGACTTATCAAGTTCAGATGAGTGTTATTTTATATCTCTATGATTATGAAAATCCCATTTAAGGTGTTAAATAAGACATGTTTAGATGAAATATCATTGTAATTATGAGGATTATAAAAAACTAAGTTCCCTTTATACTTCCACCTCAAGCGAGGAAATTATTATATAAGGCATAATATATTGAGAAAAATTAATAGGTTGTAACTATCACTAAACCAAGTGACTTATTTTAAATATAGGATGATATCAAACCTAAAGTGTATGGACTATAATCCAATTAGTAAACTAACGTCGATTGTGGAAAAATTATATCATATATGTCCAAGAAGCATTTCTAAATGATGATTTATCACTTGATTTCAGGGAAGGGTGATATTAAGACATGGAGGGTATATAATGAATTTTCAAAAAACGTGATGTCTATGATTGTCATCATGATAATGACATTTTTCATGATTTTGATAGTTGTATTTTTTGTTGACCCTTAATAATTTATATATTTTGGTAATTTAAATTTTTTTATTTGATGTCATTAAAATATTACATTATATTTAACATTTATATATTATTATCAAGTATTTTAGTTATTGAATTTCATATATATATCTATGATAAGTTATCTAATGAGAACCATTTAATAAATGGACTGATTTTTCTATGAGATAAATAATATATATTATTTTATAATTTTATATAAATTTTAAATTTTTACCTTTTTAATATATTTTTAATAGTTTTTTATTGTTAATATTTTTTGTTTTTTTCTTGTATAAATTGTTCGCCTCACATTCTAGAAAAAAACAAGTGACATAAAATAAACCATTGAAATGATTTCGTTCATTCAGAGAGAACCCTCCTATTACCTCTTACGTAATGATCTAAATTCTGTGATGGTTAATGATAGAATGCATGATTCAACTTGTAGATTTTTTACAATAAAATTAATTTCAGTATAATGTTTTTTGAGGATTACTTTAGAAAAATTATAATTTTTTTAATTTCCCTTATACATTTAAATATGGTTCATTCTGTATAGTGTTTTAAAGGATAAAAAATATTCAATATTCTAAATAGATATCCGTGAAAATTTCATGAAAGTTATTTACATGAATGGTTAAGTTATTGAAATTTATAACAATATTTATTTTTTGATTAATTTATTTATAAAATCAACTCTATTATACTAGATTATTGAAGAAAAGAAATTAAAATTGTTGTTAAGTGTTATTCCACTAAGAAATTATTTTATTTTCATATACAAATTTTATGTGTTTAATATTGTTATAAATATTTTTATTTGGAGGGTTTCAATCACATCATGTAGAAAATAATAAAAATTTCATGCACAATTCAGTCATCAATTTCTAATGCCAACGAAATTTATTTTGAATTGACCAAATAGTCAAATGATAATTATCATTATAATATGAGTAGAAGCGCTTAGGCTTGTCATGCCAGAAATTAAGATGGTGATTGATTTATTAAGAACGAATTTTTATCATCGTATGTTTTTGTAGATTTCCACTGGTTGCAGCAACTAGTTTCTGATTCAGCATGAATTGAATCACCCCTCATCGGTTGTTTGGATCTAGTATCAGGGAAATTATGATTAAATTTTAATGATTAGATATTAGTATATATTAAAAAAATGCTTCATATTATATTTAGGTTCCAATTTAGTCATTATTATCATTAAATTTTTATTGATAGTATACATTTTTTAAATTAGAATTCACATTTTATGTTTCAGTAATAATATTATATTATTAATGGGCATGAACCATTTTAATTTAGAATGGATAAAATGAGGAATATATGGAAATCATACAAATCTATGATAATGTTAGCTTATTTTGACATTTGAACAAACAATGAGGTTATGGAAAAATTAAAATGACACATTTATGAAGACATGTGGAAAAATTTGTTAGAGTTCTGGAAATCATCTCCTAGACTTGATATATTATTCTCTTTAATTTATGCATTTAAACCATATTAAATTTCAATTATATATCTTGATTAATAATTAATTATTATCAAACACTGTGATTCATAATGATATAATTTTAAATTTTATATAAGAAAGTACTAATAGGGGTATATAAAATAATTAAAATTTGAAAATGTGTCATTATTCAAGGGGAAAGTGTTTTACTCAAATACATGATGAAATTATGGTTTTAATTTTTTAAACACATTTATCTTGAACCCTTTTGTTATATTTTTTATATTTTTTGATCACATATTTTTTTCTTCAGAAAAATAAAATTATTAGTTAGGTAATCGTCAAATATGGCTCAAAACCCATGATCCTAAAAAAGGATCAAAGAATGATGGTAAATATGTTGTATTTATTGTAATTCAAGAATTGTTATATCAAATTCAAAATTTAATTTATATTTAATATTGGATTTTTTTCACACTGTTCAATTTTCGTCAACAACAAAATTTAGAATGAGTTATCTTATCTTCAATACAATTCTGTTAATATTAATAAAAAGATATTCTCCAAAAAAAATTGTAGGAGAAGAATAAAATTTATATTAGAAAACATTGTATTTGAGTGAAAATTATACATATATTCTTGAAAATAGATTTTCATTAAAAAAGTATGAATTAGAAGGATTAAGAGTGATGAAGATGTTGATAAAATTGAAAAAAAACTTGATGATGATATTGGAAAATTATTCCATATCATAGATTTTTGAATATTTCTTATAAATCACCAGGTATTTGTGATATGCGTTTATTTTTTTGTGATTTTTTTCATTTTGTGTTTAGTCATGTTGGTTTAAAAAACATTGGCTATGAAGGTAGTAATCACATTCTTGTAGAGGGAATGCAATTTTTCAAAATATATTTTTTTATAGGGGGTGTCTGTTGATCAACTCTTACATGATGATAAGGAAAATTATTATAATGTATATAGTATTGAATGCATTCATGAATAAAATGATGAATATGAGCATTTTTTGTTTTTTTATATATAATTTTATTATTTATTGATTTGGTTAAATATTTTGTTGAATTCAATATCATGAATTATTTTCCAGGTAATAGATTTTTATAAATTATTCTATAATATATTCCATTATTCTATAAATTTGTGTATTAGGATGGATGTCTAGTTTCATTTAATTACATCACATGGTAAAAGTGTGGGCATTTTATGGATTTATAATTTTTATTATTATTTTATCTCTTTGAAAAACAGTTCCTTATTGAGTGCATTAGTTTTCTTCATTGATGGTAGTTTTTAAACTGTGAAATAATAAATATTAAAAGACTGTTATAGTTTATATTCTATAAATTTAATCAAATATTTGTCTTTAAATAATATTTATTGTATTGTTTGATTGATATAATAAATAATTTTTTTATAAAATGTTTACTGTGGAAGATGATATGTTTTGGATTCATTTCTATATTTTATATAGCTCAACACATATAAGATATCTATTTCAATGTTTTTTTCTTCATTTATATTTCATGAAATGAAAATATTTGTATTGAATAATGCTTCGATTTTATTATATGTTATGAAGTCATATCAAAAGCTCTTAGGCATCAAAAAATCTATATTAAATACACATCATCCATCTCCTTGGTCAGAAAAATTCTCGGTATCTCATAGGTTATATATATTAGACCTCTCTCACCCTTCAGAGCTATCTCAAACCCATACACCATGGAGATGTGATTGTATATTGTGATGAAATACACTAAATCAATCTTATGTTTCATTCCATTATTTTCATCCATATAAATTTTGATCCTAATTTTACATTAAAATACTTTATTTTAGACTTTATTATGTATGATATTTTTCGTACAATGCAAAAAAAGATGACTACAATGTTAGTGGATTACCCATCAATATTTCTAGAGGATTTACATCTCATCTTATGTAATAATATTTTTCCATTTTTCATGATTATCCTCTCCATTATCTAGAAATTTAAATGGGACATTCTGGAACCATTTATAGGAGTTGTTTTTAATGTTTGGTGTTCTCCATATGTACGGACATTTTATAGTGATCAATCCTCAAACAATCAATATTGTTTGGTATTTCCAACTGTGAGTTAAGATGATTATTAACTCATAGGGTTTTTTCAAAATTATTCCCAAATATTTCATAAAAAAATATTCTACTTGATGTACATATATTTTCAGATTTAATAATAATATTAATGAAAATTTGAATTCTTATAGAAAATTATGAATTTTATACTATTTATCATTAGAATTTTCATACAAAAAACAACATCCAGTTTGTAATTCCAAACATCTTATCAAATGTGTTCACTACTACAATATAAATTTTATGTAAATTTATGATTTTATGAAGAAATATAATATTACAGATTTGAGGATTTAATTGGCTATAAACATTCTCTAGAACAAAAATACAAACTATTGATATCAAAATTTGACAAACGACAGACATAAAAAGGATAACAAATGACATTAGAGGAGTAAATTGAAACTTTGTAAAAGTGGTCTATAAATTTTTAGAGTCATTAGTGATAAAATTAGAATATAGTCACACACTATCATAATTTCTATAGAATTAATTTGATTTTATGGTAACATTTCAAGAGTAATATCCTTCAACATGAGAGTAATTTGTTTCGAATTTTGATAAGGAAATGTTCATCAGATTAAGTGTTGTACCCATAAGAGTTATCTGTTACATCATAAGAGTTATGAATAAATTTTCAATATTATTATAGTCTATAATAAGATAATTTACAAAGATTATATCAGAATTTATAAACATTATAAGAGCAACAGAGAACATTGTAAAGGTACTCTACGACTTAGTAATAGTAATCATTGACTCCATATTACTGAAAATAATTCAAAATAATTCTAAAAATTATGATTGATGTAAAATATGAAATTTATAAATCTTATATTCTATGGTAAATTTAAATCTGGTGATGCATGTGTTGTTGTTAATACAATAATTGGCATTTAAATCACCATAAAACCCAAATTGAATAACAATTTACAAAAAGAACTTTTGTTAAATAAAAAAATATGAAATTATGAGAGTACTAACCTGGATAGGGGTGACATATAACATTATTTGATACATATTAAAAAAATAATAAGGTATAATCTACTCATAAATATGTGGATATTTAGTATACATTTTCACATTGTTTAGTTCATGTAGAAATGTGTGGGCATATGAGATAAAATATTACAAGTATTGATTAGTATAATATTACATTCACTAATGGAATCAGCCAATTTAAAAAATACTATAATATAATAAATAATATGATAAAATAGATATACATGAAATCTATATGATTTATGATGAAATAATAGTGTTATTCTAAATGTTTCTATGCATTTTTGACCCAAAAAAATTCTGCAAATATTGCTTATAATCTCATTATTCTGAATAAAATTATTTCACATATTATTAAAGATATTACATGAATATGAAATTATATTATGAATTTAGTGTATATATAATCACATGTATGTATTTAATTATGTAAATTTTCCATTTTCAATTTCATATTACCTAGATAACTCTCATTTTCATGTTATTCATGTTTCTCATAGCCTATTCCCCATTTCATAGTACACATCTATTTTTCCACCTATGACCATTTCCCATTTCTAACATATCATTTCCCATTTGTAATTTCAAACCAATTTCCTAGGTATTTTGAATTCTCATGTTGTAGTTCATTACCATTGACCATTTCAGATCTTCTTCAAAGTGTTTATCTATAATAAATTTTCCAAATTCAAAAACATTATTATTTTAACACATTTGAAAAAGTGGGGTGATTCTAGGTTTTTTTATTTATTCCCTAGTGGACCTGATGACAGTGATAGAAAAAATTATATTTGAGGAGGGGCTAGAATCATTAGAAGTCAATATGGATGAAAAATAATTCTTACTATGAAAACAATTTTTATACCTCCACTTATTTATATCATAGTTGGTAGGAATGGATAGGATAAGGCCTAGATGGGATATAGAATAGATGGTTTGATAGCTTAGAGTGATGGGTTGGTGGTTGTTTCTGGCTCTCATGGATGTGTTATTGTAACATTTGGATGGGTTTATGGCTCGTAAGATGGGTGGTTGTCTACTAGATCGCTATATGGGTTCTGGAATACCGTGATGGATCACAATAATGGGTGTCTAGATTACTATGATGGGAATGGATGTTGATACAATCATGGAGGGTGGGTTTAAAGGTAGTTTCTAGACCACTTTGATAGGTTACTAGCTCAATGAAATGTGTTGTTTGAACACAGACTTGTTAGATGGTTTTCTAGATCACGTGGATGGATCACTAGGAGAAGTTAATGGCTGATTGGGATGGTAAAGGATGGGGTGATAGATCATAGGGATTGTATTCTAGTAGATGATGTCACATAATGATGGTTTCTTGGCACTTTGGCTATGGTTTTTGGGACAGATTCTGTATATAGTCATTTTCATTGTTAATATAATAAATTATTTTCTATTTTTTATCATTTGTAAAAATTGTATTCTTTTATGATTAATAAACAAATCAAATTTGTTAAATGTTATAAATTAAATAATATAATATGAAACATTCTTAAAAATTTAAATTTATAATATTTTTCATATATAATTTATATACGAGATATTATACGTTTAAATTAATATTAAAAAATTTATTTTTCATTATAACCTATTAATCAACATTTTAAAAAAAATATTTTATAAATTGGTATTATTATAATTCAAAAAAATTATTTTATATATCATGATAAATATTGTTTATACAGTTGTTATCAATAGTTTAGTTACAAGGACATATATGTTCGTAATAAAATTTTAAAATAGAATGTTTTCTTTTTTCAATAGATACTTCCTCAAATGAAAAAACTGAAATATTTTATAGTGAATTGTTTTAATTTAAATATTTTAATAAAAATCGTTCTGATAAATAATAAATATTTTCTCATTTTCTCATATCATAGTAATCATTTTTTAATATTTAATTATTCTTCATATGTGAAAATTAAATTTAATAGTATGATCACTTGGAAAACCTATTGAGTAAAATAAAATTTATATATTACAATTATGTATTAAAAAAATTTCAAAAGAAATTTTGAAAATCCTTTGAGAGGAAAATAATATATTAAAATTATTGTGAATACTTTAATACAAAGATTGGTCATTTTGGTATGAAAATTCATTCATGTCAAAAAAAATAAATCAAATATTCCCTTAACATTTTCATTAAAATATATATGGGACACATTTGGAAAATTACATGATGAATCATTTTAAAAAAGTTAATAAAAATAAGTACGAGGGTAAAATAATATTATAATGTCACTGAAAAATATTAACATATTTTTTATAACACTTTTTAAAAAAAATTATATATAATAAAAACAGGTTTGATGAGAGACTTAAATAATGTTTATTTTCATTAAACAACATTTTATAAATAATATCAAAATAAAAGGTGGAAAATACATGTAAATTAAATATATTTAAGTATGAGAATAAATTTTAGTATTTTCTTGATAAATATATTACAATAGTTCATCGTCAAATGAAAAATCATAAATATCCAAATAAAAATTGTGCATATAAAAACAAACCCTTACATCATTGGTAAGATTTGAATTGTATGGTCCTTGAATGAGAAAAAATTTTACGGAAATTTATATATATTAATTTATATCTTCATAATAATAAAATTCTATAATGGGAAATATATAAACCAAACAAAATAAAATAGTGTTGAATAAGGAATATCTCTCCCAAAAATAGACAAGGTATCTATTACCTTAAGTCACGATGTCATTCATACATGTAAAAAATTATTATATATAAATTATAGGATTATTAAAAATATATTACATATCACTATATATATATATATTATAATATTTTTTTTACATATTACCATTTATTAGATGTTTGTTTTCAATTTCATTATTAAATCATATTTTAGGTAATAACATCAATGTTTTTTATTTGTGTATTGAATTTTTTTGGTCTTCAAAACACTGACCATTGAAATAAATTATCCTAAATGTTACCCATGATATTAATTATATATATTTTTAGTCATTATATATTTATAGTAACCCATAAAACATGTTGATAAAAAATGAATTTCAACTTTCATTGAGATATTAGGCTATATGTAAACACAAAAATTATTATAATTTTCTAAAAAGAGGGAACAAAATAATGATAAAATATAAATCACATTTTAATTGTAATTATAATTTTATATATATAATATATACTTATTAAATTATTCTTTATCACCTTCCATGTAAAGTGTTTGTGATGAATAAATAACCATTATTTGTGTGGTTGTAGTCTTCCATACACATGTGTTGAGTTATATTTTTCGCATGAAATGGTAATTATGTATGTATATGTTATAAATTCATTATATAGATATAATAATACAAGAAATAAAATATATACTCATCATATATATATTTATATCCTTATAGGAAATGTGGTTACAAAAAAAGAGTCCATAACATGATGAAGTTGTAGTCCTCTATACACATGTTTAAAAAACCAATTCAAATCTGAAAGAAAAGGAAAATTTTAAACATTATTCCATTAAAATAAAAAATTTCATTATATGGAAATTTTTTTCATATACTAGATATCACCTATTTCGATAGCTGAACATCTACTGACATAGTTCCCAAGGTCATGACTATATCTTTTTTTTCATATAGTCTAGCTGCTTTCTATATCTCAAATCTTTCTATGGGTTGTCTTTTTCATAATGACCCATATCACCAAATTTGAAACACATTAATTTTTTTATTAGAATTGATCATATGATCATATTCATTAAAATATTGGGGCATATGTCCAAACATACCACATCAAAAATACATACTTGTTTTGGATTGACATTTCTACGGTTTCTTTTTTCCACACATTTCAAAAACTAGAAAATAGTATTTCCTTCAATATTATTTCTCTAATAGATTATTACCAATATATTTTCTTCTAAGCGTCTTCATAATTTTGTTTTCAAGGAACAAGTGATCATCAGAAAACTCCATTTCTTCCATCTAGGAATACTATAAAATGTTCTCATAACATCTTTTTTATCAGGATTTGAATGCACTTCAGTATATTTTTTGTAATCGTAAGTAAAATTGATTGATTTTTTTGTCTAGATTTTAAATAATATTTGTAGTGTAAATTTCTATTAAGGTGAATTTTTCATCATACCATGTTACTAAATATATCTATTTTTCCTCAATTAATTGAATTTCTTCTCCATCCTATGAACTACCACCTTTGGAAAATATTTTTCAAGGAAAATACATTTAAATCTATCCCACTCTATGGTTTCAATATACTCTTTACCCATGATATTTTTGATAATTCACCACCACTGATTAGATTAACCTTCAACATGATAAATAGAATGACTAAAAATTTCTATATCTAAACATCCCATAACGTCTACTAACTTTTCAATGGAATTAATATATCCTTAAACTGCTATTGTGCATGAAGATCAACTTAATGTAAGAGTGTGTGGTCTCATAAAATGATCCGCTATCATCATGTCTGTTTGTGGTAGCTCTTTTTGTACTATTGCATGAATTCCACTATAATTTACATCCTTATTCTTGCAGATCCATTATTGTTACAAATGTCTCCATTCCAATTACCACCATTCCCAGTTGTAAATTCAGGATGATCTCAGCCTCTCGGTTACTTACAACATTAGCATCCCTATTTCTTATGCGGGAAAAAATTATGAAAAGACATATATTAGATATAGAATCATGGTAATCTTTAATGTATATAAAATTTCCTCATAAAAAATGGTTAACATAATTTATGGTGTTCTGCTAACATCATAGTAACTCATAATGTTATCTAAATAATGCTTTGATTACAACTATATGGACTCATCCTTAAATAATACATAATCATGCTATTTCAAATAGATATCACCTCTTCAAAATCCCAATGATCATTTTTTATTAGAGTTTTAGAATTTTAGGACATTAATAATTCATATCAACATATAAGAATATAATGTGGGTTCCATTAAAACAATACCCATTTCATCCAAAATATAAAAATTTTAACCCAAATAAAACAATAGGATTTCATTGAAAAATATTCCTATCATTTAATATTAATCACTTCATTCTATTAGATGTTCCAATAACCTATGAAAAATATTTAGAAACATGGTATGAGGAAATTGTTTTTCAAGGGATATAAAAAGATGGATTGAAACCATTATCCCTTGAATACTTATAATCATATGAAACCATTTTCACAAAGACGTACTTCTCACCCATATTTGACAACATAGTGAAACATGAGATTTCCATGAAAAATTAAAGAAAATATATAATACCATAAGTTTATCTAGGTTATTTAGTTAATTATACTATAACCCTTATGACTACATTATGATTTGTAGCCCTCATACATACCTTACTATGCGACCCGCATTGCTACCTTATGTTGTAACCATCATAATTACACTAGGAGTAACCATATGGTTAAACTCAAACATACACATAAAAATAAATTCTAGGGATATATAGCTCCAACCATTCATCATAAATAGTTCCCATGAATGAGAATATAATCATACAACGTGGATAATTACATAAAATCATTACTTTTTAATTTCTTAAATACAATTTTAAAATATGAATTTTAATAGAAATACACATAAAAATATCATATAATTGAAGTGAGAATTAAAATAATGAAAGGATTATGCGTATAAACATTAAATTTTCATATCAAATCATAATATAAATTATATTCATTACACTAGTAATCTCAGTATCATGTTATTAATGAATTAGAAGGTTATCCCAAAGAATGGAAAACTGGTTAAGAATTCTCTTAACTCGGGATTATCTTACTTCCAACGTTTTTTAAATACCTGTATAATGGTTAAAAGAGTGTAATTAATATTCTATATAATTTTATATATATTTATATAACTTTATATATTCATTTTATAACATTATTCGACCCATTTATTAATAATATTTCGTCATTTCCATTTGTTTCGGGAGAGTGTTTTACATGATTTCCATGGTCAGTTCATAATGGATTTTAATGAAAAATGTAATTGATACTATGGATGCAGAATAGTATGGTGTTTATATGTTTCCAGAATATTAAATGATTCCATACATCATTTTGGTTATATGGTTTTGGATGAATCGGTGAATAAGTGACTTGTGAGATACTTTTAGATAATTCTTGTGGTTCTTCGATAATCACAAACTTGATTCATTATATTACTTAATATTATTTATATATGTAAACATTGAAATATAAAAGAAGTGATATCATACAATTCAAAATCTTTTTCAACAATTAATATTGTTTTATAACTTGTTTTTAAGGATTTAATGGAAATTAAAAACACATTATCCATGATGATGGTAAATCGACCCAACATAGACAAAGTATTTATAATAAGGGGATTAGATGAATAAATTCAAATAATTTTTCAGTAAACATGACAAAATAAACAATACATAATATTTTAGATCATTCATGAATCTTGGATATGGGGTAGGGGTGGATAAAATATGAAATGAAAATGAATTTAAAAGGAAACACAAAAATATGAAAGTGGTTTTTTACGTCTCGATATCTTTACTTGATATAATCCTTAAGGCCTTTCGTTTTGGCATGTTGTTGAGACCAGTAGGTAATGTACATAGGTAAGTGTATTGGGAATTGTATTGGGTATAATTTATAAAATTATCATATATTGAGAGGTGTGAAAGGATGAAGAGTGTGAGGGTTGTATTTTAAGTGGAGGAGAGTGGGGTTTTTCATTATTTTAATCATTAGTTTAATATTGGGTTTTAATGAAAATGAATATTATTGATTCATGTGACCCAAAATAGTAATTATAGAATTTAAAATCGAACCATGGGTTCATAAATCAACCATGATTCTAGTAATAGTGTATTTAACTGATAATGTATATATATGATATATTACAGTATTTTACTATTCATTAAAAATTCCTGAATTTTAGAAAAATCGGACAACTTCACCATATACATTTATTGTTGGATAGAATTTAAAAATTAACTACATTTTTTGAAAATAATTTTCAATATATGATTAATTTAATATTTAAATAAATTTATAAATTTTTTGAAAAATTACAATTTTAAAATAATAACACATTTTATATCCCATTGATAAATTAGTCAAGATCTCATTATATTATATACTTAAGAATATAAAATGATAATATTATTTACTATTCTTATAGGTCATTTTATGTTTTATATAACGATTTATATGGGTATATTACTATTCACCGAAAAAACATTGGTTCTATCAAACTCTAGATAACATATTGATCTCAAACATAGATGTTCTGTTAGCAAAATTAAAATCATAGAAGTATAAAAATTATATTTAATGTCTAGTTAATAACACTATCTTTAAAATAAATACTCATTATGTATACATTCAGTGTTTCATACACTTCAATATATTTTTAGAATATTGGGATGTTACACTAAAATTAATTTTATTATAATAAATGAGTTTTACATCAATATTTTTAAATATATAATAACATATATTTAGTCATCTAAATGATAATGATAATCTATTGTTTTGTAAAATTATTATATTCTCTATCTATTAAATGTAGTTGGAAATATTTTTCTATAAGTACATAAATAAATTCACAATGTGAAAAAAATGAATTATTTGATAACAAATTTCGATCAAAATAAAACCATGGTCTATGGAATTTTCATCCTATGGAGGAGGTGTTTGATATACAATATATTAATTTGAATGATAATTTAATATTATAAATGATTGTAAAATCTCCTGAGTATTTATTTTCTGCAATCATTTTCCATAAGTCACGTATAATAGATATTATTGATTGATGATGTTTTATTCATTAAATATTGGAATAATTATTTAATCCATTAAAATTTATAATATTATTTGAATCATATCCCATTAAAATTAAATATATTTTTTTATCTTTTTTCCCAATCTTAGTAATTTCAAAACATATATACATTTCCATAAAATTCTTACAGTTTTCACCATACATTTAACAATCTATTATATTTCAAACGTTTCATCAATATAATTTCCTAATAATATCATAAGAAAAATTAAAACAATAAAATTAATAATAATTACATAAAATGTTCAAAAATATTTATGTTATGTTTTACTAAAAATTCAATTTAATTTAATAAATGAAAATAATAAAACTAATGAATTTCCCTAAAAATTTTCATGATGGAATTTGAAATTAATTAATTATTGAAACATAGATCTCGTGTTCAATTGAATCAACATCCTAATTTTTTTTCTTATAATTTATGAGGACTAATTAATTAAAATCATCATTACAATGAAAAATATTTCAAAACCATAATTAAATAATCATTAAAAAATTAAAGTGAAATTATGCTCAAATAAATATATTCTCTTTGGCACTATTTCGAATATTAAACAACCAAGTCCATCAATACATCATAGAATTTTTTCCAAATTTATAAATAAAATATTCGTGAAGATCTTGTGTGCTAAATCATTATGCTACCACAATCATTTGATGTATCTAAATTATGTGTTATTCCACAAATCCAATAAATTCCTCACAAAATTATAATCAATCACATAAAAAATATTTCACATAAGTCCTAAAATTAAATTTTCAAACATTTAAATGTCACCAACAATACAGTTATTAACAAATGATGGTATCTATAATAATTCAATAACCATAAATTGATAACATCATCACATCCAATGGTATGAAAAACATAATTCGATTCCAATAGTACTATAATAAACATAACCATCAAAAATTACAATATTTATAATGAAAGTTTATTCATTTATATATACAGGAAATTTATTCTATATATTTTTATATAATTAGGAAAAGTAATTTAAAAAAATAAAAACCATAAAAAACATCATCTAATGAAATCAAATTATAAGATATTTTTTCATTAATTATGATAGAATCATGACAAGTAGATCATAGACATCAAAATTGTTTGTAATTATCCTTAATCCTAATAAATAATATAATATTATGGTGAATCCAAAAATAAATATCAAAATCGGGAATAAATTAAATTATGGAAAACAAATTCAACCACTAAAATACCTGAGAATAATTTAAAATAAAAATCATTCACACAGTGTTAATAGTTGGGTTTTAAACCAACAATAAAACATTACATAATCAACATTACTCGAAATTTTCTGCAAAATAATAATAATAAATGTTATGAATGGTTTCATTGGAAACCCTAATTATTTTTTTAAAAAAAATTCATAACAAACAAATATTATTGTTTTAAATGTATAATGATATTCATATAGAAACATGTAAACTTATTCAGATATCATAATAGTATTTTAGATAAGAGATAACCTAAAATGTGAAACATTATATAATGATGGACGTTATTTATACACACACACACACACACACATATATATATATATATGTCTTCTTAATGTATGATTATACAATAAAAAACCTAATTATCCCTATAATAATTGTAAAGGTCTTTTGTCTTCTTAGAAATAGAAAAAAATATTTTCTTAGGTGAACTAAAAATTATCCAACTATATTTTTTTAATCTATCACTCATCAATTAAATATCATGTATAAAACCATTATTCTTACGCTATGGATGAATGAATAACAATTGAGGAGTTCAAATTATTAGAAAGGATAAAAATGGTTGATATCAATGATCCCGTAATAAAAAATGAGTATAATGGTATAAGAACATAATCATAAGATTTGGAAGTGATACACTATGTATCATATATCATAGACATGAGTCCGGATGTAAATGTGAACAGTTTATAAGAAAAAAAATGAAATCAATGTAAATAATCTATGAGAGTATAACTATGAAATAATAAGAATACTTTTGTCAGACATATATATTTGAATATTTTATAACATTTATAAAGGGAAATATGTTCTATCAAATAATTATGGAAATAAAATCAGCCTCTCTAATAATCATATACACATTAAATAATTTCCATATATTAAAATGTTTATATTAAATTAGGTTCAATCATATCATATCATCACCTATTGAATTATAGGGATGTATAGGTCAGACGAGTGCATTTATATAATATAACAACCATCCTACGTTATACCTTTTTTAACATACTTTTTTATAATATAACCACTATCCTTTGTTATAACATGTCAAAATTTTGTAATTATACCATAACCATTGTACTGTAATGAAAAAAATATGTGTTCCCTGAAATAATAATACCATTATCATATTAAAATCCCTTAAATGAAATGGGTTCCATAAGGATTTCTCATATTATAATCCATGGAAAATAATTAACTACAAAAAATGTATTCTACCAATAGAAATTTATTGAACAAATATATTTATATTGGAAAAACAAGCAATTTGTACAGATTTTATATTTTTTTGGTATTAATTTTTAATAGACACACTTATTTTTACCATCAAATATATTTGTTGATAATGACCATTCAATACAATATAACATTTACTAACAGTTGAATCTATTTCTTTATCATACTACTGCCATCATTTTATTACAAACACATGAATCATTTATTAACAATGCTATTATAATTAAATCTATTTCTCTCAATAAAATATGTTACAATAAACCAATAAATTAAGAGAACCGAGATTTTTTATATGAATTGTTATTTATATTACAAATGTGATCAATATTAATATAAATATGTCTTGTTAATATTCCTTATTAATTAATACTACACATACTTGCTAATGTTTCTTAATAATCATTTAAATAATATTCATAAAATCATAAAATAATTATGATATTTTAATTTAATAAAAATTTAAAAAACATATTAATTATAAAAAAATAATAAATTTAAATTAAATCTATCTAATTAATAATTGATATTCACATATTGAATATTTATTTTATCTTATTAACCAAAAATATGAAAATTTAAAAAATTAAATATTCATTATATAAAAATTAATTAACTAATAAAAAATGGGTATATAAATATATAGTTTTTATATATAATTATTTATTATAAATTATATTTATTTAATATTAAAAAAAATAAATTTTTAAATATACATATTTAATGTTAAATTTTTTAATTTATAATATTATATATTTCATGATATATTTATTTCTATAATTTTTTTACTTTAGTAAACACATTCTTTTACTTCTCACCCACAAACACCACCCATGATCAATCTAGGTCTTCAATCTGTCGACTGCCGCATGCTTTCCTCTACTCACATTCAATTCTCCCACACATATGGTCAATCAGAAATGATTCTAAAACCTTACCATGGGAGTTATGATCCTCATTCACCATTCTACCACAATCCAACTATTAAATCAACCTAAGGGTGAAAAAATCGCTCATTCCCCAAATATCAATATATATATTCCAACACCACAATCCATTTTGGAGCAATATAAGGTACCTTAGAACCCCTAAACTATTTTCTTGCAATTGCCGGTTAGCCACTGTCTGTAGCCTATGATTTATTTAACATTTTATTCATTTAATATCCTCTTATTAATTTATATAAGTATAAATCTACTACTACCCCCCTCATCCCATAATATTCTACAAGACTCATGATTTTTATTTTAAATATTAGTGTATCGAGTTACCCAACTTAACCTCAATGAAAAATCAATATTGAATTTTCATTTATTCACTCTTATAGTTCGACAGTTATTTTTTTAGTTTCCATTTGATTTTTTCTAAAAATATATAAAAACTTTTTCTATGATTTTGAAAAAAATATTTTTTTATTGTATTTATATTTTTAAATATTGAATAATATGAGGTAAAATCCATAGTGAATATTTTTAGTGATAAGAGTTGGATGAAGTTAAGGAAGAAATATCAATATTAATTACATGTTGTAGATTTCTTCCTAGATATTTATATTTAAACTATGATAAGGGATAACACGATTTCCATTTCTTGTTAATGATCTGATAATCAACATCATTTTCTTCGATATATAGTGAACGTATATGAAATTTTGAATGTAATCTACATTGATTAATCATTTATTTGGAATTTTCATGCTGGTTTGATGTTCAACGACGATTTTAAATTTTTTTTCAACGAACATGATATTTATTCTTTATATTATATGCATGACATGTTTGGGGATTCATTTGAATTTTCTAGACCAATGAATACCTCATCATGTCATTATAATGTGTCGAAATCATTTTTAATACTGCTTGATGATGAGGGAGTCATTCATAATACAGATGTGACAAATTTTCTAGATTATCATTCATTTTTCAAATGTATCATCTGAAAAGTTTACATGGGATCAGTGAAGTTGAAATTAAATCACTTATAAACATTAACTAAAGAGATATTCACAAGTAATAATCATTACATTAATCTTTTATCATTGTGAAATGGGATTATCATTAAAATTATTGTAGACTGTAATATATTATTTACATTCCAAAATTATTGTATTTTTTCATAAGTAAAATACACTTCCTTTATAATTTCCCATGTTTTGGTGTTATTAGGTTGAAAATTGATGATTATGGATGTTATATCAAATTAAAAATTTGTAAAAATGTAACAAAAATGGTTTTGTGTCACTTTCTTTTGATAAAAGGATTTAAAATCATATTCATTTTATAAATATCAGCCCCTATTATGAAATAACAGTAGTATGAGTGAATTAAATATGACCATTTAAGGCACCCGGTGGATTCGTATCTTTGAAATGATTTTTAGGATAAGTATACCATGTTTTAAATTCATCCAAGAAATTCTAGGTAAATTTTTTCTAGTGATTGGTTTAATCCATTTTAAATGATTTCAAGTCAATATATCAATTTTCTAGATAAAATTATTATTTAGTGTTTTACGCATTGGTTATGTATGAATCCATTGTACTTAACTATTTCATTTTGATACATGGCCTTAATTCACCTAGAATTGATATTGATGTATTTTGAGAACAATTAATTGAACAACTGAGTGCGTTATGGTCGTTTGGTATATAAAAATTTGATGCATCAAAAAATGTAGTGTTTTTAATTAGTGGAAGTTTAAAATTAATTATATTCATAAGTAAAGAAATAAATTGTTATATAATACTAAGGGTAAAAATTTATGTGCATGTTGAATTGTTGAAACATGAACTTTTTACATGAAAAAATGTTACCAAGATGTGTTACATGGGCCGTCAAGGTTTCTCGAATGAAAGCCACAAATTTTTTGAATGTAAAAAGTCATTTAATGTTGAAATACTAATATAGATATCGACTAAATCTCATAATGGATTAGAACTATTTGATCAGATTAATATGTTGGATGTCATATACTGAAAAATATGTTGATTCTCAATGACATAATAAATGAATGATAGATGATGATTTTCCTTGCAAAAAGAAAATAAAATTTTTAACTCTTATTTTGGATGAATATTCCTCTACACCATAGTTTGGATGTAGTATATATAGAGAAAGTGACAATAAATATTTGTCCATCACACTTTTTGGAATAACTGGGAAAACAAAATATAATTTGCAATCTCATCCTGACTTGTTTCATATTAAAATAATACATGATCTTCACCCATGTGAGGATCGTGGTGGAACATATCTACCCAATAATGTTTTACATTGAAGTAAAAAAACTCATAAATGATATGTTTATTAGACACTATCAATGTTCCAGATGGTTGTTCATCAATTATCTAGAGGAAAAAATTTGATTAAAAATTATTTGGGTCAAAATGTCCTGAGCACCTTGCTTTAATGAAAATTTTGTTTCCATTATAACTATATAAAAATGAAAAAGAAGTAGGTATGTGGTGTGTGGAAATATCTGATAATCTTTTTTATGGATTTATGATCAAATATGGAAACATCAATAGCTTTTCAGAGGCTGTATGATCATAGTGAGACCATACTTCTTCATCTAGATCACATCTTCCCACATTCCTTTATTCACATAATGGGACACATATTATATTATTTAATGTAAGAAGGTTATATTGGTTGAACTGTTTATTATAATTGGATTTATCCAATTTAGTGTTATGGAAAAATACATTTTCATTTTTGAACATTTATATGAATTCAATTAAATTATAATTCTAGATTATTTAATGGTTTTTTGAATGATTGGAATTATTGTTCGTAAAAAATGTTTCCCAAAAGGATCAATTATTGAAATGTACTTTGATAAAGAGTTAATAACATATTGTTCAATATATTTTCATGATGTACAAACTAGTGAAAATAGTTCTACAAGATTCAATTATGATTAAGCAGATGAAACATGTAAATGGATATCCATAATATCATTTAAATACCATTCAATGTCCTAAATGTTACGTATCAGACCTAAATTATTAATGATATTTCCAGAACATAATTATGTTTTAGAAAACATCGGTGATTCTCAAGTATATGTACTATAAGATTCATACCCATAAATTATATTAAATTTTTATTGATTTTAAAATTATATAATTATTATTGTTTTTCTTAGATAACTATGAAATTTTCTATATAAAATATCATAACACAGTAGAAATGATTGATGAAATCCATAAAAATTGATTATATGTGGGTTGCTGATAATGTGTCTTTTATATCATAATTTGAATTTAAATTTTTTTTAATACCCTTTGTTTTCAATAATCATCCATTTTTCTAATTCTCTACCTCATGAAACTTATAAATAAAATTATTTGATAGATTTATTTTAGTTTCCTTACATTTGGATTAAAATAATTCCCAGTTCCACTTACAAGTTTTATTGATAGAATATGAAATCTATTAATAAGAGGAGTGTATCCTAATGTCGTGGTGTTCTTTTCAGTGTAAAAAATATATGGGTAATGTATAATGTTATGGTGTGTTGATAGAAATTAATTTGTTGACTTATCAAGATCAAAAGAGTGTTATTTTATATCTCTATGATTATGAAAATCCCATTTAAGGTGTCAAATAAGACATGTTTTGATGAAATATCATTGTCATTATGAGGATTATAAAAAACTATGTTCCCTTTATACATTCACCTCAAGTGAGGAAATTATTATATAATGCATAATATAATGAGAAAAATTAATTGGTTGTAACTATCACTAAACCAAGTGAATTATTTTAAATATAGGATGATATCAAACCTAAAGTGTATGGATTGTAATCAAATTAGTAATCTAACTTCGGTTGTGGAAACATTATATCATATATGTCCAAGAAGAATTCCCAATAGATGATTTTTCAATTTATTTTAGGGAAGGGTTATATTAAGACATGGAGGTTTTATAATTAATTTACAAAAACCAGATGTCTATGACTGTCACCCTGATAATGACATGTTTCATGATTTTGATTGGTGTATTTTTGTTGACCCTTAATAATTTATATATTTTGGTATTTTAAGTTTTTTTATTTGATGTCATTAAAATACTACTTTATATTTAACACTTATATATTATTATCAGTTATTTTAGTTATTGAATTACAAATATATATCTACGATATGTTATCTGATGAGAACCATTAAATAAATGGAATGCTTGTTTTATGAGATAAATAATATATTTTATTTTATACTATTATTTAAATTTTCAATATTTTCTTTTTTAATATTTTATTAATAGGGTTTTATTGTTAATATTTTTCTTTTTTTTTCATTGTATAAATTGTTATCCTCACATTCTAGAGAAAAAAAGTGACATAAAATAAACCATTGAAATTATTTCTATCATTAAGAGAGAACCCTTCTATTACCTCTTAAGTAATGATATAAATGTTGTGATGGTTAATGATAGAATACATGATTCAACTTGTAGTTTTATTTTACATTAAAATTAATTTTAGTATAATGTTTTTTGAGGAATAAATTATATAAATTATAGTTTTTTTAATTTCCCATATAGATTTTAAATAAGTTTCATTATATATAGTGTGTGAAAGGATAAAAAATATTCAATATTCTAAATAGATATCCTTGAAAATGTCATGAAAGTTATTTATTTTAATGGGTAAGTTATTTAAATTTATAACCATATTTATTTTTTGATTAATTTATGTATAAAATCAATTTTATTATACTAGATCATTGATCAAAAGAAATTGAAATTGTTGTTAAGTTGTTTTCCTCTATGATTTTTTTTATTTTCTTATACAAATTTTATGTGTTTATTTTTAATATAAATATATTTATTTGGAGGGTTTCAATCACATCATGTAGAAAATAATAAAAATTCCTGCACAATTCAGTTATCAATTTCTAATGCCGATGAAATTCATTTTGAATTGACTTAAGAGTCAAATAATCAATATGATGATAATATGAGTAGTAGCGCTTAGGCATGTCATGTCATAAATTAATATGGCGATGGATTTATTAAATATAATTTTTTATCATCGCGTGTTTTTGATGATTTCCACAGGTTGAAGCAACTATTTTCTGATTCAGCATGAATAGTATCACCCCTCATCGGTTGTTTGGATCTCGTATTAGGGAAATTACCATTCTATTTTAATGATTTTATTTTAGTATATATTTTAAAAAATGATTCAGATTAAATTTAGGTTTCAATTTAGTCATTATTATCATTAGTTTTATATTGATAATATACATTTTTAAAAATATATTTCACGTTTTATGTTTCAGTAATAATATTATATTATTAATGGGAATGAACCATTTCAATTTAGAATGGATAAAATGAAGAATATATGGAAAACATACAAATCTATGATAATTTTAGCTTATTTTGACATTTGAACAAACAATGAGGTTATGGAAAAATTTAAATGACACATTCAAGAAGACATGCGGAAAAATTTGGTAGAGTTCTGGAAATCATCACCTAGATATAATATATTATTCTGTCTAATTTATGCATATAAACCACATTAGCTTTCAATTATATATTCTTGGTCATGATTAATAATTAATTATTATCAAATAATGTGATTTATAATGATATAATTTTAAATTTTCTATATAAAAGTACTACTAGGGGTATATAAAAGAATTAAAATTTGAAAATGTGTCATTATGCAGGGGGAAAGTGTTCATCTCAAATACTCGATGAAATTAAGGTATTAATGTTTTCAACACATTTATATTGAATCCTTTTGTTATAATTTTTTTTTTGATCACATATATTTTTCCTCAAAAAAATAAAATAATTAGTTAGATAATCTTCAAATATGGCTCAAGACCCATGATCCTAAAAAAGGATCAAAGAATGATGGTATGTATTTTGTAGTTATGGTAATTCAAGGATTGTTATATCAAATTCAAAATTTAATTTATATTTAATATTGTATTTTTTCACACTGTTAAATTGTCTTCAACAAAAAATTTAGAATAAGGTATCCACCCTTCAATACAAATCCTTTAATATTAAAAAAAGATATTCTCCAAAAAAATTGTAGGAGAGGAATATTATTTATATTAGAAAACATTGTATTTGAGTGAAAATTATGCATATGTTCTTGAAAATATATTTTCATTACAATAAGTTTGAATTAGAAAGATTAAGATTGACAAAGATATTAATAAAATAGGGAAACAAATTGATGATTATATTGGAAAATTATTCCATATCATAGAATTTTTAATATTTCTTATAAATCACCAGGTATTTGTGATTTGTGTTTATTTTTTTGTGATTTTTTTGAATTGTTTTTAAGTCATGTTGGTTTAAAAAACATTTTCCATGAAGGTAGTTATCACATTCTTGTAGAGGGAATGCAATTTTTCAAAATATATTTTTTTGTATGGGGTGTCTGTTGATCAACTCTTATATGATGATAACAAAAATGATTGTAATGTATATATAATTGAATACATTCTTGAATAAAATGACGAATATGCGCATTTTTAGTTTTTTAAATATAATTTTTTTATTTATTGATTTGGTTAAATTTTATGTTGAATTATATATATTGAATTGTTTTCCAGGTAATAGATTTTTATATATTATTCTATAATATACTCCATTATTATATAAATATGTGTATTTGGATGGATGTTTAGTTTCATTTAATTACATCACATGGTAAAAGTGTGAGCATATTATGGATTTTTAATTTTTATTAGTATTTGATATCTTTGAAAACCAGATCCTTATTGAGTGCATTGGTTTTCTTCATCGATGGTAGTTTGTAAACTATGAAATAATAAATAATGAGTGAATTTTATAGTTGATATTTTATAAATTTAATAAAATATTTGTGTATTAATAATATTTTTTGTATTTTTTGATTGACATAATCAATAATTCAATTTATAAAATGTTTATTGTTGAACATGATATGTTGTAGATTCATTTCTATATTTTATATAGCTCAACACATATAAGATATCTATTTCAATGTTTTTTCTTCATTTATATTTCTCTAAATGAAAATATTTATAGTGAATAATGTTTAGATTTTATTAGATGTTATGAAGTCATATCAAAAGGCAATAGGCATAAAAAAATATATATTAAATACACATCATCCATCTCCTTGGTCAGAAAAATTCTTGATATCTCATAGGTTATATATAGTAGACCTCTCTCACCCTTCAGAGTTATCTCAAACCCAAACACCATGGAGATGTGATTCTATATTATGATGTAATACACTAAATAAATCTTATATTTCATTCCATTATTTCCATCCATATAAATTTTGAACCTAATTTTACATTAAATGACATTATTTTAGTCTTTATTATGTATGACATTTTTCATACAATGAAAAAAAAGATGACTACTATGTTAGTGGATTACCCATTAATATTTCTAGAGGATTTACATCTCAACTTTGGTAAGAATATTTTTCCATTGGTCATGATTATCTTTTCCATTATCTAGAAATTTAAATGGGATGTTCTGGAATAATTTCTAGGAGTTTTTGTTGATGTTTTGTGTTCTTCATATGTACAGACATTGTATGGTGATCAGTCCTCAAACAATCAATGATGTTATTATTTCGAACTATGAGTTAAGATGATTATTATCTCATAGGTTTTGTTTCAAAATTATTCCCAAATATTTCAAAAAAAACTACATAATATAAATATATTTTCAGATTTAATAATAATATTAATGAAAATTTGAATTCTTAAAGAAATTTAGAAATTTTATACTATTTATCATTCGAATTTTCGGACAAAAAAAACTTCCAATTTCTAATTCCAAACTTCTTATCAAATGTGTTCACTACTAAAATAGAAATTTTATGTAAATTTATGATTTTATGAAGAAATATAATATTACAGATTTGAGGATTTAATTGGCTATAAACATTCTCTAGAACTGACATACAAACTATTGATATCAAAATTTGACAAACGACAGACTTAAAAAGGATAAAAAATGACATTAGATGAGTAAATTGACACTTTGTAAAAGTGGTCTATAAATTTTTAGAGTTGTTAGTGATATAATTAGAGTATAGTCACACACTATCATAATTTCTATAGAAATAATTATACATTATGGTAACTTTTCAAGAGTAATATTCTTCTACATGAGAGTAATTTGTGTTGAATTTTGATAAGGAAATGTTCATCATATTAAGTGATGTATCCATAAGAGTTATATGTTACATCATAATAGTTATTAATAACATTTCAATAGTATTATATTCTATAATAAGAAAATTTACAAAGATTATATGAGAGTTTATAAACATTATAAGAGCAACAGAGAACTTTGTAATGGTACTCTACGACTTAGTAATAGTAATCATTGGCTCCATATGAATGAAAATAATTAAAAATAATACTAAAAATTAAGATTGATGTAAAATATAAAATTTATAAATCTAATCTTCTATGGTAAATTTGAATATAGTGATGCATGTGTTATTGTTAATACACTAATCACCATTTAAATCACCACAAAACCCAAATTGAATGACAATTTACAAATAGATCTTTTCTTAAATAAAAAAATATTAAATTATCAGAGTACTAACCTAGGATAGTGCTGAAATATAACATTATTTGATACATATTAAAAATATAATAAGGTATAATCTACTCATAAATATGTGGATATTTAGCCTACATTTCCACATTAGATGGTTCATGTAGACATGTGTGGGCCTATGAGATAAAATATTACTAGTATTGATTATTATAATATTACATTCACCAATATAATCATCCAATTTAAAAAATCCTATTATATAATAAATAATATGATAAAATAAATAGAATTAAAATCTATAGGATTTATGATGACATAATAGTGTTATTCTAAAAGTTTCTATGCTTTTTTGACAAAAAAAATTCTGCAAATAATGTTTATATTCCCATTATTCTGTATATAATTATTTCAAATATTATTAAAGATATTACATGAATATGAAATTAAATTATGAATTTAGTGTATATATAATCACATGAATGTATTGAATGATGTAAATTTTCCAGTTTCAATTTCATATTACATAGATAACTCTCATTTTCATGTTATTCATGTTTCTCATTTCATATTCCCCATTTCGTTTTACACAACTATTTTTCCACCTACGACCATTTCCCATTTCTAACATGTCATTTCCCATTTGTAATTTCAAACCAATTTCCAAGGTATTTCCAATTCCCATGTCGTATTTCATTCCCATTGACCATTTCAGGTCTCCTTCAAAGTGTTTATCTATAATACATTTTACAAATTAAAAAAAACTATTATTTTAACTCTTTTGAAAAATTGGGGTGATTGTAGGTTTTTTTATTTTTTCCCTAGTGGACCGGATGTCAGTGATAGAAAAAATTATATTTCAAGAGGGGCTAGAATCTTTAGAAGTAAATATGGAAGAAAAATAATTCTTACTATGAAAACATTATTTATACCTCCACTTATTTATATTCTAGTTTGTAGGAATGGATAGGATAATGCCAAGATGAGATATATAATAGATGGGTTACTAGCTCAAAGTGATGGGTGGTTGGTGGTTTCTGGCTCTCATAGATGTGTTATTGGAACATTTGGATGGGTTTATGGCTTGTAAGATGGGTGGTTGTCTACTAGCTCGTTATATGGGTTCTGTACTACAGTTATGGATCACAATAATGGGTTTCAAAATCACTATTATGGGAATGGATGTTGATACAATCATGGAGGTCGGGGTTTAAGGTAGTTTCTAGCTCACTGGGATAGGTTACTGGCTCACTGAAATGTGTTGTTGGCACATGAACTTGATGGATGCATATCTAGATCATGTGTATAGATCACTAGGAGAGGTTAATGGCTGATTGGGATGATAAAGGATGGGTTGATAGATCATAGGGATTGTATTCAAATAGCTGATGGCACATAATGATGGTTTCTAGGCTCGTTGGCTATGGTTTTTGAGACATATTCTGTATATAGTCATTTTCATTTTTAATATAATTAATTATTTTCTATTTTTTATCATGTGTAAAAATTGTATTCTCTTACTATTAATAAATAAATCAAATTTGTTAAATGTTATAAATTAAAAAATATTATATGAAACATTCTTAAAATTTTAAATTTATAATATTTTTCAAATATAATTTATATATAATATATTATACGTTTAAATTATTATTAACAAAAATTTCTTTTTCATTATAACCTATTAATAAACATTTTAACAAATATATATAATGTAAATTGGTATTATTATAATTCAATAAAATTATTTTATCTATCATAATGAATATTGTTTATACAGTTGTTATCAATATTTTAGTTACAAGGACATATATGATCGTAATAAAATTTTAAAATAGAATGTTATCTTTTTTTCCAATAGATACTTCATCAAATGAAAAAAGTGAGATATTTTATAGTTAATTGTTTTAATTTAAATATTTTAAAAAAATCATCCTGATAAATAATAAATATTTTCTCATTTTCTCATATCATAGTAAACATTTTTTAATATATAATTATTCTACATATGTGAAAATTAAATTTGATAGTATGATAACGTGGAAAACCTATTGAGGAAAATAAAATTTATATATTACATTTATGTATTAAAAAAAGTTCAAAAGAAATTATGAATATTATTTCAGAGGAAAATAATATATTAAAATTATTATGAATACTTTAATACAAAGATTGGTCATATTGGTAAGATAATTCATTCATGTCAAAAAAGATAAATCAAATATTCCCTTTACATTTTCATTGAAATATATATGGGACACATTTGGAAAATTACATGATGAATCGTTTTAAAAAAGTTATTAAAAATATGTATGAGGGTAAAATAATATTATAAAGTCACTGAAAAATATTAACATATTTTTTATACCACTTTTTGAGAAAAAATATAGAATAAAAATGGATTTGATGAGAGATTAAATAATGTTGATTTTCATTAAAAAAAACCTTTTATAAATAATATCAAAATAAAAAGAGGAAAATAAATGTTAATTATATATATATATGTATGAGAATAAATTTTATTATGTTCTTGATAAATATATTATAACATTTCATCGTCAAATGAAAAGTCATAAACATCCCAATAAAAATCATTCTTATAAAAACTAACCCTTACATCATTGGTAAGTTTGGAATTGTAAGGTCCTTGAATGATAAAATTTGTTATGGAAATTTATATCAATTAATTTATATCGTCATAATAATAAAATTATGTAATGGGAAACATATAAACCAAAAAAAATAATATATTGGTGAATAATGAATATCTCTCCCAAAAATAGACAAGATATCTATTACCTTAAGTCACGATGTCCTTCATACATGTTAAAAATTATTGTATAGAAACTATAGGATTATTAAAAATATATTACATATCAATATATATATATATATATATATTAATATATGTTTTACATATGACCTTTTATTAGATGTTTGTATTCAATTTCATTTTTAAATCACATTTTATGTAATAACATCAATGATTATTATTTGTGTATTGAATTTTATTTTTGGTCTTCAAAAGACTGACCATTGAAATAAATTATCCTAAATGTTACCCATGATATTAATTCCATATATTTTAAGTCATTATATATTTATAGTAACCCATAAAACATGTGGATAAAAAATGAAAGTCAGCATTCATTGAGATATTAGGCTATATGTAAACACAAAATTTTTTTATAATTTTCTAAAATGATGTACCAAAAGAATGATAAAATATAAATCACATTCTAATAGTAATTATAATTTCATATATATCATATATACATATTAAATTCTTCTTTATAACCTTCAATGTAAAGTGTTAGTGAAAAATAAATAACCACTATTCGTGTGGTTGTAGTCTTCCATACACATGTGTTAAGTTATATTTTTCCCATGAAATGGTAATTAAGTATGTATATGTGATAAATTCATTATATAGATATAATAAGACAAGTAATAAAATATATAATCTTCATATATATATTTATATCAATATAGGAAATGTTGTTACAAAAATAGAGTCAATAACATGATGAAGTTGTAGTCCTCTGTAAACATGATTAAAAAACCATTTCAAATCTGAAAGAAAAGGAAAATTTTAAACATTATTCCATTAAAATAAAAAATATCAATATATGGATTTTTTTTTCATATACAAGATATCACCTATTTCGATAGCCGAACATCTACTGATATAGTTTCCAATGTCCTCACTATAGCTTTTTTTCTTATAGTCTAGCTGCTTTCCATATCTCAGATCTTTCTATGGGTTGTCTTTTTCATAATGACCCATATCACGAAATTTGAATAACATTAATTTTTTTTATTAGAATTTATCCTAAGATCATATTCATTACAATATTGGGCCATATGTCCAAACATACCACATCGAAAATATATACTGCATTTGGAATGACATTTCTCTGGTTTCTTTTTTCCACACTTTTCACAAACTAGAAATTAGTATTTCCTACCATATGATTTCTCTAATGGATTATTACCAATATCTTTTCATCTGAACGTCTTCATGATTTTTTTTCAAGGAACAAGTGAGCATCAGAAATCTCCATTTCTTCCCTCTAGGAATAATAGAAAATTTTCACATAAAATCATTTTTACCAGGTTTTCAATGAACTTCGGTATATTTTTTGAAATCCTACGTAAAAGTGATTGCTTTTTTGTCTAGATTTCAAATAATATTTATAGCGTACCATTCTATTAAGGTGATTTTTTCATTATACCATGCTACTGAATATATCTCTTTTTTCCTTAATTAATTGAATTGCATCTCCATCCTATGAACTACCACCTTTGGAAAATATTTTTCAAGGAAAATACATGTAAATTCATCCCACTCTATTGTTTCAATATACTCTTTATCCCTGATATTTTGGATAATTGACCACCACAGATTAGATTAACCTTCAATATGATAAATAGAATGACTAAAAATTTCTATATCTAAACGTCCCCTAACTTCTATTAACTTTTCAATGGAATTAATATATCCTTCAACTGCTATTGGGCATGATGATCCACTTAAAGTAAGAGCGTGTGGTCTCATAAAATGATCTGCTATCATCATTATTGTTTGTGGTAGCCCTTTTTGTTCTATTGTATGAATTCTACTATTATTTACATCCTATTTCTACAGATCCATTACTATTACACATGTCACCATTCAAATTACCACCATTCCCAGTTAAAAATTCGGAATGATTTCAGCCTCTTGGTTACATACAACATTAGCATCCCTATTTCTTATGCGGGAAAAAATTATGAATAGACATATATTAGATAAAGAATAATGGTAATATATAAAGTATATACAATTTCAACATAAAAATGGTTAAAATAATTTATGGTATTCTATTAACATCATAGTAACTCATAGAGTTATCTGAATCATCCTTTGATTACAACTATATGGACTCATCCTTAAACAATACATAATATTGCTATTTCAACGAGATCTCACCTCTTAAAAATCCCAATGATCATTTTTTATTAGAGTTTTAGAATGTTAGGACATTAATAATTCATATCAACACAGAAGAATATAAAGTGGGTTCCATTAAAACAATACCCATTTCATCAAAAATATTAAAATTTTAACCCAAAAACACCAACATGATTTCATTGAAAATATTCCTATCATTTAATATGACTCACTTAATTCTATTAGATGTACCTATAACCTATAAAAAATATATAGAAACATGGGATGAGCATAAAAATTTTGTTAAGGGATATAAAAAGTTGGATTGAAACCATTATCCCTTCAATACTAATAATCAAATGAAACCATTTTCACAAAGACGTACTTCCCACCCATATTTGAAAACATTGTGAAATATGAGATTTACATGAAAAATTAATGAAAATATATAATCCCATTTGTTTATCTAGGTTATTTAAATAATTATACTATAACCCTTATGACTACCTTATGATTTTTAGCCCCCATACCTACCTTACTATGAGACCTGCATCGCTACCTTATGTTGTAACCATCACAATTACACTAGGAGTAACCATATGGTTAAGCACAAACATACACATAAAAATAAATTAGAGGGATATATATCTCCCACAATTCATCTTAACTAGTTCCCATGAATGGGAATATAATAATAAAATGTTGATAATTACGTAAAATCATTACATTTTAATTTCTTAAATATAATATTAAAATATGAATTTTAATGGAAATACCCATAAAAATATCCTATAATTGATGTGAGAATTAATATAATGAAAAGATTATGCATATATACATTAAATTTTCTTATCAATCATAATATAAATTATATTCATTACACCAGTAATCTATGTATCATGTAATTAATGAATTAGAAGTTATCCCAAAGAATGGAAAACAGGTTAAGAATTATCATAACTTAGGATTATTTACTTCCAACGTTTTCTCAATACATATATAATTTTTAAAAGAGTGTAATTAATATTCTATATAAATTTATAGATATTTATATAACTTTATATATTCATTTTATAACATTATTCGACTCATTTATTAATAATATTTTGTTATTTCCATTGTTTCGGGTGAGTGTTTTACATGATTTCCATGGTCAGTTCGTAAGGGATTTTCATGTAAAATGTAATTGATACAATGGATGCAGAATAGTATGGTGTTTATATGTTTCCAGAATATTAAATAATTCCATACATCATTTTGGTTATATGGTTTTGGATGAATTAGTGAGTAAGAGATTAGTGAGATCCTTTTAGATCATTATTGTGGTTCTTTGATAATCACAAACTTGATTCATTATATTACTTAATATTATGTATATATGTAAACATTGGAATATAAAAGAAGTGATATCATACAATTTAAAATCTGTTTCAACAATTAATATTGTTTTATAACGAGTTTTTAAGGATTTAATGGAAATTAAAAACACATTATCCATGATGATGGTAAATTGACCCAACATAGACAAAGTATTTATAAGAGGGGGATTATATGAAGAAATTCAAATAATTTTTCAATAAAAATGAAAAAATAAACAATACATAATATTTGAGAGCATTCATGCCTCTTGGATATGTGCTAGGGGTGGATATTATTTGAAATGAAAATGAATTTAAATGGAAACACAAAAATATGAAAGAGGATTTTTACCACTTGATATCTTTACTTGATATATTCCTTAAGACCGTTGGTTTTGGCATGTTGGTGAGACCAATAGGTAATGTACATAGGTAAGTGTACTAGGAATTTTACTGGGTGTGATTTATAAAATTATCATATATTGAGAGGTGTGAAAGGATCAGGTGTGTGAGGGTTGTATTTTAAGTAGAGGAGAGTGGGTTTTTCCATCATTTTAATCATTAGTTTAATATTGGTTTTTAAAGAAAAAGAATATTATTGATTCATGTGACCTAAAACAGTAATTATAGCATTTAAAATCAAACCATGGGTTTATAAATCAACCATGATTCTAGTAATAGTGTATTTAACTTATAATGTATATATATGATATATAACAGTATTTTACAATTCATTAAAAATTCCTAAATTTTAGAAAAATCGGACAACTTCACCATATCCATTTATTGATGTATAGAATTAAAAAATGAACTACATTTTTTGAAAATAATTTCCAATATATGATTAATTTATTTTTTAAATTAATTTATGAATTATTTGAAAATTTATAATTTTAAAACAATAACTCATTTTATATCACATAGAAAAAGTAGTCAAGATCTAATTATGTTATATACATAAAAATATAAAATGGTAATATTATTTACTATTCTTATGGGTCATTTTATGTTTGATATTACGATTTGTAAGAGTATGTTACTATTCACCAAAAAAACATTTGTTCTATCAAACTCTAGATAACATATTGATCTCAACCGTAGAAGTTCTGTTTGCAAAATTCAAATCATAGTAGTAGAAAAATTTTATTTAGTGGATAGTTAATAACTATCTCTTTAAAATAAAGACTCATTATGTATACATTCATTGTTTCATGCAATTCAATATATTTTTAGAATATTGGGACGTTACACTGAAATTGTTTTTATTATAAAAAATGAGTTTTACAGAAATATTTTTAATTATATAATAATATATATAGTCAACTAAATGATAATGATAATATATTGTTTTTTAAAATTATTATATTCTCTATCTATTCAATGTAGGTGGAAATATTTTTTTAAATGTACATAAATAAATTCACAATTTGAAAAAAAAGAAAGATTTGATAACAAATTTCGATCAAAATAAAACTATGGTCTATGGAATTTTCATCCTATGGAGGAGGTGTTTGATATACAATATATTAATTTGAATGATAATTTAATATTATAAATGATTGTAAAATCTCCTGATTATTTATTTTTTGCAATCATTTTCCATAAGTCACGTATAAAAGATATTATAGATTAAAGATATTTTATTCATTACATATTGAAATAAATATTTAATCCATTAAAATTTTTAATATTATTTGAATCATATCCCATTGAAATTAAATATGTTTCCCCCAATATTAGTAATTTCAATATATATATACATTTCCATAAATTTCTTAGATGTTTCACCCTACATTTAACTATCAATTAGATTTCAAACATTTCATCAATGTAATTTCCTAATAATATCATATGAAAAATGAAAACATTAAAATAAAAAATAATTACTTGAAATGATCAACAATATTTATGTTATGTTTTACTAAATATTGAATTTAATTCAATACATGAAAATAATAAAACTAATGAATTTCTATAATAGTTTTCATGATGGAATTTGAAATTAATTAATTATTGAAACATAGATCTCATGTTCAATTGAATCAACATCCTAATTTTTTAATAATTTATGAGGACTAATTAATTAAAATCATCATTATAATGATAAATATTTCATAACAATAATTAAATAATCATAAAAAATTAAAGTGAAATTATGCTCAAATAAATATATTCTCATTGGAACTATTTCGAATATTAAACATCCTAGTCCATCAATACTTCTTTTAACTTTTTTCAAAATTTATAAAAAAAATATTCGTTATGATCTTGTGTACTAAATCATTATGTTACCATAATCATTTTATGTATCTAAATTATGTGTTATTCCACAAATCCAATAAATTCCTCACAAAATTATAATTAATCACCTAAAAATGATATCACATAGGTCTTAAAATTATATTTTAGTACATTTAAATGTCACCAACAATACATTTATTAACAAATGATGGTATCTACAATAATTCAATAACCATCAATTGATAACATCATCACATCCAATGGTATGAAAAACATAATTTTATTCCAATAGTTTTATACTAAACATAACCATAAAAAATTACCACATTTATAATGAAAATTTATTCATTTATATATACATGAAATTTATTCTATAGGTTTTTATATAATTAGGAAAACTAATTTAAAAAAATAAAAACCATAAAAAAACATCATCTAACGAAATCAAATTATAAGATATTTTTTCTTTAATTATGATAGAATAATTCCAAGTAGATCATAGACATCAAAATCAATTGTAATTATCCTTAATCCCAATAAATAATATAATATTATGGCGAATGAAAAAATAAATATCATAATCGGGAAAAAATTAAATTATGAAAAACAAATTCAACCACTAAAATACCTGGGAATAATTTAAAATAAAAATCATTCACACAGTGATAATAGTTGGGTTTTAAACCAACAATAAAACAATAAATAAACAACATTACTCGAAATTTTATGCAAAATAATAATAATAAATGTTATGAATGGTTTCATTGGAAAACCGAATAACTTTTTTTTTCAAACATAACAAACAAATATTAATTATTTAAATGTATAATGATATTCTTATAGAAACACAGAATCTTAGTCAGATATCATAAGATTATTTTATATAAGAGATAACCTTAAATGTGCAACAATATATATTGAAGGACGTTATTTATACACACACACACACATATATATATGTATTCTTAATGTATGATTATACAATAATAAACCTCATTATTCCTATGATAATTGTAAAGGTCTTTTGTCTTCTCAGAAATAGAAAAAATAGTTTCTTATGTGAACTACAAATTCTCCCACTATATTTTTTAAATTTATCACTCATCATATAAATATCATGTATAAAACCATTATTCTTATGCTATGGATGAATGAATAACAATTGGGGAGTTCAAATTATTAGAATGGATAAAAAAGGTTGATATCAATGATCCCGTAATCAAAAAATGAGTATAATGGTATAAGAACATAATCATAAGATTTGGAAGTTATACACTGTGTATCATAGATCATAGACATGAGTTCTGATGTAAATGTGAACAGTTCGTAAGAAAAAAAATAAAAAATGAAATCAATGTACATAATCTATGAGATTATAACGTTGAAATAATAAGAATAGTTTTGTCAGACATATATATTTGAAAATTTTATAACATGTATAAAGAGAAACATGTACTCTAAATTTTTTATGGAAATAAAATCAGCCTCTCTTATAATCATATAGACATGAAATAATTTCCATATATTAAAATGTTAATATTAAATTAGGTTCAATCATATCATATCATCACCTATTGAATTATAGGGATTTATAGGTCACACTAGTGCATTTATATAATATAACCACCATCCTATGATATACCCTTTTCACCATACTTTTTTATAATATAACCATTATCCTTTGTTATAACATGTCAAAATTTTGTAATTATACCATATCCATTGTACTGTAATGAAAAAAACATGTGTTCCCTGATATAATAATACCATTATCATATTAAACCCCCTTAAATAAAATGGGTTCCATAATGATTTCTCATATCATAATCCATGGAAAATAAATAACTACAAAAAATGGATTCTACTAATAGAAATTTATTGAAAAAAATATATTTATATTGGTAAAAACAACAATTCCCATAGATTTTATATTTTTTTGGTATTAAATTTTAATAGAAACACTTATTTTTACCATCAACTATATTTATTGATAATGATAATTCAATACCAATATATCATTTAGCAAAAGTTGAATCCATTTCTTTATCATAATACTTCCATCTTTTTATTTCAAACACATCAATCATTTATTAACAACGCTATTACAATGAAATCTATTTCTCTCAATAAAATCTGTTACAATAAACCAATAAATTAAGAGAACCGAGATTTTTTATATGAATTGTTATTTTTATTACAAATGTGATCAATATTAATATAAATATGTTTTGTTAAAAATTCCTCATTAATTAATATTACATATATTTGCTAATATTTTTTAATAGTAATTTAAATAATATTCATAAAATCATAAAATAATTATGATATTTGAATTTAATAAAAATTTAAAAAAACATATTAATTATAAAAAAAATAAATTTAATTTAAATCTATCTAATTAATAATGGATATTCACAAATTTTAAATTTATTTGAACTTATAAACCAACAAAATGAAAATTTAAAAAATTAAATATTCATTATATAAAAATTAATTAACTAATAAAAAATGGGTATATAAATATATAGTTTTTTATATATGATTATTTATTATAAATTATATGTATTTAATTTTAAAAAAGTAATAATTTTTCAATATTCCTATTTATTGGTATATTTTTTAATTGATAATATTATATATTTTTTGATATATTTATTTCTATAATTTTTTTTATTTTATTAAACACATTTTTTTACTTCTCAACCACAAACACCACCCATGATCGACCTAGGGATTCAATCTGTCGATAGCCGCATTCTTTCCTCTACTCACATTCAATTCTACCACACATATGGTCGATCTGAAACGGTTCTAAAACCTTACCATGGGAGTTCTGATCCTCATTCACCTTTCTACCACAATCAAGCTATTAAATCACCCCAAGGGTGAAAACAATCACTCATTCCCCAATCATCAATATATAAATTCCCACGGCACAATCAATTTTAGTGCTATATAAGGTACCTCAAAACCCATAATCTATTTTCGTGCAATTGCTGGTTAGCCACTATCTGTAGCCTAAGATTTATTTAAAATTTTATTCATTTAATATCCTCTTGTTTATTTATATAAGTATACATCTACTTCTACCCCCTCATCCCATAATAATCTACAAGGCTCATGATTTTTATTTTAGATATTAGTGTATTCAATTACCCAACTTAACCTGAATGAAAAATCAATATTTAATTTCATTTATTCACCCATAAAGTTCGACAATTAGTTTTTTAGTTTCCATTTGAATTTTTCTAAAAATATATAATAAATTTTAGTCTGATTTTCAAAAAACACTTTCTTATTGTATTCAATAGATTAAAAATTGAATAATATGAGGTAACATAAATTGTGAATATTTTTAGTGATAAGAGTTAGATGAAGTTAAGGAAAAGTATCAATATTATTTATGTGTTGTAGATTTATTCCTCGATATTTATTTTTAAACTATGATATGGGATAACATGATTTCCAGTCCTTATTAATGATGTGCTAATGAACATTATTTTCTACGAGATGTAATGAACTTATATGAAATTTTGAATGAAATCTACATTGATTAATCATTTATTTGGAATTTTCATGCTGGTTTGATGTTCAACGGCGATTTTAATTTTTTTTTTCAATGAACATGATATTTCTTCTTTATATTATATGCATGACATGTTTGGGGATTCATTTGAATTATCGAGACCAATGAACACCTCATCATGACATTATAATGTGTCGAAATCATTTTTAATATTTCTTGATGATGAGGGAAACATTCATTCTACAGATGTGACAAATTTTCTAGATTATCATTCAGTTTTCAAATGTATCATCTGAAAAGTTTATATGGGAATAGTGAAGTGGATATTAAATCACTTATAAACATTAATTAGAGAGATATTCACAAGTAATAATCATGACATTAATCTTTTATCATGGTGAAATGGGATTATCATTAATATTATTGTAGACTATAATATATTATTTATTTTCCTAAATTATTGTCTTTTTTCATAAGTAAAATACATTTCCTTGATAATTTCCCATGTTTTGGTGTTTTTAGGTTGAAAATTGATGATTATGGATGTTATATGAAATAAAAAATTTGTAAAAATGTAACAAAAATGGTTTTGTGTCACTTCCTCTTGATAAAAGGATTTAAATTTATATTCATTTTATAAAAAACAACCCCGATTATGAAATAACACTACTATAAGTGAATTAAATATGACCATTTAAAGAACCCGATGGATTCGTATGTTTGAAATGATTTTTAGGATAAATATCCCAAGTTTTAAATTGATCCACGAAATTTTAGCTAAATATTTTTCAGTGATGGGTTTTACCCATTTTAAATGATTTCTAGTAAATATATCAATTTTATAGATACAATTATTATATAGAGTTTTACACATTGGTGTTATCCATATGTACGGACATTGTATGGTGATTATTCCTCAAATAATCAATCATGTTGGTATTTCCAACTATGAGTTAAGATGATTATTATCTCATAGGTTTTTTTCAAAATTATTCCAAAATATTTCATAAACAATAATCTACTTGATATAAATATATTTTTTAGAGTTAACTATAATATTAATGAAAATTTTAATTCTTAAAGAAAATTAGAAATTTTATAGTATTTATCATTCGAATTTTCTTACAAAAAACATCTTCCAATTTCTAATTCCAAACATCATATGAAATGTGTTCACTACTACAATAGAAATTTTATGTAAATTTATGATTTTATGAAGAAATATTATATTACAAATTTGAGGATTTAATTGGCTATATACATTCTCTAGAATTGACATACAGACTATTGATATCAAAATTTGACAAATGAAAGACATAAAAAGGATAAAAAATGACATTAGAGGATTAAATTGACACTTTGTAAATGTGGTCTATAAATTTTTAGAGTCATTAGTCATATCATTAGAATATAGTCACACACTATCATAATTTCCATAGAATTAATTAGACGTCATGGTATCTTTTCAAGAGTAATATTCTTTAACATGAGAGTAATTTGTGTCAAATTTCGATAAGGAAATTTTCATCAGATTAAGTGATATACCCATAAGAGTTATCTGTTACATCATAAGAGTTATGAATAACATTTCAATAGTATTATAGTCCATAATAAGAGAATTTAAAATGATTATATCAAAATTTATAAACATTATAAGATCAAAAAATAATGTTGTAATGGTACTCGATGACTTAGTAATAGTAATCATTGACTCCATATGACTGAAAAGAATTAAAAATATTCCAATAATTAAGATTTATGTAAAATATTAAATTTATAAATCTAGTATTCTATGTTATATTTAAATTTGGTGATGCATGTGTTATTTTTAATACAGTAATCTCCATTTAAATCACCACAAAACCAAAATTGAATAACAATTTACAAAAAAAAACTTTTGTTAAATCACAAAATATGAAATTATGAGAGTACTAACCTAGGATAGGGGTGACATATAACATTATTTGATACATATTAAAAATATAATGAGGTATAATCTACTCATATATATGTGGATATTTAGTCTACATTTCCACATTAGTTAGTTCACGTAGACATGTATGAGCCAATGAGATAAAAGATTACTAGTATTCATTAGTATAATATTACATTCATTAATGGAATCATCAAATTTAAAAATTCCTATTATATAATAATTAATATGACAAAATAGATATACTTCAAATCTATAGGATTTATGATGAAATAATAGTGTCTTTCTAAACGTTTCTATGATTTTTTGACCAAAAATTATTCCACAAATATTGTTTATAATCTCATTATTCTGTATACAATTATTTCAAATATTAATAATGATATTACATGAATATGAAATTAAATTATGAATTTAGTGTATATATAATCACATGTATGTATTGAATGATGTAAATTTTCCATTTTCAATTTCTTATTACCTAGATAACTCTCATTTTCATGTTATTCATGATTCTCATTGCTTATTTCCCATTTCATAGTACACAACTATTTTTCCACCTATGACCATTTCCCATTTGTAACATATCATTTCACATTTTTAATTTCAAACCAATTTTCTAGGTATTTCCAATTCCCATTTCATAGTTCATTCCCATTGACCATTTCAAGTCTTCTTCATAGTGATTATCTATAATACATTTTCCAAATTCAAAAAAATTATTATTTTAACTCATTTGAAAAAGTGGGGTGATCGTATGATTTTATATTTATTCCCTAGTGGACCTGATGTCAGTGATAGAAAAAATTATATTTTAGGAGGTGCTAGAATCTTCAGAAGCCAATATGGATGAAAAATAATTCTTACTATGAAAACAATTTTTATACCTCCACTTATTTATATCATAGTTTGTAGGAATGGATAGGATAAGGCCTAGATAGGATATAGAATAGATGGGTTGCTAGCTCAGAGTTATGGGTTGTTGGTTGTTTCTGGCTCTCATGGATGTGTTATTGGAACATTTTGATGGGTTTATGGATCATAAGATGTGTGGTTTTCTACTAGCTCGCTATATGGGTTCTGGATTGCAGTTATGGATCACAATAATGGGTTTCTAGTTCACTATGATGAGAATGGATGTGAATACAATCATGGATGGTGGGGTTGAAGGTGGTTTCTAGCTCACTGGGATAGGTTACTGGCTCACTGAAATGTGTTGTTCGCACACGGACTTGTTGGATGGGTTTCTAGATCATGTGGATGGCTCAATAGGAGAAGTTAATAGCTGATTGGTATGGTAAAGGATGGGGTGAATGATCATAGGGATTGTATTCTAGTAGCTGATGGAACATAATGATGGTTTCTTGGCTCGTTGGCTATGGTTTTTGGGACAGATTCTGTATATAGTCATTTTCATTATTAATATAATTAATTATTTTCTATTTTTTACCATGTGTAAAAATTTTATTCTCTTATTATTAATAAATAAATCAGATTTTTTAAATTTTATAAATTTAAAAATATAATATGAAACAATCCTAAAAATTTTAATTTATAATATTTTTCAAATACAATTTATATACGATATATTATACGTTTAAATTATTATTAAAAAAAATTTCTTTATCATTATAAACTATTAATAAACATTTTAAAAAACATATATATAGTAAATTGGTATTATTATAATTCAAAAAAATTATTTTATCTATCATAATGAATATTTTTTATAGAGTTGTTATCAATAGTTTTGTTTCAAGGACATATATGTTCGTAATAAAATTTAAAAATAGAATGTTGTCTTTTCTTCCAATAGATACTTCCTCAAATAAAAAATGTGAAATATTTTATAGTGAAATGTTTTAATTTAAATATTTTAAATAAAAATCATCCTGAAAATTAATAAATATTTTCTCATTTTCTCATATCAGAGTAATCATTTTTTAATATTTATTTATTATGCATATGTGAAAATTAAATTTGATAGTTTGATCACTTGGAAAACCTATTGAAGAAAATAAAATTTATATATTACAATTATGTCTTAAAAAAAGTTCAAAAGATATTTTGAAAATTCTTTCTGAGGAAAATAATATATTAAAATTATTATGAATACTTTAATACAATGATTAGTCATTTTGGTAAGAAAATTAATTCATTTCAAAAAAGATAAATCAAATATTCCCTTTACATTTTCATTAAAATATATATGGTACAAAATTGGAAAATTACATGATGAATCAATTTAAAAAAGTTAATAAAAATATGTTTGAGGGTGAGATATTATTTTAAAGTCACTGAAAAATATTAACATATTTTTTATAACACTTTTTGAAAAAATTTATACAGAATAAAAATGGGTTTGATGAGAGACTTAAAAATTGATGATTTTCATTAAACAACCTTTTATAAATAATATGAAAATAAAAAGATGAAAATACATGTAAATTAAATATATATATGTATGAGAATAAATTTTTTGATGTTCTTGATAAATATATTACAATATTTCATTGTCAAATGAAAAATCATAAACATCCCAATAAAAAGAATGCTTATAAAAACTAAGCCATACATCATTGGTATGTTTGGAATTGTAAGGTCCTTGAATGAGATAAAATTTTATTGAAAATTATATCAATTAATTTATATCATCATAATAATAAAATTTTTTAATTGGAACTATATAAACCAATCAAAATAAAATAGTGTTGAATATGGAATATCTCTCCCAAAAATAGACAAGATATCTATTACCTTAAGTCACGATATCCTTTATACATGTAAAAATTATTGTAAAGAAAAATAAGATTATTAAAAATATATAACATATCACTATATATATATATATATATTATAATATATGTATTACATGTGACTTTTTATTAGATGTTTTTTTTTCAATTTCATTTTTAAATCGTATTTTAGGTAATAACATCAATGTTTTTTATTTGTGTATTGAATTTTATTTTTGGACATCAAAACACTGACCATTGAAATAAATTATCCTAAATGATACCCATGATATTAATTCCATATATTTTTAGTCATTATATATTTATAGTAACCCATAAAACATGTTGATAAAAAAGAAAAGTCAACATTCATTGAGATATTGGGCTATATGTAAACACAAAAAATATTATAATTTTCTAAAAAGAGGGTACAAAAGAATGATAAAATATAAATCACATTTTAATAGAAATTATAAGTTCATATATGTCATATATACTTATTGAATTCTTCTTTATCACCTTCCATGTAAAGTGTTAGTGAAAAATACATAACCACTATTCGTGTGGTTGTAGTCTTCCATACACATGTGTTGAGTTATATTTTCCCCATGGAATGGTAATTAAGTATCTATATGTGATAAATTCATTATATAGATATAATATTACATGAAATAAAATATATAATCTTCATATATATATTTATATCATTATAGGAAATGTGTTTACAAAAAAAGAGTCAATAACATGATGAAGTTGTAGTCCTCTGTACACAAGTTTAAAAAACCATTTCAAATCTGAATGAAAAGGAAAATTTTAAACATAATTCCATTAAAATAAAAAATATCAATATAAGGAATATTTATTTTTCTCATTTCATTATATAATAATTTTATTTGATGTATTTGGAGGATTATATAAGGCAAAATGCATGTTTAACTATTTTTGCACTTATTCAGAGAACATCTTCTGTTTATATATAACTCCTTTACATGAGTGTTTTCCTATGAAAATAATAACTCTATTATATCTATATGAATTTAAGAAATATATTTTTTAGGTAATGGATTATAAATTATTTTCAGAATGTTCAATGTGGGGATGATTGGTGGTGGCATTTTATATATTGGTGAGATTACAGAGATTAAACTTTTGAGATGAATAATGTGTTACTCCTTTTTCACATGGGTGAGGGATATATTATAAGAAATTATATAACCTTATATGTTATTATATGAAAATATGTCCATAGAATGGAATATGTAAAATATTATAGGTTACACTATGAAATATATGTTTATTTTAACCTAAGGTAAAACTGTTTTATCATTAAACGTGGAAATTAATTTCTACACTTCTTACTCATTGTCTAAAAAAATAGGTATAACATATTATATTTTATTTATTATACATATTAATAATATGTAATTAATTTTACCTAATTCATTTCAATAAAGTTGTAAATATTAATTTAAAATAATACACATAGATGATAATGAAAAACATGTTTAACAAAGAGAAAATATTCAAAAATAGAGTTTTTTCATATAAAAAATTAATATAATATTGATTTAAATATCCAAAGTCAGATTAATAAATATATAATTGGACTAATATTTCGTATTAAACCATATTAATTTATATAAAAATTTAAATTTTTTTAATCTATAAGGAAATTCTAATTAAAAATAATTACTGTTCACTGGTAATTGATAAATACTTCCTTTCAGTAAATTAAAAAAATTTATCCCCATGATAATTTTGTAATGAGTATTTTAAAAATTAATTTAACTTTTTTATGTAAAAATGAATCATTTTGATAAATTTAATTTTAAAATATTTTTAAAAAAATTAAAAATATGATGTTTAGAAAAATATAGTTACAATAATTATACAATTTTTATTTATAACTTGTACCTTGAAAAAATATATTATGAATGGTAACATTTTTTTGTATTTATTATAATTTTATTTAATTTAAATCAATATATATGGAGTTATTAATTTAATATAATGATATAAATCATGTTTTAGTACATAAACAATAGATTTTGATTAAAAAATATTTTCATTATTTTAAATTGGTTTTTATTATAATTTCTATATAATCGATAACCAAATAATTAATTTTTTATATATTGTTAAAAAATATTTTTTAAAATTTAATAAATCATATTCATACCGACCATTCCAATAATACGTGGATACCGAACATATTTAATTTACTATTCAAATATATTTTATTCATTTTTTGAAACTGAATTATTTGTGTATTGTAGTCTATTGATGATATTAAATTTAGTTTGAAATTTTTTTCATTAAGTATAAGGATAAAAAATTATACGCCCCATTAAAAGAATTTCATTATAAATGTTTTGTCACTATTGTAAAAATGCAGAGGATAATTCTTCCCCATCATATCATTAGGTTTCTATAAATCATTATCAATCTAGTGTATTTTCCACAAACATTTACCATGTGAGTGGTCATGTTTCATAAAAAATGATATTGACAATATGGATCATTACTATTTATAGATTCATAGAACAAACTTTTAACATGAGAGAAATTCAGTGGAAGAGAAAAAATATAAATCACAACGTCTATATAACCATGAATTTGAAACATGCCCATCTATAAGGGGATTAGATTTCCAATATATTGAAAAGAAAATTTCTTCCATTGCTTGTGATCCTATAGATTTACTCACTATCTCTTAATTTATGAAATCAATATTAATAATAATTATTTTACATTGATGAATCACTAAAATGGTTTTATGATCCATAAAATATTCTTTTATACATTAAATATTTACCAAAAAATGGTTACATTATGTGATGAAATATTATACAAGGACGTATTTAAAAAAAATATTAATGGTTATCATTATGTTTCCTCCAAAATTTGAATGAGATAAGTTGAATCATAGAGAATGGGATTTATTTTTCTCATATCCTTCAATGAACATCTTATCAATTTTATTATATTATACCAAAATGTATAAACTGTAATCACATCCAAAATATCAAAATATACACATAAATCTTTATAAAAGATAAATAACATTTTTTTCATTCAATAAGATTTTATGTTGGGAAATGAAAATTCCATTAGAAATAATGGTTTATCCATGCACTGATATATGATCATATTTTGATCTAGAATATAAAATTTTATTTTCATAGTCTAGAAACATTTTTGAGGAAGATAATGAATACATGGAATCAAAATTTATTTCACTACATCATTCATAATAATATTTTCAAAAAGATCATTCATAAAAAATAAAACATAATATAACCCACTATGGAGTGACATAATTATAATGATTCAATTCTATTGTTGTGATTTTATATGAGTTCCCATTTTCACTTAATCATTAATGGTTGTTGCAACTTTTCATCTACAGTTTCGTTAGTATTAAGGAATTCATTAGTATAAATCTAAAAATTATTTGAAATTATAATAATATACTATTGTTGATGCATTATGTTTAGAACTTTGAATACTTATTTCTTTTGTTGTACTCGTATCATTACTTATTGTACCATCCTAGGTAAATAAAGAATACTAAATTTTCATATTTATTAATATTTGTGAATAAAATGTTAATATTACTTTAAAGGGAATGATATGTTCGATGGATTTCCCAATACCCAACAACGAGTTTCATTGAAATTTTAAAATACACACTAATAATATAATATTATTATTTTAAATGGTAGTTAATGTGTAGACGATGTAATGGAGGTAATGAACAAAACTAACTAAAAAACTATTATATATGTTTGATAAATATTTTTAACAATTACCTAATAATTGATAGAGTCTTAAAATGAAAATGTATCTAATTTTAAGCATAAATATTATAATATTCTTTAAAAGGGAGATTAACCGCATTTTGAGAGCGAACCCTATATGAAAAAAATTGTAAATTTTATATGATATATTTGACCATATAAAATCCTTCTTTAAAATTAGGACATCAAAATTACCTTTCTTTAAATTTTTGTTATTTTTCCGATAAGGTTCAATTTTTAATAAATATTTAAAATGCTGTATTTTAATTCAAATCCTACTTTTCATGTAATTTATTTATATGGATAGATTATCTTTTTAATTGGTTTTAAGGTGTATTTAACATATATTTTTACAATTTAATCCAATTGTGGTCATTGAAATTAATTTCACTTTGAAATTAGACAAATACATGTGTGAATCTTTTGATAGATATTGTTTCTTAAAAACACGCTATTAGTTTTCACAGCGGGAATTAATTATAAAATTTATTAATAAAAGTTCTATGACTTGAATTTGGTAAAATGGACATAATTTTTCAATTTGGAATAAAAAATTTACTTTGGATAAATTTTTGGTATTTTTCTGGAAAATGTTCATTTCTAATGAATAGTGAAAAATACTTCATTTTATATCAAAATAGTTTTTTCATCTAATTTAATTATGTATTTATATTTTCCTTTTAATCGGTTTTAAATATTAATTTAATTATGTTTTTATCACTTAATACAATTTTGTTCATTGTAAGAAATTTCACATTTCAGTTGGATGTAAAAACAAGTCAATCATTTAATAAATTTTACTTCATAAAAACTCATCTTTGGTTATGACAACAGTATTTATTTTTAAATTTATTACATCAATTTCTGTGTTTGGAATTTGGTAAAATAGATTTCAAATTTACAATTATTAGGTCCAAGTAATTTAATTAAGACACTTTTGTTTTTTGACATTTTGAATAGTAACAACTGTAATTATCTTTAATTATCGTGATTAATTAGTAATTGGGTAGTTAAGGGTAAAAAAATAATACCATAATAATATAAATTGACCAAAAAATGTGTCCAAATTATCTTTTTTGAGTCATTGTTAACCATAGGAAGATTTTTACCAAACATAAGGGTCCATATAGTCACATGGGTGTGATAATGACATTTATGACATTATTTTTAAAAAAAGAAGAGAAATATAACAAAGGATTGTATATCCTTTGTAAAAAAAATTTAGTTTTGTTTACATAAATGATATCTTAGACTATAAATAGTCATTGGAAATATAAATATATTTCCTACATCATTATATTTTTTTATAATTTTAAACATTAAATAATTAAATTTATAAATGACACCATGATGATGCAGTGATTACCTCATTAATGTAAGATTTATATAAAATGAAAAGATAAGGTAAAATATAAAACATATACTTGACTAAAACCTATTGTATGGGTGGATTTCAAATCCTTATCACCTTATCCTCAAAATATATATTTGTGAGACCTTTAAAATCCGAAAACCATCTTATAAAAAAGTTAAATTTCATGACTTTCCAAAATTGACGCTAATACCTCTTATAAAAGGCCCCCACCTCTACCCCCTTACCCACACCTCTCAAGCCCTTGGATAATCCAATATATGTTCATATTATCTCTATAAATCCCTATTTTACTCCATCAATCATCACTTTAAGCAGAATCCTTTCTAAGGAATACTTTTTCGCAAATCAAAAAGTGTTACCCGATTTAAGGTAATGTCTTTTCTCAACTATCTTTATATTATTTTCCTTATTCACTATCCACTATATTCTTATTATTTGATCCCATAATAACACCATTATACTCAATATTCTTTGATGTTTTTATGATAAATAATCTACCTGCACTTAAACACTCCCCCGTTTAATGGTTAAAGAACATACTATTTATGTGGTTGGTGAATTACTGCCTCACAAAACGATGGATGTTCAATATTCATTTAACACCATTCATGGTGGAGATTAATCTTTCACTATTTTTATTTATGATATATATTATATTTATTTCTTCTCAATGCTACTATATTTTTTATTTAAATCATACCTTTATGTTTTGCATGTTGTTAAAATGCGATAATTTCATATGAGGAAGTGTGGACATCTGCCCCCTCATGTGATGTGAATCGTTCGTTCCAAACATGTAATTTATATAAAATTTAATTAATGAACATATGATACCAATATAACATATATATTATACCAGAATTATAATATATCTATGTCTCATTTAGTTTTAAAGTACATTAATATGACAAAAAAATGAAAGTAGCGTTCATGCGTACGTACGGCCTACCGTCTCCATGAATAGAACATTTCATTTCTTATCACCAATCATTACAGAATTTTATTAAACACATATATACTAGGTATATATGACATATAAATCATGAGCACCATTTTAGAGAAGATGTACTTATAACAACATGGACAATTCTCTTCAAACAAGTTCATTTTTGACTCATGTACCAAACATCGACAAAAATGTATGATATGAACTCACATAATTAAATAATTATAAAAAAATAATAATATGTGATATGAATTGAATAATAAACTCTAAAGTAAGTCCTTAAGAAATTATAAATTGACCAAGGTTTATTATTTAGGAATATAACGAAACGAACAAGACATGTTGGGCTTGATGTAAGGGGATTTCTTATCTCACTTTTTATTCCATGAGATTTCCATTGTTCACCAATTATTAATTGCATGTGATGTATTGTGTACTTCCATTTGATATATGTTATCATGAAACTATTTATATTCATGGTATTCTGTGATTAATTTTGTCCTTATTAACTTTTGGTCATACAACTTGATTGATTACAACAAGGTAAGGGGTTTTTATCTCACTTTTTATTCCCATGTTATTCATGCCATATTTTCCACTAACTTTTTTTAGTGGTGTATGTAATGACCATTATTCTACTCTTTGTGTAATATACATTATTATATGGGTATTTACATCAACATTTTATTGTCCTTCTTTTATGGGGTGTACTTTTTGAAAGTTACCCAAATCGGTAAGGGAACCTTTAACCCTCCTCCCTTTAAAAGACTTCCTTTTGTCAGGTCTTTTAATTTACATATTCTTATGTTGGGATATTTTATTATATATCCTTATTTCTTTAAATTTTATATCCATTTTATGACATACCCTTTTAATCTCTTATCAACTCATTTTCGGAATTTTAAAGTGATGATGTTATGTAGTTGAATTTCTGTAAGGGATCTTCTTAACCATATTTCAATTCATTGGGTTAAACCTCTACTTCATGATTATGTTATATTATGAATATGTGTGGATTAACTCTGATTGTTTTACAAATAATATCCCCTTATGTTGGGTGTATTTATATTTTTCACACTTATTTATGTAATTTATTTATCTTTAATCTAATGATGCCATCATTGTAAGAGAATTCATCTCAATATACTTCCATTGTGGAATACTTTGATTTATATATGACCTTAATTTATTAGTAGTATTATAAACCCTTTTGACTTTTAATTTCATTCAAAATGAATATTTTTACACGAAGTGTTTTACAAAATGTAAAAAGGAATGTTTTTGTCTTGCGATTTCCGTGACAAGGACTTCTCCACCGACGTGACCATTATTTGAGTTTTGGCTTCCACTACAATCCATAATATTTTTAAATGAAAAACAAATACCATGTTTTACTTTTATTTTATTTTGGTATTGAAAATGGTTTTGATAAGGTATTGATTATATCAATGTGTTGTATTGATATCTTGTGATTGAAATGTGTAAATGTTATGTTTCCTTTAAACATGTATTATGTGTTATGATTATGTTATGGTTCCAGGGTATTGTTTATGATGTTGGGTGGTTTCGTGATAAACTAAGGGTAGGTGAGCCTGAGATAGATCTGCAATGCTTTGGGTAACATGAAAAAGTTAAACACTACAGTTTCTCTGAAGATATTTCCAAAATATACTGTGATGGGTATTCCAAAAATAACTATGATGGTTACTCCCTATGTAAGAATGTTATGAATGACTCAAGTTACCTTTATGTCTTTTTATTTCTATGTGTTATTAATAAATCTTATAATTTCATTAGGTATGTTAAAAAGCTTATGTTATGTATATATTGATGATCTAATGTTTTCATTCTTTGTGTATCTATTACTTAGCCATTTATGGTCATTCCATATTTTTGACATGTTTTTCACAGGATATAACGTGGAATAAGGTCAAGGATGTGATCAACAAAATTCCATGCTGTCTAAAAAATGGAACTAGACATGGATATTTTGTTCCTTAGTTTTTATTTTATTATAAAAATGGAAACTGAGTAGATGTGTCTACTTTGTAATCTCTGAGATGTAATAGTTATGTCCAAATTCTCTAAAACCCTAAACCTGAAAAGATCTTCAATTTGAATTATTCATTTAATTCATGATTATGAAATTTTTTAAGGTTGGGTCCTTATAGTTTGAATAAGAGATTAGTTTAAATAACTTTAGATGATAGGATATTCTTTAATCACAAGTGACATTACCATAATGGTTAGGGTTTTAGATAGAGTCATAGTTATTTTTATAAAGTGAATGTGTTTAAGATAACATGAATTGGTATATCTTAGTATTCACCCTCATTTTAAGATTTTATATGATGATTTTACAGATATACTCACACTGACCATTTTGGTTCTAGTAAATGGATGGATCTAGGAGGAACCAATGTAACAATGGATGTGAATGAAACTATGATAGTTTTTTAAATGAGAAACTAAATGACATGGGTGCTGCAATGAGAACTGTTGTTGTTTTTCTCAACAAACTATCTGGAGTCATGATTGACCACCTAAACCATAGTTATTTTTATAAGGCATCATATATGTGAGAAGAAAATCCCTATGGAATATCAGGAAATAATAATAATAATATGTGTGTTCAAAAACCTATGTGTTAAAGAAGTGGAAAGAAACAAATAGGAAATTGTTTAAATTGGAAAAAATATGTTATAGATGTGGAAATTAAGGACATAAAGTATGAACATGCCATGGAAAAAGGTAGAATCTAGTAGAATCTAGGAAAGGGAATGATGTTCTTTCTGAAAGACCAATTGAATGTTTTAAATGTGGTGTGCATGTTCATTATGAAAACACATGTTCTATGAAGAAGTTTTGAGAGTGGGATCGCCTGTATCGTACAAATATTTGTTTACCAATACCTAATGCCATTCCAATTGAGGATGAAGAAACTAACAATGGCCAATAAAAGGTATGGATTATTTATTAACATATGTTTTACTATTATTGAAATCTTTGTATATGATTCCTGACATTTTTATAGGAAATAAGTATTGTAGAATAAGTTGGAAATGAATGGTTAAAGGATCATGACGAATGATGAATGAGTAAGAAGTCAACATATATGGGATTCAAGAGTTATGGTAGATTTTAGGATGGTAATATTCTTAATGTTATTAAGGATCTTTTGATAATTAGATTACATTAGAATAATTTTTATAGTATGGTTAACCCTAATGATTGATATATGAAAATATTATTCAACGAATAATTAAATTTTCTTTTGTGGATATAGTTATAAAGAACCATTTTATTTTATATGATCCTTGAAATTGATGTAATTAAAGGTTATTGCATTTTGGAATGCAAAATGAATGTTATTATATAACCTTTGTAGGTAAAATATGTTATGGTTATTTTTGATTAATTTATCTCAATTTGGGAATGTTATAAAATAATGTTGTTTTTGAAAAGGGACAACACACAAACTATGTGACAACCCATCGCATCGGATGAAGCTCTGGGAATCGAACCCACAACCATTGTGCGACTGGTACTTATCACCTTCCAATGGACTACATGATGTCACTGGTTAGTATGACTAATTATCTTTAGTTATATGATCTTATGAATCAGGAATAAATTTATTTTGGGTTATATATGGAAATTATTAACCTATCATGCAGGATATGTGATTAGGTTAATTACTTTTTAGTATGAGAATTTAGGAGTAACTGATGTTATTTGGATATAAATGTTATGATTTACCATGGAAGACTATGCAATTAAATCCTTCATTGATTAGGGTTCCAATCTTAGTTTTGCTTACATTGAAGAATTTTTTGGATAGCTGTTTATTTAATGGTATTTCCTGAACCTTGGGTTTTTTTTGTAGAATTTTAGAGATTAAGAGTAGTATTTCATTTTATAAATGATTATCCTTTTAGGGATTATATGATCTTCTACAAACAATTTTGGTTTCGGTTAAGGACTAAAGACATGGGAATTATGTAGTTCATCTATTGTGGATTAGGTGATTCTCAAGAATTTGATTATAGTTCACTTAATGTGAACATGTCATCCTAAATACTCATCTATGGGAGAAAATATGAGTTTGTTTAACATATATAGTAAGATATGAAACTCTACATGACAAGTAAGTGTGTTTCTTTATAATTTAGTAATGCTCATAAATAAATTCCTTAATGAAAAGTAACATAAAAAATTTATGTTAAATTTTCCTACTGGGGAATCAAATACTATTTAACCCATCACATGTTTCTGATTTTCTGGTGGTAAACTTTCCCCTAGACATATTTTCTATCACTCTGCATCAAAACATGATGGTTTGTTTTCTCCTCTATATCCATGTTTTCATGGAATCCTAGTATATGTTTTCTTGGGTGACCTTTATACTTTACTTTCTTTATTTTAAAGTGATTTTTTAATTTAATCATTTTCTAATGTGGGGTTACAATGAAGTCTCAGAGCCCAATTTTAAAATTTCCAAGATTCCATTCCCAAAAGGGCGGAAGGATGTAACATCCCAGGTAAATAAATAATATAACATTTTCATGTTTTTAATATTTTGAACTAAAATGTTAATATTACATTAAATAGAATTCTATGTTTGATGGCATACCCAATACACAATAATGAATTTTTTTTGAAATCTTACATTGCACACTAATAATATAATAATATTATTTTAAATTGTATTTAACGGCTAAGCATTGTAATGGAGGAAATGAACAGAACTAACTAAAAATGATTATATAAGTTTGTTAAATATTTTTAACAATAATCTGATAAACGTTAGAGGCTTTAAATGTGAATTATTCCAATTTTAAGCATAAATATTCTAATATTCTTTAAAAGGGCGATTAATTTCCTTTTGATGGAGAACCCATCTTAAATTTTTTTTTGACAATTTTCTATGTTATATATGAAAAAATAAAATTCTTCATTAGAAACAGGACTTCATAATTTACTTTGTGTAATTTTTTGTTATTTTTCTGATATAGTTCATTTTTTAATGAATTGTGAAAATGCTATATTGTAATTCAAAACCTACTTTTAATATAATTTATTTATATGGTTATATTATCTTTTTAATTTAGTTTAAAGTGGAATTAAAATATATTTATACCATTTAATCCAATGGTGGTAATAGAAATTAATTTCACTTTGAAATTGGACATAAACAAGTGTCATTCTTTTGATAGATATTGTTTCTTAAAAACACGATATTTATTTTGATAGCTGGAATTGATTATAAAATTAATTAATGAAACTTATATGTTTTTAATTTGGTAACATGGCCATCATTTTTTAATTTTTAATATCAAATTTATTTTGGTTAAATTTTTTGTATGTTTTTTAAAAATGTTAATTTTTAATGAATAGTGAAAAAATATTGCATTTTACTTGAAAATTGCTTTTTCATCTATTTTAATTATATAGTTAGACAATAATTTTAATCTGTTTAAAAGTGTAATCAAATAAGTTTTTTATAACTTAGTACAATTATATTTATTGGTAGTATATTCACCTTTCAATTGGATGTAAAACAAGCCAATATTTTGATAAATTTAACTTCTTAAAAACCCGACTTTGGTTTTGACAACAGGAATTGTTTTAAAATGGATTACTACAATTTATTTGTTTAGAATTTGGTAAAATTGATTCCATATTGGGAATCAGAAGGTCAAAATTATGTAATTAATACTTTTTTGACAAGATGAATAGTAATGACCACAATTATCTTTAATTATCGCGATTAATTAGTAATCGGGTAGTTAAGGGTAATAAAATAATATCATAATAATATAAACTGACCCCAAAATGTGTCCAAATTCTCATTTTTGAGTCATGTCTGACCCTAGGAATCTATTTACCAAACATGAAGTCCCATGGAGCTACATGGTTTTGATAGTAACATTTATGAGAATATTTTTAAAAAAGAAGAGAAATATAACAAAGGTTTTTATATCCTAAGTAAAACAATTCTAATTTTGTTTACATAAATGATATCATGGACTATAAATATTAATGTGAAATACAAAAATATTTTCTACATCATGATATTTTTTTATAATTTTTAGACATTAAATAAATAAATTTATTTATGACACCATGATGATGCAGTGATTACCACATTGATGAATGATTTAAATAAAATGAAATGATACGGTGAAATCTAAAACACACAGTTGTATAAAACCTATTTTATGGGTGCATTTAGAACTCTTATCACCTTATACTCAAAATATATCTTTGTAGGACCTTTAAAATCCGAAAACCATTTTATAATACAGTTGCATTTCAAATCGTTATAAAAGTGACCCTCCTCCCTCTTATAAAATGCCCCCACCTCTACCCCCTTACCAAAACCTCTCAAGACATTGAATCGTCCCTCCTCTGCTAATATTATCTCTACACATCCATCGATTACTCCTAGAACCCTCAAACTAGGCAGAATTTTTTCAAAGAAATCCATTGGCTCAAATCAAAAAGAGTTACCCGATTTAGAGGTAATGTCTTCTCTTGAGTTTCATTCTTTTATTTTCCTTGTTCACTCACCACTATAATATTATTATTTTATCCCATAATAACACTAGTATCCTCAATATACTAAGATATTATTATGATATTGATTATTCCAACACTTACACACACTATAGGATAGCTCAGACTCTCCCCATCAATAGCTCCAAGGGTATGGCTAGCCAACAGATGAGTGATCAGTTGCACCCTCTTCCGAGCATGTCCATCCTGTGATGGAAAGGCTCTGTTATCTCCTGAGAATGTAAACCAAGTCCCATCCATGAGGGCACACCTCACTTTTCACCTAATACTATCAATCTGATCATGGACTATTGATAACCAGTCCATACCCAAGATGACATCGTATGGCCTCGATGCCACTACTAGGTCATCCTAGCTAAGCCTTTCACCTCCTAGAGTAAGATTGCACTGCCGGAACCGGTGTGTAATTGTTGAATATACCCTGTTGGAGTCTTTAGCCGTAAAGATCAAACCAACAGCTCCATCAGAAATTCCGAGCTCTGAATGTGGGCAGTGGAAATGAATGAATAACTGGAACATGTTTCTATAAGTATTTCAGCTATGGTGGAATAGACACAGGTCATACCTTGAATCATCTCTAGAGCGCCATGATCATATATGTCAGCTGCCTAGAGCTGAGCTCGCCTCTATCCACCTTCTCCTTGTGGTCGATGTGGACCACATGGGTCAAGCCTTTGTCTCTTCAGTGGATGTACTTCGAACATCTACTGATCATCCATACAGCGGGTCAGACAGTCACAAGCCGTGTGTCCCTACCCGCAGCATGCGAAACACTTCCCGCTCCTGGAATGTTTGTCTCTGATTCAGTTTCCCCACACAACCGATCCTGAATCATGAAATAATCCACCTATAGATCTGGTCCCCTTAGACAACTATGACGACATTCTGCTTCTAGCTGCAGAATACTCCGCTACGTGATGACTGGTAGTGGGTCTCGCTACTGGAGCCTGCTCAATAAGCAAACTCTCAACCATGTGGGATCTCTCTTACACCCCCACCTACGTTGGGATGCCGAGTGAGATCACCAAATCCTTGATCTCCAGCTTGAGTCCTTGATCAAAGTTCTGGTCCATAAAGAATGGGTCCCACACCATATCGGTTGAGTAACATGAGAGGTAAGTAAACATCACTTAGTACTGAGCTACTTTCATGCTCCCCTACTACAGATGAATTATCTTCTGAATGCACACTGTCTGAAGAGTCACTGGGACCAACTCTACCTGAAACAGGCTCTCGATGTCTGTCCCGAGAAGTATTACCTCATCGTGGACTTGGAGCATCAAGCTCCACCATCTGCATGCTTCTGCCTATAGAAGGATAGAGGAAATGATTACCATGAGGTCATATGGTGTCCTTAATAGTAATAAAACTCTCACCACAGCCTCTATCCAATCCTCAGCCGCTTATGGGACCATCTCAACCCTGAACCTGGGTGGCCTCTAGAACTGGAATTCATGCAACACACTCAAGCGGCGTGCACTCTCTACAGCAGGGGCTGGAGGCATCGGTGTCCCAGTGTGTAATGGTAGTGTTGGTGCCACCACTACTGCCTCTACTAGAAAGGGGACCTGCAATGAGGCCTCATCAACTAGGTGGCTATCGATGCTTACAACTCTTGGAACTCTAGCTGGTCATCCTCAGGGAGGCATCCTGAAAAAAACAACTAGTTTACCATGGTCAAAAAGTAATGCCTGGTGATCTAACATAAATAATACACTTTAAAACTCGCACACAATTATTATTTTCATGCACTATATTGGAAATAAGAAGGTAGGGTCTTGGTGTATGGATACGTCGGTCACCGCACCAACACTACACTCCCTAAAATGGAATCCTCACTCAATACACATAACACTATAACTTAAATAATATTAGAGTCCTATGTTCTGTGGTAGAACCAACTCATCTAATACCTATTTGTCAGGACCCGTCTCCTGACGCCTATGTTGTGACTACCCCAAACCCACATTCCATAGGCTAGGGGCTGTAGACTATCACCGAAAGGCATAATCCCCAATACTGAGAAGGCATTGACTTTATTACCTGTAAGCACACAAAACCAAGAACAAAGATAGATACGAACACAAGTCAACTGTATAATAGAAAGAGTGCTGAATGTGAAATGGGGTTAGAATACAAGCCCAACTGGAAAGTACATGTACAACAAAAATAATATACAACTAAAGTAAAGGAAAAGACAACTGCTATATCATCCTCTGGGGTTCTTACCTGAAGGGTAGGTATAGATAGCCTACTCAACACTCCACATATGTCCGTCTCCTCCACCTACCAACATGACATGTGGTCTACGTCAGAGAACCATCCAGCCCTGGTACTCTCATCCTCAGTTAGTGTTGTTCATCATCAGTACCCAACACTACAAGGTGAGGGCATAGCCCATGCAGGGGTGGGTATAAAAATACTCAGTATTGACCTTGAGACCCTCAAGGTCTGAAAAAATCCTCCAAGGATAAACCAAAAAGTATTAAATCAATCGATATCCCTACTTAGTTATATGCCCATACATATAACTATTTTATAAACAAATCCATCTCAATTAGGAGGAAAACACAGTGAGACTGACTCAGCTCAACAAGGATTTTATTCTAGGGGTAGTAAAAGTAACATCCCCATTCACATTGTTGAAACCTTCGATGCTAGAGAACTCCTTCTCTATCGAGTACAGTGGGCCTGCCGTGACACCAAGCACGCTTACCACTAACCCTGAACTGCTGAGGCACTCCTCCTATCGAGTACCATGGATTTGCCGCATCACCAAGCGTGCTCCCCACCTTGGGTCTACTGCATCACCAAGCACTCCTCCCCCCCCCCCCTCATAGCCTTCTGAGGTTCTCCTCTAGTTGACTACCATGGGTCTACCATTACAGCAAGGCGCTCCCCACTGTGGGTCTGTCATGACACCATGGCGCTCCCCACAGGGCTAGTAGAGTCACTCTGAGTCAAAATGGTTAGCATTCATTGGGTCTTAGCCAGTTACTAGCTCTCCTCACAATTCCTGCTATTCTATAGGAGGATCCTCTCCACAAGCTACTAGTCGATACTCAAAGTGTCACTAAGTCCCATAAAAATGTCACTCAATGGTCTTCCAAGTCATAGGGGTCTCAACATAACAGACTGTGTGTCAATCAGACGCCCGGTCTGTGAATTATTAGCATATTAGTCTTGGGGGCCTGGTTGGACTCATGCTCAGTCCAACCTGACCATATATCATCTATAACAAAACCTCCTGTGGGTTATACTCAAACGGACCATCTCGCTCCAGGATTTCTAGTGTCACTGATGGTTCGTCGAATGAACGTTCGGTGACAAAGATATGGCCAAAATAAGGTAAAAGGGCTATCGTGGGCCCGGCTCCAGTCCGACCCTATCGGAAAAACCCGTCCCAACCCGGCGTAGGCCAACCCTATTTGGGTTGACTTGGACTGACCCATTGGGTCCAGCCCATCCCATTGGATTCGGCCCAGCAGGACACGTAGGCTGTTCAGGCATGAGGGAACCGCATAGGCCGCTCGCCCCAGAGGACGATGTGAGGGCAGCTCAGCTCGGAGGTGCGGGGCCGGTCCGGCACAGAGGGCTGCGGGGATGCAGCTCACGGTGGCTCGATCTGGAGGGCGCGAGACGGGGCCAGGCAGCTCGGGAGGCTGGGGGGAGGCGCAGTCAGTTCGCTTGGGGTGCGGGCCATGTCGGTCGAGGCGCCACAAGGGGCGTGGGTGGACGAGGCACCGCGAGGGGCGTGGGTGGCTTGGGAGGCCAGCGGGCGGCACAGTCTATACGATATGAAAGTTTCATGAGCCGGGTCGTGGAGCTGGCATGGCCCAGGGCAGTGCGGACTGGCGTGGGCATGCTGCTCGTTCGGTCGGGAGGCCAGAGTGTCGTGGGGGGGGGGGGTTGTAGTGGCCATGGGGGGCGGTGTCGTTGCCTTTGTTTCCCTCTTCGTCGTCATTAATTTCTAAATAAAACAATATTATGAATGGAAGAGGGGTCGGGCCATGTTAGTTTAGCCGGAACCCTCTGCGTTTAGAGTGGTAGCAAATGGTTCTCATAGAACGAAGGATAAACGATAAATGTCAAACCACATTCTTCCGCAATGATTCTTCCCAACCCACAAAAGAAAAAGAAGCGGTAACCTTGGGATGTGATAATCAAATATAATTAAACACCGACCTCAGTTTATTCATCTACGGAGTCTGTGAGGTAGAAGACAACATCATTGGGAAAAGACGAAAGTCAATTTGTTGTAGGTGATGACGTCACACCTCAGAATAAGCCCTGAGGAAGAAGCTAGATGTAGGTCAGCGTTCTTCATTGGAGAAGAGTTCTTCGTTGGAGAGCGTAAACCTCTAAGTGTTCAGTGTCGCATCAGATTACCAGTGCTTCATCACTTGGAGGAGCCATCCCAAATCCTCCTCCAAAGCTCCATAGGTATATGACAGGGTAGAAGGTATATAACGATCATGAAATTTATAAGGGTTCATTTAATAGGAACCTTCTTAAATTCCAACGACGATGTTACTTAATTTAAAAAGGGGGAAATCCAATTAACTAGGATGGCAAAATTAATGTGCTACATTTGCTTAATTAATTTGGAGGAAGTCAAGATGCTCCTACACATTAATGAAGGGTCGATAGGTTTCCTCCACCATTAAGAGGAGAGTTCAAGAGGTTAGGCCTTAGGTGGTCCCCACCACCATAACATCTCAGGGGAGGTTAAGGTGTGGTGGTCTCTACCACTATAACCTTTCAAAGGAGGTTATGGTTTGGGGGTCCACAATACCAACATCGACGAGGAGGTTTAGTCCCAGTGGAACCAACCTCCCAAACCCTCATGCAAGGTGGTTACAAAAAAATTAAATAAAAAGTTGGTTTATTTTATTTTATTATTTCCATGAAATACCCAAAAACTAACTTTCACCCTTGACCAACTTCCTCTAGGTGAAAGTCTCATTAAGCGAATACTGACACTACGGGTCCAATGGTGCCCTTAGTTTTCAATTCCGAGCACCGATTCAAAAGTAATAAAACCCACTTGTACGTTTACTGAACGCACCAGAAGAAATGTTCAGAAATTGATTCTACACAATCTGGGCCTCAGAATCTTGCACCGTCAATTTTCGCAGACTTGTAAAATTCACATATATTTTAAAAAAATTGACATGGAAATTCCGGGTCTTTAAAATTATTATATAACACTATGAGGATTATGTCAAACAAATGTTCAATAGAATATCCTATAATTGGTGAAAAGACATCAATTTTCTAAAATGTGACATACCATCATGTTGGTGTATAGTTTCAATCAAATCAACCTAATTTTCAAATTTTTATGATGGAACATCATTATTTTTATCAAATAACTATAACTGGACTTCTCACACAAAATCCAATAATAACACAAATACCTATTTTTATGTGGACTTTCGAAATATTTACACATACAAGTAAATTAATGGCAACAATATAATTTGTAAGCGTCATTTCGATTAAAAAAGTTCAAAATATAAGGGTAGATATATGATTCATAGCATACATAGTGGTTAGATCCAACTCCAATATATTGGAAAAAAATATTTCTAAAATTGAAAATATTAAATTTAAAATTAAAATACCTTTAATAGATTGAAACCCATAAAAATTTCAAATTTATTCCATCTACAATATATTTTAATTTAAATAAATAATACTAAAATATAGAGTATTTATATCATTTTTTTCTAACATATCTATTTTATTTCCCCAAATACCAAATTTTTTCCAACATATAATGACTAAATTCAATAGTAATATATTCCCCTATAAATTGCCAATCCTTATATTCACTAATTCATTCATCTTTTTACTATCCATATTTTTAATATTAACCTTATTTATATAAATAAAATTAGTGGAGTCATATTACTAGAATATAGGATTGATGTGTACTTAGATTTTACAATTTCATGTGTAACAATAACAATGGCCTATTATAATCTTACATCTACATTTAAAGTTCATATTTCCACTATATTATTCATTTCATTGATTACTATATAGAATTTATAAATAATAGATATAACAAATCAATATATTTTATTTATAGAAATATATTACATATATTACCATATTATGTTACATTTTATCTACCATAATGAAATTGGATCATTTCATTTAAAATTCATAATGAAATTTTAAAAATAAATCAAAACCCATTTCCCAATGATTTATATGAATAAAAGTTAAAATACATAATTTCTTTTCATCCATGGTTGTTTTTCATAGAGATTTTATTTCTCATAATCAAAGGTAATGTTCTATAAATAATTGTGTAATAATTTATCAAATATAAGATACACTTACATTACAAACATTTATTACCATACAAGATTCCTCGTATTTCATGGTTAAAATTCTCTTGATTTGTAAGCGTCCATGTTGTGCTAAATTATATTATAAAATTTTCATAATATTTGATGTCCCTTTTCCTTGTATACTTTTTTTAAAAGGCATAAATTGAATAAAATATGGTTATATTGTTGAAAAAGTATAACTCATGGTAAATTATTTAAAATAAATTTTAATGAAATTTTTTTAATCAAATATTACGAGACAAAAAAGATAAGTAATTTCAAAATGCTGTTTTTTTAAAATATATATTTTCGTTACAAAATTTATAATATAATAATAAATACATAATGGAATCTTGAATAGGCACACCATTTATATTATTAACCATTATTATTTTATACTATAGTGAGGGTATGAAATATTATTTGAATAATATCAAAATACCTTCTTATACAGGGAATGTAATGATGTTAGGATTATAAATTTTTTTAATATGAAATCCAACATAAATTTAAATTTTATGGAATGTATGAGATGCATGATATTAGGTATAAATATTTTCTTGTGACTAAATTAATTGAATGTATTCAAAAATCACATGAACATAAAATTAAAATAAATATTTCAATCAATAATTATGTTAATTAATATAATAAATAATGTTATAATATAACATATATGACATCAATTATTGTTAATTTCAAATCAATTTTTAAAAAAAAAATTAAAATAAATTCCAAAATTTTGAAATGATGCAATTTACATTAAAACAGTATGATAAAAAGTAATAAACCATATTAAAAAGAATTATACCATAATTTTATCATAGGATACATTAGTTTTTTCAAACAATTGTTCTCAATCAAATAAAAAAATATCAAAACCCATGATTGTCTTGAAATTTTCTCTGTAATATATTATACACCTAAAACTAATGAATCATTGATTTCTTTTCCATCAATGATTGAGTGTTACTTTTAATGAATAAATTATAAAACATAAATATTTATAATCATCATTACGATACAAAATAATTCAAAACCATAATTACATATGATACAAAATATATATTAGACATCTTTAAAAATAAAAATAATAAACATTTTCTCATATAACATTTCATCATATATGGTCATTTATACCTTCAAATTCTATTTAGAAAAGTATAACATTCCTATACCGAAATAAAAATCCAAATAAATCTCAAATAACCCAAAGGATTATATATTCCTCAATCATGTATTCATCAAAAAATATAATTAAAATATATTTAAATATAATTAATCATCTCATAATCCAATTCGATAAATCCTCAAAAGAATTTATATTCTTTATAATTCTTTTCATCCATTTGCATAAATATATAAAATTATATAATAAATAAATTTAATAATTCCTACAACCTGGATATTATTCTTGACACTATATCCTAAAACATGGAGATTGTTTATCATAATGTCATTATTTATATAGAATATTACACAAAAAAAATACACAATGTATTTTAGGTTTACAGTTTAAGTTTACTAGGGAGAACATTAAACATAAAAATTATATAATAAATAAATATTCTTTCTAATTAAAAAACATAGTAAGTGACTCCCCAATAATAAAATGGAAAAAACCACATATCATGAATATTTACTACATAATCCCTCTTTCACATCATTTATTGTAATTAAAATCATATTAAAACATCAGAAGATAATATAATTCATTGTAATGGGTACAATGGAATTTAATTAAAATAAATTTCAATATTTTATTACATGAAAATTTTTGAAAATGATTTTCCATCAGATTGTTAATAATGATATTATTTAAAATAAAATTTGAAAAATGATAATATATTATTTAGACAAAAAAATATCTATAAAACAACATGAAATAAATTTATTGATTCTTAGAATAAATTAAAATTTATTAAATATTTAATATTATTAAAAAATATATTTTTTTACAGATCATTAACATTCACATAATAACATAAAATTTGATTCCTATATCATAATTTTTTTTAGTATATGACGATCTTATATTTAATCTAAAACAAAATAAATTTAGTCAAAATCATTTTTAAATATTAAAAAATAACTCATAAAATTAACCTATTCAACTAATAAAAACTAAATATTATTTAAATCATCAATTATAATTTTTAATATCAAATATGTATTGGAATTTTTTTGTATATAATAATGAATGTATGATAGTATAAAATGCATTTTTAATACATTATATTTAAAATTTATACCATAAATAAATCTTTTTTATGAAAAAACCCCTTATCATTTATTTCATAAAAGTGTTGAATAAACCCGAATGGATAACAATGATTTTGAATCACTATAGACTATTTTATATGTCATGTAATTATGAATGGCATATGGTTGTCCTATAACAACATACATTCTTTGAGTATTTAGTGTAAAATAATGTCTTGATATTTTGAAATTTGACGATATAATAAAATTTTAGGGAAATATAACAAGGTAATGCCAAATATTAAAAATTTCAGGAGATTTTACAATTAAAACGTAAATTATATACTTTTTTCACATATGTTTATTTGATCTAATCAATATAATTAATATTTTCCACATATATTTTACTAAGATAATGTGATTATCAATGTTATCCATCAAAATAATCTATCTCCACATTGACATGAATGCAATTTATATATCCCTAATATAACCTAACTCTTTGATGGTTGGATACTCAACAATGATATTCATCAAAAATGATATTTACATTTTATGAATAAAATATATTACAAGACATTCCAATTGTCAATCATCTCATATATAATTTTCAGTTCATGAACCCCTTTGATACTATGAGATATTATAATAAAACTCAATAGATGAGAAATCTAATATAATAATTTTATTTCTGAATTCATTATTCTTATAAAATTCATTAATTTTTTCTCTAATCACCATTTCAAATATGTTTTATGTTACTACATTCTATTTTTAATTATAAACATAAATTAATTTACTTATTTGATAATATCATTTGGGTTTACCTTATATTTTGAAAACATGCATATTTATTACTGTGAGTTGAATCCAAAATGGAAATGGTGAATTATAGCGGATCCCTTTTGGGTGTTGTATATATTTTAATTTAATGATTAAATTACTGGAATATAAAATATGAATATAAAATGAATAAAATTGATTGTCCAAAAGATTCGATAACTGAGTAATACATGTGAGGAAATAATTGAAATTTTTTGATACAAATGTCGATAAATATTGAAATAATTATTAGGAAACAATTGATGATTAGTAACTGATAAATTTCACTGTATTTTTTTTGATGTATGTTGATTTTTATGTAATGTAGATAATCCTATGATATTTTGGAAGGAAATTATAATTTGCAGATGTTAGCGATAAAAAAATGAGATATGTATAATGTAAAATCAATATGGGTAAAAACAAAATAGAATTATATTTTGTTTTCAAATTTATTTTATAAAGGTATTTCATTATAGAAATACAACCACAGAATCACAATGTTCATAAAAAATTAACTATTTTACCCAACATTTCATAAATAACATAAAAAATAATAATTAAATTATATATACTACCACACAATAACAATTATTTCAATAGGAAAGCTGATTTTTTTATACACAATATTAAAAACATATATTTATCCACAATTTTATATAAAGAAAACCCTACATTGATTAATAATGATACATTACAGTTAATACCTTATATTATATGTGTGAAAATTTTATTATTTTTTTATATAGTAGATGAAATATTCTAATTTATTGTGAAACACCAATAATTAAATGATATATAAATAATCATGGTATAAATAGAAAATTTATTATAATAATATAATAGTTTCCTAGACCTAAAAAAATTTATGTAATTAAATTCAATCTAAAGATATATGTTTCCATCCTTCAAACTAAATTAAAAATTAATTAATGTCCACCAATCACTTTTGTTGTTAATAATAATATAGAAAATTTATAAGGATTGGAATGACTAAAAAATTATATTTTACATAGTTACATTGAAATAATAGAACATATATATGTTAATATATATGTTAGTTCTTCCTTATACATAATGCTCATCAATTTTGGAAATTTAAAATTAAAAAAATCATAGAATATGATATCACTATATTATAGGGTTTTCTCACTAGAGCAAGTAAGGTTATTAATATAGGAGAAATTTGAAATGTAATTAGAACAGTATGAATCATTAGTGTAAATAAATGAATATGTAATATCTTATCTAATTATAATAATTATAATAGTATAAATACACAATTTATTAAGGAACGGAGGAAGGGACTCGCTGTAAACCCATGTAAGGGTTATTAATGAGGTGTTATTCAACAAAAACATCCTTCTCAAAAAATTGTACAATTGGTTATAAAATAAGCAATTACCATATCTTTATTAATCATATATGTGATTATCAAACCATTAAAAAATATTTAATTATGTATGTAAATTCTAGGAGAATCTCAAATCAATATGTTATTTACTTTACCAAAATATGATATGTTAGTGTTGAACTATGTAGTAAACAATAAATAAGGGTTAAATAATTTTCCCATATCATCACAAAATAATATTATATACACATACAAAATTAATTTCTAAAAAACTGAATTAATATATTAAAAATCACATTAGATATAAATATTCCTCCTTTATGTATTTTATGAATTTTAAAGGAATAAATTAAAATTTTAATATAAATCAAATATATTAGATTTTTTAGGGATATCATAATTATTTCACCCAAATTTGTATTTCGTTATATATTATAATAATGAAACTGATTAATAGGTTATATTATCCACAAAAACGAGATGAAATGAACCATGATATATTATAATTCAAATATTTATATTATAAAATAGCCATGTGATTGTTTAGTGTGAATAGAAATAAATAAATTATTATATAAATATAATTTTCCTAATAAATAAATTTTTTTGTATTAATGACTATGAAATATGATCTCAATACTTATTAAATCTATTTTATACTCTAGAGACATGTTTTCCTTCAAAACCCACATTTATTGATTTTTGTGTGCAAATATATGAAATAATTATTTTAATATTGAAAATTTTTATTTTATAAATTTGTTATAACTTTTTTAACCATGATACAAAAATAATAATCAGGGTATGTTTTAATAATTTATAACAATGATTGTTATTTTATTGAATATTGAAAAATAAAAATATTGGTTTAAAAAAATTACATTAATTTTAACATTATATAATATAAAATAATATTTCTGATTATTTTTAAAAAAATTATAGTTTCCTTTTATATAGAATTTTCTATTTATTTTTATTAAAATAACCTAATAATTTAATTTACTATAAAAAATTTTACACATAAAATATGTATTTTTTACATAAAATCAATTTTCGTTGAATTTTTATTGGTCATTTCAAATTATTTTATTCAACTAAGTGTAATTCATATTGGAAAATTGATTCAAAATTTGGATTAATAATTTCTATATTTATTTTATAGTTCTTTTATTTTTCAGTAATATGAATAATATCCTTCGTAATTTCGGTTAATATGGTAATAGTAAATCATTAAATTTATGTAAAAAATAAATTGACAAGGATAAGAGATTTTACATAAAACATACTATAATTATATTATATGTTTATTCATTTTCCATAATCCTCAAATATTCATTTATATGACCGTTTTCCCACTTGGAGGTGATTATGACCTTTAAAAATATTTATTTAATGAAAAATAAGAAAAATTAATACAAGATTTTTTAAATATATGTTGTTTAATATGGGATAATATATATATATATATTAATTTATATAATATATTATTTGAATGATGGATGACTAATATTCATCATGGTTATTTATTTTTAATTTTTCTGAATAAATAGATACCTAAAATACTTACACAACGAGGATGTTGTAATTTTTCAAATAATGAAACAACTAAAATAAATGTAATTAAAAATCTTATGAGTAGTTTAATTTGAAATAATAATTATAATGAAAATATATAATGGGAATAAGAGATGTGTTATATTCATTAAAATATTTGTTATAATTTCATTTTTTTCATTATTTTATAAACACATTATAATTGATTATTTTCTAAATGGAAATTATTTTTATTTTTGGAAAATGATATATTATAAAATTATATTAAATTAATGTATATCCAATAATCATAAATATTAATATGAATTTTTTTAAAATATCAACCATATCCAATTTATGATCCACTCTTCAATTGTGAGTAAATATATTGGCCCCCAATGTTTAAAAAAATTATTATCACGGAAAGTGTGAATACGATTAATAAAGGTTTAAAAATTACATGGGAAAAATTATGATACAAACATGTAAAAATAATTTGTGATGAGATAATAATTACTCATCCATATATTATCTTCTAATATTATACTTCTTTATCCATTTTTTCTTTATAATTATTTTATATTAGTTTTATTTTTTTTAATTCCACAATTGCATCTCCTCCCTATTAGAATAGAAAACCACTTGTTCTCATTTATTCACACATAATAATCAATTTCCCATGGAAATATATTCACATATACATTCATTACAGCACTACACATGTTCTATTTTCCATATTTTGGTAATAATATCATGCATATATGTCATAAAGTGTCAATTAGTGAATATTTTCAAAATTTTAGCTATCGTTTTTAACTACATGATTTAGTGTCATTTTTCATCCAAAGCTGAATAATATTTTTAATCCATGATCAAATTATTAAAATTTTATCCAATATATACATATATGAGGTTATGATATATAAAGAACATATATCTATCACTAAACTCTATTAAAAAGGAAATATATACATTTTTTGTGGTTACATTAGACTGTTTCCTCGCATAACCATATAATTAATTTTCATTCACTGTCTCTCTCAATATTATTATAATGATGAAATTATTTCATATATAATATATTCAAAAAATAATTTTCATTGTTAAATTATAATACATAATGTTCTTTCTTACCTTCAAATTCACAAAAAATAATATTTTCATTTATTTAAACATGCGTATTTCCACCCTTATGAAGGGATGCATTTAATTTATAATCACCATACCTCATGGATGATATATAATTATATATAAATAAGTGTAAATATATTTATTATATAATTATAATTCTATAACAATAAAATAATTAAAAATATCTTCTTAAAATGGTCATTTAAAAATTGAAATGATACCCACATGTACATATAACCTTCTATCTCAATGATTGTAGTGTAGATAATATTTCATAAAACTATATAATTGATGGGTTTAAAAGTATAATTTATTTATAAAGGTTATAATTATTTAATGATAATTATTATGGAGTTGGTGGGGAAATGAACACAATTACCACAGTGAACACAACAACGTTTTTTTTGAAAATGTTAATAGTACATCATCAAAAAAACTGATGTGGTATAAATAAATAAATTAATTAAATAAGTGATTCAATAAAAAGAAATTATTTAATATGGATAATAAATATAGAAATGGATTGTTATATAATTAAATAAAATAATATATATATATATGGTTTTAACAAATGTCGTAAAATATATATATGCATAGATTTCAAACTCAAGTGGATAGATTATGTCACACTTTTCTCTCATTGGTGAAAATTTTATTGTAATACACATGTTTCAATTATATGTTAAAAATATTCACCCATTTAAATTTTATATCATGAATAAATAATACATCATGGTATTTTTATTTTCAATTCATTATTATTTCATCTAAAGTGGTTTGACATGATTTTTACCAATTGTAAAAGGGTGTCATAACTCAATTTTAGTTTATTAGGTTATAAATATTATTCATATACATTGTTATGCAATTTTTCAGAGTGATATTATCTTTAAGAATATTTATTATATATTCACATGTTTTATTCTAGAAATATATTTTTGAAAAATAACATAAGAATTGAATAATTATCAATAATTTGTTATTATCTTTATATAGGTAATGAGTCTCATATTCTGTTTCATTATGAAAAACAATTATGGTATAAATATGTAATCATTAATGATACTTATATACTACATATTTCAAATGTCATATAGTGAATCTCTTTTTTTTTCTGGGTATTTAATGTTCCAGTTGAAATAATTCATTCATGGGGATTACGATTTAAATGTAATCAATGTGGAAACGGAAATAATATAGATTCTACTTTCATTTTTGGATTATTAATGTTTATGGTTTCTTTGGGGGATATCATGTTCTCTAATTTCCATAAACGACATCTATATTATATTTCTACAGTTATGAATTATTTATCATTTTTAATTTTCATTTTAAACTTATTAATCGTAGTAACATTTTTTATGTTATATCTAAGTGATACAAATCATGTAACATATTTTATCTCGAGAATACTTCTCTTTCATATCCCTGTATTATTTATGGTCTTAAAACATGTTATATTATAAACATAAATTTCCTCATAATATATTTTATATGATCTTTTACAATATATTATTATTTTTAAAAAATAAAAATTTCTTAATGTCTTTTAAATAGTAAACACTATAAATCATGAAAAAAATATATGAATCTAATTATTTTAATGATCAATTGCATCATGAATAAATATTTCCTACCATCATAATAATTATTTTAATTGAATATTAATTTAAAATTTTATATTATTAATTTCAATTAATTTAGTTTTCTAAATAATTTATGATAACTAATTTTTTTCATAATTACTTTCTTTGTGAGATGATAATATTCTTCAAGAATATTTGTAATGACAAGGAAATTTCAAGGAACATTTTTTCATAAATACTTTAGAATTTTATGAGTCTGCGGTTTCTGATGGCACTTGATTCTGAGGCCTGGTGTGCCAGGATTCAATTTCTGAAGTTTTGATTGGGTACGTTCAGTAAATGTACAAGCGGGATTTTCTAACATTTGAACCGGTTCTCGAAATTGAAATCTGAGAACACTGATGAACTTGAAGGGCTGTTATTCGCTTAAGGGGACCTTTACCGCAGATGTGTTTCATACAGGATGAAAGTTAATTTCTGGGGATTTATAATAAATTAAATAAAATTGTCGTACACAATTTTATTTATATTTGGTAGTTATTTCAAATAAGGGGAATTTATAGGTGGTTCCCACACCCACAAAACCTCCCATGAGAGGATAATGTGAGGTGGGTCCATCACGAACCCCTAACCTTTCATCTTCACTTAACTCCCATTAACACCCCCATTAATTAAATTGAAAACTCTCCCTTTAATTAATGTGATCTCTTCACCTCCCTCTATCCCATTAATATTTTCCAACACTTTTTATTTAACGAATTGAACACTTAAATTAATTAATTAATGTGTATGAATTTTTAATTCATGTGTGAATAAAATAAAATCCTTAGCTATTATTTTTATTTTTGCACACATTGTGTTGCGAGAACATTGGGAAGGCTCTAGTAAAATAAAAGAACAATGTTATTCTCGCGACGAAGAATATCTCCGATGATGAATTTGAAGTCACCAACGATGCTTCTCTTTTGGGAACAGTCTGATGTCAATGGAAACGACATCCTTCTTCTGTGATTCCCAGCCTCGGTGATTCTTGTCTTCCGCGACGTGTTGACGTGCTCCAATCTTGAAATCGATGTAGGGTGTTTGTATAATTTAATTTGAATAAATTATAGCCTTGTTGTTGATGGAATCAAGTGAACATTAATTGCCAAAATGATATGGCCTAACGTAGAGGGTGCATGCCGAAAGAAAATGGCCCAATGACCCTCCATAGTTTATTTTATTTGAAATGGAGATCGTGTCGGAAGTGACAGTGACGACCGAAGGCTGGAGAAGAACCGGAAGGCTAAAGGCAGTCCAGACTAAGGAATAGCGGTGCCACAAGGGTTTCGTACTGCGGAAGAACCGGAAAAGCTGTGGCCGGTCGGACCGGAAGACCACGGCGACTCTCGGCGCTGCCCTGCAAGAGACTGGGCCCCTCATTCCACGGGCCTCTTCGGAATATGAACTGGCTGGCAGGCGGCGGGTCGGGCTGGGAAGACCTCGCGGCGTCGGGCGCTGCATAGGGGGAATAACGACCCCCCATGGGTGGGATGCTCATGCTGGGAAGATCAGCCAGCTTCGGCTGGATGGAAATTAGGGTAGCCCCAATCAACACTGTGAGTTTAACCCCCCCCCCCCCTCTCCCGCATCACTCGACCATGCAATGTCGAGTCACAGCCCGCTGTAGGCCGTCCCGTGCCTGCTGGGCCACTCCATGTCACGCCCTTACTCGTGTTGAGCCTCCTTCCATGGGCCAGGCCAAGACGCACATTTTTGGGTTTTTCTGACCTCTTAGCTAGGGCGGACCCACCAAGTCTGGATGGACCGACCCGCCAACCCACCGGGCTAGACAGGCCAGGCCCGTTTCGCTTAAACGTGAATTACTTAACGAATGTGCGCCTGATTGGTGGGCCATCTGCGGAAATTGGACCCTTGCGACGAGGAGGTCGTTTTACAATACATTCTGTGAGTTTTGGATGAATATGTAAAATTTCTGGGTTTGGAAAGAGCATAACTCTAACAGGGTCCCAAGAACTTAAAATCCAATAACTCTCAGACCGGGTGTCCTAATGACGTGTCGTCTTTCTGGTTTGGTTCCTTTTGACTTGACAGAACTTCAGTATACATCAACTCTATACTTCATGATAGTTGATGTATCGACCCATTGGATCAGGGAGTAGACCCTCCGAGAATCGAGCGTGTTGTGTGCAGAAACCCTAGAGCTGGCTGCGACGGAAAAGACTAATGTATTGGAATCCTCCATGGGTTCGACGAAGACAACTGTACTAAAATCCTCTATGGATTTGGTAGCGACGAAAACTATACTGGAATCTTCTGTGGGTTTGGGAACAATGAAAAATGTAATGGAATCCTCCATGGGTTTGACAACAATGATACTGGAAAAAATATCCCTTGGGTTTGACATCAACGGGACTTGACTGAATCCTCCGTGGGTTCGACAGCAACGAGACTGGACTGAATCCTCAGTGGGTTCGACAATAACAAGATACTACCGTTTTAGGTTTCTGCATGTATCTCTGTCGTTCGACAGTGATAGAGGATTCAGTGGATAAAACTAATCAACACTTACTCTTTTTATGTTGTGTATACCTAATGTGAGCTGAGTCTTCACTTTCAATAATTATCATCGATGTGATTGACATTACTTCCTATGTGGAATGGGTTTTTCTTGGGCCTGGGAGTTGGAGAATAAACTGAGATTGTTAACATAGGTATATGTATTGGAATCCACCGTGGGTTCGATGATGACAACTGTACTGGAATCCGCTGTGGATTCGGTAGCGACGAAAACTGTACTGGAATCCTTAGTGGGTTCGGCAGTGACGAAAAATGTACTAGAATCCTCCATGTATTCGACCACAACAAGACTGGACTAAATCCTCAGTGGGTTAGACAGCAATGAGACAAGACTAAATCATCCGTGGGTTCGATAGAAACGAGACTAGACTGAATCCTTTGTGGGTTCCACTTCAACGACACTAGACTGAATCCTCAGCGGGTTCGACAATAACGAGATAGTGTTGTTTTAGGTTTCTATGGGTATCTGCTGTTCGACGGTGATAGATGATTCAGTGGATACAAAAAATCAACACTTTCTCTCTTTAAGTTGTGTATACCTAGTGTGAGTTGAGTCTTGACTTTCAATCATTATCATCTATCTGATTGAATTTACTTCCCATGTGGACTGTGTTGTTCTTGGGCTCGAGAGATGGAGCTGAAATGAGATTATTAACATATCTATATGTATGGGCATATACCTAAGTATAGTTGGTTGATACTTCTTGATTGTATCTTTACAATTTTGGTATATCCTTCATCGATTCTAGGAGAACATAGGGGGTTTTTGGGTCCCTTCTGAGTATCGTATATTCACCCCTGCATGGGCTATGCCAATACAACGTTGTGTTGGATGCAGATGACCGACAACACTGATCGAGGTAGAGACTTATTGAGATGGAAAGTACATAGAGGTGGACCACATGGTGAGATGTACATGGAGCAGACGGAGGGACCTAAGGAGTTGAGGAGGCCATCTGTACCCACCCTTAATGTGGGATTCCCAGAGGTTGACTCAGTGGTCGTTGCGTTACTTTACGGCAATTGTACTAGCTTTTCAATTGTCTTGTAAGAATTGTTGGGCTTGTATTTTCGGCCCCTTTCCTTTCAACACTTACTTTTTTATTCATTAGTTCTTATTGATTCCTTCTTTTTTATACTATGTTGTGATTGTTTTCTTATATAAAGGAAATTCCTTCCCTTTTTATCGTGATTACGCCTTTGGTGCTAGTCGTCAGCCCCTGGCCTAGGGAAGGCGGGCTTGGGGTAGTTACTGTAGGGGCCCCGAGGATAGGTCATGACAATATTTATCAAGGTATTTTAAGAATATATAGATTCATAAATGCCAATAAGCACAATGATATATGATCTTAACCAATTAAATTTGTTAAAAACAACAATCCTCATACTTTATCTGTAAGGATAATTATTAATTAAAATAAAATTTCGTTGAATCCAACTCTATTCCCTTGAAAAAAAATTGAGTGGAATAATAGATGTTTTTAAGAATTTTGAATTAAATAAAATATTTACATACGTTAGTTTTTTTCATAAAATTATTCAATTTCTGTCATATTTATTTTTGAAGTCCCACTATACTAAAATTACAGAAGTTTCATTATGTCTTTCAACAATTGTCCGAACATTGTTCCATTTGAATTCATTTAGTTCATATTGCATTGTTTTACTTCAATCTTCATCACTAAAATCCTCATTAGAAATTTTTGTTTTGAATTGGTAATGAAATGCTACATACAATTCTTCATTTCTAAAATTAATTCAAGTCCTTACCAGTTGATTTAAATAACTAATTATATTATCACTATGATGATTATTTAGAAACAACTGACATGGGTTCTGTAAAACTAGTTCATCAACATTGCGTAGAAAATATTCTGGAGTGAATAGTTCAAAATAATTTTCATGAGTATTTTATTGGAAAGATATGTCTTGTATCAAATATTGATAATCGTGTTTTGAAAACACATTTGATGTTGTAATTTGGGGTTGATTAAAAACAAAAGGACCAATTTCTTAAAATTTAACATATACTATTCCATTAAAAGTACATTAATTTTATTAAAAACACTATAAGCCTTAGAATAATTAGAATATACTAAGAAAATATCTTCATCATATTTGTGTGTGATTTTTTTCATGTTATCATTTGATTTCAAAATGAATACTTTTCATCCAAATACCCTAATATATGAATCTTTTCGTTTTTTACTTGTCCACAACTCATAAAGTGTTTTATTATGAAATGGTATGATTAATTCTCAGTTATTAGAATATCTATAAGTACTTTCATCTTTAGACAAAAAATTTTAGAAATTGAGAATCCACTTAACCCGATTCTTATTATTACTTGAAGAATTCAATATATTCTTTAAAGAATTCTATTTTGTTGAATATTTCATGGATCTATAATGTTATGAGTATTTCCTTTCACAGAAATAAATGTTTTAAAATATTAATTTTTAAATTCTAAACCCTAATCACTAAAATAGTTAACAATGTACAATTTTTTTCATTTTAAACCTTCAATGAAAAATATTTGAAATATGAAAAGTTATCTGATTTATTTTCAAGAAAATAGAACCATGTAAATCCTTTATAATCCAAAACTAAAATAAATAAATATTATTTTCTTCCAATACATCTATTTTCTGTAGGATAATAGAATTGTATATTTACTAGATGTAATGCATTATAATTTGAGACTTCACATATAAGTTTAAATCATGAATTATGATGCATTCTATATTTTCAAGGGTCACTAACATTTTAAGAATCGAATTTTATATTTGACAGATCTTTAAAAATTCCATTCATAGAGACAATTCATATATTCCAAAGGTTATAGTTTCCTTTTCATCAATTCCATAACCAATATTTGACTTCAGTATCACTAAGGCAAGGAAATTCGTTACTCCTAAGGTATTCTATATTATATGTATAAAAATTCTCATGATGATGGTCAGAGAGAATGAAATAATCCATGGAATTTTGTACTAATAATTTATCATTACTAAAATTAACAATGTAACCATAAACAAATAATTGGCATATGATTATAGGTTTTTTCTTAATACCATTTTTAAATAAAACATTTGACATTGAGGTTCTTCTAAGAAGGATTATGCCACCTACACCAACAACCTCTAATTGAGAATTTTATCTGAAAGTGAATCTTCCAAAATTCATATTGAAAATATTTTCAATTAATTTTTTTACCATTCAAGTTTTAGAAACATCCATTTTCCATGTACCTTGTATTGTTGTTGGTACATCATTTGTTTTCTGGAAAATAATGTAGTTTGGTTTTATGAATTTAAACATTTATGGATCTTGAAATGTAAGAAGATAAAATATTAATAATCAAAATTTTATTAGGAAATTTAGCATTATAAAAACCGAAGGGTGGAATTAGGTTTATATAAAAAAAATTATCTTAGTTTTCACAACTCTAAAACTTAGTGTAGAATGGATCACTTTAATGAACAAAATAATTCTGACTCAAAATAGTTTTTGAGGGAGAGTAACGAAATCCAGAACTATTCTTAAGTGGATGAATTTTTGAATACATATTATCATAAATATCATTACCCGAGGATAATATGAAAAGTGTTTAATATGAAAAATTATTTACATTTTTTTAATTACTAAATTCTTATCTAAATAATCATTGGTTTTAGAATTCAGTTTAGTCTCGAATAAGTTTTTGAAGAAATAATATTTTCACAATTATTTGAATGATTACCCTTTTTTGAATTTACTCTGAAACGATTTTTTTTGATATTTAATGAAATAAAAAATATTTTTAGTCCACATCATTTTAATGATATGATATTTCAATTAATAAAACATTAATTCTAGAATTTTCCTTCCCAGGATTATTATTTACCTAAATATTTTTATTTATAATAACATAGAAAATCTAGATACTTTTTCAATAGATTATAATATATCTTCTACCAAGGATGATTCTTTATTGGATGAAATATATCAATTTTTATTAGAATAATTTTCATTTAGTGACATATTGGTAAAGGTTTTAGTATTGTTTACCTCTGTTATAAAACATTTATTTTTAAAGTATATTTAGGTAATAAGACCAATAGTATTTTTCATAAAAGTATCATTCTCTTAAGATTCCTCAGACAAGTCTCCACCACCTACACACCAAAAATCATCTTCCATTAATAAATTCTTTCCATTAGGAATGTAATATATTTTTTTATTCTTTATAGAATGTCTACCTTTTCTGTGTTTTAAATTATGACTTTGATAATCAGGTCTATTATGTCTTTCATTCTTACACTCAATGCATATGATAAAAGAATATTTCATATCATTCATTTTTCTTTTTTAAATCTATATTGAAAATCCTTCATTCCAAAAATATTTTTCATCATTCGGGAAATATTAGCTAACTCATTCTCTGAGAGATTAGTATCACATGAATATAATTGATTAATAACTTTCATAGACATGGATTACCTGAAACATTTCTCAATAGTTTTGGTTTTTTTTTTCTGGTACGAAGTTGTAGAAAAAAACAATCATATTTTTCTTCTTTATACTCTTTGTATCTCTCTTTAACCTACTAACATGTATTAATAGAGATAAAAAAACCCATAAAGAGTAATAGTTGTATGTTTCATTTACTCATCAGTATAAGTTCTCATAAATTCCCATTCATTATGAAAGATGTATATAATCTAATCTAAAATAATTTCATTATCTAAAACTTATTTCTCCCATTTATTGTATATTTAATAAAATATTCATAATTATATTTTGAACATTAAATACTGGTTCTCTACTAGGAAAACCAAAACTATGGTAATCTACTCTAGAATGTATCTTGTAGTTTCAAAAAATATAGACATACCAAAATGTGTAACTATTAGTTTCATTTAAAATATGTTAGCTTATTCACATGAAGATATTTGGATATATATATTCTTTTTTATATTATATTGAAACATATAGAATAACTTATAGTTGACCTAATATTCTTAATTCAATTGATTTGCAAAATTTATGACTTCCTTTTCATAGATTTTGTAATCTCTTGTATGCATAACAAAGCTATGCAGACTATTATTGATAAAAAATCACAATTCAATCCCTCCAATATTATTAATCATTTCCATAAATGATAGCTGGTCTTGTAGGGATACTATTATCTAAGGGTATGAAAACCATTCTTTCCATTAACTATTTAATCAAATTATTCTTCTTTTACATCAAAATTTTGTGTTGTAGATATTTATAAACAAAATAATTATAAAAGAAATTATAATCAATTTGTAGAAGTAAATAAAGAGTAATTAAATTGAATAGTGAAAATGTATTTTGGATTCTAATTGTATGTATCTATTTTCAATAGAATTTCTCTTATAAAACTAGTATTATGGAAATATGTATTTTGATGCTCTGATACAATAGGGGGATTGTATGTTTAAAAAAATGTGTTTTTACAAATAAAAAATACATTTTTCACAATGTTAAACAAATATGATTAACTAATACATTTATATTAAGGTATAGGGAAATTCCTAATGTTTAATAAAGTCTTTAATGAAATAATCACACAAGATAAAATAACCATGATTCTATATTAATGTGAATAATTTCATATATCACAGTAATTAAAAAATTGAATCTATGACAAAAAATATTATAATTTTAAAAATTAATAGTGGAAGATTAAAGTACATAAGAAAAGAGTGAAAATATTTTGACCTAATGGGAAGGTTATGAAAACACCATGGATAAAGGATTGTTTATGTATACATTCGAGAAATTATATCTTACCCATAGTAGCGTAATCCATTGATAATATGATCAGTTTCTATCATGCTTTCCCCGCAAACCCTCGATATCTAAGAAGATTGAAACCTCTTTCTTCTTTCCTCTAGAAGACCTTGATTAAAAAGGAAATCAAATCCTTAGTCATCCTTCATCTTGGATTTCCTCAATCATATTCACTAATGATTGGTTTCAGAAAAAGAAAAACAAATATTATTGAATATCATATGATGTTGACCATGTTTATGACATCATAATCATGTAAAGGATTTCACACAAAATAGTTTTGGAAGATCACACATATATCTATAAAATCCAAATCTGCTAATGTGTTTTTAGATTATATAAATGAACTGTAATTTATAGGATATATCTCTAATGGTCGAATTTTCCTCTGACAATCATATTTTTTCTAATATTTTAAGGGATGTGTATTGATATAACATACAATGGTCACATAATAACTAATTATACAAAATTCTTTAGTACTATAAAATTTCATGAGAAACACTATGTGTATATGAATCTGATTATATTGAACATTACATCCTGGATATATAGTATCTTTACGAAAGATATAAAATTGGATTCTTAATCAAAATAAAATCAGATATAAAAATTATTATGAATCGAAATTGTGATAGTGAGAATCAAAATCACAATTATAGATGATTCATAATAGAGGAAGTGAATCAGAATATATTTTTTATGTGATCCATATGTAAGAATTTTAATGAATTAGATTATAAAATTTATATGAATAAAAATTTAGAAATTTAATGTTTTTGAGTTTTCCAATGAACCCAATTCTTTCACATAACTATTGTGTCTTAAGAAAACAATGTTAGACGTAACTATAAAACAATTGAAGAACATGATTAAAATTGGAATAGTATTTGTATATATATTTCCTAAATAATATAATGAATCATTAAGGATTTGTGTTTTTGATTTCAATTACATAACGGAATGGATAAAGTAATATGATAACATTTGAGTTAACAATTTCAAGGTAATTTTTTATTCATAAACATATAAAGTCATTGTTTCTATATAACCAATAGTGTGGATATGTTTTGTTAATAAAATCCTCAATATTATAATGCATGGATTATGATTGTTTGAAATAAATTGTCTAGGAAATCATTTACATTCCCTATGTTAATCCCATTTAAATGATATTATAATGGAACCCATTTAATTTACATGGGTTACTCATGCTTCAGATAGAATATTTATAGAAACAATTTATCATCAATGTTTTAATAATATTTCACTATGAATTTATGGAAACATTTCTTTTCAAAGAGATTTTAATTTTTAATGATATTGAAAATATAAAAATTTCTTTTCCATGGGTTTATTAGGTTATAATTGAATAAATATTGTCTCATGATTCCTTTAGATGATTATGTTTTTTTAATATGGTACTTGATAATTATATGAAAATAATGATCCTAACACAACATATATGAAGGCTTAAGCCCCATTATATCTCATGTGTGATCCCACTATTGGTTATACAATGGTTTCCCCCCATTATAGTTTATTAATAATGGTTGGGCTAGATATAGCTTCTACGAAGGGCTGTGAACCATTATTTCTCATAGGTGAGCATGATATATCCTATAAAAATGTTGATCCCCAATATATATTTATATTTTATGGGGTAATGGAAATGTTTTTAGTTAGTTGTATGGTTATTCAATTTCAAATTGTTCTGAATGGTTTTTATGAAAGTGATTTTATATGTTATCCAAATAGGATTTTTATTTCATTTAATGAGTTTATTTTGTTTCTCAATACCTTAACTAATACCTATGGCTTAGAAATATTTATTTTAATTTAGGTTTCCATACCATGTTATTATATTGTATTATCTAGGTAATCATGTGTATAATTTCTTCTATTATTCACTCGTGAACATTGATTATATATTCATAACATTATTCATTTCTAAATATCCTTTTAGATATTCAATAGATAATTTACATGTATACCTATACTGAGAATTTGATCTCTCCTTTATTAAATTTCCATTTTTAAAAAATTTAAATAAATGATTTTGATCACATTTTGTCATGAAGGTATTTTATATGGAAAATAATGATGTATTAATGTGATAATTAAAATATTTGATAAGTGGTATAAATGCTAATTTAAATTCATTTGATTTATTTATTTTTGTATTTTTCTCAATTTTCTAAATATCTAAATCTAAATGGTCCTAAAAATTTATGTTATTAAGGTTTTCCTATTGATTTTGGCTGGATTATATAGAAATTTTGGGTCATAATTATCTGCATGAAATCTTTGAATATAATGACCTGTATTTTATCATAGGATCTCTGAGTATGGGTTCTAGGTTGTTATAGTATATCTAAATAATGGTGTACTATTATGAATAATAGATGATGTGGGGGAATTTTTTTGAGACTAAACATTACAAAATCCAAAAAAGAGTGACTATTAAATATGGGGTTGGTTATGTAGTTATTTTCAACCCTTAGGGGTTGATTTCTATAGTTCATTAATAATATTAGTTGAAAAAAATTTATATTAGATGTTCGAGATATACTCCATATATTATGATGTTAGATATACAAAACTATTTACTATATATTGTAACTGGGAATATAAACAACACTAGTTTGTAAATTAATGTATCAAGAGAGCAATTATTATTTAATAATTAAAAATTTTACATATTGATTTTTTATGGAGATAGTAATTGGAATGTGATACAAAATATAATTTATAGAAATGTTTAAAAATCAACAACATAATTGTAATTGTAGTGATATTTTACAATTTTTATAATGATTATGATGATATGTCATAGATATTGTGAAATGTATATTCCAATTTAATGATATTTTAATGATAACCCACTAGGAATTACAATATGTCCAAAAGATAACATTTATGATAAGATGTATAAATTTTTTACTATTTTCTAACAAGGATACTAATATTAGGAATTATATTAGGGAAAACTGGTATATATTTTTTATATATTGATTCCTTTATAATTACATAAGTGTATCTTCTTTAATAAAAAAATCTAATATCATTGATAAAAATTAAATTCAAAATTTCAACTGGAAGGTGTAAGGATCAAGCTAGAATCAATGACTAAAAAATCAATAATTACCCTCAATATTAATATTTCTTTATATAAATATATGTGTCTCACATTGAGAAGTGTTACTAAAAATCGAAATGTATACAATCAGAAAACAATATAAAAATTCATGTCTTCTAATAATTGAATGATATTTTCCAACTAAATATGGTCACCCATTGGGAATCCATGTGTTAATAGAAGGTCGTATGATACCATATAGTTATATAACAAAGGAAATTAATAATAAATATAAGTGTTACCCAGATTAGATGGACTAAAAAATTAAGAGGTACATTGATTGAAAAAATTGGAAAAGGCAACAGTACAATAAAAAAATATATGAATAAGACATCAACTATATATGATTAATTTCATTTGATAAATATTATAAATTTAATGTTAATAAATACATAAGGGATATTAATTTACCAAAAACAAAAATTTTATGTACTGAAAACAATTAATAACTGCAACATGTAACATAGTTATATATATTGTTACACATGAATACTTTTTAGGTAATATTAAATCCATAGTGTTAACATTCATTTCCATAATTCAACACATTATATTTAATACATAATTTTGGTCACAAATATTTGATATATCTATTTTCTATATCTAGATACCATAATGAATGATAATCCTATAATGTGAATTTATATATAAAAATATCTATAATAGGAAAAATATAACATAAAATTTATATATACTATATTATATATATATAATCATTTTAATATAAAATAACAATTTAAAATGGTAATTATATATTATTTTTTAAATTTTCATTTCAATAATTATGATTTCCTTAAAATTAATCATTATTGGATATGTCATGACTTCCATAAAATTGCATATTTTTCATAAAAATAACAACATGTTCTATTCTATCATAATATACTCAATATGAGTAAAAGATTTATGATTTTATTCTTGATTTCTACATTTATCCTTATTGTGGTCTTATTCATTAGAAATAATGATGATATAAGCCTGAATCAAATTTTTTTCTTGTATATTTATTAACATTATCACATTTTTCATAAAATCATCTTATATAAATTTTTGTTTTCCATGTAATACTCATTTAATTAGTTCTTATAGAAAAACGTAATTTTTATAAGAATATAAACAATAAAATAATATTTAATGAATATAATTCACATTAAATAGATTATTGTTACATTCAATCACATTATGTAATATGTGTACCAGATATAAAAATTGTTAAAGAAAAAACTAACCACTGAATTTCCCTTGAATCATATATAAATACTCTATTAGAATATGAATTTTTATTAAGTAGTATTACATGTTTTATATAATTTTATTCCATAAATTGAAAATAATAATCTAACATTATGGATCAAATAATAGTTTTAATTTAAGAATCTATGACAAGAAATAAAATTATTCATTCTTCAGAATCCCAAATTTTAATTCATTATTTGTCTCTGAAGGGTGTGGGTTCATACTATGAAATAATAATTTAATTCTATTTCAAAAACATAAACTTTTGAAATAAACTTTTGTATTTAAACCCACTTAAAGAATAATATTTGTTTATGATATTGTAAAATAAATAGATTTTAAACTTTTAATCAATGTTTTGTCTGAGATATCATTTATATTTGTAAACTAAAAAAATTAAACCAATTACACTTATATTGCACAAATATATCATTTCCTTATTAACTATTTGAATTTTTTATGTTCATCGTATTTTATTTACTGTGTGAAATATTTGAAAATAAAATTATTATAAATATCATTTTTAGAGAAATTATATATTAGAGATTTTAAAATTTTAACATAGCCAATATAGGTTTCAAAGAAATATCAATATCTGATGGTGGTGTTTTATAATACATATGACATTTCCAAAATAACATGATTGATTGAAATTAATTTTGAATTAAATGGCCAGGAAATTATAATAAAAGTTACAATCATTTCATATGGAATGTATGAGAAAATGGTATTTTATTTTATTCATTCAATATTGTTGAATGATTGTTAATATAGTAATGAAAAATTACAAGACAATAATTTTTCCTAAAAAATATATAACATTATTAATATTTAAATATAAACTATAATAATATAGTAGATAATTATTTTAATAATTTTTTTTACGTTAATCTCCATTCGAGAAACCTTCTACAAAAATAATTTTTTTAAATATAATTTACAATGACTATAATAATTGACCATCATGTTATAAACCAAAAATATTAATATTCAATTATATTATGCAGCATGTTCCCCCCTTGTATGTATGGGAATAGACCCTCAAGGTCCATTACATTTCTAAAACTAGATGTTTGAGGTATCCTGGTGATCATCGGTGACTGATTGAGAAGTTTTCCAAACATCAGGTTCAATGAACGGTGGAACTGATGGGCATCAGTGGAACATATCGGCCATCGGGGGCAACAATTTAAAATAATTCCACACCAATCGGTTCTAGGGAATCGCTGCCAAGGATTTAGTGGCTCACCATTTAGTGATTCATTTGTATCTTCTCCTGGACTTTTCAATTTCACTCCTGTAATGACTCTTTTTGTTGAAAAAATATATTTAATACCCAATTCAAAGTGATTTAAGGCCCATAACTATATTTTAAATCCCCAAGAGTCTTTTGACCCATTAATTACAAAAACATGCGTCCTTTTTATCATTTTCACACCCTTTTTCATGTTTTCTAGTTTCTCCTATTTCCCAATTAGGCCACTATTACATGTTTTCCTCTATATAAAGGTAATCTATCTACATACTGTAGTTCTCTATTCAATATCCATTATTTATATGGGGAATTATTAAATCTCTATTAATTTCAATGTGTGAATCCATCTATCTAGATAGTCAGGGCATGATCTGACTTTTATGTACATTGAAATGGTATCCCTAATTTTAGGACATAGCCTCTTCTTAAGCCGAGATCCCCACTTCCTTCTTCATTTTTTGTTTTTCTTGGTATGCATAGAGATAGCTTCCAGAGACAAGTTATAAGCCTGTGATGGATCCCTTGTCGATCATCCTTGGACTCCTTCCTACAAGTCGTGTCATCCCCAGTTCTTGGCACAATAGAAATCATAGATCAATGATCATCTAGGAATAGGTTCATCCATTGTCTCTCTTTATTGTGCATCATGTGAGGTAGGTATGATGATGTTGCCGTAAGATGTATATGAAACCAAAATTAAAGAGGATAATAAACAAACTTTTAAATAATGATTTTTTGAGGATGATTATGATGTTTTATCCTTTATAACGACTATTTTACATTGTGAATTTCAAGGGCTCATGTCATTTGAAAATCGTGGTCGTTAGTGGTCCTTCTTACACACTAATGAAGCTCTGCTTTCTGGATATTCTATGATTGAATCACTATAACATAGAAACTGAATAATCACACAAAATTAGTTGATTAAATAGATTATTGTTGAATAATAACCCTTGTATGATCACCATGTTTAACCAAACCTAAATAAAGAACATAATTTATGGTGATGGAAAAATCTGAAAACATCATTTATCGGTTACAACTATATGCATGGTTGTTCTATTTGATGCTCTGTGGGGTGACATAGAGTGTAATGTAATCTATGATTGAGAGGTTGTTGGTTTCTGAATCTGAGGTAGTGTGGAGTCAATTGTAAATGTTCTGGACCCGGTTTGTTCAGGCATGTTTTGGTTCCAATACATAATGGGATATAAAGATATCCCATTTTGATGTTATTATTTACAAGAGAACCATGAGTGAATGTGTAAACTCCTTCTTGGTTGTTTAATTTCAGTTTTTGTTTATGCTTTGGGTTATTCCTGTTAGTTTCCTAGTAGTGATGGTATATTTTAAATGGAAACACGTGAACATTATATCGATAACAAGTACAATGGGGAATTGTTCTACATATATGATTTGTGCTCTGGTTATGGTTGTTTTGTACTTTTGTATGTATGGGTAGAATCAAGAGTGGTTGAGTACATGCTGGTTGTTGGTTTCTGAACCCTTGGGATTGAGTCAGTTCTTGATTCTGTATCTCAATAAAATGCAGATACGATTATTCTTATACACACCCCACCCATATTGAACACTTCAATCTGAACACCCCCATTTCAAGGGCGGGGGGGGGGGGGTTCCAATATTATTATGAGTGGGAGGTTAATATCTCATTTATTCACATACTTCATGGTATCCCAAGACTCGTTGGGTAAGGTTTGACAGCCAGATGATTATAATAACCCAAGACTATTTGGGTATGATGTGTTTTCATGGGTTAGCCTAGGTGGGTATAGGTAGGTTTGTTTTTGAATTTTCATTAGGATGAGGACCAAGTCTCTATGAGTAGGATGTGTGGTTGTGTTGGCCTAGGATTCTATGGCCCTGATGTATGGTTATGGGGAACCCAGTGACTATGGGCGAGATGTGTGGTTCTGGTGGTCTAGGTATCTATGGGCGGGATAACCATGAAGTTGAGATGGCCCATATGGCTGCTGAGGTGGAAGTGGGACTGTTAGGGGATTTTTGGGGGAGGTCTAACACATAGGATATTATAAACAAGAATTGAAAAAGTGGTGCATTGTACCCATATATCAATTTGAAATTACTATTATTTTAACTGAATTACATAATTTTTGGGAGAGTTCCATGATGAGGATGGGTGGATAGTTTCCCTTTCTAGTTGTGTTGGTTACCTCTATTTCTCATGGGTAATTACAATGTCTCCCCACTTGTGCACGAGATATTTTGGTTTCCATACTGAGTATACATGTATACTCATCCTATGAACAGTAAAAATGATTTCAGGTTTCCTAGGGACATGGAGGACCTTCTAAGACCATACATGAATGGGTGTGAGGATGGTTTTTGTTTCTTCTTTTCTTCTCTTTTGGTACTTTTATTAAAAAAAAATCTTGTAAATTGTGTCAGTTTATTTTTTAAGATGCATATTATAATGGAATAATGGATTTACTTTTTTCTGGATTCCTTGGTGTTTCTATAAATTGGAATCTTATCTTCTGATCTTATTCAATAAAAAGGGTAATGCCTTCAATTTATATGAAATTCTACACGCTTATTTCTACTCTCAACTCCATGTTCTACTGAAGGTAGTAATAAAGGGTTATTATCTGTCCTTCACCTTTAATTAGAAAGGATAGGGCATCTTACCTTCCATTCCCAAATCATGGAGATGGTGGGTCATGATAGAATGGTATCAAAGGTGATGGAAGAGCGATAGAATGTAGTTTGGGGTTCTGAAGAGTGAGGATTGCATGGGATGGTTTGGAAACAGTGTAAGGAAATATTGATGCATGAAATGGATCTGGGAATACTGGCTAGGACATGGGAATTTAGGGCCCCTCGTGCCTGGAATCTCAACCTAGTGAAAGACCAAGTAAGGCTACACTGAATGTAGGGTAGAGACCCTAGGAAAGGTGAATGAATCATAATGACATGTGTTCTTGTATGTCTTGGTTGTTTGGATAATTTAATCTAAATGAAATGTTTAATCAACAAATTTACAAATAAATTTTTCCAATGTAGACGAGCATAGAAGTTTTTATTTTGATTTTTTTACTTTGTCACCCAGGGGCAGTCCATGAGTTGTATGGGAATTTATGGCCATACAGGTTCATCTAACTAACCAGCAGAGGGATGATCAAGTGTATAAGGATGACCAGTAGAAAAAACACTTCATTCCTTCTATTAGTAGGGGATGAAAGCTCCCACTCCCCCGAGGGAAGACGGTGCATGAAGAGGCCATCTTTAGGTATATCCTTAGGGATCTTGACCAGGTCATTGTTACGGTGGCTGCTGATAGCCAAGGGGAAGAGGACATGGTTGTGGGCAGGTGTACGCCACAATAGAAAACTTCTCTAGTATATCCATAGGTCATTTGAGGTACGGTCTATTAGTTTAATACTCTTTCTTGTACATTATTTGATTCAGGAGCTTCACACTTCTTTGTTGAACCAAGCCTATCCCATGCCTTGGGTATAGACGTATAGATACATTCCATGCCCCTAGTGTTGAGTACACTAGTTAGAAGTCAGACCAGCCTATTTGATGTTTGATAGGGATGTAGGTTGATGTTTGGGACACAACAGTCCACTGTGGATCAAATTCTACTGCAAATGTGGCCATACAATGTCATCCTGGGCATTAACTGACTATTTTTTTGCCAGGGTGTTATAGAATGATTCTGTATAACCATTGTATTCTCATATATGGGAGGACATAATGTAACTTTTGTTAGAGAGTAGACTTTTTAGGAGGGTAGCCGATGTATAGAGAACCTCCATTCCTTGTTAGTCGAACTATACTGAAATTAGTAGACATAGAGATGGTGGATTTTATGGGGGTTATCATCGAGTTTCTGGACATGTTCCCCAAATATCATTTGACTCTACCCCCTTGACGTGATGTTGAGTTTGCGATAGACTTACAAATTGGCTCATGTATGATATCAATGGCTCCCTATTGGATGACACCTTCTAGGTTGTAAGAGTATTGGATTCAGGTTGATGACCGGATGAAAAAGGGTTTTATCCATCCTATCATGTAACCATGGTGTTCTGCGGTCTTGTTCACAAATAAGGCATACAGTGTTCTCAGTCTGTACATAGGCTACCAAATACTATATCAATTGACATTCAAGAACCTCTATCACATCCCAAGGATTGACGATCTTGTTGACCAGTTGTTGGGAGACAGATGGTTTTCTATGATCAAAATATGGTCTGGATATCACCAGTTGATGGTGAAGGAGTATGACATCACAAATACTTCATTCAAGTTAATATATGGGACATTTAGTATATAGTCATGTCGTTCTGTGTTATAAACACACCTAATGTGTTTGTGGAACTAAGGAGAGGCACACTTCCTTGGACACATGGTGTCCTAGTAGGGAATTGTAGTGGACCTGGTGAAGGTCCAATCAGTTGTTTTTTGGGAAACACATAAGAATGTGGTAGAGGTCTATAGTTTCCATGGATTTGTTTGTTACGACTAGGGGTTTGTACATGGACTCTCATATTTGAGAACATTTGAAATCCATAACCTAGAAAGACCAGGTTTTCATATTAACTAATCATTTCCAGAAAGTATTCATTTATCTGATTTGGAAGCTATTTTGTTCCCCCGTGATGAGGTTCTTAGTGGAATGGGTGACGTTTTAAATGTTCAGTCATGTCTCTGTTCTAGGATTGGGTGTGTGATGATGCAACAATATAGAGTGGTCAGTTATAAGTCGAGGAAGTTATGTCCTCATGAACATAACTATTACACGGACGATCTAGATCATAGAGTAGTTTCGTTTGTACTGATATTTTGGTGGCTTCACCTCATCAGTGAGTGCTTCATGGTCTTCATGGATCAAAAAAGAATGAGGTATATATTCTCCAAACAATACATGAACATGCGACAGATAATATGGATGAAGTTTCTTTAGTAATACATCTTTGAGATCTCCAACACCTCATGAAAGTGGAATGCGGGGGCCGATGACTTGATCAATAATTCAGATAAGGATGTGGTTTGAGAGTCTTCCAATTATTGGAAAGCAATGGAGGAGTTGGCTGCATTACATCTGGGTATGATAGGGGAGGATGGTAGAGTTTGTCTATTTCATATTACAATGTATTCTTCATTTTTATGGTTGGTAGAGAAGTCTATGTGGGGAGGCTCAAAGGCTGATGTGATGAATGATCCTATTATCCAGGGTGATGATCTGTAAGGATGGTCATAGGATATTTAAAATTACATTTTTTCTCATGGGAGGCTATTTTTTCATGTTGCAATGCATGAGGGAGTTATCAAGGAGTTCGAAAACTCCCCCAAGAAGTACATCCAAGATTATCAATGATGTTCCTAGGAATGAGAGGTCAATTATGGTGGCCATAGTGATGCAGGCAGTGGAAGAGTTTTTGAAAATGTTCCTCATGAGTTGCAGGTAAAGGCTGAACACAGTTTTCTTGAAATTATTATTATTCCCTTAGACATTCCCAACTAGAAGTGGGATTATTTTTCAGAGGGTTCACCAGAGGAATACTCTGAGTTTAGGGAGGGTGTGATTCTATCTAGGTTATGGGGGTCCAATTGAATAAATAATCTCACATCATAGAGGTTTAGTATTCGATTGTAGTAGATTCCTTAACACAGAAGTATGTGGGTGATGTTTTGTGGCTGCATGGAGTTCCTAGAACCATTGCCTCCGATAGAGATACATGGTTTACCTCATGAGTCTGGAGTGGATTTTAGAATTATTTTCACAGAAAGATTTTACTTATAAAATCTTTCCACCCTTATATGGATGGGTAGACAGAGATAACCATCCAGATGTTGGAGGATATACTATGAGCTTGTGTTTTGGACTTCAGAGGATCATGGGTACGACAATTTACCCTAGTGGAGTTTTCCTACAATAATAGCAGTCACAATACCATTTTCATGGCACCTTTTGAATCCTTGTATGGGTGACTGTGGTTTTATCCCTTAGGCTGGAGATAGGTTGGGGATCTTTGTGTTCATGGACCACATGTAGTGTAGTGCACAACAAAAAATGTTTAGCCTGTGCGTGATAGGATTAAGGGATCAAAGGACCACCTAAAGTCGTATGCTGATTATATGATGAGGCCCTTGGAGTTCAAGGATGGAGATCATGTGTTGTTGAAGGTCTCCACTCTACATGGGCATTAGAGTTTTGGAATTTCGACTAAGCTTTCCCCCATGTTCATAACGCCCTTCAAGGTTTTGGGACAAATCAGCGAGGGGGCATACCAGATAGAATTACCACATAGGTTGGATGGGATCCATGACATTATTATTGTTTCCTAGATCCATTGGTATCTACATTATGAATCTAATGTCTTCGACTGGGGGTATTAGATATCGAGGACGATGTGACGCTCGTGGAGTGACCGATGAGAATCGAGGATCGTAAGGAGAAGGTGCTTCCCTGATGGACCATCACCTTAGTTCATGTGTTCTGGAGGTATATTGTCCTTAGGGAGAGTACCTAGGAATCAAAGGCACAAATGTGTTCCCTGTACCCACAGATGTTCTGAGTTTTGATCTTGTGGTTTTTCTGTTCCTTTATTTTGATTTAATGATTGAAACTACTTGTTGTATGATAATTTGTTTCCATGTTCTCTATTTTGTGTTAATAGTCCTGACAATGGGGTGGGTAGGACCTAATTTCTAATCAATATGCATTAATTTGGATGCGATTAAACCCGTACTAACAATTTAGTGATACCCAAAGAAGATAATATCATAACAATGATTAAGGAGATTCTTAATCCATGTGTATGGATGGTGTGACCTTTTTTTGTTTGTGTGCTTACATGAGAGAGAGGAGTGGTATTGTCTGAACTATTGTTTAAGAGATAGATGTGAGAGAGATGCTCCTATATATCAAGGTTTTATTCTAGTTTATGAATAACACTATGGTGGTTTTTACCGAATAGGTATCTTACATGGTGGTTTTTTGGACTCATCACTTTTCTTCAAGATTAATCATGAATTATTGAGGGCACGGATAGTTTGATAGGATTTTAATGTAATAGATAAGACACTCTTGGTCCAATACATATCCAAATAAAGATGAATGATGTATTAAAGGAACTATTTGTGACTCATTGAGGTGTTTTCCAAATTTTCGGATAAATGAACGGTCGAACAGATCAGCCATCAGTGGCTCCCATCGGTGATCGGTGGCGCCGATCTGCCATTGGTGGCACAGATGGGTGTCATTGGAATTGATCGCCCATTGGTGGACCTGATAGGCAATAGTGGAACATTGACCGGTTCTAAGGATTCAGTTCCATTTTTTCAGTAACTCTCCCATCGATGAGTCATTTCTAGTTTCTCCTAGAATTTTCATTTTCACTCTAGTAACACATATTTCAATCTTAAAATTGTATTAATACAACAATAAAATAGATTAAATTCCCATAAAAAAATTTTTAATCCCCCTGAGTTGGGATACCCTTGAACTAACAAAATGTGTGTCCTTTTAATCAGTTTCACACCCTTTTCCATGTTTTATAGTCTCCCTTGTTTTCTAGTTAGGCCCATGTTATCTGTTTTTTTCTTTTTACTGACAATCTATCAACTCACAGTCGTCTGATGGTCTATATCCAATTTTTCTAAGGGAAATTATTCAATTAAAATTATTTCCAACATGATAAGCCACTGATGTTGTGTAATAAATCCCTGATCTGACTTTTATGTACTTTGAAATGGAATCCCTGATTTGAGGATATGGCCTATACTTATGTTGAGATCCCCACTTCCTTATTCCATTTCATTTGTCTTAGTGTGACTGGAGACTTCTTCCTAAGACGAGTTATATGCCCATACTGGAGCCCATTATTCTCTATCTTGGAGTCCTTCTTACAAGTCATGTCATCCCCAGTTCTTGACATAAGGAGAAAAATTCAATCCTTGATCATCTTGGTAGGGGTTCTTACATCGTCTCTATTTACATTGCATCATGTGGGGTGGAAATGATGTTATTACCTCGAGACATAGATGTAACCTTATTGAAAGTGGATAATAAATAAGTTATAAAATGAAGTGGTGTGGAAAATGAGGATGTTGTATACATTTTGACATTCCTTTTATGTTTTAAATTGTATAGGATCATGTCCATTGAAAATATTGGTCGTTGGTGGTTTTTCTTTTAATCTAATGAAACTCTATTTTCTGGATGAACTTCTTATTTGATATTTGTATCATGGAAACTAATTAATCATGTAAAACTAGTTGATTAAATGGATGCATAATGAATAAGATCCCTTGTGTGACCAACCTAGTAAACTAAAAAGAATGAAGAAACATGATGAATGTTGTTATCTATATAGGAAAACCTCAATGCTCGGTTCTGGTGATACGCATTGTTGTTCAGTTGAATGATTTTAGGTGTGAGATAGAGGAGAATAGAATATCTATTTTACTGGTTATTTGTTTGTGAATCTGAGTCCATGTTCATCTAGTGGTAAATGGTCAGGACCTAGTAATTTTGGGATTGTTTTTGTTCCAGAACATTGTGGGATCTCACAAGATCCCATTTTTATGTTATCATTTATAAGAGATCTGAGTTTCAATGCTTAAATGCCTACATGGTTGTTTCCTTTTATTTATTTATTGGGCTAGTGGGTTTTCAAGTTATTTTCCCAGTAGTGAATGAATATTTTAAATGTAATCACATGAAAATGATAATGAGAATGAGTAAAATGGGTAATGGTTTTCTAGAGAAGGGTTGTGATTTGGTTGTGGCTATTGTATACTTATGCATGCAGGGGAAGCATAAAGAGTGGGTTTGTGCATGGTGGTTTAGGGTTTAGGGACCATTTGGTTGGGATGCATTCATTATTATATATGTATAAAATTTTCATCTTGTGTTTCTTATACGCACCCCAACTATGTTGAGAACTTTGGGCCGAACACCCCCATTTCACTAGGGATGGTGTCTTTCTAAAAATTCCAATGATTGGATTATTATTATCTATTTTCTACTCCTCCATGATTTGGGAAGGCTATGGTGGAATGTGGTTCATTATATCCCATGACTCATTGGTAAGGGTGTTTTGTGATGGGTTGGACTAGGTTTTTGTGGGAATGTTTCTTTCCCATGTGTCTTCAGGATGACACTCAGGTGTTGTCGGATGGATGTTTGGTTATGGTGGCCCAGGTTTCTTTGGAAGGGATGTTTGGTTGTGGTAGCCCAGGTGTCTGTAATAGGTATTTGTGGTTGTGGTGGATCAGGTGTCTATTGGTGGGATGAACATGTAGTTGGGATGGCCCATAAGGTTATTGTTGGGGGCAGTAGTGGCACTACAATGTCATTTGTTGGTGAGGTCTGATGTGTAGGATGTTCTAAACAAGTAGTGGGAAATTGGTTTGGGGTACCCCAATATCAAAATCATAATAATATTATATTAATGGACATGAGTTATTTGGATATTGTGAATTGGTGAGGCTGGGTGGATAGATTCCCATGCTAGTTGTTTCAGTTACCTCTTTTTATCATGGGGATTTATAATGTCTCCCAACTTATGCACACGTGATTTTGGTTTCTCCACTGAGTATAACAGAATGATCACCCTCAGTATTCTAAAATGCCTTTCAGGTTTCTAGGATGACATAGAGGAACGTGCCAAACCTTACAAGCTCGGGCGTCAAGACGATTGTCCTTACTGCTTTTCATTTATTTTGGTACTTTCTATTAGAGTTTTTCTTGTGCATTATGTCAGTTTATTTTGAACACTCATATGGGAATAGATTCCTAGAATTGCTTTTATTTTTTTACTTGATTTTTCTAGTATATAAAATCTTATCTCCAAATATTGTTTTGTAAAAAAGGTGATGCCTTCCATTTATGTGAGATTTTATACACTTAGTGCTAGTAGCCACTCTGGGGACTACTCAAGATGAGACTCTGGTTCATTTTCTCTCCTTCAACTTAAATATGGAAGTGTAAGGAAAAGTTTCTTCCTTTCCCTCATCTAGGAGAAGGAAGGTCATGAAAATGTTACTTTTGGGTTTTTATAAAAAAATAAACAATTTAAAAAAAAGGAATTGATGGTCTTTAGAACTTCTCATCAACTAATATGAAACCCAAAATCACAATACCATACAACTATTATTATATAGAATGAAAATATTAACATAATTAAAAATATCAAAAATGATAAATAATAAAAAATTACAACACTATAAAAAATATTTCAATCAAATTATTATGAAATATACTAAAAATGTATTTAATTTTTTCACAAAAAATAGATCATCTCTCTAAATTTTTATTTATCCTATAATATTATCTGTAAAATATATATTATGATGAAAAAAATATAATATCCCTCTTCTAAAATAATATTATAACAACAAAAATATCAAACTCTATGACATATTCAAACCTCAGTCAAGAACTATTTCAGGAACCCAATCAAAATTTATAAAAATAACATTCATTCTATGAAATAATATTCCACTACAAATCACTATAATTTCAATACCATTGGATTATAACAACCAATTGAATTAATACCAAATTTTTGTGTGTTCAACTTCTAAAGTTTCCTAAACTAATGAAATCCAAAACTCTAATTCCAATTTGTAATTGACTATTTATTTTACTAGAATCCATATAATATGATTAATTATAATAATGATTAGAGATTGTTCTAAAATAAATTTAAAATTGTTTATGGATTATAATTTAGTATTAAATGTGTAAATTTTGATGAAAAAAATCCATTACAAAGAGTTAAATTTAAAATTTAAATCCTCTCCTAAGGATCACATTATTGGAGTATCCAAGGGGACTATTTCTTGTGATCAATAAATATGAAACAATTCAAATGGTCTTTTGTGATGAAAAAAAATTATAGTACAAATTAAAAACATTAAACTAGATGTTCATGAATGTTAACGTGGAAATACACTATTATAGAACTTACAAAATGTAACATATGTTGTAAAATATTGATGGAAACATTGAAAATTGATATATCCATGTAGATATTTTCATGTATCTGTATTCTCTAACATTATCAACTTTTTTATTTTTCTGAATATAGACTCTCATTTAACAAAAACAACATTCATTTAATGTAAAATACACAGTGATTTTCACTATATTGATAATTAGTCACATAACTATTATGTATCCGCTACCCTTTATGGTAAATATCTCTATTAAATCATCATTTTACATTATATTCAATGTTTTTTTTATAAAATAGAAGATATAAATTTATAATTTTCAAACAAAAAAAATTTATTATTGGGTTTGAGAACAACTTAACTTCTACAATCCAAGATATAAATGTTATTTTAAATTATTTCCAAAATAATAATTTTTTAACCATAATATTCATATGAAAAAACATGTGGCCATATCATTATCCCATTAGGGTATCCCTCTTCGGTGATTAAACTATATATGATATTACAAATATCAATATATATTTATGGATTTTCATATTTTCTTGTTTCCCATTTATTTATAACAAAATTAAGCATAGTTATCGGTAAATGAATTCAAATTTTTAATGAATAAACCGATAAAAAATATTATTTGGACTATTTTCCTCGGAATATTAATATGAAAATGGAATGAACATACATGTTGAATAAAAAATGTTGGTTATTTTATATCCATAAGACATTTTTTTATGTCTCACAAGATGTTGGATATGTGGATACTAAAATAATATAACCCATAATGTGTTTTTGATGAAAAATAATCTTACAATATAGACTAACTGATGATGTTGGCATCAAGCCATGGTTATTAATGTTTGTGGTCCTATATGTAATTTTGATGACAAATGTTAAATTGGAAATCTGAGATAATCTGAGAAATTAATGGTATATGGTTAAAAATCAAAGATGTTTATGATATAATTGAAATTAAAAAAGAATTTACAGATTATATAAATTCAATGAATATGACATGTAACAGATTCCGGTAATTAATCATGAAATCAGATTTATAAAATTGACATCGAAGAGGAAAATATACATTATATATGCTTTGAAATGATCCATATTTCAACTAGACAATGATATAAGGATCCAGATAATAACACTTTTTCTACAAAAAACATTAGATCATAATAGTATCATGAAATTTATATTCCACTTTTATGTCCATGTTAGGAAATTTCAGATTCATTTTTTAACATGTTATAATGATAATACCAGTGGTTTCTCCTATAAATACGTAAATTATTTTTATGATAGAATATGAATAATGACAAGAGACTATAGAACATTTATATGTAATATTTTTATATGGATTCATAGAGAATTTTTTATTATTCTTCTTAAAAACTGTATGAGACAATCTATTACAAAAGTCATATATGATATAATTTTTATAATAAATATCGGGAATCCTTCTATTCAAAATAGTGATATGTAAGGTATATTTCTAAATATATAATATTTTTTATCACAATATACAATAGCCATCTGTTTGAAAAATATGGTTAATTGTAAATTATAGGATATGAAACCCATTATTTTAATAGGTTTCCCAAGGGAAATACTATTATTTTAATGTGGAAAATATAGAAAAATCATGGGTAGAGAATGGTATGTATGAGAATAAAATACAATACATAAATTTCATTTATATTCTGAAAAATAAAAACATTAGAATCATAAAAAAATAAGGGTAATTAAATGAACAAATACTAAGACTCTGTAACTTGTATGACATATATATTGAATTTTCATATTTTTACATCTTTTCTAAACATTGACACATTCCTGTGAATTTATCAGGAAACTATAATAATAAATGTAATATTTTTAGTTGAAATTGAATTTGAAAGAGTATATATAATACGCACAACGTAATTAATCATTAACGCCCTGATAAATACATCGACAATATAAAAAATGTGAATCTAAATAAATTGTTTTCCAAAAGAGAATAAACAATATTATATTAAAAAATATGAATCAATTTAATATAATTCCATTATGGAAAATAATTATTTAAAATATATAAATAATCAATATTCATAAGTTAATTATATTACCAATTTTATAACTTCATTTATGTCACAATAATAACCTCCATCGACTAATTTATTATATTTATAATGGTTTAAAGATATAATAATATTTTTATATATTACATAGAACAATTTATATTCACTCATTATAATGTGAAATTGAATTAAATACCTATCCTTATGTTATATATTCACTAAAAATATTTTCAGGAGTCGTCATTATTGGATAACATGATTATATATTCTTTTTGATTATATATATATATGTATGTATATTATTTTCCCCATATACTTGACAACATCTTCAATTTTGATATATTATTTTATTAATATTAATTTCATTTTTTATATACCGTAATATATATTTGATATACATTATACTGATAAAAATGTATCATATGAAAAGATATTACAAACAAAAAACTAGTTTGTTAAACTCTATCCTATTAGGGAAACATTATCCACATAATTTTCACACATGAAAAATAACAGAAAATATATCACTACTCATTTGACCTTGAATACTATATATAGTCCCTTTAATAATATAATTTATTATTAGTTAATCATTAGTATTTTTTATATAATAATTTCTTTAGTTATGAGTAATTTTAAATTAAAATTAATCAATGAATTGTTGTAACATAACTACATTTACATAAATTGAATTCATGAATTTTTGAGAAACCCTAATTATCATGAATGTTCATGTAAAGACCCATAATTTACATGTAATTTTTTATAAATATATAGGAATTTTACAAGTCTCTAAAAATTGACGGCGTGTGATTCTGAGGCCTCGAGTGCCCGAAATGAATTTATGAACATTATTTAAGGTATGTTCATTAAACATGCGAGCCATTTTTCTTACTTTTGTATCAGTGCTCGGAATTGAAACATGAGGGCACCGTTAAACTCACAACGCCATTATTCTCTTAAGGAGTCCTTCACCTCGACTATAGTAGGTCGAGGGTGGAAGTTATCTTTCAACATTTTCATGAAAGAATAAAATAAAAATAAAAGTTCTATAGATTTTAATTTTATTTTTTTCCATGTGGATGTTGAGAAGTGGGGACCACCCGACCTAAACCTCCAATTAGAGGTTATGATGGTGGGTACCACAAGAACTAATCTCCCATTAGAGGTTATGGTAATGGGGATTTCTTGAGGTATAAACAACCTTAAAATCCCCTCTTAATAATGGAGAAACCACCCAACTCTTTCTTTTATTTGGAGGAACCATTTGAGCTTCCTCCACATTAATTGTGCCAACCCTCCTCTAACATTTTTTATGCCACCCTCATTTATTTAATATTGTGCCATTCTAATCAATTAATTAAGTGGATACAACTTAATTAATCTATTTAGAAATTGTGACTACGATAAAATTGGGGAACATATCACATTTTGGATACTTGGCATTTTGGCGGAATTGGGAGGACGGAGCTCTTTGGAAAATGCTCTACAATGAAGAACGTGTTCTTCCATGAATAACACTCTCACCGACTAAGTACGCCTTTGTCTACGAAGAACCAATGAACGAGCATGGGATCATAGGCGTGTGGCGGGCGTGACGAAAGCCAATATCCTTGACATCCTCTGACGTGGGACATATTCATATATGACGAAAAGACATTTGTACTTCCTTCTCGCACCATCATTAACTAAAAACAAGAGTTAGGGGTTTACTACAATATGATTATCACTTTCCATACTCTCCCCCCTATAATTCTTTTGCGGGATATGGAATAGTGATTGATGAGGATTGTGGGGAGGGTGTTTGATTATTATTTTCTTTACTCTTTATTGATACTATTGTTCTTGTTGAGCCACATGCTTCCCCTATAATGGGGAGAGTGCAGAAAAAACTAACATGGTCATCCTCCTCATAATTAGTGTGATGAATTGTGGTGTTCTTAATGACAGAGGTTTAGGATGACCAACAAAAGGGGCATGATAAAGGTGGATGAAACCACTACCGTCCATGATGAAGACAATGGTGCAAGACGCCATTCCATGACCACCTCTTCTCTGCACCCACCGTTGTCGCGGCCCCACCGCGCTGCCACGGCCATACCGCTGTCACGGACCTGCCCCGCCACCCTGGCTGAACCAGTGCTGCGGGACTACTGCGCTGCCGCGGCCTTGTAGCGTGGTCGTGCAGCTCCTCTGTGGCCTCGTCTTGCCGCCTTGCCCGAACCGCTGGGGCTGCCTTACCACGCCGCCCCGTCTGAACCATCGCCCCAGCCTCGCTGTGCCACCCCGGCCGACTGGCTGCCTCAGCCTCGCCGCACCACCCCGAAAGAACCACCCCCTCAGCCTCGCCCCGCCGTCATGGCAGAGCCTATCCTACTGAGACTTACTGCGACACTGAGCCACCCTGCAACATCGATCCCCTCCTGTGGATCTGCCACATGTCGAGCCGCTCTGGCCGAGCTGCCCCGCTACCTCCACTCCGATCGAGCCACCCTAGTCGAGCCGCCATGTGGCATCGCGCTATCCATGACTGAACCCCCGTGGCCCCTCATGGCATGTCGGGCCAAACCCAACGGGTAGGACTGAACCCAACGGTTCGGGCCACACTGTGGTCTGGGTCAGTCTGAGTGGGTCAGACCGGACCATGCCCCACTATGACCCAATTACGCTCCTTGGGCCCTAACATTGGCACTAGATGTCTGTTTGATGAACCTTCATCAGCGCTAGAAATCTTAGAGCGAGTAGGTCCCTTTGAGTATACCCCATTGGAGTTTTTGATTAATATGGGGAACAATCAGGTTGGATTGAGCTCGAATCCAACTAGGCCCTCGGAACTAAAAGATAATAACTCGCACATCGGGCAACCGATTGATGCACCATCTATTGCGTTGAGAACCCTATGATGTGGTGAACCATTTAGATTCTTTTTCATGGGACATCGTGATATTTGGAGTATCGACATGTAGCTAATGGGTAAAATATTTTCGTAAATTATAGAGGATTTTACAAGAACACATTAGTTGGCTAAGACTTGACGGTTGTTGAACATTTCAACATTGAGTTACTTGACAAGCCTTGTGGGGATATAATCTTTGTGAAATGGCATACCCATAGCGGGGAGTGCCTATGTGTGACGTTACATACCCATGGTACAATATTAGAGGATTACCTCAGAAAGTCACAGTGGGGAGTGTGTCTGTGTTACGGGGCAGACCCATGGTACTCGATAGGAGGAGTGCCTCAACATGTCACGAGGGGGAGCGCCTCTGTTTGTCGTGGTTGGCCCATAGTGGAAAGAGCCTCTATGTGAAGCGGTATACCCATGGTACTCGAAAGGAGGAGTAACTCAACAGTCTAGTGTTTTTGGGAAGCACCTCTGTTTGATGTGGCCGGCCCACTATACTTGATACAAAAGGGGATCTCCAGCAGCTGAGGTGTTTGATGATGTGACCGGGGATGTTACTTGTTACTACCCCTAGAATATATCCTAGTGTGAGCTGAGTCATTACCCTTGTGTTTTCCTCATGATTGAGATGGATTACTTGGAAACATAGGTATATGTATGGGCATATAACTATGTAGGGTTTTCTGTTGATTTCAATCTTTTTTGATTATCTTTAATGGATTTTGTGATACCATGATGGTCTTGGGGTCCTTAATGAGTTTTTTTATACTCACCCCTACCCGGGATATGTCTGCACCTTGTTGTGTTGGATGCAGATGATGAAAAATGCTTACTATGGCTGAGAGTATCAGGACTGGATGGTACCCGGAGGTGGACTATACGGTGTGTCAGTACGCTGAGGAGACGGGTGGTAATGGTGTGAAGAGGAGGTGATCTGTACCTACCCTCTAGGTAGGAACCATAGAGGACAATATCATATCTATTTTTTCACTTTCATCAGATGTATTTTATTTCAGTTTTACTTGTACCTTTATTGTTGGGCATGTATTCCGGCCCCATTACATTCATCACTCTTTTGGATATAAAATTTGATTCTATTTGTATCTTTTTGTGTGCTTGGTTATGTGAGTTTTTAGGTTATAAATGCATTTTCTCCCAGTTTTAGGGAAAACACCTTCCGGTGCTAGTCTCCAGCCCCTAGCCTATGGAAGGAGGGCTTGGGGTAGTCATGACAGGGGCCTTATGGGACATTTCATGATAAATTTTTTTATTCTTTCACGAAAATGTGAAATACTAACTTCCAGTCATTCTTTTATTTCCAATGCCCTCATTCGGAGCTCGGTGATTCCGACGGAGCCGTTGTCTCCTTCCTTACGGCAAGAGACTCCTATGGGAGCGGATTTTATGATTACACACATGTTCCGGTAGTTTGATATTTTTCTAGGAGGCGAGATATTCAGCTGGGATCTCCTAGTAGCAGCATCGAGGCCTTAGGATGTCATTTTGGGTATGGACTGTTTATCTACAGTCCATGATTTGAGAGATTGTATTAGCCATAAATTGTTGTGTGTCTGCATGGATGGGACCATCTTTACCTTTATCTGCGAGAAAGGAGCTTTTGTAGCGTAGGATCGACATACCCATAGGAGAGTGCAGTCGATCACTCATTAGTTGGCTAGCCTTACCCTCATAACTGTTGATGAGAAGAGTGCGAGCTATCTTGTTGTGGTGGACCAGTATGTGGATGTTTCCTCTAATGATGTTTCGGGTATACCTACTCATGGAGAGGTAGACTTTTACATTGACTTGTTTCCTGGGATGACACTGATATCTACACCAGCATATCATATGGCTCCCATGGACCTTCGTGAGTTGTGGGTACTGCTGGAGGATTTTAAATGGATGTGATTCATTCAACCCAGTGTTTCACCTTGGGAAGCCTTGATTTTGTCTGCCAACAAATCAGATGATTCCATGAGAATTTTTGTCAACTATTGGCACTATAACCAGGTGACTATTAAGAACAAGTACCCAAACCCAAGGATTGATGACCTATTTTATCAGCTGAAGGGGGTACGATGGTTCTCGAAGATAGATCATATATCAGGTTATCACCAGCTCAGAGTAAGAGATGAGGATGTGATGTTGACTTCCTTCAAGTGTCGGTACGACCATTATGAGTTCTTGGTTATGCCATTCAGCATGACCAACTCTCTAGTAGTGTTCATGGTACTCATGAACATGATCATTCAGCCATACCTTGATCGATTTTTATTAGTCTTGATCGACGACATTCTGATATACTCAACTTCTAAGGAGGAGCATGCCTGTCCTTTTAGGATAGTACTAGACACACTTCGAGATCACCAACATTATGGTATGATATCGAAGTGCTAGTTATGGATCCAAGAGGTTCACTTTCTGGGATATTTCATCCTGAAGGATTGAGTTTTAGTGGATCTAGTGAAGATTGAGGCAGTACATGCTTGGGAGCCACCCATGAGTGTGATAGAGGTAAATAGTTTCATGGGTTTGGACAGATACTACTGGAGATTTGTGCCATATTTCTCCAATGTTGCAGCACCACTATCAACCTTGATGAATAAGGGGAAACCCATTGTGTGGTTGGAGAAATGATAGCGGAGTCTTCCTGAGATGAGTTAGAGTATGAATAGTGCCACCATTTTGAGGCTTCTAGAGGAGAGATAAGGGTACGTAGTCAACTATGACACATCATGGACTCGACATGGATGTGTCCTGATGAGGGTTAGAGTAGTGATTGCATATGGTTCTCGACAGTTGATACAACACGAGTAGAACTATGCTACCCATGACCTGGTGTTAGCAGCAGTGGTCTTAACCTTCAAGATGTGACGACACAATCTGATGGGTGAACAATTTACAGTGTACTCTGATCACAATAGTCTCATGTATATCTTCTTTTAGAAGGACCTGAACCTGAGACAGTGACATTGGAATGAGTTCCTCCTAGATTATGACATCGAGATAGTCTATACTACTAGGAAGGGGATAGTTGTAGCAGATGCACATAACAGTTGATCTGGTATACAGATGCTATGTGAGACGAAATAGAATTTGGCCACTTTGCAGATATCCTTTGTGGATCAGGATGGATGAGTTTTTCAACATTCTATTATAGTAACACCTACACATCTTCATCGAGTTAGGGGGCGCAGCATGGGGACGCAGACTGCGAGGCATGACATGATCAGATATCCACAGGACAGGCACCTGATTGATTTTTTGAAGGTAGACAGCATGTCATCCCCTTTAGAGGACGTACTGTGGTACCAGTGTCGCTTCGGGAGTAAGTCTTGAAGGAGTTACACACATCTCCTATAGCTGTACATCCAGTAGTGGGGAAGATGTACCAGGATCTTCGAAGACAATAATGGTGGCTGGTAATGAAGAATTCTGTAGTATAGTATGTTTCCTGGTGCCTCACTTGTTAGAAATAAAAGGTGGATAATATGGTACCAGCAGGATTGGTTCAGTATTTGGATGTCCCAGAGTGGAAGTTGGATGGGATATCCCTGATCTTTGCCATGGGTCTACCACGTACATCCAAGGGTCATGAATCAATTTGGATGATCATCGACTGACTCCCCAAGTCTTCCCAAATCCTACCGATTAGAGAGCAGGGTTTAGTAGAGATATTGGGATGCCTCTATGTGCCGGAGGTTGTAAGGATACATGGTGTACCATTGATGATTATCTCCAATCGAGATGCATGTTTTCTTATTAGAAATATAAGGGGTTGCAGGAGGCTTTCGATGTACGGATTAATTTGAGGAGCGCCTTCCATCCTCATACGGATGGTGAAACCGAGTGGACCATTCAAACCCTTGAAGACATTCTGCATTCATGTTTCCTTGACTTCGCTCTCAGCTGGGAAGGCCACTTACCATTGGTGTATTTTTTATTCAACAATAGCTTTCACTCCACCATTGGAATGGATCCTTTTGAGGCGTTGTATGGGTGACCATGCCGATCACCTTTGTGTTGGACTGACCTAGGAGAGTCAGCACTCGTGGGACTAGAGACGGTGAGGGTAGCCTTAGAGAATGTGCAGATCATCCAAGAGTAGATGAAGACTGCACATAGCAGGAATAAGTTTTATGCCAATTAAAGAAAGGAACCTTTTTAGTTCGAGGATGGTGACCACGTCTTTCTACGAGTATCTCCTCAATGTGTTTTGCAGATATTTGGACAAGGAGACAAGTTATCTCTCAACATTATCAGATCATACTAGGTCGTCAGTAGAGTTGGAAGGGTGGAATACCACTTAACTCTTCAACCTTAGATGCACCAGGTGCATGACTTCTTCCACGTATCCCAGCTAAGGAGATACATGCACGACCCTTCTCACATCATCGACCATAGAGAACTAGATGTTGACAATGGGGATACCTTTACTAAGATTCATGAAAAGATTGAGGATCGACCGGAGTGGGTCCTTCGTGGAAAGTCGATACCTCTTTTTCTCGTTCGCTGGAAGCAAAAGAACCTCCAGAAGAGCACATGGGAGTGGGAGGCTCTGATGCATGCTCAGTACCCCCACTTGTTCTCTTATTTTGAATTGTGTCTTACGGGGATGAAAATCCCTGAGGTGTGGAGAATGTAATGACCCGAAATTTCCATGAAATTTTTATTATATATATGAGAATTTTACGAGTTTGTGAAAATTGTTGGAGCATGATTCTGAGGCCCAGAGTGCTTGGAATGAATTTCTGATCTTTATTATGGGTACGTTAGGTAAACGTGTGAGGGAGTTTTTATAACATTTGAACTAATTCTTGTAATTGAAATCTGAAGGCACCGTTGAACTCGCAGGGTTGGTATTCTCTTAAGGAGACCTTCACCTCGACAATTGAAGGTCGAGGGTGGAAGATAGCTTTTCACATTTTCAAGAAAGAATAAAATAAAAATAAAAGTTCTATAGCTTTTATTTTTATTTTTATTCCATGTTGATGTTTGGAAGTGGGGTCCACTAGACCTAAAACTCCCATGACTGGTTATGATGGCGGGGACAACCCGAACTAACCTCCCACGAGAGGTTATAGGGGTGGGGACCACACGAGGTATAAATCCCCTTGAACTCTCCTCTTAATGTGGGAGAATCCTCCCAACTCCCTCTTTAATGTGGAGGAGCCTCATGAGCTTCATCAACATTAATTGTGCCAACCCTCCTCCAATGTTTATTATGCCACCCTCCATTAATTAATTATGTGCCAACCTCACCAATTAATTTAGTGGATCCAACTTAATTAATCCTTTTTCGAATTCTTCCAATGATTAAATTGGGGAAAATATCACATTTTTTCTACTTGGGATTTTATTATGGAATCAGGAAGAAGGAGCTCTTGGGAGAATTCTCTCCAACGAAGAATGATATCGCCAACGAAGAACACCTTCACTATGAAGAACCAACGAACGAGCATAGGATCCGAGGCGTGTGGCGGGAATGAAGAATGTTGATATCCTTAACATACTCCGACGTGGGACGTATTAATCTATGATGATTCAAAATATGTACATCCTTCTCGTGCCAAAATCAACTAAGAAACTGAGGTAGGGGTTTACTACAATATGATTATCACTTTCTATGTTCACCACCTCTATTTATTTGGAGGGATTTAGAATAGTGATTGAAGAGGATTCTAGAGAGGGTGTTGGATTATTTTTTCTTTACCTATTCTTTATACTCTTGTTCTTGTTGATCCACTTGCTACCGGTCTAATGTAGAGAGAGTGGGACAAACTAATATGGTCGTCCTCCCTATATTCTTGTGATGAATTGTGGTGTTCTTCGCGATGGAGGAGGATGACGAACAATCAAATGGGAATGAGAACGGAAACCGACACCACCACCGGTCGCGGCGAATACGGTGTCCCGATGGCACCGCTCCGCGACCCCCGCCGCTACAGCCTCACCACGCCACCCCAGCCGAACTGCCTCTGTGGCCTGGCTGTGACACACAGGCTGAACCACTACCGCGGCCTCACCAGGTTGTCCAGGCCGAGCTGCTCCGGTCGAGCCACCCCGCGACACCGAGCTGCTCCGGCCGAACCACCCCATGGAAGAGCCGCTTTTTCCAAGCTGCCCCATGGCTGAGCCTCCCCATGGCCCTAGGCTCCTTTGGCCGAGCCACCCCGTGGCCTCCACTTCGGCCGCGTCACCCCGGCCGAGCCACCCTGCATCCTCACATCGTTTGCGGCCGAACCATCGTGGCCCCTCGTGGCCTGACAGAACGCCCAGTGGGACAGGCCAAAACCAATGGGCCAGGCCGCACTATGGGGAGGATCAACCCGAACCAGATCGGCCCAGGCCTGGTCGGATCGGACCCGAGCCCACTACAACCCAATTAATCTCTTTAGGCCATAACGTTGGAACCAGACGTCCATTTGACAATCTGTCAGCAGCGCTAGATGTATTGGAGCGAGTCATCCACATTAAGTATACCCCACTGGAGTTTTGTATTATGATGGGTAATGGTCAGGTTGGGTCAATCACGAATCCAACCAGCCCCCCAGAACTAAAAGTCTAATAACTCATAGACCGGGCGTCCGATTGACGCACTGTTTGTTGTGTTGAGATCTCTATGATGTGGCGGACCTTTGAGATGCTTCTTCATGGGACATCATGAATGTTGGAGTATCTACGAATAGCTTGTGGAGCGGATCCTTCCTGAGACGAGCGAGTATAGTGCATGAACCTAGTAGCTGGCCAAGACTTGATGACTAGTGACCATTTCGACTTGTAGTGAGTTGACAGGCCTAGTGGGGAGCACCTCTTTGTGCCATGGTAGACCCATAGTGGGGAGCACCTCTGTGTGATGCGGCAGTCCCATAGTACACGACAGGAGGAGTACCTCAACAGGACACGCTGGGGAACACCATTGTGTAACATGGCAGACCCATGGTACTAGACAATAGTAGTACCTCAGGAAGCCATGAGGGGGAGCACCTCTGTGTGATGAGGCAGACCCATGGTGGGGAGAGCCTCTGTGTGAAGCAGCAGACCCACTGTACTCAACAGGAGGAGTACCTCATGAGTCCAAGGTTTATGGAAAGCGCACTTGTGTGATGCGACATGCCCACTTTACCTGATAGAGGAGGGGATCTCTAGTAGCCAAGCTATTAGACGATGTGACTGGGGATGTTACTTGTCACTACCCGTAGAATAATTCTTATTGTGATTTGAGTCAGTACATCTTAGTTTTCCTCATGATTGAGAAGGATTACTTGGTTACATAGGTATATGTATGGGATATACTTAAGTAGGGTTGTTTGTTGATTTCATACATTGTGGTTTGTACTTGATTGATTTTGTGATACCTCGAGGGGATCACGGTCCCTACTGAGTATCATTATACTCACTCTTACATAGGCTATTCCCGCACAATTTTGGTGTGGATGTAGACGACAGACAGTGTTGACTGAGGCTGAGAGTGCCAGGACTAGACGGTACCTGGAGGTTGACCATACAACTTGTTGGTACATAGAGGAGATGAGTGGACATGGGGTGCTAAGGAGGTGATCTTTACCTACCCTTCAGGTAGGAACCTCATAGGACAATCCAGTAGCTGTCATTTCTCTTTCTTTAGATTTCTTTTATTTCAGTTGTACTTGTGACTTTAATGTTGGGCTTGTATTATTTCCCCTTTACATTTAACACCCATTTGGTTATACAGTTCTATTGTGTTTGTATCTTGTTGTGTTCTTGGTTGCGTGAGTTTGTAGGTAATAAAGGAAATTCCTTCCCAGTTTTAGGGAAAACGCATTTGAGAGCTATTCACCAGCCCCTGCCTTATAGAAGGAGGGTTTGGGGTAGTCACAACACGGGACCTGGGGTACGGGTCGTGACAGTTCATTTCTAAATGAGTGAAGAATTGAATACTGAACCATTATTTTATAGAATTATCAGAAGCATCAGATTCAATTTTCCAAATAAAATTAGTAAAATGATGTCTAAAATTATGAAATACATATATATATTTCAAAACTATTTTTCTTCATATATATATTAATAAAATTTTGAAATAAATTTCATTTAAATTATATATTCAAATAACATCGATTTGATGTTTTTAAACTATTTAAAAAAATATAATATTTATTTTGTAAATTTGAAATAATATAAAAAATATATAAGTTAATTAAATGTCATCCTCTTATATAGGTTCTTTTATGTCCATAGATTCCAATTAATATCAATATAATCTAATAAATTTATATTTTTAGAAATAATATGATCTAAATGAAAAATCCAAAATTAGAACATTTAAATTACTATTGTAAATAATATCGGAACAAATTAAATTTGATGCAAGGGTGAGGTGTTTGATATTTAATTTATGTAATTTCTTGTTCCTTGCCAGCTTGAAATGGTTCTAATATCATTTGAACATGAATTATTAATAAGAATATGAACATACCACATTTGCTTAGGATATGACAGTGTTGGGATATTTTCTTTCATCAATCACAATTATTGATATATAATGTTACAAAAAACATATTATAACATTATTTATCCACAATAAAATTTACATCATGATTAATTTTCATAGAACATTAGTAACCATAGAATTTATATAAATTATTTTAAGTTTTCTTAAAATTTTCACCTATTAACTAAATATAAAATAATGAAAAACATTTGAAAAGGAAATGACCTAACAAAATCATGTGAATCCTTCTTATGAAAATGTACATGTTTTTAACTTATAAAAATTACACCATTATTTCATCAATTTTTAACTAATTTTTTATATACTATTTACTTTCATTATAATCCTAAAAAATAATCATCCAATAAATTTTACAAATTTGAAAATATTGATTATGAATATAAATAATAATGAAAGAATATATCACTATTATATCAAAACATTATCGTAATATTATTAAAAAATATTAAACCATCATAATAAAAATAATCTAATCCTTCCAAACAAGTTTCACAGTATAATAAAAGATTATTCCTAATAAATATATACATATTTAAAAAAAATAAGAATATATTGGAAATATATCCTCAAATGCAATGGTCATATATTTATTTTAACATATATTCCATGATATATACTTAACATTTTTGTATATAACAAACACATTAAATTACATTCAAACCCTATGTGATATATATAAAAAATCATGTATTGTCACTAAAACATAATTAAAACTCCAAAATTATCATTTAATACAAAAAATAATATAATATAATAACATGGAAGAAATTATATTATTTTTAATTATAATCCAAAATAGTACTATTAATCAGAGATTGAAAATAAAACAAATAAATTATGATCAGTTGATAACATACTATATCATAATGATCATTAAATGATTCATTGAAAACAATTATAATTAGAAAAAAATAGGGACCAATAAATAAATGATTTATTGATTTTATTAGTATTCATTGAATAATTTATCAATTATGGATTATTATTTATAGGAATTATGAAAATCAACTTAAAAAACACATAACAAAGTGAAACTTTTTCTACTAAGAAACTCATTATGTGATACAAAGTATTCAAACATTGTAAAAACCAGATATATGAAGAAACAATATTATAATTTTTTTTATAAGTCCTCGTGATGTTTGAAAATAATGGCTATAACAACTTAGTATTTTTATTAAAATATATCTCATTTAATAATTTAATTTTAGGGTAGCTTTTGTTTATTGCACCATCGATTTCAAACGAACCTTTATATACTATTAAAATATTAATATCTTTAAATGGTCGTAATTTCCTCATTACTGAGTTGGTCAGTATAAACAAAAATAGCCAAATAATGAATAATATTAATGCCAAATGGACATACAAATAACTTTTAGTAAAATAATTATATTATTAAAAAAGTTATTTTCATAAAAAATTGATCATTTCATTGAATAAATAAATATAAATAACTTCAACAATATTGGGAATCATATTTGGAAAAATAATCTAATTTTTTAAGTCATAATAAAATAATTATTTATTACTAATTTTTTATAATTTTAGAAAAGTTTTGAGATTTTAATGAATACTTTTAAAATATTGATTTAAATTGAAAATTGTATTTTCATTTAAAACATTGATAACATATAATTATATTTTTGAATATATTACAAATTTATCTTTTAAATTTGAATAATTAATAATTGATTTTTTTCTTCTAAATGAATTTTATACCTGGTTTTTGTATTAAAATATTAAATAAATTATATGTGAATTTTTATAAATTTTTTTATTGAATTATACTAGTTTAATATTAAATTAAATTCATAGAATTAATTTTTTTATTTTTAAAAACATAATTTAATGTTTTGAAAGAATAATTCCTTATTTATTTAATTTTTAATCCTTATTTTTGTCCAATATGAATGGAATCCTTAATAGTTTATATACCATCATTTAGGGTATATCTTGTAGTTAAGTGTTAAAATAAAATGATACATATTATAAATGGAAAAAATTGTGTCCCATATTCCATTGAATGAGTAATTTTCAACCAGAGACATGCATTATCTGAATTTATGTCCTTTTAGAGACACATGGTCGACATAACTTCCATTGTAGTATTCTATTTAATTAAATTAAGAACAAGTCATGCTATTGTTTTCAAAATGTTTAAAATTTTAAATATGTTATTGTCTTTATGTAATGATTGACCAAAAAAATTATTCTGGAATAGAAAATATTTTATTTCATAATTTTTATATATTATAATTACTTAAAAGAAATAATTCCAATATATTCATTCACCTCACTGATGATGTAATTATTTAATTAATGGACATATAAAATAATTGAAATAAAAATATTAAAATATATAATTTTAAAAAATTGATGTGATACAAGAATTTTATATATGATATTGACATACTTATTATATAATAAAATTGTTTTTCATGATTATCATCTATTTTCATTGTTTTTATAATGTCAATGTAATGAATAGTTTTGATTTTGACATTAATGATATTTTATGATATTATAATTTTATTATATTATTAAAAATCCTAGAAAAAATAATTTATCTTAAGGAACATATCATTTAGTATAAAATTCCATCCCCTATGAATTTATATTCTATTTAGAAGCATTTGGCTCCCGAGTAGTGTTATTATTTTTTTCTGAAATACCAAATGTTTCCCTCATATAAATTATAATATGGAACAACATCCTTCACTTATCTACACCAAATTTATAAATATATCTCAACCATTGTTCAAACATTTCTCTTTTCAACAACCTTATTTATGTACTTTTTGTTTTGGACCTTCCAAAAGTCCAATACTATGTCCCTTAAAATAAGTTATAATTAATCCCCTTAATTGAAGTTGTAATCATTTTATCCACCTCGATCAAATTTATTTCTTCTAGTAACTCATTTTAGTATGTTATAAGAATCCTAATACAATAACTCCAGTACAATTTAAATATTATTTTATTACTATTTTTATTATACAACAATATTCCACCATTTTTCTATCCAATTAAAAATGGAATTTACTCATATATGTGTGTAAAAATACCACCTCCACATAGTAGTGTAATTCATTTTCATCACCAATTTACATAAATGATTATAATTTTAATTACATGGAATTTAAAATAATTATTTTTTTATATTATATAGAGAAATTTCAAGACATTGAATTGAGATGATGTACAATTCCATGGCCTAGTGTCCCCAAAAATAAATTTTTGAATCAAATTAAATTAATATTTTTTTCTAGGAATATATAAAACTTATAAAATTGATCACAAACGCATTTTTTTGAATAAAAATATATTAACTCCCAAATGGGGGCCCCGATTAGAAATCATAGGAATGGTTGAGTTTAGAAATTTTTTTCCCTTAGGGATGAAAAAATCATTATCCGCACCATCAATTGGTGAAATAGATGTAGCAGACATGAAATTAATATAGTAAATTGATAAATGAATTTCGTTTTCTTTTTTCAATGGTGTGATGTTGTTCCTATATAAAAATATGGCTACATATATTTTATCAGGGATGACCACTATACTCTAGAGACCTAGGAGACATTTTAGAATAGTTTTATTTGCGAACGATGAATTTTAACGCTCAAATCATGGATATTTGTGCCAATAGATTTCTTGGATCGCGTCAATGACATAAACTAAACATATTTTAATCAAAAAATGATCCAAAATATATATATTCATTTTTTTGATGGTTTTATTCCTAGTACATTATTTCTATGAGTAACACTAGTCAATCACTAATAAACATGATTTGTGGTTTGTCCATCTTGTGGGATGGGTTATATCAATGAGTTTATTGGGGAATTGCTTCATAATTGTTGATTTCAAAATAATTATTTTCACCAAAATGAATTGCGATATAGATGAACATTGATCATGTTATTTTCTTCTTGATTTTTAATGTGATTTCTTGACTTATTATTCATTCACCATAGGTTTTACCCATATGGATAGGGGACCAAAATATCCCTTTGATCATCTTAAACCATAGTGGGGTCACCTGCTACAATTCTCCAATTGAAGGAATAAAAAATTGAAAGAGGGATTCTACACTTTACTGCTATTATAATCCACAATGTATTATTGCATTCCAATGGTATCATGAATTTCCTTTGACTAAAAATGTATTCTACAACCAATGATGTCTAAAAAATGTGAATATAATTGCTAACAATGTTAAATAAATAAGAATGTAAAAGATAAAATTAAATATAAACCATGTCAATCTCTATCTCCTCATTGGATACCTGTTCAACAATTCCTTCTTCATCCTAATATACATATCCCTAATCATGTAACCATTAATTGGTGAATATATAATAAAGCATGATGATGATTTCCATGAAGAAAGAAACAATCTATACCTAATGAGAATCTAAGGAATCCTTGAACAAAGATGCTGAAAAAAATTCTACGTAATAAATTATGAATACTAGAAATAGGAACCAAAGTGTAATCTAAGGGATGTACTAAGGTAATTTAGATGAAATGTTTCTATACATGACAATATAAAAACATTTACTGAACCTTAGTACCACGTCATATTTAATGGACACATTAATTAATCAAGGAGAGGTAATGCAGGTGATCACATACATTCTGTAATAATCTATGTATAAATTAGGTCATGCCACATACTTGAATAAATTAATGGTCAATTAGAAATAATCACATTATATAAAATAATTATTCAGAATCCATATATGTTTAATTCCCATTAATTTCTTTTCACACAATTATCCTCTCATTTATCGATGAAAAAATGATATATATATATATATATATATATTAATAAAATATTTTTACCCACGTATAGATGACAAATTTATAGGTGATATATTTATATCCTTTTACCATCCATTTAATTCAATTATATAACCTAATAGTAATTGGATAACTCAACACACCATGGGAGGTTGGAAATAAAGGATTGAATAATCTGATGATTTAATATAATGTTGGTGTGTTTCTATAATATATAAAAATTCCTTAATTTTTTTTGTTGGTCCTCTTTCAAATTCTAGCCCAAACATCTATAAGAGTTTTTTTGTTTCAATATTAGTAAATCTATAATTTTTTTGTGAATAAACAAATCATAATGGGTTTTTAGGTATATTTAGTTTCACTCCAAAATGAAAATAGCTGTTTTAGTAAATCGTGTTCATGGTGTATACATTTAATTTTAGGTAATTTAATTTTCGGAGCGACGCATGGAATACCAAAGATTTGAAAATTTTGTAACATTCTATAAAAAAATGAAAAATTTAGAGAAATGTGAAAAATAATATGTATTAGATGTGTATAAGAATAATCATCCTTTATTACTATCTAATTTTGAAAATAATGAGAGAAATTGGAGAAACTATACAAACACTATGAAAATAGGTTATATAATGTTAAATTGAAATAATTTCAAATACGAAGAGATATATAGGGAGAGGAATGAAGTTGAATTATGGAAATAAATATAGTGATCCAAAATGGTAAAAAACACTAGAATAAATGGTTATATAGATCAGGGAAGCCAAATAATATATATGATGTGGTGGAGTTCAACAACACATCCTAAAAAAATTAGAAGAAGAAGAATGTATTTCAAGTTATTAAATAAGTAGTGGAAAATGGATGATTCAATATTTTTAAAAATCTATAATGGTTTTCTAACATATCTTGGTTATTAATATTCTATCTATTATTTATGAAATGTCAATGACATGGTTCATCACATAGTCAGTGTATATAGTTAGACAACCCATGTAAATTCTGTGTGTTTTTTAAAAGACCATAAGTTGATCATTGATTGGTTAGGTAAATATTTTGGAAAACCATTTGCGAGCAATATATTTTTTATATTCAATTAATTATTGTTTTTTGAGAACATGAGAAATCATGTGGAAAACATTTCAAATTTTGATCATCAGTTTCTTTGTGTCACAGAGTTGATTGACATGGTTACTAATTATCATAAATTAATCGTCCACCACATTATATGTCACCAAAATCCAAATCATTGGGATCATAATAAGGTTGATAATGTCCAGAAAAATTCCATGTAAATTTTATTAACTATTTTGGATTAATACAAGTCTATGAAAATTGACGGCGCGTGATTCTGAAATTCGGTGTGCCTGGAATGGATTTTATAGATTTTTTTAAGGAACTATTAGTAAACATACAGGCGATGATTTATATCTTCTGAACCAGTGCTTAGATTAAAAATCTATTGACACTATTGAAACTATAGCGCTAGAAATCACTTATGGGAGGCATCACTTCCATCACAGTAGGTCAGGAGAAAAATATAGTTTTTGGACAATTTAAATAAAAGTAAATTAACATGTAATTGTGGTTTTATTTTCATTCTATCCAATGGATGAGTGGCAGTGGTGGGACCTGTGGCTTCTCATGCCATTTAATGGATTGAATAACTCCACTATTGTGAATTGAAGAGGATAATTAATTATTTTTATAAACATAATTAATTATTCAATGTGTTACTCACCTTTCCCACTAATATTTAAATGGGGCTCAAGGTGGGGTTATTGAACTACCTGATCAAATGAGGAAACTATGGTGAAGTCCTACGACATCATCCACATGGAGTACATGACTATATTTAGCATGCGGGGACTTGGCCATCGAATCATGAACTGTCAACAATGACCAAGGACGTTCTGTCGATCATCGTCAGCAGACATATCATCCAGGTAGGGGTTTATATTTTGGATATTTTAAAAATAATCTATCATCATTCTTGATTTATATGAAGAACATGGATCAAACGAAAAATATGTTGATCCATAGAGAATTCAATAAACACGAGAGGTTGATGCGGGGTTACAAGTCTAGAGTAATTTCAAAACTAACTTTTTGTTTCTAGCACCCCTCATTTATACGGTAACGTGGAAGGCGTGGTCTATTCTGAATAATCCCTAGACCCTCCACCATTTTTGTTTATACTGTGTTTCTCGTGCACGACTAGTAAATGTGATAGAAAGGCATAGATAGGTGTCTTGTTGTGTTGGTGGAGACTCGAGTGGCTCGTAAGAGCAGACGACACCAAGAACGGACCACCAGAGCACGTCCGGTGGCCAACAGAATGAACCTCCAGTGTGCCATGTCGGCTGTAGCCTGTAGTGCCTGGAGGAGGCCCATGGAAATAGGTCGTGTGCAGTGGGAGGGCAGCGTGTGACTACACGCCACAGTGTATAGTGGTGGATGGCCTGAGCCGACAGCGCGACAGAAGGACTATGCCCGAAGGAGCCTCTGGTGGTAGCTGCTGCAGCTATTGGGCCATGACAGGAGGGGGCGGCATGGCCCCGTGCCATGTTGTTTCGGCTAAAGATTTTTCATCCACTGGTCCGACCGTTGCACACGTTGGGGCCACACCCAACTGGATGGATAAAATGGACCAATGTCCATGGTACCAGCTAGAGACACGGTCCACCTTCTTGTCGACGTGGGGTGGCTGAATGGGTCATACCCACCCAGCGGGCTGGATCCGCAGGTCAGCACGAGTGGGAAGATCCCCACATGGAAGGCCGGACCCGCGGGCCAGCACTGGTGGGTACAGCCTCACCCGGTTGGCCGTTCTCACCACAACCTAGGCATGTGAACCAGCTGGGACAAACTAGAGGGGCTAGAACCAGTGAACTAGGGTGACACATAATAGGGCGGACCCTGGTGGGGTTAGGGAGATCCAGTGACTCATTGTGTCAGGCCGTCTGGACCGAGTCAGACTGGGTCCACACCCAACCGGCCCAAAAATAATAAAATAACAATAAATGGGTAACTTTAATTATGTTTGACATGATATCAGTGGCATTGGGTCCCCTTTGTGGGAAGTGTTCCATTTGGAATTTTCCAGAGGGACTGATCGAGCTGGGCCTAACCGAGTTCTAATCACCCCCATTTCAAGGAAATGGGTCTAAATAACAGACGCGGTGTCTGATCGATTCGTCTTCTATGGAATAAGGACCCTTCTAACAAGTCGGTCCATTGAAGAAACTATATGTGAGTTATGATTGAGTTTGACGTATGACCTGGGTTGTATCAGAATTGAATCAAACTAGGACCTTTTTACAAAAGTACTCATATCACACTGACAGGGCATCCAATCGACATGCCTTATATCATGTTGGGACTCATATAACAGGATGGTCACATAACATTGCATTTTTCTGGACTCTAACCAGTTGAAATATGACCAATGTCTTGAGGAGAAGAAACATCTGGAGACTAGGAATTCTTTGTACGATAATCCAGTGGTTGGTTGTGACATGAAGAAGAATAGAGAACAATATTGGTCAGCATCAAAAACTCTATAGTAGGATAATCTAGTTGTAAAACTAATCATACCTACCTATGTACCAATGACCAATACATGTCAGCACCAGTGACCAATACGGGTTAGCACCAGTGACCAATTGGGGTCTACATCTAACAACCAATTCGGGTTAGAATACGGTGACATAAATGTGTCAACAATAGAGATACTATAGATATGATTATATGACATTACGACTAGGTATCACTATAGTTGTAACCATGTAGTAACTCTATTAGAGTGATTTGTCTCATTTCCTTTGTGCTTCATGATTTAGAGCATGCTTGTGTTATTATCTTTGTGATATTTCTCGTCATGTTGTCCTTTTTGGATTATTGAGAGACCGTCAGGGGGTCTTGGGGTCCCCTACTGATTTGTAATACATAGCCTTGCACAGGCTCCGCCCACACATATGTGTTTGGTGTAGACTACTGACGGTCAGAGGAAGACGATGGAGGTTTGGGACTTGGTGGAGATTGGTGAGACATGATAAATTGATATCCTCATCTTCGACATCAGATATACAGAACTACCGTCTAGGAAGATCTCTAGGGAAGATGCCACCGGTTTATACTTTATATTCTTTTTCTATGGCTTGTCTTCTTGCTCACAATTTTTTGATTATGTTTGTACTTGTGGTTGCAATTTCTCTCATTTTTATACCTTACTTTTGATGGTTGTTTACTTTACATTCACCTCTTGAGTGTTTAAAGATCTCAGAGGAAATGCATATCATATTCGGGAAAATCCTTCAGGTTCTAGTCACCAACCCCTAGCCTATGAACGGTTGGCATGGGGTAGTCACATATGGTCCCCGTGGGACGTGTCGTGACAATGTGGTATCAGATGGATGTTTAATTCTATAAGAAGAACTAAGAGTATACAATTAATGAGGCAATGGTGAAAAGTGTGTTGGGTTTTTTTTAGTTCAGGTATTCTAGCATTGGTGTGGTGGCTGATGTATCTATACAATAGGACCCCAAATTCAGTTTTCTTACTCGGTACATAAAAAGACATGAATCTAGTGTTTTGAAAAGTTTTCCTGGTCTTTCTTATGTCATCTCACCAGGTATAACTTATTCACCATGGAACATCTATTTTTTATAGGATTCCTCCATGAAGAATACAATCCAGTATTTCAGTTAGAGATCGTGATAATAGATCACTGAGGAATGATGTGTGGGCACATGGATAACTCATAGTGGTGGAACCTTCGGGAGGAGTACAAGTTGCACCACCACCCGTTGAGTAGCAGATGCTACCAGTGGATCAAGCAAGTCAACTGAGCATGTTGCGTGAGTTCCAGAGACAGAGGTCTCTGAGGTTTCGTGGTGAGATGGACACCCAGGAAGTGGAGGACTGGATTCAGGTGGTTTCGGAGGTCTTTCTCTTAGTATAGACACCCACCTAGAAAAAAGAGATCATGGTGGCTAGCCTTAATTAGTGATTGATAGGATGATGGTATATTTTTATGCTCTAGGTGCAAGAGGCTACAAACCTTACCTCTCTTTCCTTTTTGATCCTTTTCATGGTGGAGTTCATACTAGCGACACAAAGCCCTATGTGTATTCAGGAGCTGCTGCATCTGTAGCAGGGCAGCCAGACTGTGGCTCAGTACTTGGTGAGATTTATTGGCCTCCCATGATACTCAACTGACATGGTATGCGAACCTTACTTTAGGGCCCAGACCATTGAGCAGGGGATCTGAAGCGAGATCAGAGCTGTGACAGTTTCTCTCAGCATCCCGATGTAGGCTAGGGTGCTAGAGTGGTTTTGATGATTGATAGCTCCCTTGCTGAGTAGGAACCGACATCGAGAGCCCATACCAAAAGGCCAATAGCAGAGTCATATACAGTCGGTAGTAGACAGACGACATCAAAGCCTATGTGGGATATACCTTATGGATGGTGGTGCAAGGATGAAGGGCTAGAGGTGCGAGGTTCGAGAGGTAGAGGGATCCACCATAATGGAATGATCTATTTTCCCTATGGCGGAAAAGGTCATTGAGATTGTTACAATATGACTCCTTGTTCAGATGATCGGCATACACTGGAGGGGCCACTGTGGTAGTGGCAACGGTAGGAGCATGAGTGTCATCTAGGTGGCGGGCAATGCAGGGGAGCAGGATGGGTAGTGGTAGGTGGTCAGGATCACCTAACACTACCACCACCACCCCCAAGAGGTCCACCATGAACTTAGGGGGCATGTGGATGGGGACATGCCTTTCTACAAGCAGTAGAGGCTCAACATCCTGACATCACTAAGATGATACAAAGTATGAAATTTAACTTCTATACATTAGTAGAAGTTTTGATCAACATAGATGATAGCGATTATTTCCTTATCGTGGACATAGTTTGGTACTTTGAGAATCTGGCGGAGCTTTTCGATCAACCTTAGTGTTTGGATACTTTTACGGGAGGAGATTAAGTGGTCACACACTGGTGCCGACAGTGTGATCCTTCTGTCGGAGGAGAAATTTTCATTTGAGATCTTCTATTACCAGCATTGAATCCCTATGATGTCATTCAAGGAAAGGACAAGCTATCAGCATTTCATGAACAATTTGACTGCTTGAGACGTATAGTGCGATGTATGTGCAGAGATGGAGTCAAGTTTCCCATTTTGGTGAAAAATAAAACATAGAAGCATGAGATATACTTCCACTCATGTGGGGGAAAATGATTACATATTACATGTCTTGCATGACCTTCAACACATTGGATGAGGTGAGTCCTCAGTTCCCAGTAGTGGTGGATTAGTATAAGGACGTTTATCCAAGAGCTGTCCCAGGAATACCTCTTCATTATAAGGAATACATCTTTACACACTAGTACCCAGTAGCAACACCAATATCTACCCCGACATATCAAATGGCCCCTACAGAGCTCCAGAAGTTAATGGTACAGTTTGATGACCTACAGTGGAAGGTATTCTTAAGGCCAAGTGTTTCCCTATAGGAATCACCGTTGTTGTTTACCAAGATTACAGATGGAAATTTGAGGTTATACATGGACTTACAGTTCCTATACTAGGTTACCGGGAAGAAAAAATAACCCCTAACAAGGATTGATGATCTGTTTGATCAGTTGAAAGGAGAGATGTAGTTCTCAAAGATTGACCTCAGATCTGGCTATCACCAAATTTTTGTGATGGATGAGTACATCCCGAAGACGGCCATCAGATGTCGGTACAGAAGCTACGAATACCTTGTGATGTCGTTTGGTGTGACAAAATCCCATTTAGTGTTCATGGGTATCATGAATAGGATCTTCCATACCTTATTATACCAGTTTGTAGTGGTCTTTATCGACCAACTCTTAGTGTACTCTGTGTCCGAGGAAGATCACACTGTACACTTATGGATAGTTCTGGAAAATCTACGGGAGTACTAGTAATATGGGAAGCTCTCGAATACTGAGTTACAGATATGTAAGGCCAACTTCATGGGACGCGTCATCTCAGAGGAAGGATTTGGAATGAATCAGGTTAAGATCAAGGAAATACTAGGTTGGGAGACACCTAGGAATGTTAGTGAGGTGTATAGCTTGCTTGGATAATCAATATACTATAAGTGGTTCGTACCTGATTTCTCCTGAGTATCATCACCTAGGAAAGCCTTCACGAATAAGGGAAAACCCTTATTTTGGTCAAGGACATTCCTATAGGTCTTTCAATAGTTGAGGAAGAGATTGACCAGCGCTCCCATACTGAGGTTTCTGGAGGAGGGAACTGTCAATGTGGTTTACTGTGATGCATCAGGGAGTTGACTTGGTTGTGCACTGATGCAAGTTGATGTGGTGTTTTTTAATGGCTCACGATATTTCAGGCCTTTTGATAAGAATTATGTGACTCGCAAATTGGAGTTGTTAGTAGTAGACTTTTCACTGATGATGTGGTGACACTACATGATGTGTGAGTGGTTCATTGTTTACTCAGACTATAAAATTCTCATATATACCTTCATATTGAATGATATAAATCTGAGATAGAGACATTGGATTGAGTTCCTCCATGACTACGACATTGATATAGTATATACTCATGCAAAGTGGAATGTAGTGGCAGATTCACTTATCTGGAGACCGAGTTTGCGGCTACTGAACGAGGCTTCAGTGAAGATAGTCTCACTTCAGATATCCTACGTGGACAGAGATGAGACAGTCTACCTCCAGTTTAATATAGTTTCTCCTCCACTCCTTCTGTGAGTTATGGAGGTGTATCTCAAAGACAACAGCTACAAGACTGCACGTGATTAGAGTTCCTCAGGCCATGCACCTGACAGATATTCAGATGTTAGGGAGCACACAATCATTTTCAAAGGACATAATGTTGTACCATTGGATCTACGAGAGGATGTGCTGATGGAGTTCCATAAATCCACGTTAGTAGTACATATAGGTGTTATAGTGATATATTAGGATCTCCAGCGTCATTACTCGATGCCATGGTTGAGGAAGGATATGGCATAGTTTGTTTTTAGATGCCTCACTTGAAAGCAAGTGAATACAGAGCACCATATACCAGCATGCAAAACCCAGCCCCTCAAGACACCAGAGTGGAAGTGGGAAGGGATATCGATGGACATCATGATGGGGATACCATGTATGTCTAGAGGGGAAAATATCATCGGGGAGATCATTTACTGACTCACAAAGTCGGCCCACTTCCTTTTTAATTCAGAGAAGGGTTCGGTATAGAGCTAGTGACATGTCTGCATTCACATGTTCATGAGAATTCATGGGGTACCTTTGACGATAGTCTGAGACCATGACGCACGATTCAAATCCCAAATGAGGAAAAGATTTCAAGAGGCCTTTGGGACTTAGCTTCACATGAGTATAGCTTTTCACCATAGACAGATGGTCAGACAGAGCAGAATATCTATACTATGGAGGACATTTTTCATGCATGGTCATAGATTTTGGTCATATCTTGGAGGACCACCTACCCATGATGGAGTTCGCATACAACAGAATCTATTACACCACAATTGGTATGTCCCTTTTTTATTGGTCATATGGATGAATTTTCAGATTGAACTTATGCTGGATGGATCTAGGAGAGCCAGCAATCATTGGCCCATAGATGGTACAGGATACCACTATGAAGGTGTACGTCATCTAAGAGATGATGAAGACGTCCCCGGGCTGAAATAAGTCCTATGTTGATAGGCGATGGAGACCAAAAGAGTTATAAAAGGGGGACCATGTAATATTTTGAGTCTCCCCTCAACAGGGACTACATATATTTGGCCGAGTTGGAAAACACTCACCGAGATTTATCGGACAATTCCTAATAGTTCAGAGGATTGGCAATGTAGCATACTACATAGCACTGCCACCACAGCTGGAGGGGTGCATGACATATTCCATGTATCCTAGTTGAGGATATATGTGCACAACCCATCTCATGACATCGACCATGGTGAGATATAAATTGATGACCGGGAGACATTCATAGAGTACCCGGTGGAGATATAGTATTGATATGAGTGGATACATTTTGGGTGGTCGATACCTCTGGTGCACATTCTATGGAAGCACGTGAATCTCTAGGATAGAATATGCAAGTGAGATACTCATATGTGTGCCTAGTACCCTTATTTGTTTTTGTAGACTTCTTTAGATTTCAGGGATGTAATGCCCCTAGGTGGGGAGAATGTAAAGATCTGGAAAATTCCATGTAAAATTATTTTTAATTATTTGGGATTATATCGAGTCTAAAAAATTTATGGTGCGTGATTCTGAGGCCTGGTGTGCTTGGAATGGATTTTTTAACTATTTTTAAGGTGAGTTCAATAAATGTGTGGGAGATATATTCTATTATTTAAACCAGTGCTCGGGTTAAAATTTTGAGTACACATTTGAATCTGAAGCGCAATGATTCACTTAAGGGTGGTTTCACTTCAACAACAGTAGGATGGGAGAAAAAAAATAGTTTTTCGACATTTTAAAGAAAAGTAAAATAACATGTAATTGTTATTTTATTTTATTCTTCCCCAACGAATGTGTGGTAGTGCCAGGACCAGTGACTTGTCAATCTATTTCATGTCTTGACTCATTAACTACGCAACTCCACTATTGTGAATTAAAATATATTCATTAATTCTTTTAATGAACCTCATTAATTCTTGACGGTGATACTCACCGTTCCTCCTCCTATTTAAATAGATCTAGGAGAGGGGTTATGGAATGGCTTCTTCAAGAAAAGAAAATCAAGTGATGTTTCGCGGTTACATCCACCTGGAGGACAAGACAATATTCGGCGAGTAGTGACGAATGCCACTGAATCATGAACCAATGAAAACAATGAATGAGGTTCTGTCGATCATCGTCAGTGGATGTTTCATCCAGGTAATGGATTACATTTTTTATATATTAAAATTCCTACTTCCTCATTCTTGATTTTTACGTAGAACACGAATTAATCAACTAACATGATGATATGGAAATCATTCTTTTAACACGATAGATTGATGAGGGGTTACAAGTTAGGAGTTATTTTTAAATTCTCTAGTTTAGCTAAGACCCCTTTTTAAAATGCGAGCACGAAGGGTGCAGATCAACCTGAATATGGCCTAGACACTCCGCCAATCTTGTTGTTCTTGTGTTTCCCATCCACGATAGAGAAATGTGACGACATGGTTGAGATAGGGGCCACATAGTGGCGGTGGTGACCCGATGCTCGTAAGCATAGAAGACACCATGAATTGACCATCGGAGCACGTCTGGTGGCCTGTAGAATGAACCACCTGCACACCATGCCAGCGGCGGTTGGCGGTGGATAGAGGAGGCCTGCGGCTACCGGCTGTGGGAGGCCCACTGTCACGTTCCACAGTCGCCAAAGGAGGTCGTCTCGAGTAGGCCGCTCCGGAGAAGGGTGGCGCCTGCATGCACCATCGGCGATAGCAACCGCAGCCAGCGGGCCACGACAGGAGGGGGTTGCGCGACCCCGCACTGCGTCACTTCGGCTGGAGATCGGTCAGCCCCCAAGATAATGTTTTCACATGGTGGGGCAGTGGCCCACTACATGGATTGAACAACCATATGTATGTTGGGCCGGCTAGAGACACAATCTACCTTCAGGCAGAATAGTCTGGATGCGGGCCAGCCGAACATGCTGGACCCGCCCAACAAGCTGGGCCAACCACGGCCCGGGCCCAAGAACTAGTCAGGCCAGCCCCAATGGGCTAGACCTAGTGAATCGGGAATACCCATAATGGGTTGGACCCAGGCATAGTCAGTTTGACCCCGAGACCCATTGCGTCGGGCCATCCTGACCGTGTCGGCTCGGGCCTAGACCCAACCGTCCCCTGAATAAAAAAACTGTCATATCTGATGAACTGAATATTCTCTTCACACACCATCAGTGGAGTTGTTACCCCTTTTAGGAAGCGTTCCCTTTTGCATTTTCTATAAGGCCCGACTGAGCGGAGACGAACCGAGGTGTGATCAACCCCGTTTCATGGAAAGTGGTGTAACTAACATAATCTGTGTTAGATCGACGTGTCGTCTATGGAATATGGACCCTTGTGACAATGTGGTCTATTTGAGATATTATAATTGAGTTTTGATGAAGTTTTACATGATATATGGGTTGGATAAAACATTAATCTAAACGTGCCCTTTTTACAAAAGTGATTATATCTCATAGATCGAGTGTCTGATCGTCACTTCGTCTGTCATATTGGGACCTCTATGACAGGGTGTTCCCATTAGTATGCTTCTTGCGGGACTTCGTACTGGTTGAAATATTACAGATGGATTGAAAAGAATAATCTTCTAGAGATCAGGCATGGTTAATGCAGTAATCCAGTGGCTGAGTGTCAAATGAAGAAGATGAGAAAGAAATATGAGTCAGCATCAGAAACTCTATAATTGGATTATCTAGTTGTAGGAATTATCATTCATACCTTCTTACCATCAAAAAATATGGGTCATCATCAGCATCCAATTCTGGTCAACAAAGGTGACAAATATGGGTCATCACTAGTGACCAATGCGGGTAAACATCTAGAAACCAATGCGGGTCAATATACAATGACTTATATGGGTCATGAGTAGAGTTACATCAGATAGGATGATCTGGAGATGCGACTTGTCATCCCAATCCCAGTAAAATGATGTTGTACTATTTGAGTGAGCTGTCTCTTTTGATTTTTTTCTTCTTGATTGAAATCATTCTTGTGATATTACCTTTGTGGTATTTTTTGGTGATGTATTCATTTGAGGATTACAATGTGACTTTCAGGGGTCTTTGGATCCTTTACTAAGTTGTTATACTTAACCCTTCACGGGCTCTGCCTGCAAGTGTGTGTATGGTGTACACTCCTGACACAACGAGGAAGACATTGGAGGTTCGAGACATGGTGGATCATGGTCTGACCGGAGCAGTTGAGATCCCCTTCTTCGAATTTAGACTTATAGCTACTACCCTCCAAGTAGAGGTATAGGGGAGATGCAATAAATGTTTACATGTTCTTAATAATTATGTTATTCAAATCTCTATAATCAATGAAAAGTCACATTGAACCATATTTCTTTTTAACAAACATGATAGGAGAACCCCATGGTGATGGGCTAGGTCAAATGAACCTTAATCTAATAGCTCTTTTAATTTCCTCTTTAACTCTAAAAGTACAGTTTGTGCCATTCGATAAGGGGGTTTTGAAATTGGATTAGCATCAGGAACTATGTCAACAGAAAATTCAATTTTCCGATCAGGTATAATACCATGAAACTCATCAAGGAAAAACATCAAGATACTCATTTACCACTATCACATCATTAAACTGAACTATTCCTTTATTTTAAACAATATGTGCATGGTAACATTAATTTCCATATTTTACTAGTTTCTTAGCTTCCTAATATGTTATCAAAAGTAATGTTTCATTCATGCACACAAACTGAAAATCAATATAATTACAAGCCTCTTTAGCTCCGTAATGAATCATAGCACGATAAACAGAAAGCCAATCCAGAACCAAAATAACATCAAACTGTAATAGTAGAAAAAAAAATTTGTAGGAAGTTTCTTTTCACAATGAAGGACTTGATGGTTTTTATAATTTATTTTTATCTCAACATTTCTTCTTAGTGATTCTACCATATGTTCATGATTCATATCTTGATATGGAATTTGAAATTTAGTAATATATTTATGTGAAATGAAAGAGTGTGTATTACCTGAATCAAATAACACATTGGCATAATCTGAACAAACAAACAATGTACCTGATACTACAACATTAGATGTCCCAACATCTGCTGAAGTAGTTGAATAGGATTTCACCCCCCTTTCTCCATGTAGTCTGGATGCTTTCCCTTAGTTGATTTCTTTTTTGGGAACTCATTTACATAATGAACCATTTCATTACACTTAAAACATCTTACCACTATTCATTTCCTGTTTTATCATCTTCGTTACAGTTACGAGCAATGTGACCGGACTTACCTCACCCGAAGCACATTCTAGACATTGATAAACATTTTATAGGATGATACTTAGCACAACTCTTACAATATGGATATTTATTTTTCTTAACTCCAGGCATCATTGATGAATTTTTTCCCTTCGCCTGCCAATTGTACCTCTTATTATGTTATTTGTCAAAGAATACATGATCTTCAAAAAAACTATATTTCCACCTTATCTTCTCATCGAACAAGTTTTTCATAACTCTTGAACTCACAAAAGGCTAATTCTCTTCAATATCGTGGCTTCAGGCCTGAGTAAAATCGATTTATCTTACTACCAAGATCTCAGATGTAATTTTGAGAGTACCTTACCTATAGTGTGAACTTAGATTCATAAGAATCCATTGATTCATCCTCCTGCCTCAATTATAGGAATAGATTTTCCATCCCAAGACAAACCACCTTAAGAATATATTTCTTATGAAACATACCTTTGTTTTCATCCAAATCAAGATCATCAATATCGTAAATATCCCTGATATTTTTCTCTATAGACCACCAATGATTGGCTTCACCTTCAAATTGGTAAACATAAAGACAAGCATTTTGATGTTCTGAAAAACCCTTGACATCAAAAAAAATTCTAGTGCTTTAATCCACCCTTCAGGTAGAACATGGTTAGAGGATCCTCTGAATGATGGGGGTTGTTTCCTCATGAAATTCTCCTCTATTGACATGTTCCTCAATGGTTGATCTAGCTAATCTCGTGCATGGATACCACCACCATTTATAGCCTAAGTCAACTATGCCATCACGGTAACAAAATGATCGGTTCTGATTCCGACCCTCTCAAGTAGCTAATTTCGATGGTTGTTTTCCTTCTTATGTCATCCCAACATAGCCTCCATGTTTCCCCATTGAAAAATCTTTCTAAACACATAAATATCATAGGTGTTGATTCATGATTATCTTTAAATGGTATATCATTTCAATATTACCATAAATTAATTTATTTATATAAATTTAACAATATTCTAACTTCTAATGTTTTTTAAATCCACTTCTCATAACGACTATAAGGACCTGAAGTTAAATCATTACATAATCTTCAATTAAATGAATAATTCCCATTGAGGATATTTTTAGGTTTAGATCTTTATAGAATTAGGTAATAAGATATACATAAAAACATGAATATTACATGCATGGACATCTACTCAGTATCTATATTTTTCATAAAATAAAAACACGTTAAAAAAGAGTCATGTCTAGTTCATTGTTTTAGACATCATGCCTCTTCCTTTATCCCATCATTGACCCTATTACACATTATTTCCTGTAAAAAAACATTTCAAAAACATGGGATGAGCAATAAAAGATCAGTATGGGATGCACAAAGAATGAGAACTTTTAGTTTTTCAAAACAACAATTAACCATGAATAATTTATCATAAGTAATATATTTCACCTTTATAAAGTTGTAAATACTCTTCACTGAATAAAAGATCATTGATTACCCAATTGTAACCAAAATATAACAATAAAACCCATATAAATAACACATATCATTTAAAGGTAACTTAGTACATAAACATACTTAAATGGAATAACTATACAGTCAGCTTCCATACTTATCATTAAATGGAATACCCATACGGCCAACTACCATACCCCATGCATTGGAGGATATAATGTAACCAGACATCCATGTTTATCACGAAACCACCCTTCATATGGTTTATCAATTAAGAACCCATCAAATGTCCAAGTACCATTATAAAATCTTAAAACATACAACAAATATAATTGAAAGAAAGTATTTCAAGATTTCAATCACAATACAACACATAAATATATTTCCATAAAAATTCCACTATAAAAAACATATTAAATACCAAAATACATAAAATATTATATGTTATTTACTTTCTTTTTAAATACATTATTGCTTCTTAAATAAGCCAAAGATCAAATAATACTCGAGGTGGAAGAAAAGGTCATTGTCACCGCTTACGTTAAAAAATTATTTTTTGTTGTTTAGTATATCTCTTCAGAGAGAAAAGATTCCATTTGAATGAAATTAAAAGTCAATTTTTTTTATACACCGTATAAAATAATGTCATGTATAAAACAAAATAATCCTCAATGAAATGAGATTGAGACGAATTCCCTTACCACACATCCAACATGACCCATTCGTTCTTTAATTTTCTGAATAATAAACTAAAGATAATTTCTACTTGCTTAAGAACATTTTTCAATTTCATTATTATTTTTATATAACTTGTTTCCATGTAATAAACATTATGTAATCATTTATTTTAATAATGGTCATTTGTTGATATTTGGTACTTTAGTCAAAAATGGACTTTTTATAAGTACATGTTGTTCATTTGGTCAAATGTTCATTATATACATAATTATATTCATTATTTAGATATCATATATATAATATATACTCATTATATACATGTATTTACAATAGTACATAACATTTGTAGGTAAGAAATGTAATACACCGTTCATGGAGATGATAAGCTGTACGCACGTATGAATGCTAATTTCATTTCTATTTAGTATTTTAATGGAATTAAAACATAGTGATACATAGGTATATTATAATTCCAGTATAGTATAATATATAAAATCATTAACTCCATAAATTATAAGTACCATTTATCGTATGAATGAGTCTTATAACTTTGAGGGGGCGGTAGCCCTCACCTCCTCAAAACAAAATATCCTGTTTACCAATAATGGAAACAATAAAGGTATGTTATATAAGGAAAATACCAAAGCATAAAGAAAAAATTAACATTATATATATCACATATATATACAGTTCCATCTTAATGGACCCCATGAAATGAGTTAGGAGATAATTGAACTATCATCGTTTCGGGAGTCAATAGTTCGCTGTCCACAGAAACAGTATGTTCTTTACCACTTAGATGGAGGTTTGTATAATTGTCTCCAGAACCCTTGTCACTAAAACATCCTAGAATATTTAGGATAATGGTTTTATTGTAAAATAAAGGAATAAAATGAGTTTATGGGGTTTGATAAGTATAATAAAACAAAATAACATAATAGAAGATGTTACCTTTAAATCGGGTAACTCTATTTGTTTTGAAACAAAAGGGTTTCTTGAAGTGCTTTATTCCTATGGTAAGGATTCTCGGATGAAGTGATGGATCTTTTGAGATTATTAGAATAGATTATGGATGATCCAAAGGTCTAGAGAAGTGAGTGAAATTTTTAGGAAGTGATGTATTCTTATAAGGGAGAAGAGGGGATCATTTGGAAAGTATGAAAATATTATTTTATTATATAATGCTTTTTGGTTTCTAAAGGTCAAAAATTCTTTAATGAAGAAGATAAAATTTCCACGTTTTGAAATAAACTCATCCAATAATAATTTGAAAACATTTAGACATTATTTTAATTTTTATCTTCACATTTATTTAAATCATCCATTAATGACGAAAACACCACACCATCATTTTGTCATAAATAATTTAATTTATTTGAATTCAAAAATTTATGAAAAAATTACCATGATGTAAGAATTTTTTTTGTATTTTTAATTAATATTTATAGACAAATATTATATTTATATAACCAAAAATTAATATTTTTTTAGTAAAATAATACATGTTTATGAAAAATTTATTTTTACATTAAATAAAAAAGTTATAAGTGTCATTATCTTACCCAAGTTGATCAATTGGGTATCGAAATTGACTGATGGATTGTATTGGTCTGAAATGACTCATCCAATAAGTTTAGTACATGTCTAAAGATAATTTTATATTATTATGACATTATTTTTACCTTAAATTAACCTAATTACATTTAATCACAGTTAATAAAAGTGAAAAGATATTATTCACCAAATAATATTTTCATTACATTGAACCAAATTTTACTTACTAATGACAAACATGAATGTCATATTTTTGAAATTAAATTCACAGAAGTGGAAAAATTTCATTTAAATGGAAATTTAATTTTTAACCACTAAGTAGTACATTTCACTATTCATCAAAAATTGATGGTTTTGAGAAAAATTCAAAAAATTAAGCCAAAGTTATATTTTATATTCTGAATTATAAAATGATGTACATTTTACCAAATTCAAAACATATAAGTTGGATTAATTAATTTAAAAATAATTCCCATTGTCAAAACAAAAAAATGTGTCTTTAAAAAATAATAACCATCAAATGATTGGAACTTATTTATGTCCATATTCAAAATGAAATTACTTCCAATTAACAACATTGGATTAAATGATGAATATATAATCAATTTTTAATCTAAAATGTATTAAAAGGATTATCTATCCATAAAAATAAATTATATTAAAAGGTGGGTTTGAATTAAAATACATCCTTTTTTCATTATTCATAGAAAATGAATATTATCAGAAAAATACCGAAATTTCATCCAAATCAAATTTTTATTTCCCGATTCTAACGAAGAATTTTATTTTTCCCAATAAAAAATATAAGAGTGACAAAAATTATATTTAAATAGGGGTCTCCATTAAAAACTAGTAATTCGTCCTTATGAAGTAAATTATGCTTTAAATTAGATTCATTCACATTTTGAGACTCCATCATTTATCAGATAAATGTAAAAACATTTAACAGACATATATAATAATTTTGTAGTTAGTTTTTTTCATTCCTGCAATTATAATGGCTAGGCGTTAACTTCTATTTAATATAATAGTATTATATTATTAGTGTGCAATGTAATATTTTCAAGAAACCCATTGTTTCGTATTGGGTATTCCATCGAACATATCTTCCCCTTTAAAGTAAAATTAATATTACATTCACAAATATTAATATATATGAAAAATATCTTATTCTTTCTTTACTTGGGATGTTACATGAAATGTTATTAATATTTGTTATAAATTAAATTATAACTGTAAAATATTTAATATTTTTAAGTAAATAATTAAATTAGGTAGTAATAAATATTTTGTTTTTTTAATATTTGGAAAAAAATTTATTCACCTAAAAAAATGTTAAAAATGGAAAAAATTATTATCAATATTCACTATTAACTTAATGTGTTGTGATAACAAAAATATTTAGTTTAATCATAATATCATTTATGATAATTAATAAATATTTTTTCTATAATATAAATAAATAGTTATTTATGGTGTTAATTACTAAAAAGAATTAATAGTAAGTAAATATGTGTAATTTTTTAAATTTTTTCTAAATTTGTATCAAAATTTGTGTATTACCTATAACTATTTTGGAATAGTAATTTTTAGTGAAATTTTTTTTATAATTATTTGACTTATTGTTATTTTTTATATAAATTTTTCAAATAATAAATTAGTAGTCAATTTTATAATAATTTGTAAAAAATAACAATAATTATAAACTAATAATTTAAAAAAATTATAAATTATGATGATTCATAGTATCATATAAAATAGTGAAATATATAAATTCTTATTACAAAATTAGAAATATTAATTATAACTTCAAATATAATTAACAACCACATTTTATTAATTAATAAATATATGAAACAATTATTAATAATTAATAAATATTTGTTATAATTAGTTCTAAATTTTAATACATCATGAATAGTTTTTTAAATTTGAAATAATTAACGATTAAATTTTTTTTTGAAATTAATAAAAATGTGTAATAATCATTCATTTTGTCATTTTTTTATATTATTTTTGGATAATGAGTGAAAATCAGTTTTAATAAAACAATTATGATGGAAAACTGATTACCAAAATCAAAATAGAGTTGGTATAAATCATTGATACATTGAGATGTTTGAAAACATTATATCATTTTCATCTTAGAATTACCAATTTGATTCTAATTGTAATATTAAATTTATTTTTAAGAAATGTGATCCTAAGAGATTCAAAACAATGAAAAATGACAGAATTCGACATTATGATTCTGGTTTTCATAAAGATTATAAATTTTTTTATCCAAATATTGAATAAACTTTAGTTGAAAATAATTATTCCATTCTAGATACAAAATTTCAATATTTATTAAATTATATAGCAGGACCATCTATTCAAGAAAAAAACAACATAGAATGAAATTCTAAAGCCTAGATAAGAACTATATAAATTTTATAGTGTGTTGAAATATTTTGAGTTGTCTTAATATATGGGATGTCAAATAATTAAATTAGAAGCTCTTCCAAAATTTCTGTCTATTACATAATTCTTTTTGATGTCCAATTGTTCATTCAATAAAATATATTCTCAATTAAGATCCATACATAGATAAATTAATACAATACCTAAAATTATATGTTAATGTATGATATTGTTACCTAATTTGTGTCTTAGTTATCCAATGGTCTATGTTTGTGCAGATAACTTCATTTTTTATTATGGTGATTATAAATAACTTATTAATGTTCTAATATTTGGATAATTATGTTATAATATTGTGTTTGAGAATGATGGTTTTCAGATGATGAAATGGAAAATTTTCGTACGTATGATCAGTTGAATTTTGAGTTAATCATAGAATCTATGTAGAGAGATCTCTTTATTAATATTTAAAAAAAATTTAATACATAAATTTATTTATGTTATTCGCCATTAAGACTATATGATGATTATATCCGAAAATAATTCAAACAAATTATCCCTGGAGTTTTTGTCATGATGGTTAAATGTGATGTATATTCTGTTTCCTATGATGTAAAATTTTAATATATTTTGTAATGATATCCATTTATAATAGTTTTTACTATTTGTAGGACATACATAATGAATGTAAAATTTGGAGATGATTATTAATTCTACAAAATACTCAATCAGAATTTGAAATTTATTTAAAGGGGTAGTTGGGTTATGTATTTTGATCTCATAAATGAATATATAGTGAATTAAATAAATCTATGAATTATTTTATTTATTTAAAAGTTTTTCATCATAATGGATCTTATGTTTAAAATTATTTTATTATAGATGGATTAATTAAGTTATTATATATTGAATCAAATTATACAACAATGCTTAATTTCCATTGGTTTGATAATTATTTATTGTTTTGAGTTCATTCAATACATGGAATTAATATCATTAAATATTACAATCAGAATTCCATAAATGAGCACTTTAGTTTTTCACATCAAGCACTATAACATTATTATGTATATTTATATAATGATTCGAGATATTTAGAGGATTTTTTTCCCTAATAAAAATTATTATTTTTTATTAATAATTATCTTCAAAATGAAACTTGCATTGTTAATGTAAATCATAAAATAACATTTCAAGAAACATCCCTAAATATATCACCTAGTATGTCATAAATAAATACTATTTTTTGACCCATAATATTAAGGGTCGATAATATGGATAATATTGATAATGTGATAACAGATGATGAATCTTAATTTTGTTTTGAATGTGTTGATTATGAATAGGAAGATGATGTCATTAGAATCAGTTTTGATGAAGATGAATGTGATGGATTATTTATTATATTCAAGTATTTAATAGTTTATTATGTTTTATACATTTATTAACCATTATTTATATGTAATATTTATAATTTATTATATATTGAGATAGTATAGATAATATATTCAATAATCTATAGATTATAATGTTTACTTGTTTTATATTTTTTGAATGTATTTTTTTTGGAAATTGTGAATATTATGTACATGGGTTATCTTATATTGTATAATTTTTTTTTATTTTTTTAAGAGTATTTTTCAATATGATATGATTATGGTTTTCACTATTCCTCTAATTTATCCAGTGTTGTGGTTGATAATTTTTTTTAAAAAATCAATACCCTATGATCAATTGGATCACGTTTCATTGATATGTGAAATCAAACATTAAACCACTAGATTTTATGATAATAAATTATATATTTTATTTTAAATATATTTAATTAAATTCTTTATTTCAAATTATATTATGGAATTTAGGGTCTCCTATTAATGATAGAATTAGATTTATTATTCATTATCCATGGGAAATTTTGTATGTGACCATGTTATTTAGTTTTGAAACATCATAAGAACCAAATCCATTGATAGAGATTCTACTATTATTTGCGACTACTATTTCTTCTCACACCGATCTAACTATATAAAACCTTGATAATGATAAAACATTTCCTGCTACAAGATAGGTGATTCTTTTCAAAGGAGGTCATCATGAAGACATCTTATCCAAGGTAGGCATGGGTTCAAATTTTTTTACTGGGTCTCCGATTATCTATACATCAACAAAATTTGGTGATAAATATAACTTATTATATATATATATATATTAATTGTGTATTTTTTATATTATATAATATAAATCTATAAAATTGTTGATTGGGTATGATTTTTAAATGAAAATATACAAAAATTCCAATACATGATATATTTATAGCAACTCACAATGCAAGATTACAGATAATATTTTATAAAAAAAAATTATAAAAATCATTCTATTTTTCCTTAAATATCAAAATATATTAAAACGAACCATATATGGAAATGATTTATTATTCAATTGAGATAAATGGGTATATCGAATTAGATTACTTTTGTGGTTTAGGATTCGATGAGTGGAGTTTGATGTATTGAAAAATTCATTTTGTTGGAAAAATGCTTGTGACCAGTATTGGTTCATGATTGCAACCAACAAGTTTTTATGGTACTCCTCAAACATTATATATTTTCTCGAATGGATATCATGTAGAATCAAAAACATAAAAAACATATTATGATGCGATAATTTCATATGTGGATTAGTTTATATAGTAGATTTATATGGATCTAAATGAGGTGGTTATGAAATTTCATTAGATATATATGATTTTGTTGGAGTATATTTGATGCCTTGAAAATGGTGTTGGTAATTTTCTCCTCCATTGAAACCTTCATGTGATCATTGGTAGCATAATATATTTTGATCCTTAATTATTTTTATGAATGAAAAAGTGTTTTAAAACATATTTTTTCTAATTGACTATAAAATCCACAATAGTTAAATTTTATAAACAAAAAATTGTTGATTTTTTTCTACAAGATTAATAGTGTATTGGGAATTTTTTTATTATTTTTCATCATAATGATCTTTTAAAAAAATAGAAATATTATTTACATGAAAATTATTCAACAATAAATAAATTTTTTTTGGATAAAAAATAAAAAATAATTATGTTGGTGATTATACTTTCAGTGATGTGTTTTTAATGGATAACAATCAAATGTTACTTTTATTGACTTGAATCTCTCAAAGAACTATAACAAAAACAAAAAACATGACTTTGGAATATGATTTCACATCTGCTATACCTACTCTAATTGATCAATCATTGGGAAATGTTCCCAATAAAGCAACATCCCCTACCTATTAAATGAAAATATGAATATTGTTTAGCTTATAATACAAATCATAATAAGGATCCATCTATATAGATGATTTAAAACTATTATTATATAAAACTCTAACAAGTGTAATTGTTTCTCCCATGATACTCCAATATTAATGACACATTCTTATTAAATTTCCACTAGCATTTGTAATATATTATTTATCTGAATATCATATTGATAGTGATATGTTTTACTCATGTGTTCCCATCATCTTAAAAACCTATAAAACACCTTCCACAATCAAGAAGTGAACCATTCCTCCCTATACGATATAAATGTATATGTAATTCCAGGATGAGATATGATCAAAAGGATATATACCCCTCCAATTTCATCCTAAGAAAATGATTCTCATTAAGAGGAAAATGTGTCACCTTTGAAATGATATCGACAACATCTAAATGTATGTCCCTACATCTAGGTGACCTCTATAAGGTCATTATGAAACCCTTGGTGGAATCATCCCATTTCAATTTGGAATGTGTAAGGACTAAAAACGATCAATAAGTTGTTTTTATTGTACCTTCACATTTTGAAAGGTGGAAAACCATTCAAGAAATTTAGTAATCCAATTTCTCATTCCAATAAATAAATACTGGCATCATTTTTAATGATTCATCATGGTATTTCAATGGCATGATATCAATTTGGATGAATGATAACATAAAAACAACATCCAATTCATGTATTCTAAAACCCTTAAAACCCTATGGAAATAAAGGATCTCATTATCATCAATGGTATATGCAGTGGGTGATTTGACATTTGAAAATTTTCACTAATAACTAATGCTAATGGGTTTGAAATTTCTCTCCACCAAACTCGATACAAGTGTTTCGAATCTAAAAATAAAGACACTATGATATGGAAACTCTTGTTTTTTTATACATGCTGAAGAAACATATAGATAACATCAATCAAATCATATTACATACTTCATTCATGAAAAACATGACTACAAAAATATTAGTTTTGTTGTAAAAAAATTATCATTACCTTAAATAGAGTCTATAAAATCTCAATTTTGAAAAACATAATGTAAAAAATCTATATCCTCCATCTAAGAATCAAATCCCTTTATGTGAATATTTCTATTAGTCTTTTGTGGTTTATATATACAAATGATGATTCCCCTACAAATAATTTATCCATCATTGTAAGGAATGTGTAAATATTGCTAAAGCTTTGTTAGGAATCATGTAATTATTTACATGACTGCTCAAATATTCAGACCTTTACATGATGAATTAATCCCATTCCAACAACAAAATTCCTCAAAAAAATATATAGGAATTAAAATAAACAGTTTTACCTCCATCTAAACATGTTTTAATCATGATCAATACTATGGTTAACATTACTTTTAACACTAGAAATTCCATTTCACGAGCTCCATGACATGAAAATTAAACACCATTATTCGTTAAGGTTGATTTTTGTTCTACAAGTTTTTGAATCTTATGAATGAAAGACTAATAGTAAATATTTTTCCCTAAACATCACCATATACCAAATAAGATTGTAGAATGATCCTAGTAAAGAACATCAATCACATTCACTTGATCCATAAATATCCTATATTATTAAATAATATGTCTGTTGATGTGAACATTATCAATAAAAATGTGGATTTTTGTTATTTTACATAAATTCTCACTTTCTGCTCTATATATATGTTATTTTACTCCACCAAATAATGTTAATTTTAATAATACACAATTATATCATCCATAAAAAGTCATCAAATTCATCATTATATGTGCGGAAAAAAATATTCATCAATTCCATGAAAACATCATGTTCTATTATTTTCAAAACAAAAAAACAAAACATCTATATCATCCATACCTTTATTTGAATTCCATGTGTGGTATATCTAAGAGTATCACAATCACATATTTGTTGACAATTATAAAATATATTTTTGATACATTCTTTTCCCCGAGATATATTCAAAGCTATCACTGATACATGGTCATGTGTACTAATTTATAAAAATATGCTGATTCTACTAATAGAAATAAAAAAAACATGAGGGTACCATCTTCATAATAATATAGAATCACAGGTGAACCCCATGTCGATATACTATAAATGATAAACCCTTTTGCTTCCCAGTCATATAACTATCTCTTGAATTCTTGATGGTGAGATGGAGATATCATGTATAAAGAATTATTTACTATTTTTATTCATTGAGAAATATCAATTAAGAAGACCAACTCTCTCTCAATAGGTATCCCCAATATATATATATATATATATATATAGAAAATAAAACTAAATCATCCCACAAAAGTAGAAATAATATACTATCATTTTCATCAATATTATAAAAAAATACATATTATTTGGGCTATCACTCCATGCTACCCATGGTTCTCAAGTCTAGCTTCGCATTCCTGGAAATTCCATTTTCTATTATGACTATAGCTATTTCTGATATGGGATTTTGTAGAAACCCACAAAATTTAACAGTAAATATGGTCATGATATGTTACTAAATATTAAATCCCAATAATTATTTCAATGTAGTTCATCTAGAGGATAAAAATTCATGAAATTATATAAATATCAATCTCAATTGGGAACACCTTACATGTACATAAACATTGTTGTCATATTCACATTAGAGTATAATGAGAAATCAAACATCAAATGTATCCAATATCAATTCCATGGAAGTACACTAATAATGATGATATGAAAAATTTAGATGTCTCTATTTAAAATACCATAATATAATGTATGGGATTCTAATATCATATGTCAAAATATAGATGGATCAACACTCTAAACATGTTTTATATATTGTACTTCATGTAACTAGCTTGATCCATGAAACTAAAACACAACATGTTTTCCATTAAGAGGTCTAGTGAGTCACATATAAATATTTTAATTATACATTCCTCAACCTCATCCAAAACCATGGAGAATATAGTAAGTGAATCCCTAGAACATTTCCAGTCATGGGGATAATGATCATCCAAATGAATTTTGAAACAGTGTATAAATTATCTGTAGTGGAATAACATAAAATTTATGTAAACAGATCAGAATATATATCATTTTGATGAAGAATTGACAATCATTTTGGTCTTATTAAATCTATGTAATCACATGAACATTATTTCATACAGATGGAATTCCACAAAACTACCAATGCAGATACATTGGCCTCAAATACTCTGATTAGAACCAACATGGAGTTTCTTTCATACACTAGATGAACTACTTCCGTACCTAGAGTTTAGAATATTATTAAATATACACTTAAACATAATAAACTTTAACACCATGTTTTGGGCCTAGTTCAAAATTAAAAACACAATATCCCATCTAGAGACATTCAAATTATATCAGATGTCACACACTAGGCCATCCTCAAAGTGTATCACCCCAGATATCACATCACTGGTAAATATTAGTGACAAATTATAGATCTCCATGATATGATAGGGATTATCCACAATAGTCATATTTCCCTACCCTATGTTTATAAGCACGCTATGTAAATTAGCTCTCACCATTGCTGGAAATAGGAAATCACAAAAGCGCAAATATAAATCACTCCAAGATATTACTTTTTTATACACAAATAAATTCATAACGTCCCACCAAATCATGGAAAAACCATCGATCATGTATGTGATGTTCTTGATAATCCATAATAGATTCATCCACTGATGATCTAAGATACATAGAATGGAATATATCATTGAATAAACAACCCTAGGTAAACTATTTCCAAAGAATATAGGTTGGTGCGGTGGCTGGAACTCCCCCATTAATAAGATAATTGTTTCTATTGGTCATTAAGATCTCTCTATAGACTAATATAATATACTAAAACAATGTATATTCTTAGTTTCAGTGTTCGATGTTCATATAAAAGGTGGGACTACTAGAGGTTTTTCTTTTGGAACAATTTTTTGGTAAGTTCCCACTATCTTAAGAGCATTCACTTCCGCACCATCCTATCAATTGACAAAGGAATGATGTGGAACCATATATTTACATTTCCCAAAAAACACCTAAACAAATTTATAATGGAGGATAATTAATAAAATTATTATATAATTCTCATAATGTCAATATTATGACGATGTTCCAACCGAGCTACACAAATCAATGTTTTTTTATTAGAATATTCCTTTTTTATTTATAGAGTATCTTTTAATTGGATTCTCAATTGTATGTTATAGTGGAAAGGAAACATTATATTTTAATTATAACAAATATATTATTGGAACCAATTAATTCAGGAATAATTATATTCCAACATATTTATTTATACAATAGTTTAGAGAGATGTTTCATTATTCCCATTATATAAATATAATGATTTATATGTTACAATTTTTACATGACATAAATACAACATAACTTTTTACATTCATTATCATGATATATTAAACCAATATATATTTATTCAGTTATACAGATCAATATTCAAATTTATAGTATAATAAAATTTATATAATAAATTTTTTATCTAATTAATTATAACCATTTCACATATTAGTCCATGTATAAAAAAATCCATGTCATAAACATCTGATAATTCATTATTTAGGTTGTCACTATCAACCTATATAGGATAAATATTTTTAGGTTAATGAAAACACATAATGGAACAAATAATTTATCCCTCCTTCTAGTAATATATATTAATAATAATACACGTTTATAAACAAATGAACATTTGATATGAAACATTCATTTCATGAAATTAGAAAAAACACATCTTGGACTATTTATGACATATAAATCATATGTACCTACCTTGTTTAAAGATGTATGATTAATTGAAATTCTCTCCCCAAGGTAAAAATATTTAATAATAAAACAAATTCAAAAATCATATCTTATACCAACTATTTATATTTTTATAAATGTTTCATAGGATGTCCATAAAAAAAGTTCTCATTATGTGCCACATAAATTTTACCAGTAATTAGTTTGGCTACTCTCATGCATTGGATCGTCGCTAATTCTATAATATCATAATTTCAATTTTACCACCCAATAATAGTAATAAAATAAAACATTTATTTTTTATAACATTGTTATGTACCTATCCAAGTTCAGTAATAAGTATCTGATCATGGCATTCAACATGGACTCATCCTCACCTCCTCATATCCTAGAGGGTACCCACAAATAGATTGGGTATGCAGCTGTATTTTTGAGAGACTATACCCTCTTTATTAGTGTGATACACATCAAAGATAATAGTAAATAAAATAATATAAACAATATAGTAAAAAATGTGACTAATAAAAGGATGTTGAAATATTCGATGGCATAATAGTAAGAAATAAATAGTCCTAGAAAATTACATTTTAAAATACATGATGTCATGTTTTCAAATTTATTGGTAAAATAAGGGGAATAGGGAAATATGAATGAAATAATATATTCAAAAAAATATACAAAATGAATAAAAATATACCCATGTTCATCCCCAATACCATGTAAGTTACTACTACACAACACCAAAAAATAAAATCAATTATATATAGTGAGTAACAATGCCTTATCCCCAAATATATATAATTAGGCTATTTGGGTACCATTAAATTGGGTACACAGGGTGTGAGGTTATTGTATTTGGATTTTACAAATGAATATTATGTTTGACACTATTTTGGACACGCAACACCAGTTTTAAATGACATCGAATATATATTACCATTATAACAAAGCCATTAAATTGATGGTTATTTATATTATAATATATATATATATATACAACAAAATATAAAATAAATAATAAATTCTTAGTAAATAATAACAAAAGTTTTTGAAATGACTTCATATTCTTCGAAAATATATTTTCATCAAAAAATATTTTTTTACATTTATATCAAACAATTATAAAAAGTTTATAGATCATTATCAAATTAGTTTTATACAAATAAAATAACTTTATAATAATATTTTCTCAATTAAATTTCATACATAATTTATAATATTATAGGAAATGTCAAAATTTCATTAAGTACCGAAAATGAATATTTTTATAAAAATATCATTTTATTTTATAAATTTAAATAAATTAAATGTAACATTATATATTGAATTTTATATAATGTAAATAATTATTTTTATTTACTTTTAATATAACTAATTACAGATGAATGATATATATATTGTATTTTTTATGGGTTTATTTTTAGGTTTAAATACTCAATTATTTTTTCAGGATACTTTTTATATTACAATTTTTTTTCCTTTTTAATATATTAAAAAAACTAATTAATAATATTTAAAATATAATTTTTATATAACATATGTATAAATTTCATTTTTAATTGATAAAATGATGATTAAAACTTATAGACTTATTATAAAATCATTCCATACTTTAAAAACGACTTTCATGAAAAACATAATTTTCATCAGGTGTACCAGAAATAATTAAAATTATTTTAAACCATATCTATAAATTTATTTTGAATAGTTTATTCTATAGTTTGAGGTCATTTTATTTAAAAAAACTTGTAACTATAGTTTATTCATAGTTGAAAATGAAAATTATGAAAATATTTTTTCCATTATTTGTGTAAAATTTTATATATTATGGGGTTATCCAAAAAATAAAACTTTTTAAATGACCTATAAAAATAAATAAATTTAGTTATATTTAAATATATAAAATATATATCATCTAATAATCAATAAAATATCATTTTAGAGCCTTTTGGCTTTTGAACATGTGGTTATAACATTTTGTTTTCAAAATATACTATTGTGAAACTCACCTCACATATGAATGACAACCCCTATCCTCTCCACTTCACTCCATAAAATCCATTTATAACATCAAAATACTACAATATATTTCCCTAATTAACTTATAATAAATTAGGACACATGGTTTGATCATAAATCCATTCTAGGATATCTTTTGTTCATAACCTATGGAGGTTTTCAGTATATGTTGTGTTGTGTTTACAAAATAATTTTTTATTTTATTTATTCATAAAAAAATTTAAACTATTCATCAATTATGAGGATATAAATTAAATATTTTCTACTATATATTCGTATGTTATTATGTTAATTTCATAAAAAAATCAATATCTTCTTCAATAAAATGGGAAATAAAATAATCATTTCATTTAATGGTGGACAACTGCATCATGAAATGGTGTTATTTTTTTCCATCACCTATAATGATAGTTATAATATTGGATTTAATTTATCTATATGAAATTTAGTGTATAATAGTACTCGTATAAAACTTATATCACATATAACATATTAATTTATATTCTGTTGGTGATATGATAATGTCAATCATGGGTCTGATAGACAAACACATTTTAAAATGATGATATTGGTATTTTTGTAAAACTTTTGATGGATGGAAATGGATATACTAAGAAATAAATGATATATTTATGAAGTAGTTATTTGTAATGAAACAAATCATCTCAAAACACATGATGTGGTCTTTACTAACTTTTTATTCAAATATTACATTAAAATAAATTAAATAAATGATATAATCGTATGGTGTAATACATAAAAAGGTTATTATTAAATAAAAATATATATATATTATTTTATAATTGATAATATGTTTTATTTTAGATAAGTGTTTTCAATATTGACGTAATATATTCCTGAAGAATTTCTTTGACTCATCTATTTATATCTTTTTCTAATATAAGCTGAAATAATTTAACGTTACATAATGTGAAATACTGTTTTACTCATGAAAGTATTAATGAAAATTTAATAGGTAATTTCATTCATTACTATTAATAATCATATATTTTAAACTACATATGGTATATATTCTATTTAAAGAATCATTATTTTTTCTATTTATAGATTATGAGATTTTCATGGAACATGTTTCAATTCCATGGGGATATCATGATATAAAATGACATTCATTTTTTATTTGATTAAAAATTTAATGAATATAAATGTTTTATTCGTGAATAATACATGGAAATAATTTTTGATTAATTTTTTTCCCTGATGTATCTTATACAAAGGTTTTATTCCTATTATAGGTAACATTTGTGTGTGATATAACTCATTCTATTGGTGTAAAAAATTGTCCCAGGTGATCTTTATATAGATTGACTTTTTAGTGTTCTATGATATCACTTGATTTTATTGTGTAATGTTCCTTATCATTAGTGAAAATACTGAGAGTGTTTTTTGTGGATTTATCTTATGGATCTAACAGTCTTCAATTTATTTCTGAAAAGTTATTAAAATGTTTTTTTTAAAAAAAATTCAAATATACACAAATATTTTTATTACACTTGATATGTGTTCATAATTATTTATTTGATCAATAGTAAATTAACATGATTCAGGATTATTAATTCATATGACTATTTCTATTGATAATTTTTTATTATTTATTTCATGAATGATGGTCGTAGTACGTTGTAGAATGATTATTAATATTTTATATTGATGCACATAGAATATTTAATAATACCATAATTCTATGAATATAAACAATTATGAAACTCATTTTTAATGCTTATTTATTCCTCACTATGTATTTTAGGTCACCATTTTTATTTTTCATATTCCTTGGGAAATAATTATTGTTAATTTAATGAATTCAATATAGACTGATTTCATTTGTGATTATTTTTATGGGATACAATTATGTTTCAATGTGAAATATGAAAATATAGGTTTAGTTGGTTATTCTAATTATATTTATTTACTATTTTATTATGAATAAAACAATTTCTTAGTTTTTTATTATTTTTTAAAACAATAAACCTAAATATTCTAACATATCAAATATATCAAAAATATCTTATTTGATGTAGGTTTTTCATGAAAAATAATTGGGACTCATTCAGCAGTATAAATTCTAGAAATATAATGATAGGTTATTAAAAAAAATACATAGGATCCCGGATTGGTATTATATTAATGGTTATGAGAAAAGAGTTTATATAATAATATAGATTATAATATTTTCTTGTGATTTAATCATAAAGGATATTGATTCTATCATTATATTATGATATTTATTTTAATTATATGTTTAATGACGTAGAAATATATTTTTATGTTTTAAGATATTGTATCACGATGTGATTAAGTGCATGCATTTTAGTAGTTTCAAATCTAATAAATTACTTGTTTTAAATAATTCAAATCATATTAATTTTTTGGAATATGTTTTAATTCATTGATAACTCTTATTATTTAAATGATCATCAATATTGATGAAATTATGGGAACCCATGTCTTACGATATAGATAAATATGGAATTGAAATTTTATTAATGATATTTGAAAATAATATCACTATATATTTATATATTTGGGCTTCTAATATGAATGATATGTGATAATAACTATGTTTAAAACACTGTTTAATTTGGATATAATGGGGATATATTGAATATAGTGTTATTTATTTATGAAATGTTTTTTTTGAATATTGGGTATCACTATTGGAATAGTTAGATTAATGTATGAAAAAATTATATAAATGATTTTTTGGGAATTGTTTTACCTTTTTCAATCCATTTATGGTTTTAAGGACTATTGATAAGACGACTATCTTATTTTCCATGTATGGATATGTGAACATTTAGTTATTTATTTTAGATTGTCAATTATTAAAAGGTCTTCTTGATTATTTAGCATTTTGTATAAAATTAAGAAACTACTGTGGAATTTGTCATATTTTTAAATTTAACATATCATGTGTTTATATTTGTATATATTATTATTAAAGATAGTAATGACTTCCAAAACTCTTTGAAATTGATATTGAAAATAGATTTCATCCTATTATCATAATATCAGATTATTAAACATTTTTTCTCACACCTCGTTCATTTGTGGTTTTGAGTGTCCTCACTTTATCATGATCATTCCTCCATTTATGATCAAAGATATATGATATTGTACATAATTATATTTTCATAATGAATTTCATACATTTCTTCTCTTAATATCCCAATAATGTTTCCATATTTTGAATCTTAGTAATGTTTCTTTTCATATAACCGTCATATTCGGAGGACGTAATTTATTAATAATCTATTTAATTTTAAAACATAATATTTTAAATGAGGAGAATTTTTTTATATAATATTCGATTAGGAATTCCTGTATTTAATTACTTATAAGATATAAAATCACAATAAAATAACCATTAAATTGGTGGGTAGAAATATAATTAACTACTATATTAAATATATATATCTGGATCAATCAATAATTATTGATAAATTCTCAGTAAATAAGAATTTTTTTATTAATGTTAATTTATTCCTATTTTTTCATAAAATTAATTTTTATTTACATATATCATAAAATAGTGAAAGCATCCTCATATTTTAGATAAAATTATTTAACAAAATAGAAATCATTTTTAAAATCATCATATCAATATTCACATAGGGTGATCATTTGAGATTTTATTAAAAATATATATATTTATGTCGGAATGTCATGAATGATTATTTTTGTAAAATTTTAGATTTATTTTAAACAAATTAATGATATAATTTTCGTTATTCATTGAATTTATAAGGAATTTTCCTTAAATAATACATAAACATGAGTAATAGTCAATAATTTAATTAACATTAAATCTAGGATCATTTTTTTTTGAGTATTAGATAATAATGTCATATCTAATACATTACATTACCATGTTATACAATTTTTATAGTTTCGAAGAGTGTCTATTTTTTACACATATAAAATTGTTTAAAAAATAAAGCATAATATCTCTTATGGAACTCTTCATGAATTCCAACATGACTTTTCCAATCCCATACTCACTATTAAATCCAGTGAAAAACATTTAAAAACATGGGATGAGCTTAAAAATATAATTATGGAATATTAAACAACTGAGAAGATTAGTAATTTGAAAATAAATATTTCTCATCAAATCCATTTCTGGAGAACTTAAAATTTTACTAAAAAAATTTAATATAATTCATTAAGAAAAATCTTTTATTTTACCTTTTTTAAAAAAATTACTTCTATGAAATTTCATTATAAAAATGAATATTCACTTATATACATTGGTACATCCTCACATTGAACCATTATAGAACCCCTAAAGAGCCCTTATAGATATTAACAACCCTGAAACCAACATCTAAAATAAATATATGGATAATATAATCTTTACCCAAAATAGGATATATGAATTTACATTTGATAAAAAAAATCTTGAAAGGGAACCCCTAAATAAAATAATGTCTACATTGGTTGAAAATTAATTATCTATTTATATACCATGTTATGTAATCATATAAAATTTTATTTATAACTTTTTTTATTTAAATGAAGTCATATCACGTTGGGGATGTGGTCTTCCATATGTTCACAAATGAATTTATCACTTTTTTAGTGTTTTAAAATATGTAAATGAAACTCATATATTATACATCCAATAATAAAATTATTTCATGAATATAATATATTTTTAAAATTTTTAAAATATTTATAACTAAATCCATCATTATTACATTCAATGTAATTTCTAAAAATATCACATCTCTTTGAGGTGGAGGCAACCCATACATCCACAATCGAGATTATCATATTACCGTAATATAAAAATAATAAAGGTATGTGTTATGTAAAAATAAAGAGGTCTAAATACATCATAAATATCATATATGCTGTATTATATTAGTTTTTCCATTATATTTCACATCCATGATATGTGGTAATAGAAAACCGAATGACATCATTTCATGAGGACGTAAATATCCTCACCCATGAACGGTATGTTATTTGTCGATTTGAATGTTTTTTATATTGGTCAAGGTATAACACTTTAAATGAAATAATCTCATTATATGGAGGATACTAAGGTAGTTATATAATCAAGATATTATGTGATATTATGGGAGTGGATAATGAATCAATGTAAAAAATTCATGTCAACAAAAGTTACCTCTTCTTCGTGTAACTCCTTTTGGATTCAACCAAAAGGAATCATTGATTAGATTTATGTACAATTTTAGGAATCTACTGTGAGATTGGGGGTGTTATTATATTAATTTGGCAGGATTTGGATGATAGAATGTTACTTTAGAGTTATGAAGTAGTGAGGGGGGTTATTTCCATTTTATAGTGGAGGGGGTGTGGGAATAATGATAATATAAAATTAAAAACACCAAGGAGAGGTCTCTCTTATATAATTTTACTCAAATAATGAACTGGACTTTAGAAAGGTGGATATGTGATTGAATCCAGGAAATAAAATTGTTTTTAGACATGTACATAGGTTATTAGGACTCGTAAGACTAATTTTTTCCACTAAGTTACAACATTTATACATTAAACACTATAATTAATTTTAATTACATTCACTAATCATTTTTTTCAACAACTATATTGACATTATTATAAATTAAAAATTAATTTAATTCCAGGTATTTAATCTATTTTACCAAATTCTATCCATGTAATTGGATGATATCAATTTATAATTTATCTTATAAAAGGGATAACTATGTAGGGTTTTAAAGTAAATATGTTCAAAAAATTTATAATATTCAATATCTAATTTCAATTTTGGAAAATATCAAATAAAATAAATTATCTCCCCTAATATAAATTTTACCTATTTATTATTTAAAACCAAGTATAATAATAATTTTACTATATAAATTATGTAGATGAAAAAAAAATCAATTAAAATTTATAATTATTTATTAATCTTAAAAATATAAAAGTTATCAGGAAATTATAAAAATAAAACAAAAGTGAAATTTTTTTTTATTAAAAAAATGAATTTAATTTTTTCTTTAATGATTATAATGTTGTTGAAAAAAATTTAAAATAGGTGCGGAAATAAAATGTAGTAAAATAGTGATTTAGAAACAATTGAGTTTTAAAGTGTAAAACGTGATTTATTATTACCTGATGAATATAAAATTTATTACATTAACATTTAAATATATTTTTAAATAAGATTAAACATTATATATTTAGTTCTATTAATTCCCACCAAAAGGATGTCTAGGAGATAGAAACCACATGATTTAATAATATTGACAAACTATTATTTTTCAGTATAACTCAGTCTTGTATTTAATGAAGGAATTTATTTATGAAATCATTGTATTAAATCATATAAAGAATTAAATTAGATTCCAATTTAGGATATAATTACAAAACAATTCATAAATATTCTTTAATATTATTAATTATTATTGTATCATTATCTTAGATTATACATCCACCCTTTTGGAAATTTATTCTTTAAAAAATATTCAGTTATCAAAAAAGTGGGAATATTTTTCCCTCATGGAAATTTGAGATTCACATGTGGTCTCTTATTTCGTATGATTACATACATAAAATCATAACATTATGTATGATGTTATACCACAAAACATTCACTATGTGATTATTAAACTAAACTGGTTGTTCCTCAGAAAAATTTCCCGCCCAACTGATGTACTTCCGAAATCAAAACATGAGATGAAACTTGTACACATTTCAGTAACATTGAAAAAGTAAATAAATTGTGAAACTGGAATAATATCATTAATAAATCCATTAAATATCAAACAAATCAAAATTTCTAAAGTATATCATTATTTCCAATGAATAATTGTCACTACTTTCCCTTCTTACCAGAACACATCACACATTTCCATGGAGAATCCTTTTGGAAAACAAGATTACCAACCTCAAAATAATGATCTTTTTTTAGGATACCCAGATAAATTTTATTCCATATCAGAAAATCCATCATGTGTCGATGAATCATTGGAAAATTTCCATAAATTTCTTCTACCTGCTCTAGTCTCATCAACATCTGTTTTTCTACATCATTCCAAATATCTTGTGTCTTATACCACAACTATATAATTCCAACAATGGGTGAATATATATAATGTAATAAATATTAATAATATAAGAAACCATATCCATGTATATTGGTTGTTATTAAGATACCATGTAATCCATTGAAAATGTACGAAGCATATCTTTAATTATTATAATCATTTATATAAATGTTCCTTTATATTGGGTATGAGGAGAATTACTACAATTTAATTCAGTATATAATGATTCATGATGTCCTTTCCAAAAAAAATTGATGTGACCCTTTGATCACAATCTAATACAATGGAGATAGGGACTACCTGTAACATGATGATCTATTTTATATAATTTATATAAATATTTTATAAAGGCTTTAAATCCAGAATGGGAATAAAATGTAAATATTTAGTTAATTTATAACAAAATCACCCAAAATATATTTTTACTACAATAATAAAATTAAAATACTACAAATTAATCCATCGATATATTCTCACATTTTCATTCATATACTAGAAACATTTGTGCCATCCCCTTCGGTAACTATCATTTTCCATTATCCTGATGACAACTAAAACAAATCATAGTAAAGTCATCAATGGATATATTAATTTAATTCCATCATTAATAAAACATATGGTATAAAAAAATCTACAAGATTCCTAGATGAATGAAAAAAGGAAAACATTTCACTTTAGTAAACAACTATTTTCTCATCTATTGAATCAAAAGTCATACAAAATCATTTTCCAAATCGAAAAATACCTAATTCTACAATATTAATATTATAAGTTATATCATTATTAAAAGATTCTATATTTTTTATAAAATATTGATACAACTTATGATCAATATAAATTCATTTCTATAATTTAAGTGACACAAAAACCTGATTCAAAACAAATCACATCTTTACATCCACAACATCTTGGATAAAATTAAACACAAATCATCACACACATTTTTTATGTATCTAGGATGATAATTAAATATTAAATCATAATCCTTGATTAGATAAAAACATATTCTGGGTCTCATATTCCATTAATATAATATGAATTTATAATTCAATCATTTTTGATCGATATCTATTTATAGCATTACTGTATACGAATGATTCCTCAAATTTGGGAATGTAAAAACAATAAAAGTATATTCCAAATAATGTGTTAGGAATATTTACTCAAGAGTTTTCAATTATCATGAAGCATATTAAATTACCGTATCATATTCTATTAGGACTAAACTGGAACCATTTACTAAAACATCATTGTAGATTAAAAAATTTAACTTTTATAGAAAAAGGGAAAACTTGGGAATTGACCAATATTTTTTCAGTTTTAGAAAATAAATATCACATTATCCAATCAAAATAAACTTACTTCCCATTAATGCTGACATATAAAGTTCTTTAGATAAATGAGAAATGTTTATACAAAAATAATTTGGTATAATATAAAAATCCATGATACCTACACATTTTTGTAACCTAGGTAGGTCATGGAAACTCGTCAGCAAAATTTTTTAGCATGGTAAAAGTATTTCCATATTTGGAGACAATATGTACATCGAATGAAATTTGATTCAATCAAAATCAACTCTTAATTAAAATTGTATAATTTTTTTCATTTATTGTTTTATAAATTTTCCTTGATTTCCTTTCATGATCCTCATATAATTTATAATATTCTATAATTTCATCTCTAAAATAAACCATAATCTTTCCCAAGATACTTTTTCTCTCTTAGTCGATCAATAGTAGAGAAATATTTATAAACTCATCCATTTATAAGGTATCAAAAATTTTCACATTCTCTTGTATTATTAACCATTTCCCACCACTAATTTTCTTCACATGGTAAATGATAAATTTAAAGAGTTAGCTTTCGGTAATCCAAAAATCCCATGACAACAAATAATTTTAAAAGGAATTAATTAATTATTTATGTACAATATTTTCTTATGAAGCAATGAATGATGCAGGATGTTTCACAATGAGATTATAGAAAAAAAATATTTTTCTTTCATAGTAGATTAGGATCCAATCTTGAATGGATACCACCACTATTTATCACCTAAGTCAAATGATACATCATTGTAACAAACTATTCTAGTTTGATATCGATTATATTAGGATGATCATTTCGAAATTTATCTTTCTCTCAGTTCCATCCCAATACTGCAAACTTTTTCACTAGGAGGAAAATAATTGATAAATGACCTATTATAGATAAAGCAACATAGAAAATTTCAAAATCTATAATATTTTCACTCGACAGTTTAGTAAAATATTCTAATGGAATGATATAATATAACCAAAACTCTATAGTTATCTAATTGGTCATTAGATACAAACCATATTATCACAACTTTAATCATTACATAATAATAAAATTTAGTCAATAATATAATTGATTTCCCATTTTATATCTTTTCATTCATAGTTATTTCAGTATTTAGGCCATATATAATACATTATAGAACCATATAACATAATGTGTATAATACAAACAATATCTGTTTTTTCAACCATGTAATACTTTTAAAATTTTTAGTATGATTACTTTTATGATAAATCATCATTTCATTCAACACGACTTCTTCCAATCCCTTAATAATTATTAAATAGTTTAGAAAACATCAAAAATGTTAGAAAAGTACAAAAATATGAGTAATTGATATAATAATATTTAAACTGTGAGATAATTGATAAACATTAATACCCATCAATACCCCATTCCTTAAAACATAACTTTTTACAGAAAAAGTTAATTATTTTAATATATTAAATATATATTTTTTAAATTTGAAAATAAATTACATCCAATATAAATCAACATAAAAAAATTCATCTATATAGCATGGTAAATCATTACATTAAACACATACAGAACCCTTATGGATCAGAGTAACAATATACAATATAATTCCCCATAGAATATGATCAATACCCCAAAAATGAAATAATGTTTTTTATTTATCAAAACACGAAATCATGACATGGAATCCAAATATAAAATAATTTCCATTATATTGGATAAGTTATTGTATCCATGTATATTTAGAATAGAAAAATACTTTTCTTATTTTTCAAAAAATTAACTATAAATAATGTAAATAGATTATGTTTGGAAAAAAACCTAAATTAAATTCAAAATATTAATTTAATTTAATTTATGAATATTTTATATAAATAAACATATAAATTAATATCAAGATTATTGACATAGAGGAAAATATTTTTAAATTATATCTTGAAAAATATTAACTGATATTTTGATAGAAAAAATCAATGTGTCCCATAAAACTATGAAATTGTAGATTCATAAAACATTTAAAATAATAAAATGGAAAATTTTAATATCATGAAACTAGATAGAATTCATTATATAATATTTAATATTTTCTATATACATATTACAAGATAACAGTAGTGCATAATATCATTATATGACTTAAGTAATGGAGGTTTGAATAAAAATTATTCTTAGAGACCGACATGTCACATGTTTATTTATATTAAAAAATAATACACCTATATTAATTATATAAGAACATAATAATCTCTTTAATGTTTATAATTAATTTTATTTTTCATATTATAATTTTTTATATATCTACGTAAACTATTAAGTTTACTTCTAGTATTTTGACAATATTATGATTATCTGTCAATAAGAGCTTTTGTAGGATAACTAATGTAAAATGAGACATTATATAAAAAAAATAAATTAATAATAATTTAATAAATATAATACTTATGAATAATTTTATTATCAAATCTAATCTTGGATGTTGGATATGAAAAATGAACCAATTTTACAATCATCGAGATTGTAGGTCATATGTGTATGGGTAACTTTACCATTTTTCAATGATAGTTATGGAAAAAAGTTATGTAAAATTTATCAATATGTAATAATAAATATCTATTAAATATAATATTATTTAATATAATATAGATATACATATTTAATTCATTTGATGTAAAAGGAATCACATCATCTTGGGGAGTAGATTCTTTACATGTCAATGAATACCGCTGTATCTTTTGTTTGTGAAAGGGTGTTAATGAAAATTATATCATCTATATCTATAAGTTAAATTATATCATGAATATAATATATATTTCAAATATTTTTAATATTTTTAATTAATACTACTATTAATATATTCCATGTAATTTTTTAATATAATTTACCTATTTGAGGAAGCTGTAGTTCACATATCCCCAAAAAAGTTATTATAGTCCGACCAAATGGAATGCATGGATTTATGTGTTATATAAAAATTAGAGAAATGTTATTAATAAATTAATATATTTTATATCATATAAAAATAGTGTATCCATAATAATTTCCAATAATGAGACACAGTAATGGAAAAATAAATGACATCATTTCACAAGGTGGTAGTTTGTCGTACAGATAAATGGTATCATTGTTATCAATTTGATGGAATTGTGTGTTGGTGTAGGTTGAAAACTTGAAATAATAACATATCATTATATTTAATATATAATGGTGAATATATAATCATGATGAATATTTAAATAAAGGTAGCAGATAAGGGAGAAAAGTAAAATTTCCATGTGATGAAACATACATGTTCTTCTCATAATTCCATTTGGTTTTCACCAAAAGACATCGTGGATATACTTTTTCTTATTTTTAGGCCTCAAGAATGATCATAGGGATGTTGTTAGAACATTTCATCGGTTTTGTGAGAGTCAATGGATCTTTAGAGTGGTAAAGAAGTGAAGGGATGTAGTGTTCCTTTTTAAAGAGGAGGGGTGTGGAATTCTTGTACATATTAAATGGTAGACACTATTGCAGTGTATCCCGCACATCATGTGACTCCAATAATGAACCAAATTATAAAATGTGAAATTAAATTGTATAATTTTATTCCAATTGATTGAGGAAAAGATCATACATATTTTGTAATATATTTATTATAGTTTAACCACAATGTAAACATAATTTTAATTTAATCAATGTAACTAATTTACATTTCAATCACAAATATTTTTTTCCAATAATATATATTATAGTATTATATATTATAAATTCTTATATTCCAAAATATTTAATTTATTTTACCAAATTATCATCATAGAAATATATGAAAATAATTTAAAATTAATCAAGTATACACAAAGAAAAAGTAGGTTCTTTGAAGAAAAAGTTTTCAAAATATTGCATTGTTTTTATTTTTATATTCAATGTAAAATTATTTCCAATGAAATAAATTTTCTTAAATCATTTAAAATTAATCTATGTATACAGTAAAATGAACATAAACATATTTTTATTATATATATTATTTAGCTAAAAATTATGTTCTCAATCATAATTTTGTATTATTTAATATTTACCATAATATGAATGATTAAATAAAAATATACTCCGAATATTATTTTTGATAACTAAATTTCATAAAATATGTTTATTTTTACATAAAAAAATTTTAAATCTGAAAAAAAAATTAATATGTGTGCGTCATTAAAATATTTTAAAAATTATATTTCAGAAAATAGTAATTTTGAGTATATAATTGGATTTATTGTTATATAATTACTAAAAAAATTATTTAATAATATAAAATAATTTTAAAAATTGTTTAAATATGAATTTTTTCATTTTTATTCACACTTGTCAATATAATATATAGGCTATAAATACCACATTAAATAACATAAATAAATGTATATTATTGTTCATTATAACTCGATATTACATGAAACACAAGATTTTGATGAACTTGTTTTGTTGTTTATGGAATGTTTTTTTATTTATCATACATTATAGTGTTAAATAACTATATTATTAAAAAATATAAATTTATATGAAAACAAATTATTTTTCATTACATAGTATTTTATTGTATTCTATTTCATGTATCAAATGTGTGACAACTGACCATATAATCCCAGAGACGATGCAATATTTTTTAAAATTTGAATAGAATTGAAATTAAAATATAATGGGACCAAATATTTTTATTTTTAGGTAATATATATTACATTAATGCTACCCATATTACATTGGTGAAAAGAAAATATAATACGATACATAATAATATGAAATGATCAACATCCTTGAAATATCATTGAACGATTTCATTGACATACAAAAATAAATATAATCATAATAAGGGTTAGATCAAATGATTTGTAAGGGTATATGAAGCATAATAAATAATGAATCAATAAAGATAAATCAACATGAATATTGGAATAAATGACAGCACATTCCATTTAAATAACTAAATAAGGAATAATCAAAATGGAAAATAATTTTATTAAAAAAATATTATATTAAATCAATAAACAATGTTTGAAATGAATACTTAGATTTTTTCATAGTGAAAATATCATAGACCATAAATAATATGTCAAAATAAAGGAAATTATTAATTATAAGAAGTCATTTCTTAGGTACATGAAATCCTCTACTGTCAATATATATAATCTAGACTCTATAAAATAATAGTTATATATTCTCATTTAATCTTGCCAAAAAATTTCTCTAATGATGAACTATTGATGCATTGATAGGATATATAATTTATAGTCTCCAACATTATTTTCATGTCCAAATAATTCCGAATATCGAGTATTCAATTTTGTTAATAAAAAATATCACTTATCATAAAATATATGTATTGAATAACTAATAAGGACTTATTAGTTATTACTAAATTCGGGATATATAAAATGATATGTTTTTTACATAGATTAATGGTAAACCAATTAAAAGATCATTTAATCATTCTTTAGTAAAAATTTTACTTCAAAACTTCCAATGATTCCCATAACACATTGAAACTATTGAATTGTAATCCCTATGATGGAATAAAAAATTAATGATATTAATAATTTCACAATAATATATAGACTATTGATATAATATTTAAAAGGGTAGTATATAAAACATATAAAATTGAATTAGTGCATAAAATAAAAAAATCATAATGGATTGTAAATTTAAATGATATCCCTTTACTTAAGTCCAAAATGTCACTTGTTTCATTATCATCCAGAATAATATTGTTATATTAATTAGTTTATTTTAATATAAAATTTAAAATGTTTATTATTAGTTTTGCTTATCTAATTATAGTTTTTTATAAGACCACATAAATAATGACATTTATATCTGGTGTTTTGACAAAATTCGGTTCATGTATTAAAATGACATTTGTAGGTCAACAAAAGTCCAAAGAATAATTATATAATCATCTATAAAATAATTACATTTCCAAAATTTTCAAATTTATACAAAAATTAAACTTTTAAAAACGATCATGAATTATGGTATGGAAAAATTAGCAAATGATAAAATCATGGAGATGGAAGACTTTATGTATGCATGAGTAACATTAGCATTTTTAATGATCATTATGGAAAGTAGGTATGGAATATTATATTGTTAAATAATGATAAATATATCATAAATTATATTTTATTTAATCACATATACATATATATGGAAATATTGTGATATAATATGAATCATATCGTGTTAAGGAGGCCATATTCCACACATCCACGAATGACGTAGTCGGTTTTATTGTGTGAAAAGGGTAATACATAATATGATATGTTATATGACCATGAAGTTAATTTTATGATGAATATCATATTTACTTCATTTATTATTCATATATATTTTTTAAATAAGTACTTAATAAATTTTTGGTCAAGTGTTAACATATGAATCCATTTTGAGGAGGTGGTGGTGCACACGTCTAGAAAAAATGTTATCCTTTTAACACCAACTTGAAAAAAAATATTTAATGATATATAAAAAATACATAAGTATAAATAAGAAATAAATATCATATTTAAAATTTAGAAGAAATGTATTTATCAGAATTCTCCTCAATTAATTGGGTTAACAAAAAATTTACTTACATCATCTCACAAGCTTGTAGTTAACCATAAAGAGTCAATATATATGATAACCATTAGATGGGAGTATCTATAGGTGGAGGTTGAAACTATAACATTAAAAAAAATTAGTATATTTATGATACTGAATTTATTATATAATAATTTAATAATAAGAAAATAAAATGAGGATAATCAAATAAAACATAAATGTATGTTGTTGAATGATACCTCTTTTTTGGTTTACTCTTTTTGGTATACACAAAATGGATTCCCTGGTAGTCTTAAATCCTAATGTGATGCTTCTATGGTTAGGGGATGGATTTTGAGTTACTATACTGGAAGGGTTTTTATAAACCTATGTTTCTTGGGTGGTATGAGAAAGTACGAGGTGTGAGTGCCTTTTTACAATGGAGGATGAGTACCATTCTTGTCAAATTAAAAAGGTATCCAATATTGGGAGTAATATCTTACCTCCTGTTAATAGCTATTTATAAATAATGGATTAATGTGAATTTATATTCTTTCCACACATCCACCTCATAAAAATATATGCATTATTATAATTTTCATCATTAATTTCTATGTTTCAAAAACATTAACATTATGGTTTTTATAAAAATAACCATTTTTGTATACTATGTAATTTATCAATTAATACTAAATAAAAATGAAATTTACTAGTGAATATAAACTCACTAAATTATATATATTATAAATAATTTACAAAAAAATCCTTTTTTAAAATTAATTTCAACATAAATGCACGTAACACATAAAAGTACATCATTAACCCATACCGTGCTAACTATTTCCTTACTATCTATGGGATAATAAGTTATTTATATAAGATAAATTGGAAAATAAATAGACCATATATGATCATTATTTTCATTTATATTTCTATTAGATGAATTTAGTATTCTTAATAATTTTAATACATTTTTATAATATATCTATTATTATAATGTAACAGTAATATAAATTTTGACATTATTTATATACTTTAAAATAAAAAATATCACCTCAATTATGAGTTTATGATATATTGAATTAATTGAAGTGAATAAGGATGAATTAATCTATAAAAATTAATTAAATATAATAATTCAATCATTTTACTTTACTGTTAAAATTAATAGTGTGATTTATTTTATTTTATTATTTACTAAATAAAACATGCATTTGAGTTTGGTAAGTATTTAATCTGTCTAATTCATAATTAAAATTAATAGTTAAATTATCATGATAAAAAACAAATTTAAATTCTAATATAAGATCTATAACTAAAACTATGTTTCTTATTACATATAATTTCTCTATAAAAATGTAAAAGGTAAGAAAGGGTTCTATTGTTTTCATATTCCATAAATTACTATTTGAATTGGTTTCTTCAATGTGTGTCCAAATAACTCAAGAAATTAGGACCAAAAGATTATAGATTCAAAATATAGGCATCCAAATCATTTAGGAAACTGTCCAGATCATTTTGGACCCTATGTTAATGGTATAGTTCCTTGATAAAATTAGTTTTTCCTTTATCAAATTAAATATTTTTAATTACTTTCTCTACTATTTTTGGTCATATATTATGTTGATTTTATTAGAATATAAGTAAAAAAATGAAAAAATCTATGTATTTATGTCTTTACAAATTCAGTTCATTGATGTGGAAAAATTATGTTCATTTATAATCCCATAGATATAGCTTGAAAACTATTTTCTAAAGTGAAAATGATCAAATTTTCACTATGTATTTATATAAAAATTAAATATAAAATTATTCTCATAACCTAAATTTGATTAATTGATATATATTTTATATAATTTTTCATCAAAAAAGTATAAAATATAAATTATAATCAAAAAATATTTAGATGAAAATCAATTTTTCTACTAAAAGAATTTATTTTTATCAATTCATCAAAAATGTAAACATATTAAAAAATACCGAAAATTCACCCTCATAAAATTTTACATTCTAAATTCAAAAATTAATTTTCATTAGAAAAATAATATTCATAAATTTTAAAAAATGTAGTATTAATATAGTTTCTCTCTTAATAGATGATAAATCTATGTCGCAGATTCTTCTTATAATGTATTAGAATATTACATCCCCCCCCCTTATTTAATTTTATTTCTCACAATTTAATCCTGATCTGTGAAATATTGGGTTTTATATTTGAATATATTATTTTTGTAGAAACCCACATCTTAAATACGGATAAAAACATATTCTTTATAATATGAAAAAGGTAATTATATATTCACAAAAAAACTAGAATTAAAAATAGTGTTGAATTATTTATAACATGGAAATTGATGAAAAATCAAACTATAATGTTCAGATGTAGAGTGATATGTTACATGTTCATTTGAAATATATTGATTAATATCATAGAAACAATATTTATGAAAAAGGTTAATTTCATAATAAAAAAATTATAATGTGAAAACATTTTTGATTCAGGTCCATATTTTCAATTATTGAGAAATATTTTCACACAATAAGAATATATTTAAATATATGATTCTAAAAACACAATTTTTATATTTTATTACACTATACATTATTTCTACTTCATCTCCTAGAACATGATGCTACATATGTTGAAGTAAAATTTCAATTAGTTGAGCCACATAAATATATCAACTACTTCATAATTGGTAAAAAATTTCAAATTGTTATTATCCAATACATTTAAATATTATATCACTTAATATTCAAATTTAATTCTCATTTTCCATTAATAAACATGACAAAACTCTAAATAGTATCATTCTGAATATGTCAATACCTTCATCATTTATTGTAATAAAATTCAGTAATTACAAGAATTTCAATAAATCCTTATTGGAATAAATTATGCTTCTATATTTAATATGTAAAATACAATTATATTCATTAAATAAATAAATATTTCAAACTCAATTAATGATGGCACAAACCATTAAGTTCCTAGGTAGTTGGAAGTATCCAATTTATATTATCCAAGACAATCATCGCTTTAATCCAACATCATTATTTCATTATCAAGAACATTTTAAGGGTTATATTACCCTTAACCAATTGTTTTTTTAAAAGTAGTTGTATATTGAATCCATTTTCTCGGTATAATTATACAAATGATCTCAAATAATTATTAAAAAATTTATATTGTATTATCCTCATATATTACATAATAATTATGACCAATACATCATTGATAAAATATTAAAACGACCTAATTTCATAATGAATGAAAAAAAAACATTGATTGTTCCTCTTCATCCGTGGTAGTATCATAATCATGATGATGATCCATTTTACTCTTTTGGGGTATATTACATTGAAAATTGAGACATTTATTTTCATTGATTTTCATTTGCTTATATTTGAAGAATTATACATTGGATATCATTTTATTATCCTTATAATAATAATCCTTGTGGCCATTCCCTAAACAATTGTAGAAAACTATGATCCTTTTAATCTTGGACTATGGTGATTATTTCCATAATTGTTACATGTGGGGAATCACGTCTTTACCTTAATCGAATTATCTTTCTTTTTCTTAGTGTTTATCTTATTCTTTAGATTCCATCTGATGCCATAATAATGTGAGTGTTCTTTCATTAACTTTTTATAACATGATACTATGTACACATATGATGATAATGATTGGGAGAATAATTACCTTCAAAAAAATTTCTTATGACCATAAAATATATGATCCTTTTTCCATATTGTACCGCATGAATTGTTGAGGATTACTCTCAATCTGATGATAAGAATTTATAAATTATGAAATATACTAATTAATATCATATCATAGTGAAACATAATGTATATTTTCAAATCCAGAAAAATAAATAAATTAAATTAAACAATTTATCTTTATCTAATATAAAAATAATTTAAATGTTTTTTTGGGATGTTATTCTATATATATCCTCAATGTCTATCTAAGAGATATGTTCCATAATCATGGTTTTCTTAAACTATTTTTCAATGTTTCTATTAAATTTATCTCATACAAAATGTAATGCCCCATAACATGAATCCAATTGTCGGTGCATCAATATATTACATTTTCATTAAAACATGGTCTAGATATGATGGGACCAGAATAATTTTTATGTTTCTGAAAAATAGACAGCGTACATGCTACCCATATTACATTGGGGAAAATAAAATAAAAGAGGATACATTGTGAAATGAAATGAACTAGATCCTTGAATGCTCATTCATATATTTCTTCTTAATATCCTATGGATTAGAAACAAAATAAGGGTGGCCTCAAATTCCCTGTTAGGTTGTGTAATGGATAACCGATAATGATCTAATAATTATAAATCAACATGTCACGTTGAATAACTGAGAACACTTTAAATTTAATTAAATAGATAAGGTACAATAAAACTGGAATGATATTAAACAAAAACACCGCTACTTAAATAAATAAAATAATACAGTAATGACACTGTAGATTTTTTTCATTGAGAAAATAATATGAACAACAAATACTGAATCAATGTGATGGAAATTATTAATTATCAGATGTCATGTCTCAAACACATGAAATCCTCCACTATCAAGTTCCTACCTCCAAATAGTTTTAAAATATAGGTTAAAATCCATTTAATTTCACTAAAAAGTTTTTCTAAATATTATCTTTCAAGGAATCAGGTGTCTATATAATGTCCGGCACCACCAATTCTTGCTTACCCAAAGAATTCATCATATAGAGTAATCAATTATATTAATAAAAAAATATTAGTTATCATAAATGGTGCATATTGATTAAATAATAAATATTTATTTATAATTCCTCAATGAAAGATATGTAACAGAAAGGGTTCTTGACATTGATTAATGTAAACACCACTGAAATATCAATAATATATTAATGAGGAAAACTAATCTTTACTCATACAACAGTGTCTCATAAAACAATAAATCATTTGTATCCTAATACTCATTAATGAATAATATTAAAATAATCATAGAATATAATTAGAATAATTATATTCATGATATAACATGTCACATGGATGTATATAATATATATAAAATGTAATTGATGCATAACATCAAATTAATATCAATGGAATTTAAATTGATATGAAATCTTTTACCTTGAGTCGGATTTGTCTTGGGTGTCATAATCTTCTTAAAACATATATTAATTATTTATTTTCATGAAAACATTTTTCTTTTATGTTATTTTTATGAAATCCCATATTAATATTTTATATGAAAATAAATAAACAATTGAATTTACATCAGCGTTTTTGACCAATCTCTATTCAAGGATTAAATCCAGTTTTGTGGGTTGACTATGGTGAATGTGGTAATTATAAAAACATATTCTAAATAATAAAATGACCCAATTATTTTAAATATTAATAAAGCATAGTCTTATCACTAGTCATGTTAAATGGAAATGGAAATTGAACAGAATATACAATCATGGTGGATATAGGTCGTACTTACTCATGATTAATGATACAATTTTTCAATCATAAGTTTAAAAAAATGGAATGAAACAATATATATTTATATAATGATCAATATATCAAAAATAACATTTTATATAATAATATATACATATATATGAAATTTTTTTAGGTAAAAGGAATCACATTATGTTGTGCAGGTGGTAGTCCACACAATAATGAATAATAGTAATATCATTTTCAAAGATGAATAATGGGGTTATTAAAAGATAAATAAGTTTGAGACTAGTAATTATAATGATTAATGATCTGATGGTAATTGAAAATGTAGAGAATAACATAGATACATGATAAATTATCTTATTCATTATATGATTTCCATTTAAATAAATTATTTTTTCATCATTATTGGATAAAAACGTTCTCAAACTTCTATGATGGCTTATAATTAATAAAAATGGGAAATTATTAAATATTAAAATGAATTTTATGAATTTTTTGGGATCATATATTGATGAAAAAATTTATTTGTCATTTTTTCCGGAATTTCTACAAATATTCATTTATTAATCAATAAGGATTCAATTTTTTAATTCACAAGGAAAAAAATTAGACAATATGTCAGATCCCATCCATTCTAGAGAAGTTTGTACATTTTTAGGATTTCTATTACCCATGATATAATCATGAATTGGATTGGTATTTAATCATGGAAGTTTAACATTATATTAGAAAATTATTGAATCATGAGTCAATGTGAACTTTCATCACAATATTATGTTAAACCTTGTGGTTTTCCATGAGAAACTGTGTGCTCAATTTTGATTCAAATGAAGGGGGAAAAATTTTTCCCCCAACAATGTGGCCACCCTCCCCAAAAAATCCATCCATTATAGTATTTGGGATTCAATGTTGGTTTATGTTTTGAAATGTAGTAAACCCGTATAAGATTAACCATGTATCATTGATATTAGGGGAGAATTATATCTTTAACCATGTATCCCAACATGTAAACATTGACAGGGGATTTTAAAACCAAATTTTTTGATTAAAAATACTAAATCCCTTGGTAAATAACCCATTCTACCCTATTAATACTTATAATTTTTCAATATCATTTGAAGGATTTAGATAGGGTTACAAGGTTCTAGAAACCCATTCCCCTATGAATTGAATATCTAGTTAATGTTTCAACTATTCATCTACCGATGATTCTTTCATTTCATAGCATTATACATCTCCTTTACATCTCTCCCCAACAACACGGGTGAATTTCCTCTATTGATTAAGGTTTATATCCATGTATTAATGGATCTCATTAAATTGGCTATTGATCAAAAATTTTAATTATATACCTCATTAAACATTGTGGATTTAACCGTTAGTCATATAATTGAGGGTTATGGTTCCGTGATGATTAATGAAAATATAATGTTTCTTATTGTAATTACTTATTCCCATAGTCTTCATCATGATATCATGTTTTTTCAGATCTCTACTTTGAAAATGTTGGAAATTTCTATTTAAATTAAAAATAATGAACTTATTCCCATGTACTTGCGAGACACATCATGCATTATTTTGGATCCAATATAGATTATGATACTAGGGATGACAAAACACCTTGGAGTATGCTAATATCCATGAAATAATGATTCTTGAAATATAAAAGGTAAAATAATGTGTATATGAAGATGAATTATTTCCCTATTTAATGTTTAGTAATGGTAATTAAAGGGTTGACTGTATTACTCATGAATGTTTGACGAGTTGTTGAATAAATAATGATAAATAGATTAATGGTTAAATTTTTCATTTTATATATTTTTTATAAAACTGATCAATTTTTTTTTTGTATTTTAAAATTATTTGGTACACCATGTTTAAAATTGTTGATAAATGACTTATGAATTTGGGTAACTTATATGGGTATATGAATTTGAACAATGAGTTTTTGGGATGGGAATGATGCATTAAAAACCCCCAGTGTGATAGACAGATGATCTAAGGCCCATATAAATATTTAAATGTGAATATGTACAATGAGTTTTTGGTCTACAAATGATGCTCCAAATATCCATTTGATTTAAAACAGCTACATTATGCCTCTAATTATTGAATTATATAAGTACGAAATTCAATAATGAAATACCAAAGAAAGAGAAATATGTTAAATACCAATATTTTTTGTTTTAGATTACAATAGAATCCAAATCTACTATGATATGGTTTATTAAAGAAAAAAATGTGAAAACGTTTACTTTTATTATTTTATATATTTTATTTATAAAAATATATAGAATGATATAGACATGATATTTATTTTGAAACCATTAGAGGCAGCCTATTGTTTTGAAATCACCCATTACATAGTGCACATGATTGGTACTCAAACAGACATCATGTGTGAAGGAATGTATAAGGGAACATATCTTATGGTTGATAGTTGAGTAGGGATTCATGATGAATCATGGATGAAGGAACATTCTATTATCGTATGACCCTCTTTAAATATTTTACTTGTCACTTGTTTGGAATGAAAGTTTTATTATTTGGATTATGTTCATTATCCCTATTTTGGATTCATCTGGAGACATCTCTCTTTATTAATTTTTTTAATCTCAATTTTCTATTACTATTTTATTCTTAGGTGGCCCTCACTGCTAGTTGGTTGTGATTGGAATATAGGAAGGTGTGCCTAGGGTGATGTGGTGAATCTTCGTAGGGAAACTGAATGTGGCACCTAGTTCTAGTATACTAATGTTTTATTAGATTAGTTTTCATCTAATTTATGCCGAGTTATTTTTTTAATAGAATAGTGGTGACTTGGATTATTTGACCATTGAAAATGAGCACATTCATTTTACTTGATAACCCTTTTGTGAGGGAAAACCTAATTACAAAAGAGGATATTATTATTCATGATGATTTATGATATAGATATTTGTCCTTTTACATTTTTTGATTATATTCATTTGTGAATGTTTTCAATGATATTTTTTTTGGATGGAATTATATTTCATGATGTTTCAATAAGCACACATCATTATAGGAAATCTATAATTTATTTACATTTCTCATATTTGAATCACTTAAAAATTAATGGTATTATTATGTTTCGGGGAATGAAAATTCAATTTATTGCATGAAAAATTTTAAATAATGGATCCTAATTATGAAAAAGTAATGGATAAATATTGTTTAATGAGGATATATTAATTGTATATAATAAGGTATCCAATGTAAAACCCATTGAATACGAATGTTTTTCCCTTGTTTTATCCATAAACCAGTTTAGTGATGGTAGATGGATTATGATAGTACCTCTATTTTGACCATGGGGTGATTTATGTAGGATATATTGTTATATGTTTTGTGCACTCAATAATGTCAATATTTTTTAATTATGTGTTATGTGTCTTAATACATTGTATTTGAATTGTGGAGATACCCCTAAATATGGTTAATGATTGGTTAGTGAGTACATTGCTGAGAATGGTCCACCAATAATGTGTTAAGAGGCCACGATAGTTCATGGTGAATTAGTGGTAGATAAGATCCATGACTAATTAACCATCATTATGAATTAGATGTAAATATAAAAATAGTGGCATATGTGTAATATGTATGATATGAAATTGGATTCTTAGTTGAAAACTTATGACCTTTATCATATATGGTGGTATTATGGCAGCTGTGAACTAGATTTAGTCCATCTAGAAAATTGTTCTCCATTAGCAGAATATATTAGAGAGGAGAGTAATGTTTGATTTTTATATGTTATAAAGTAGTGTTATGTGTTGTCAGTATTTCCACGTTTAGTTTGTGATGTTGGATATCATTATATAGAGGTACTAGTAATATATGTTCTTAGGGAGATTTTACCCATAAATACTACCATTGAAAAGGGTGGAGGAATTTATATTGGTGAACCATGGGAGTATTCCTGTGATGGTATATGCTTTAAATTTCAATAAATTACTAAACATTTTTCTAGATCTAGTAAGAGATGATGTTACTAGGAGGTGACACTTCCCTGATCGATATAAATTCAAGATTCACTTCAATGTTAATATCTTTTGAATAGTGAAGATAAATGAGGTAGTGAATTTGGCTACAATTTCTGATGGGAGCATGAAGGATGATACCAGGAGAGTTCAATGTTTCTATTTTTTAAACCTAAGTGGTTCTCTATCCTACGGTAGGTAGTTTCATTATGATAATATAAATCATTGTTGTGTAAAATAAATTATCTAGGTAGAAGGATTAGTTTCTTATGGAAATACTCTTCTAAATTTCCATCAATTTTGTAACATACGTCACATTTATAGTTAGTGTCCCTGACCACCATTATGGTGGTGGTCCTATGTAAGTGTGGGTCACATATAACGGAATTTTAGGAAACCTTGATCGATGGGTTGTGATGGTGGGGCTACAAAAAATAAGAATATTTGAAGGGGTTCTACCACCTAGTACTAATCAGGTTGTTATAGTTCTAATGGACTTAATAGTCAAGGTGGTGGATTGTGGATCTTCATGGAATGATTTCACCTATGAGTTGAGTAGCCTACATATGGGACTCTTACTAGAACACTGGAAGAGGGAATGGTATATTTAATGTTATTTATCATGTACATTTGGATATCAGGGTTGTTCTCTCGATAAGAAATAGTATTATTATATTCGAATCTAGGATTTCTGTGATGTTATTGGATAAACAATCATCACATTATTTTATATATTCTAAAAATTTTAATGTTTTGATTCTTAAGGTGAGGTTAGTGAGTGGGGTTATGATGATCGATTCAATTTTGGGACTATGGTCAAAGGAAATCTGTATCTGAAAGGGATGTACCCTCATGGTTGTTGGGTACCATTTCCTTTGGGATAATTAAAAATAACATTTCTTGGTTTATTCATTATTTATGGTTCCTACTAGCTACTATAATATCAAACCCAAATTGACTGTTACTATAGCAAATTAAATATTGCCTCTCCAAAGGGTAACCTTTATATTCAATATGAAGGATTTGATATTTAGAAATACCATTCCTGGAAATTTAATTAACATGGTATGATATTAGAACCAATTTTATTTGAGTTTTTTTATGATGGTGGGTATATGAAATATATATTTCCACCTATATTTGACAAGATTAAATAAGTGTTTCAAATATAATTCAACGGTATTCCACCTGGGAGAGGTGGATAATATTTAATTCAAATAATTCTGAGAGATTAATCTATTTCCATTCCACCTTAACTGATATCCTGAATATAAATTCATGATCTTGTGACTTAGTTGGATGAATTAGTGGATATGGGATTTATCCATCATAGTATGTCACCTTGGGTTATCTAGATTTTTTTAATCAATTGGATGATATAAAATTTTGTTTGAGTGTAGATTATTAAAGGTTATAAAATAAGATATTAATGATTAAGTATCCACTTATGTGAAATGATGATCTCTCTGACTATTTAAGAGAATATTGTGTATTCTTCTAGAATGACTTATTGTTGGGGTATTATTAGTTCTGAGTTATAAATTCTGTTATACCATAGACATCTTTCATAAACATGTTTGGCCTATATGAGATCTTTATGATGAATTTCACACAACCAATTTCTATCGATGATTTTATGTATTTTATTCCAAATATTTTCACCCAAATTTGAATCATCCTATCATTTATTTTTTTTGATAACTTCTCTACGTACTCTAAGACCAATGAAAATCATAACTACCATATCGACTTCATCCCGAGTAAACCATGAGAACATATATAATATGAAATTCTATATCATTTTAAATTTTGTATTAATAGGTATCATTTGATATTCCACATCATCATTGAGGAAGATAAGCCAAGGGGCATAGAAAATGATCATTTTTTTTCAAGGGGGCAACTCATGATTATTTTTTAATATCTAATGATTTTTGGTATTAATAGGATATTATCGAATACTCATTAAATGATTTTCTTACATTGTAGAAACAAGTTCACTAATTTCCAAGAAGGGTGTCAAATTTGAATTTTAATGATAATATTAGAATTCATTGAATTAGTTACTGATATGTTTGTTAATACACCAATCTTGATCTCATATAGAGATACTGGGGATTATTCCAAGTTTTGGGATGCATCTCAAATTATTATTTGGGATTTTTTGATATGGAGAAATAAAATTGTGGTATACATATTGTGAATGTTGAGGCCAATTGAAGTAAATTATCTTATTCATGGACTTAAGTTGGTTGTAGTGGTTTATTTCGTACAATATTAGAGAGCATACCCATTTAGAAGATGGTTTATTGGGTATACTGAACACACAATATTAAATTATATCATTATCATGAGATAAATGAATATAAAAAAATCATATCGGTTGAGTATTAGAAATCATCTGACTTTGAGATAGCCTACATTTCATTGAAGGGGGGCATTATTGATAAATATTTGAGCATGTAGAAACAAACTATTATAGTCCATGAGTCTAGATCTAAGTAGAACATAATAAAAATTCTAGGAAAGATTCTTATTGAGGATCATCACTTCCAAGAGCACATGGTAATAATGTCTTTATAGGATGATTCCACACTTCATAGCTAGAGAATGACATGTAGTATAAGGATTTTGAGTGTTTTGACTCGCATGAAAGCCTTTAATGTGGGTTTTCACCTTCCCATTCTACTACAGATGGGGATGATATCCTATATTTAAATGGATATGTTTTTTATCCTACATGTTTGTGAGATGAGTTGATTTTTGTGTTTCATGCATCAATATGTCATTTGAACATTATTTTGACCAAGATATACCATGATATTCAACAATTTTGTAGGTTATTATGAATGAATATTATAATTAAAGGTTTTATGAAAAAATAATATACCTCTTATCATATGATGGTAAAAAATAATTGACCAGGTGTCTTTCTACATCCATTTCCCAAATAAGAATTGATGCTGGATGAAATTTCCAAGATATATTCAGATGATATTCCATGAACCCATTTGATGAATGACACGATATGGTAAATTTAGAATATTTTCTAAAATTTTTTATATTTCTAATTAATGAGACCTTCAATGTTAATCAGTTGGTTGATATGAATGGTTGGATTATATTACATTTCAGCAAGGTGTCTAGAGTATATTTTCGAACTATTACTCACATTTTACCTCACTATTCTAGAATTTATTGTAGAAGGATTAGGGATCCTATGTGTTCTAGATTTTTATATGTTTCCCACAGATTAACAAGAAATCAAAGAGAAGTATCATGGTTCTAAAAGATATAGTAAGTGAATGATTCATAGATTGTGGCTTCTCAATGAATAATAGAACAATAGTTTTTGATTTATCATAGAACATATATTATCAGATGAATATTTAGAAGAAATAATATGTAAAATTTTTGGTAATGGCTTGGACCTCTCTTGACCATTCCTTTACAAAAATATGGTGTTTGAGGTGTTCTGTGAGGTGAAGGTGACTTATCCCCAACACCTTGATAATTTTCCAATTATGTGAACAGTTCAACAGTGACCTTTTGTGAATTGTGTCATTAGTTACCCAATGTGAATAGTGTCATCGGTAACCTTATGTGAATAGTGCAACAGTGAGGTTCCAACGGTGAGGTTCCAATCGTGACCTCTTTCCTTTTCCAAAATTTGAGATCATAAACAGTGTTTCCAGAACACTGAGGTTCCAACATTGGCCTCTTTCCTTTGTCATATTTTGAGTTCATGAACAGTGTTTCCATAAAGGTGACATTCCAAATGTGACATCTTTCTTTTGAAAAATTTTGAGTTCATGAAAAATGTATCTAGAATTGCGAGGTTTCAATGGTCAGGTTCATGAATAGTGTATTTAGAATGGTGAGGACCCAATGGTGAGGTTCCAATAGTGAGGATTCAATGGTGAGTTTTGTGAACATTATTTTTCCTTTCCCAAATTTTGAGTTCGAGAACAGTGTTTCCAGCTTCGTATAGTTACGCCCCTTTAAAATTTCTTTGGACGTAAAAATCATTTAAAGCCTCATTTTATGGACTGTAAAGCCAATTCAATTTCCATAACTCCCATATTAATTTTCCTAAGGCTCGGGTTTCTTTTACATGGTCACACCACGGTGTTAAATGTGATGAAATTTTAATGGGAAATACATTGTATCTTAAACCACTACTCTGTTAAATCTTTTAAATGGATGAGATGTATTCCACCCTAATCCTTACACCTTTTTATTGAGTGTGAGACCCTTGAATATTCCATTCCTTCCCGTAGGGGTTGTGCGATCATGCTTTCCTCCTTGGATTAGATCCTGTCAGTTTTTTATGCTTCCTTGCAGCATCGATAAATCTTCGATATAAAGTATGATCTATTGTCATTCTTTTGGGATCATCTACTTATGTTTCCCCTTTCTCTTTTATGGAATTCTATATCCATGTTTCTAATTGGTTTTTATTGGGTGTTGACCAGTGTGGTTGTGTCTCTGCATCCTCGGGTGGGAACAGTTTTCACGGGGGGAGGAGATCGTAACTCCTTATGTGGCTTATTCTCGTGAAGAACCATTTGAGGTAGAGGATTCATTTTTTCTCTTTTATTTTATGTGAAACTGTATTGTTATCATGATTTATCTCACTAGATCACAATGTATTTGACATAATATATATTTTAACTGGATAAATAAATTGAAATCGAACGTATGTTATTGCCTCTTGTTTTTCTAGATATTATGATATCTATTATTATTTTTTAAGTGTTTCATTCATGATGGAAACTAGTAAATATCATAACATGGAATTAATTGATATTTTTTTGGAAAAAGATAACGAGGTATGTAAATGAATCTGGTTCTTCTTGTTGTAATTTTATGTTAATCAAATTGCTGCAGTACGCACGTTTAATTATTTTTCATACCTTACTGATTAGGTTTTCCAAATATGGACCATAAAAATAATAAATCGGTTAATCCATGATGGATTAAAGAACTAGTTGTTTGAAAAAAGTTAATTCCTTATAGGGTTCTAAGTTACCATCTTGACTGTTTAAGGGCCAAGAGCTCAATTGATATGATGGTTGTTTTCCTGCTTCTTGTGTTTTTTATGTGTGCCTAGATAGATGTTGTCATATGTGGGGGTAGGGAGGACTACTAGTTGTGGTATCAATTTATGCATAGAGTGGCGAGATGCATCCGTTTATGTATATGGGTGTCGGGAGGGAATCAAGGATGATGAAACATGTTGGATGTGAATGTTTGGATGTTTTTTGATTCTTTGGTTGTTTAACTACTTTAAATTCGCCGCTGCTCAAGTAATCTAGTCAGGCATACCATTCATCCGAAAGGGGAGAAGATGTGTGGGGTATGCCACATGCTTTCCGTGTTTATCTTCTCAAGGGAGAATGGGATTACGCTCTTGCTATAGGCATCAAAGGCTCCATGGGTAGTTCATCCACTCATCATGTTGATCCCCCTTGTCTTTAGTAAAATATAATTTTTTCTAGAATTTCGGGAAATGTGGTAAAGTAATGCAGTAAATAAGTAATTGAATAAATGAGTTAACCCAAGGGGTTGGAGTTTTTTGGGAAGAAATGTTGAGGACAACAATCTTTGGGTGTCATGATAATAAAATTTAATGTCAAATTTTTTGTGGAAAATTAATGTTTAAAGAATTAATTAACATTAAGAGGAAATGATATGAAGGGAATGGCGTATTATAATAAATCTCCTTTAATGGTTGTGTGCTTATTTGTTACCTAGTCCTAAAAGTGGCAGTTGGGAGTCCGAGGGAAGTTAGTTGTAGTTGAGTTTAAGACTAGGTTATGCTCATATTATGGTTGTTAGCTATGCTATATTCTGTACTTTTTGTTCTTCTATATGCAACTCCACCTTGTCAGTTAGGCAACTGACACCCTTGGGAGTATGAGCCCTAGGGGGTGTTTTCCCAATCATTCTGGTGGGAGGATGGATTGCTGACTACCCCCTATGGCACCACTCTCTTCTCTGGGTATTTACATGTGCTTGTAGTCACATCAGTATGTTTTCCCCATATATGTGTGTAGATGGGTGTAATGGATTTTGGTTATTCGCACACACATATTCTGGATATAGTTTTTTTATGGACAACTACATCTGTAACATGTATAGGATGTAATGGTTTGATGATCTTTACTCGTTGTATGGGTTTTAATGGCTTGAGGTTTAATAGTCTACATATTAAACAGGTTTTGCGAGATGTTGTGGCTCCTAGAAACTACCTGGTTACTTTTCTTACACAGACATGATGGTTTTACTGCACAAGGTGCATGTTCTGGTACTTTTCCTATGTGTCTTTGGGCAAGCCTTTTTGGAGATAGATTCTTAGGACATGCGATGTTAGGACAAAGTATAAAACTAGTGGGGAATTAGTAGTGGGTTACCAATGATATTCATTATTATATTATATACTCTTGTATCCATTACATGGTTAGAGTAGTCATGGTGAGGATGGGAACTTAGTATACCTGTTAATGTGACGAGTAAGTTTCACTTTTTGTTCATTGTGATTTAGCATGCTTACTCTACTTTTGGATGAGAGGATTAAGGGTGGATACTACTGAGTATACTGTTATACTCACCTAATGTTTATATAAATTGTTATTTTGGTCTCATGGAGTAGGTTGGAGATCAAACTAGTTCCCACTAGCTTGGGGTTTCAGGACCTGTTCGAGCCTATGGTTGCTACTGTTTTTTTACTTTCCTTTGTTACTTGCAGTTTCCCCTTTCAGTTGTATCTGTTTTGTATGACACTACATATGTGTACTTTTGATTTCATTTATATTGATGTATGGGTTTGATTTGGTTGGTTTCTATCATGTATCTCTCTTCTTCATTTGTTCTCTTAGAGGGTATTGCCTCCCATTTTTGTTTTTACTATACCCTTAGTGCTAGTCACCAACATGAGTCATACTGGAGGTGGGACTCAGGGGTATTTATCTCTATTATCACATTGCTGTCCCCATAGGGGTACACATTGTTGGGATGGGGTCGTGACAGAGTGGTATCAGAGTTCTGGTTTAGGGATTGGATGTAGTTTGGAGTTACGTACAAATGAGGTTGAATAGGTTGGTAAGGAAACTATGTCAATCATGATTAGAAAGTTATGTAAGCACTGGAGACTGGCTGATACATATGGGTTTAAGTCCCCCTATGATATGATATATAGACCATTATGTTTATAATGCCTAGTAAACAAGGTGATACTACTTGAAGGGTCGAGACCTATGAATGGATCAAGCATCATTCTTCCATGTTCATATGTATGAATTGGTAGACCTTGGTATTGGGTATCATAAAATAAATAAAATGAAATAATTAATCATTTAATGTTGATTCATCCATATTCCGGGTTTACGAGCTCAAACAGCTTTTTATTTTATAGGTATGGCTCTAGGTCAACATCCTCATCAGGTTTGCGAAGAAGATGTCTAGAAGTCTATAAAAGTTGACCACCACAGGATAGAGGTTAACAATGATGACACTTATATGAAGATACAATGACAGTTTCAACACCATAGACAACATAATTAAGAGGGATCTGTTTCAGATTCAGTCACATAAGACTAGTTGGAGGGGGTTTGGATAGGTTTCAGTTCGATCCATGCTCTGATGGAGCACTCGATGTATGTGGTTGTGATGATGCTTCATGGAGCAGCGAGGCAGTTGTGGTTCTTGTTCCCCAGTGATCACTAGGAGTCAGCGATCTCATGGGAGGTGTTCTGAGACAATTTTAGAGTTGAGTTTCATTCTTTGACTGCAAAGGCATCCAGTATCCATGAGCTTTTGACCTTTTTATAGGGGATATCCTGTGTGAATGATTTTGGAATCTATTTAAGGAATCTTTTACGATAAGCTTCGGAATTTTTTCCAGATGTAGAGGCTAGGAAGAGGAATTTCAAGGAGGAATTACATCGAGATATCCATCACCAGGTCACCCCATTTATGCTGAAGTCATATCATGAGGTGAGAGAAAAGGAAGAGGTCGTTGATATGACATTGGAAAGAATAGGATCATCATGAGTTGGGAGTCATTAAGATTCATCACGATAAAGAAATCGGGTACGCATTTCCCAGTATTCAGGGCAGATGAATTTCTGTTCGGATGGGTGTAGGTCCTTGCCCACCATATTTCAATTCTCTGGGGGCGACGACCCTCTGGCCTATGCCAACGGATCAGTCTCTTGTTTTTCATGTGGTGGTCGAGGTCATTAGCAGTGAGGGTTCCCTACCATTAAGTGTAGTAATCGCGCACCAGGTGTTCCGATCCAAGGTCCTCCACTAAGGCAATTCTAGCTGAGGCAGTAGCAGCAGGTTGTACAAGTGTTAGATAAACAGATGCAAGATGGGGCAGATAGAGGATATCCATATGGCTATCCCTGTACTCAGAGAGAAGAGCACGACCATGGTGGTGGTCGCCATCAGGGTCTGAGTGGCTATGGAGGGGGTCATGGTTAGCTAGATGCTTTAGGGTTGCCAGCTCCAGGAGAGCTAGATGTCATTCGAGGTAGCCTTTGAATTTTTTCTACCATGGTATATGCCTTGTTTAATTCAGGAGTGAAATAATCCTTCATATCACCTACCCTTGTCCATGTTGTGGCACATGAGGTGGAGAGGCTTCTAGTGCCCTTGGCATTGTCTTCGACAGTTGGTGGATGAGCTGACTTGTTTGAATTATGTAGAGATTGTGATCTAGTTCTGGGGAAGCACTGCTTTTGGGGAGATTTACTATGTTAACGAATACAACCATATGATGTCATCCTTGACATGTATTGGTTGTATTCAATGTTGGCTATTGAAAATTTCTTTAGGAGTTAGGTTGTGTTCTTTGATGCGGATGGAGAGACAATGGTGTTTCCTGGCGATCAAGACCCCATGATGAGTTAGAGGCATGTTTTGTACCAATAATCCATGATGGATAAGAAAATTCTTATTTATTCGGAGGTTCTGCAATTTGGAGTCCCCTAGGGTCATAGAATAGTACCCTGATGTCTTTCCAGAAGTGGTTGTAGCCTTACCCCCACGATGAGAGATCGAGTTTGGGATCGAGATTCAACTAGGTGTGTATCCAATCTCTATGTCTCTATATAGGATAACCTCTTATGAGTTTCATGATCTAAATATACATCATGATGGACTGTAAAAGTGTTCTTTTGTTCAGACAAGTGTGTCACCATGGGGTGCATCAATTTTGTTCTTGAAGAAGGCTGACAACCGTTTGCAGTTGTGTGTTGACTATCGCTACTTAAACAACGTGATAAAGAAGAATCGCTATACACATTTGAATATTGATGATTTATTCATTCAACTAAATAATTAATTTTTGTTATTAATGATAATTTTTGTACGATATCATCAGATGCGTGTTAATGATGTAGATATATCGGGAAATACTTTATGTTTTTAGGGGCGTTATGATTTCATTGTAATGCTGTTTGGAGTGACAAATGATCTAGCTGTGTTCACAAGATTTATTAAGACTTTTTCCCTGAGTTCCAAGAGAATTTCGTGGTGGTTTTCATTGATTACATCCTTGTGTACTCTATATCTGAGGAGGAGCATGCAGAGTATCTACACTCTATTATGGTATTTCTTTGTAACCATTAGCTATTTGGGAAGATTTCAAAATGTGCTTTTGGGGCACAAGAGGTCCATTTATTAGGGAATGTTGTGTCTCAGTAGGGAGTAGCTATTTATCCATCGATGATAGAAGCATTTCTGTTTTGGGAATCCCCCATGATAGTGTCTGAGGTGTGAAGTTTCCATTGTCTCACAAACTACTACATGATGTTAGTAGCCTATTTCTCTTGAGTTTTGACTGCTCTAAAAACTTTGACCAGGAAGGATCATGTATTCATATGGACTGATCATTGTCTGGTAGATTTTGATTATCTAATTGATATGTTAATAAGTGCTCCAGTTCCTTGTCTTCTAGGTGAGGGAGTTCCGTTTGATATTTTCTACTGTGCACTACATCTCAGTTTGGGATGTGTTCTGATGCAGCAAGGATCAGTTGTTTTTCATGGGTCTCGGAATTGCGTCCCCATGAATGTAACTAGACCACCCACAATCATGAGTTGGAATACATATTGTTTTTCATTGATGTAGTGGATACAATACCTAATTGGTTAGTGCTTTGTGGTTTTCAACGATCATAAGATCATGAATTATGTTTTCTCCCAGCATGAATCAAACCCCCGACATCGTCGGTGGATGGAGTTCTTACAGGAATACGACTTCAAAATATCATATTCACCTAGAAAAGGGAATGTTGTACCTAATTATCTGAGTAGGAATTCATGTGGTTATACAGTGCATGAATCCGGTGATTAATGGCGAGTAATGGAAGAACTGTCAGTATTACATCTTGATATGAGCGAATTTGGGGGTAAAGGATGTCTTTTACATATGAAGATGTAGTCAACACTGATACAGTAGGTGGAAGCATCCCATTTAGGGGATCTAGATATAGTGGTCTTGAGAGACTAAGTTGTTTCTGGAGAGAATCCTAATGGTTTGTCTGATGATGAATAACATCAAGTGTTGTATCATTGAAGGCTATTTGATCCTTTGAAAATGCACCAGATAGTTCTCATAGATTTCCATAGTTCCCCATTACCAGTGAATCCTGGAGTTACAAAGATGTATCGAGTCTTGAGAAGCCAGTTTTGGTGGCCTGGGCTGAAGCGTTCAGTTGTGGAATGTGTGTCTCGATGTTTGGTCTATGAGAAGGTGAAGGACGAACACCAAGTTCCTAGTGGTCTGAACCATCTATTAGCTGTTCATCAGTGGATGTGGGAGGACGTCTCGATGGAAATTGTTTCTGGTTTACCTCGATCTCCGGGAGGACATGATGTTATTTGGGTGGTAGTGGACCATTTAACGAAATCATCCCACTTTATAGAAATCACGGAGTCAATCTTAGTGAATGATTTGTCAAGGTAGTATCTGGAGGAGTTGGTGTGACTTAATGGAGTCCCAAGGAAGATCATTTCCTATCAAGATCAACATTTCACATCTAGGGTGTAGAGAGCTCTCCAGCATGCTTTTTGTTCTCAGTTATGCCTCAACACTACTTTTCATCCTCAAGATAACGGTCAGATAGAGCGGACCATCTAGAATCTTGAAGACAGGTTACACTCTTATTTCCTATATTTAGGAGGTTTGAGGATGAGGCACCTACACATTGTGGAGTTCGCTTATAACAATACTTTTCACTCCACCATTGTTATGTGACTGTTTAAACACTTATATTGTCGGCCATTCTATTCTCAATTGTGATGGACGAGGATGAGAGAGTCAACAATTCTTTGACCGGAACTAGTGCAGAATACAACAGATTTTGTTTAAGTGATTTGTTAGAGGAGGAAGACAACACAAGATCGTCATAAATAATTTGATGATCAAAGGTTGAAACACATAGTGTTTCATGTTGGGGATCATGTGTTTCTTAATGTGACTCCTCGCCATGGATAGTAATGGTTTGGTCATGAGAGTAATTTTTACCCCCAGTTTGTTGGTCCTTTCGAGGTGTTACCTCATGTTGGAGTTGTGCTGTATCGATTAGCACTTTCCCTGAAGATGCGTTGGATACACGATGTTTTTTAGGTATCACAGATCTTTCATTGTCTTCATGATGACTCTCACATCATCAATTGGGGAGAGATCGATGTTGATGATGATGTGATCTTTGAGAAGATACCTGTGGAGATGCACGATTACAAAGAGAATGAGGGGTGTGGGAATTCTATTTTCTCAGTTTGTGTCTCATGGAGACATGGTGGCATAGAGGAGAGTACCTAGGACCATGAGTCACAGATACATGCTTAATACCTAGAGTTTTTTTACGTATAACTCTTTTAATGTAAAAATTTCCCCATCATGGTTATAGACATTTCGTCTTTATGAGATGTCTTTCTTTGGATGATTTTTATGGATTGCTCTCTTTTGAGAATGTTTTGAGACTTCTTTTTTATTCCATTTTAAGTTGGCGTTGAATTCTTGAGGATGATAATTTTTTGAGAGGTATCTAATGCAATGGCCCAGACCTCTCTAGTCCATTTCATTGCAAAAAATCCAGTATTTTAGGTGTTCCAGGAGGTAATGGTTACTTATACCCAACACTTTTCCAATTTTCAAGTTCTGTGAACAAAGAAACGGTGTCCTTATGTGAACAGTGACATCAGTGACCTTTTGTGAATAGTGTCATAGGTAACCTTTTGGGAACAATGCGACGATGGGGTTTAAATGACGACCTCCTTCCTATCCCAGATTTTGAGTTCAAGAACAATGTTTCTAGAATGGTGAGGTTCCAACAGTGACCGCTTTCCTTTGCCAAATTTTGAGTTCATGAACAGGGTTTCCATAATGGTGATGTTCCAATGGTGACCTCCTTTCATTTCCAAATTTTGATTTCATGAACAATCTTTCCAGAATGGTGAGGTTCTAACAGTGAGGTTTAGGAACAGTGTTTCATAATGTTGAGGTTCCAACAGTGTGGTATCAAAGTGAGGTTTATGAAAAGTGTTTTTCATTTTCCAAATTTTGAGTTCGTGTAAAGTGTTTCTAGCTTCCTACAATTTCACCCATTAATCATTTCCTATGATGTAAAATGCATTTAAAGCCCCATTTTAAGGAAACTATCACTGATTCAAAAGACAAAACATCTATATTAGTTTTTATAATTCGTAGGAAGCTTTTACATGGTCAAACCATGTGTTTTAATGTAATCCAATTTTACTGCAAAATACAACTTATCTTAAACCACAACTCCATTAAATCTTCTAAAGGGATGATATATCGTCCTCCCTAATGCATCCTCCTTTTTCTTAGGTGTGAGATGCTCAAACCTTCCATTCCTTCATATAGGAATTGTGCGATCATGCATTCCTCCTTGAATTACATCCCATATGTTTCTGATGCAACCAAGCATTATCAATCAGTCTTTGATATATGATATGATCTATCATCATTCTTTTGGGTTCAACAACTTCTATTACCCCTTTCCTTTTTATGGAATTCAATCACCATGCTCATAATGGGTTTTTCTTGGGTGTTGACCGGTGTCGTGGTGTCTCTGCGTCCTTGTGTGGAAAAAAATTTCACGAGGGGAGGAGATCATAATCCATTGTGTGGCTCATTCTCTTCATGAACCATTTGAGGTAGGGGATTCATTGCTTCTCATTACATTTATGTGGAACTGTTCAGTTAGAAATTTTTTTCCATTGGATCATAATGGAATGGACATAATAAATACTTTAACCGTAAAAATCAATTGATATTGATCATATGTTTTTTCCTCTTGTTTTTCAAGATAGTGTGATATCTATGCTTGTTTCTTTTAACATTTCGTTATTGATGAAAATTAGTAAAAAATATAAACCAGAATTAATTTAAAAATTTTTGGATAAAGATAAAGAGGCATGTAAATGAATCTAGTTCTTATTTTTGTCATTTGAAGTTAATCTAATTGGTGCAGTAAGCATGTTTAATTATTTTCGATAGATTACTGATTAAGTTTCCTGATGATGGAATCTACAAATAATAAATCGGTAAAAACAAGATGAATTAAATAATAGGTGGTTTGATAAAATATAATTCTTTGTAGGTCTATGAGTTACAATCATGATTGTTTATGGGCCAAGAGATGAATTGATATGATGGATTTTTTCCTGCTACTTGTGTTGTGATGTGATCCTTGATGGTTGTTTTGATATGTGTGTGCATGGAGGCATACTGGTTGTAAAAACTGTTGACTCCTATAGTGGTGAGATGTGTCGGTTTATGCATATGGGTGTGAGGGTGGGAAGGGAGGATGATGAAGCGGGTTGGATGTGAATGTTTGGATTCCATCTGATTCTCTAGTTGTTTATCTACATTACACTCCCCACTTCTCAAGGAAGCTAGTCTTTCTTACCCTCACTCCAAAAGGGGCGAATATGGGTGCAGTATGCATTGTGATTTCCGTGTTTAGATTCTCAAGGAAGAATGGGTCTATGATATTCCAATGGGTGGTAAAGACTCGATGGGAAGTTCATCTACTCACCGTGTTGATCCCCCGTGTGTTTAGTAGCATCGAATGTTTTTTGAGAATGTCTGGGAATATGAGAATGTAAGGCTATAAAAAATTAATTGAATAAATGATGTCAACCCAAAGGGTTGGAGCTTGCTAGGATGCAAGGGTGAGGACATCAGACTTTGGGAGTGATTACAATGAAATATAATGTGGAAGTGTTAATGATATTTTAACGTTTAATGAATTAATTAACGTTAAGTGGAACTGAAAAAAAGGGAATGAAGTAAAGTAATAAGGCTCATTAATTGAATGTCTTCTTATAGGTAACCTAGTCATAGAAGTGGAAGACGGTTGTCGGAGAGATGTTAGCTACAATTGAGTCTAAGACTAGTTTATTCCCACAGTGTGGTTGTGAGGTATAGTATATTCTATACTTTTTGTGTTTCAATACACTACTCCACTCTTCCATTTGGGAAAAATAACACCCAGGGGATTCTGAGACCTGGTGGTGTTTTCACAATCATTCTGGAGGGAGGATGGATGGTTGACTACCCCATTTGGACCCACTCTCTTCTCTTGGTACTTTCCTATGATGGTAGGCACAATGGTTAGATTTCCATATAAATGTGTGTATAAGGATGTAATGGCTTATAGTTATTCACACACATATATTCTGGATATAGTTTCCTATGTACTAATATAGGTGTAACATGAAGAGGTTGTGATGTCTTGAGGATCCTTACTCAATATATGGGTTGTAATGGCTTGAGGTATAATACCCGACATATGATACACGCTATGTTAGCTATGGTGGCACCCAGAAACTACCTATTTACTTTTATTATGTGGGAATTTAGGTTTTGATGCATGAGGTGAATATTGTGGTGCTTCACCCAGGCGCCTGTGGGCAAGCCTCTTGGGAGATAGATGCTTAGGACGTGCCACGTTGGGGAAAAGCAGCAAACCAGAGTGGAAATAGTAGTGGGGTAACCTTGATATTCATTATTATATTATATACTATTCAATGCATCACATGGTGAGAGTGTCCATGGTGAGAGTAGAATGGAGATCAATCTAGTTTCTACTAGAATGCGGTTGTAGGAGCTGTTCGGGCTTGTGGTTGCGGATGTTTTTACTTTCCTTTGGTATTTACAGTTTCCCCTTTCAGATATTGCTATTTTTCATGATATTACATATGTGTACTTGGGATTTCATTTATATTTATGTCTTATTAGAGTTGGTTGGTGTCTATCCTATCTCTATTTTCTTCTAGTGTTCTCTTAGTGGAAAATGCCTCCCATTTGTGTGTTTACTATACCCTCGGTGCTAGTCTCCAACCCAGGGCATACTGGAGGCGGGACGCCCTTGTCACACCGTTGGCCTAGGAGTGGTACAGTTTTTGGAGATGGGGTCATGACATTTTTTTGTTAGGGAATGTAGATCAAAATTACATTGGATTGATCTAGATGTGTAATATTTGTGGGGACTACGTCCCATACAAGAGACAACGAAATAGATATAGTTGATTATGAATCATATGCCAATGGATTTGAGTAGACATGTGTATTATAATATTCGTTGTCTTATAACTCTTGATTTTATAGTGGGTGGTCTTATATTCTTCCATGTTTCATTTATATGACGATACTAGAGTAGTCATAGGCAGGGAAAGATGGGATCCATATTTAGTTAACCGTTTGAGATAATAGAGAGAATCAAACCATTATTATAATAGTTTGATCTTCCATAATGATATAGTGTTATGAATGATTTTTTTCACGTGTCTCGCCTTCATCTATGTCACCCCAAAACATCTAATGTGATATTTTATGTTTATGAAGTTCTTAAAGATGTATAATTCGTTTAGATTCTATTTATTTGTGTTGTGTATGATAGTGAAAATGTTTTGTGGAGAAATAATTTGTGATCCATTTTTTTGAAATCATGGACATTTTCGGGAAGAATCATGGGAGATGGATGAAATGATTTTGACCTTGTGGCCCACTCTATTCACCTTGGATTATTAGTTTTCTTGGGAAAACATCTTGTCTATTGGATTCCATGAAATGGTCTATTTTTTTGGACACAACCATTCTTCATATTTGATGTAGGTTTTTAAAATGAAATAGTTTTTTGTTTTTTGTATCATACAAATTTTTTATACTACATTTAGATATATTAGGTGAATTTGGAGTTTTTTAAAATCCAATGTGGTTTTGTAGTATTGGCACAACTTTAGGGAAATAATTGTTGTTATTTTCCAAAAACTGTTAGTTCTATTGTGATATGTGGGAAGGGGATCCACTATTTAAATAAATAGTGCATCAACCCCCACATACCATTAATCATTAAAAAGAGGGTTTTCAATTGTTCAATCACGGTTAGTAAATATGATCCCTCACATAGGTGTAATTTTTCACCCTAAACTACAAGGGTACATAGTTAGGGTGACGGGGTTTTCTAACCATTCTTACTGCCCAAGAAACCATGTGCATTGATTTTTAAACCCCATCAATTTAAACTCAAAACTCCAAAACACAAATTTTATAAACATAATAATCCATATTCAACCTAATATTTCCCATCAATTTCAGAGGATCCAAAAATATTTCCATGTCCCCTGATACACATTCCTTTGTGAATCAATGATCCGATGGATGATAATAATCATCTCAGGTTTGTGATTACATCATTGAATAAGATTCATTATATCATGTGTTTTTCTCCACATTAATAGGGATTAATCCATATGTTACTGAATGATTATAGATAGGTTATAGAATATCATGTTTATTTCAATGTTAACCACATGTATTTATCCTAAATCTGATTCATCATTGTGAATTCATCCATTCTTCATTGAATTGAGTTTTATGAATTGGTGAAAATTCATTAATGATCCTATGGTTGGGGTTATATTTTATAAATAATAATGTTTTGATCATGATATTGTTCTTTTATTTGTACTATTGTGTACCCACAATTGGCCATTATAGTGTATATATGAAATAATGAACTAAATGTCATTTATATTTGATACACGTCATGGATCTCATTGGTCTTGTTGAAAATTAAGAGACAAGTCTTGATAGAAACACATGGGGTATGAATATATCATTGAAATGTTGATTCATGAAATGTAAAAGGGGAATAATGAGATTATATAATTGAACTAAATCTTATTTCAATTTTTAATAATGAGATTTACATAGTAGATTGGATTTCCATTTAAGGATTAATGAGTTGTGGAATAAATGGTGATTACACGACTAATGGGTAAATTTTTCAAGTTGTTTCATATGATAAAATTGTTGAACCATGATAATGATTAATATATTAATTAGTAAATCGTGATAAAATGGTTGATAAATGAGTGTTGAATGAGGAGCCTTTATATGTGAATGTGAGTGTGAAAAATAAGCTGTGGATCATAGATTGATGCTCTGAATATCTATGGTGCATGAAATAAATCTCTAGTTACCGATAAGTATTAATATGTTAACGTGAAAAGAGATTTATGGATATTAGTCTAATTATCTAGAAATGAAGGGTACAAAAATGATGCTCTAGGACCTAACACATGAGTAAAATTGTCATAAATTCAATAATGAATTTCAATGAAATGGATAAAATATTAAATCCAATATTACATGGTTAGTACTCTTCTATCATCCCATTATGGTTTGTTGTGGTCGAATAAAGAATACTAAATTTTATATCTATTTACTTTCTTCATTTTATCATTACTTCTTATAAAACTGCATAAATAGTTATATATTTGATATTACATTTGAAACCATTGGTGGTTTCCTAATGAGTATTACTCAAACTCTAGACAAACCTCATGATTAGAAGAATAATATAATATATTTTTACTGTACATCACAATTGGAAGTTCACTGTTTTAGAATGATGAGCTAGGAATCTAGAAGGAGTATGGATGAGGGAATCAGATATGAGGTTGAGACCATCATGGGTGATGTTAGTGTGTCCTTATATATTTATAAAAAGACACCTGAATCTTATAAGGAATGAAAAATTTATATTTCCTGTTTTTTAATGACACACTCCATCCAAATATTCCCCTCATTAGCTATCAATGAACAATGGGATATAATAACCCACCAAGTTCTACCACTTGTAGTCCCCAGGGTGGTGATTAAAACTAAGGGTATGAATATCTCACAAAATGGGAGGCATTACCCTTTTGGTGAGAAGTATATTTGGAAATAAGACTGTTTATCCCCAAACCTACCCCGATAACTATGAATATATAAAATAATACCAAAATCATCATATATTCTTCCATGAAAAAGAATTCTTACAAATAAAGTAAAACTCTAATGTGAAAATACCCAAATGAAATCCTAATCATCAATACATAAACTATAAATGTCATATACAGTACGGTCCAACACATTCCATGAAATCCTACTAGAAACCAAAAACAATTTATATATGTATGGTGAGGATATAATTATACTAAGTAGGAAATACAAAGTCGATTGTGCACATGTGAATGGAGCATACAAGTTCCACTATATGAAATAAATAAAAATAGACAACACCTAACATGTATATTAACCATACCAACCTCACCAAATAACTGTCAAAAAATAAATAAAGTCAAGTTATATAATATCTTTTATATTTTTGATAAGGTAGCACACACCACTTTACCAATAATTGGCCACTCTCTCCCCTACAATGAACTTTCTAGCACTCCCACCTCCTTTGAAAAAACCGCATCTCAACATGCCCGTACCCACGTGGGGATTACCAACCGCATCCCAACAATAGTCACATGGTCCTAAAAAACTACACCCCTCCCACATACAACTGGGCATTACAAACAACATCACATCCTTCCAACAATAACATGGGCCCCACAAACCACATATCATTCTTCTTGTAGACACTTAGGCAACAAATAAACCTCCACCTAAAGAGAGCATGGAAATAAAAACTAGCCAACACAACCTTGGGCCACAAAAATCTCAAAATTCCTAAAGATTCAATGGATAACATTGTTTTAATGATGGATTATTGAATAGCATGTGGCCATCCATATATCCTCCAACCATGATGTTTGAGAATAAAACCCTCCCCTATGGTGATTGGGGTGTTCTAAAAATAGTTATCAACTATGGTTTTGTGTGTATAGAAATCTCAAGGAAAAAAATTGCATGCATATATGATAAAAAAACACTGAAGCACAACCTATGGGTTTATAACTAGGAAATAAAACCTCAACTACTACAATTTCAGATACTTCTAAATAAAAATATAAATATACAAAACAATCATTTCAGTATGTGATGATTCTAATAAACAAACGGAACTTCAAATTTCATTCATGTATAACATTGATTCATTATATTCCATTACACACTTCATCATAGTAAGCCTAACTGACACACACTATTCCATAATATATTAGATGATGATTTCTTCTTCAATCATTACCTAGGAAACTAACCAGTACAACCCAAGTTAGAAACATTTTAAGACTCAAACCGTAGGTGAATTACCATGGTAAATGATCCCGCTTCGCAATGATGACACATCACCCAAAATTTCCAGTGACATGGTGATGCTTTCTTCTAGTAATCAATGGCGAATCACCCATACCAATTTCCACCACCCTTCTCCAATTCCATTCATTTCAATCCATACTTCTATCAAAAATAACCCACAAATCACAACAACATCACGAAACACATTAAACTCCAACCTGTTTTGCATCCCTACTATATAAGAATACCATGCATAGACTAACATATCAACTAGTCACACCCTGTGCAAAAGCGTTCCAAATACCATATAACCTCATGAACCAAAGAACAAAATATTCAAAATTAATATGGTATAACTCCTATAATTTATACTTATTAATTCTAGGATTATCAAAAAAAAATATCTAATGATGGGGAATCCAATTATTATCCAACTATACCGGTTTATGATATTTTTATATATAAACATTACAATAGAAATGGAACAAAATACATTCCATAAACCATTCTATGTTCAATCTCGGACCCCCAACCACCACGATTTATCATTGGTAGTTAGCCATTGTGAATCACAACATCATCCGAAAAGAAAAAATAAAAAAAGGAAAAACATTACATTTATCGGCCAATGATGATTGATATTTAACTAGTTCAATTATCACAGGTAATGTGATAAAAAATATCATCACAAAGTTATCTTTCATACATTCCCACCACATTATGAAACAATAAAATAGATGATAAAAAACCTACTTTGATGAAAATTTGTTTCACACTTCATTGTTTCAACAAAAAAAAGGGTTCTCATACAACAAGAAATATCCATGGAATAAAATGAACTAAAACATATAATAGAATGCACAATTTGTATAGGATGAATGGATCATGTTGTCACATAGAATCAAAACTCTAGATTGAATAACAAGGGAGAAAGGTATCTCTTCCTTCAAAAATATCTAAATAGTGCATTGGATTACATATTTTATTAAAAATCCCATTAAAAGTGGATCTAATCAAGATAACGTGTTTGAAAAAAAATTCCCCCAGACCCTTATGAACATAATGATTGCATTTATGGGCTTTGTAATGGACTCAAATGCCATTAAATATGGAATTATACTTGTTTTATGATAACGGGTAAATATAAAGGGTAAAATTGTAAGATGTAGCACTACTATTCATGAGTCACTATCAGATAAGGCACAACCAGATGAGGAACCACCAGTGAGGTACAAATAATGAGGCACCCTCGAGTGATGTATTGTTGGATTAGACACCATGGGATGAGGAACCCCCAAATGAGGCACATCCAGTAAGGTACCTCTAGTGGGGGATCTCATGGAATGTTACTTCTAGACCAGTCTATGTCAAATGAGACACCTTCCACTATTATGAAGACATTGTTAAGAATGATTCCAACTTGTGAGACAACACTGTATGAGGAAAGATCAAATGATATTTCTTCCACCATTAGTACATCACCTTTTGGAGAGATAACACTAGGAGAGACACCAAAGGATGAGCCCCCATATGACGAGACACCCACCACTATTTTTTAGTGGCTGTCATGCGAGATACTGCATGATGGGACATCATATGAAGAGGATCTACAGGTACAGACACCGCTGGATGATCATCTTCCAGTGATCCACCTCCAGTAAACAAAAAAAATAGGCTGAGATAGCACTAGTGTTAGAGACCTCAAGGATGAGCTACATCAAGGTTTAGATACAATTGGTTGGAGGCACCACAATTGTGAAACACCATTGGTAGTGACACCATTGGAAAATTTTGAAAGCATGGAATTGTTTAAAATGATTCAAAGGAGTATAATTGACCTCCCATAACACCTCAAACGCAATATTAACACAAAATAATTGACCGGAGTGGTGAAACATATTACATTATATTCCTTTAAATATATTATCTCTCTCGAGAATTTAAATCCAACCCACATGGGAAATAGGTGATAGGTCCAAACAAAAACCCCATGAGATGACTCATAAGTATCTCTCTTTAATTAAAAAACCTATATTTACTAAAAACATCCAAAATAAACAATGAACTATCATGTGTTGTTAAAATGATGGGGTTGATACATTTAGTCCCAAGAAAAACTCCTCTAACATGTCCAAACTCATCCTCTATACATCAACTTAAAAAACAAGAAATACACCACAAAAACACAATTAACACACCATATTGAACACTTGAAAAAGGTAATTATATCATCCTTGTAAAGATACTATCCTCTATGGGAAGAACAAACTCACTTGCATGGGTTTAATCGAGTCACAATTAATGTGTCTTGATTTTTAATTTGGTCCCCTTCCTTTTCAAACAACTAGACCATATCATACCTCACAACCCAAGTAAAAATATCTCAAAACATAAAAAAATAGTGTCCCAACATCACATTATAAAGACAAAAAGAATAATTAAAAACTCAAAACTACACTGAGTACTAGGCACACATCAAAATCTGTTGCATTCAAGTTATCTCGTCGAGGACTCCATTCCTCTATAACACATGTATCAAGGAAATGGTCTTCACAAAAAATGACTTCTTTTGACTATTATGGATATCTACTAGATGAACCACAAATGGTACATCATTTTTTATATATACCTCTCCCATGTCAATGACATGGGAGTTATCTTGTAGATACCAATAAACCCGAGAAACATTAATGACATCGTGGATTATGTCCAACTATAATAGAAATGCCTACTAACATGAAACGTCACCAACTCATCCCAACTACTCAAAGGGTCCAAAAAACCAAGGATACATATGAATTCCACTAAAAGATCTATGCTTCCCATGTTGAGGATAAACCCTTAGGAACATGTGGATCCCAAAGTCAAACTCCATTGGACTCCTCCTATGATTTGTATAAGTCTTCTACCTATCTTTTCCTACTCACATCGCATCAAAAACTTGTAGAACCTTTCCTGTCATGTTGTACACTCCCTCCGGATAGTTAATTGTTGTCTCCCCAACCTCCATCCAATATTATAGAGAATGACAAGGTCTTCTATATGTGACATCAAATGAATCCATGACAATGATGGATTGGTATTTATTATTTTTATGGAACTCCATCAAAGGTAAATGTTTTGAAAAACATTAACTGGAGTCCAAGACTCATGCCCACAAAATAACTTCTATTGTTTGGATAGTCTATTCTGTCTTATCAGCTGTCTGATGGGGGAAGGTAGTTCTAAGTGGTAAGTAGTTTAAAAAAACATGATGTAATCCCCTCCACACTCATGAGGTAAAAAGTGTGTCCCTATATAAGACAATAGATTTTGTAACTCCATTTATCTCCAGAACCTCATCCAGATAACTCTTTTTCATGGAATTCACTATGCCCGACTCCTAGATCGCTATGAAGTGAGCTGATTTTATTAGCTAATCCACTATCACACAAATAATTTTGTAGCCACCATGTGTTCTAGGTAAATCAATGAAGATTTACATTGATATTTCATCATATCTCGACTTGTAAACATCCTAGGGATGCTACAAACAAATAAGAAATGGTGCTCGAACATTACCAACTGGCATACCAAGCATCTTACAAAGGCTCTTCTACTCCCCACGTCGTCCTAGGACACAAAAATTTATTTCTACAAATGTGGTACATCATAGGAACTATTTTTTACCACCATCTCTGAGTTATGGATATCTTGAAGAATATTTTTCTACATAACAACCTGAATAAAAAATATTCCACGGAACATCATCAAATTTTTACTATCCACCAACCAACTGTCTAGTGCATCACCATGTAAAACAATAATGCACAAAAACTATACAACTGAGAGTCCTTAAAAATACTCCTCCAACATTAATATCATAGGATAATTCACTCTCATATTGAAAAAACAACCTCTAACACCATTCATTCTTAAATATATGTACAAGGCATCCAATTCCTACATCACATTCCTAACAAATTCAGATTCCAAAATAACCTCCTTCTATGACATTATGAATGAGTCATATTCCATGAAATTACCCTCTCTTGAGTTATAAGGGATATTGAAATCATAGTACTGATGAAAATCCATCCTCTTCTACTGTTTCATTATGTTATGTTAGTGGGGAAATTTATACGTAAATACCTTATTACCTGTAATGAATACAATGTTCCCTCCAATGAGTTAATGTGGACACATAATCCGCAAAAACATTTTCAATGATAACTCCATATCATTTTTAGCATGATTATGCTCTTGGGGACATATTTTCTTATACCCACAAGTGATCATTTCTCATTTCTACATCACGAAAAATCCAAAAACCTTACAGAATTCATCTGAAAACACCTCAATCATCACTCCAATCTTAGGATACCAGATCACTGGAGGACTATAAAACTTCCCCTTATGATAAGAGAACACATCGTAGCATAACACACTCCATGGAAAAAGGGGATATTTCTTGGTCAATGCTATTAATAAGTGTGAAACTTGAATGAAATCATGTACAAACGTCTAATAATTGATTTCATGATCACGAAAAATGTGATCCTAGTCCACATTCATGGGTGATTCTGAAGAAAAAACATTTTAAAAATTCAATGGGTACACATCCATGCTCAGATAAAACACCACATGTGTATGGAAATCTACCTCCCACAAAAAAATTACACTTTTACAAAATTCCATAGATATTGTGGTGTCCAAGAACCGAAAAGAAACTGCTGAAATGCCGAGCACTCCCCTCCTTTGAAATCAGGTAGACCAAGATGTCACTGACAAACATGACGAATAACTGGTCGAGTAAGTCCTGATAAATGGAATTCATCAGGAAAATTAACAGAGATAGAGTGATCCTAACACGGAATGTAATGACTACAAAATCAATGTTCCCATACATTCATCTAATGTTAGTATTCTATATATCGCCCCCCTTCACAAATTACTGGTTATATCCAAACCACAAATCAATCATGGAAAATAAAATCTTCCCTCTCAACTAGTCAAAATGATTATATATCCTCGAATGATGGTACATTTTCTCAAACATAACATGATTCAACCTATGGTTGTCCAAACACAACCTCATACAACTTCCTTCCTTCTTTACAAAAAACACAGGAGTACCCAAAGCTAAAATATTAAGTTTGATAAATTCCTTTTGCATCAGATATTCTATATGAATCCTATAATACCAAAAATCCAAAGTTTCCACCAAACAAAGAGACATTAAAATTGAAAAATCATAAGGATATAAGTCTATCTTGAACAAAACATGACGTCAAGGGTGTAGCTTCACAACATCCTCAAGGAAAACGTTTCAGAACTCCCCAATGATTCTAGGATCCTCCTCCATCCAAACATTTTATTATTCCACCAAAAACCAATCTATTATGGAAATTAGATGATCTAAATGTTGATCTCCACCTAACTATTATGCTCACTAAAAATACAACATGTTATCTACCCATTTCTGATAACATGAAACTCATACAAAATTAATCTGTAAAGGAATTAATGGAATAAAAAAAGTTAATGTAGGGAAATACATCATATGGTGTCATCTGTATCAAGAAGTGACCACCACTGATATGATGTAGTTTCACCATCCGTCTACATTGCCGACATATAAGAAACAAGATGGTATGACCTCTAACTCGTGTACTCAACAACATAGGCACATGAAGGCTCTCAATATCTTTTTTTAGAGAATGTTATATATTGGGTGGTAAAAAGTTCTGTAATGATCTTAAATAATTCAAATGAATAGATAATGTGATTAAAATAATTGATCGTACCTCTAAAGAACTTTGTCCAAATAGAAACAACAACCTCTACTGCTTGTATCTAACCATAGTGATCTCCCCTATATCTCTATTACGGAAAAACACTAAAACCATTCTATGGTAGAGGTACCTAAATAAGATTAAAATTATGAGGTCATCCACTACCTTCCCCATATACCCTCTGTGGAGCATGAGCGTACTATCTCTACTGCTGAAATTGCATAACTGGAAACTACTACTTAGGATAGTGATGGTCCTATCCACCTCAACCATGCAGTGTTCGAACTACCCCTATACAATGATTCAAAAAATGTTAGTAGAGTCCTCAAAAGAAAAAACATTTCCCCAAATTCATGGGAAAGGATTGAGAAACAAAAACAATGGAATGATGGAAATAATTTTTGATGATATTGAATACTTTACAGTCAAAATCTCGAGGGTCTGAGTGCATGAGACCTTCGGTTGGAAACTCTTCCTCTAAAATTTCAATTTTGGCTCCCCTATCATGGTATAACTCATCACGAGTAAATCCATTATATCACCTACAACTTTTTATAAAGAACCATGTACATTGAAAAATAGAAGTATTAACTTCATACTAGATGTAAGGATGAAGAAACTCTTATATACGTCTTGCACGAGACACCTCTTTCGCCAAGAGATTTGGGGGGAAAACAATTGATATCCTTGAACTGCATCCCTATCTCATGCACGTATATAATACTCTAATGAATAGAGAGTAGATACTTCATTTTTTCATCATTCATGGTATATGAAAGGAACTATCCTCATAACTCCTTCTCAATGTCTACCCACAAAAGTTATACTTCCTTCATCTCTACATGATAAAGTCTCCACCAATGATTCAAAAAACCGCAAATCTGGGTGAAAGCCAAAGGAATTTAGTATTCATGTTGAGGATTGAATCAAACTAAAGGTGATCTCATGGACTATAACCCATCTCTCTATCTCAATGTCCAAAAAACTAACACCACACGTCCCCATATCCTTCCTCAAGAAGGCAGACAATGTCCTCTACCACTTTTCATCCTCCTAAACTTGGTCAACCCTCCATCGATCAACTAGATCAGCCTGTCGAACCTCAACTACCTGACCCGCATGTGAATGTCGATAATGAGCCACATTTGAATGATAAAATAGATTCTTTTATCCATATAAATATGGAATAATATTTACAATACATTTTTACTATTATCAATCATTTTATTATTAATTTAAAATTTTCCAAATCCAATACAATAAAAAAAAAGAACAAAAGTCATTATGGTGAATACACTATTGATATGCTACCTTCCATAAAAATACTGAAGCCTCACTTTGTCGATAAATACACTAATCGTCCTTTCTTCAGATTTTGGGGGGCCCATAAATCCCATGTCCAAGCCTGTCTTCCTTGGCATATGTCAGGCACGATTATCAACTTCCCTTATTTCCATATCATCCCATGAAATCCTCATAGATCCTAACTCCAAACTATATCCTCTATCTCAATGATCATATATGATTCAATTATTTCATTACACATCCCTCAAATAATGCCCCTCTTGGGAAGGAAATGATGAGAGGAAGATAATTACTATTGTGGCCCACCTCCCTTAGGACCTGGGTGGTGACTAGCAGCAAGGGTAAAAAAATCTCACAAAATGAGAGGCACTTCCCTTATTAATGAAACATGATTACGAGATAAGATGGTGTATCCCCAAATGACTAAAATATACAACAATATATATATTAAAACAAAAACCATCCCATATTCATGCATAATGTATAACTATCACAAATAATATAATACTACAACATGAAAATTATCAAAATCAATGTGAAGAAGAAACACATCAGTTGTCATGATCCAAGCTAGTATTGCCCAGAAAAGTCCCCAATTTTCTCATGGAAAATAGAATATAGTTTTATATATGTATTGTGAGCATAAACTTATATATAGTAGTAAAACCAATGATCATCATGAATATTTTAATGGAGCATAATAATATCATCGTGAGAAAATTATAAAACCAGAAAACACCTAATTGGAATAATAACCATCCCATACTCACAGAAGAACGCTAAAAAAATAATTCAGGTCAAGTAATATAATATAATTCACATCGATTATTTGGTACCCCACACCTTGTTTTCACTGATAATCCAATCTCATCCCAATGAAAAAATTCATATCACTCCAACTTATAATTAAAATAAAACATCCCAACCCACCCACACACACATCGGCTATATAAACTACATCCTGCCTGCATACATGTGGGCCTCAAGAATGTCATCCCACCCGTAGACACAAGGGCCTCAAAAACCACATCAAATCCCACAAACATACACATGGTCCCCATAAACCACGTCACATCTCACCCAAATACACATTTTCTACAACCACACCTCATCTTAAAGACCCTGGGAATGCACAAATCACCCTCACACACATGGGCCTTAGAAACCACAACCTAAAGGAATAATCATGGGATACTACCACCTATAATAGGGTGTAGGGAAGAGTGGTTCATGATCCATCCATCCTCCCACTGAGATATTTTGGAAATACACCCACCCCCATGACGATGGCGGTGTTACACACAGACTCTTAAACTAGGGTGTGGTATGTATAGGAATCACAAGAAATATATATATATATATATATATATATATGATACCAAACACTCAATCCTGAACAATGGGTTCACAAATAGAACATCAACTCACAACTACTATAATTTATACTACATCAATATAAAAATATTAATATCTACGATGATCATTCAGAAGGTGATGAGGCTAATAAAATAATACAATATAATATTTCATCTATGTTTAACAACCATTCATGATATCCAAATAACCACTTCCATTCTATTTTCCAAACCAACCCAATCTATTCCTTAAATTATTAGATGATAATTTTATCATAAATCACTACTTGAACAACTAATAGGTACAACTCAAGAAGGCATCATTGAAATAGTAAATAAGAGGTGAAAAACCATGGTAAATGAACCCACGTCACATTAACGGAAAATCACCCATGATTTCTAGAGTCTTGGTGAATCGTTTAGCATGATATCAATGGAGAACCACCCATACCCATTTAAACCTTCCTTATTCAATTTCATCACCCCCAATCCATCCTTCCAATAGTAACAACCCCTAACTGAAAACATCATTCCGAAACAAAATACACTACAACATGTTCTGTAGCCCTACTACATATGAATACGAATACCACACTACCATATAAACAAAACAACCCATGTGAAAAAATGATCTCAAAACCACATCACCACACAAACCAAAAAATAATCTTATTCAGATTTAATAAGGAATCCCTCATTTAATTTCAAACTATAATTTTGGGGTTATCACTGAGCATTATGATCATTGAGCATCCATTTATTAACCGGGAATATGGTGTGAAAAAAATTTCAAACATTAATATTAGAACTAAAATAATAAAACATTGATTCCATAAATTATTCTGTGTGCAAACAAGTAATTCCAACAATAATGGATTTTAGTTTGTAGTTAGAGTTTAAAAATCCATACATCAACTAAAAAGAAAAAATATGGAAAGATCAAACATTACTTTTAATATCCCGATCAAATTGATTTTTAATTAGTTCAATTATTTATAATATAGTTATTTAATGTACCTTTACAATTGGAACATTCATACACCAACCAATCATGATGAAAAAATAAATGATTCCTCATAAGAAGTGTTGATTTACACTTCATTGTTACTAATAAAATAGGTTGGGTGCATGCAGCAGGAAAACTAAAAAGAAATTCAAGAACCGAAATCTACAGTATCTTACTCAATTACTAAAGGGAGATGGGATATGGAATCTTATACCAAGATAGAGAAAGAATGATAAATAAGGGGGAATAGTATCTCTGCATTCATAAATATCTAAATAGAGTAGTAGTTTTGATATGTTTTTGACTTTCCAGTAATGGGAGATCACGTCAAGATAATCTTATTAAAAAAATAAAATCCCATGGACAATTAGTAAATTAAATTTAGGAATTATGGTCTTGGAGAATGTATAATATCCCCTCTGATATGGTAGTAAAATAATTTGATATTAATGTTAATGTCAGAATTTTAAATCTGGATGAATTGGGTTAATATTCATCATACACCACTGAACAATGAACTGTCAGCCAAGTACCACCAGCAAGTAACTACAGGGTGAGCTACTATTAGACGATGAACTATAATATGAGGAACAACCAATGTTGTTGTGCCAATGAGTCACCTTTAGGTGAGGGACTACCAGACAAGGCATAGTCAGATGAGACGTCTGCCACCGTCAGTTAGTCACCGTAATGTGTGATACCTCCAGGCGAGACACCGCTCTATGAGGCATCATCAAACGATATACCTACCACTAAAATTATGTAAACTCTATTATATCTCTATATAGGTGAGACACCATTGTACAAGTCACCATTATATAAGGTACATGTCACGTTTAGTAAGTCACCCCATTCCAGATGTGAAATTGTTCATTGAGGTACTACTACTTGAGGAACTACTAGAAGAGAGAACACCATTGAGCCACCTCTAGTGAGAGGCTATAGAGGATAGACATCACTACTATGAGACACTTCAATGATGTGTTATGACCATGGTGAGACACCGTTGGTGCAAGACAATGCTAGCATGGGACACTATTTGCAATTTCATAGTCAGAAAAAATTGATTAATGTGAATTTCATCAATGTTTTGAAAAGTTTCACATTGACCTTTACATAGAAGAACATTATAATCACTTGATTCTTAAAAAGTAATAGAATAGGGAGGTCCATGCCATTACATGTTTCTAGTCATTTTCCCTATTATGGATTCATTATGATATGTTTTTCTTTGGGGGTTATTTTTTTATTTTCATCTATCTAATATTTATATATTTCTACCATTATACCACTTTTATAAATATTTTATAGTTTACCAATGTTACATATTAGACCCTTACTGATAGCTGGAAGAAAACGGTGTGTGGGAAAGTGTGTCTGAGATCATCTAGTGTATCAACTTCGGGCATAGTCAAGTGGGGTCTAATTAAGTAATTTACATAATGATAGAGATGCAAAAAAAAATTCAACAAATGACTCATTAATATAATTAAATAAATATATTTATGATAATATATACATTAAACAATTATATCAATAAAATTTCAATTAATTTTCCCTTTACCGTGGTAATCCAAATTACACATGGTTAAAATGATTTTCTTGATAAAAATGTTATTGATATATATATAATATAATGACATTGTTAATTAGAATTTAGAATAATTTTAATCTAAGTAAAATTTTAAGTATTATTCATATAAATAATATATGAAAAAGTAAAATATATACAAATAAATTATTTTTATATATTAAATAAATTTTAATAAATTTGTTTTTTAATTATATTTCACATCAATTCCCAATTAAAGGAATGCTAAAATAATTTTTTATTCATTAGAGATTTAAATTATATGAATATTGGTATATTGAACCATATTGAATAAAAACATTTGATTTGATGATAATCATCAAAATAGAAAACATGTGGTTAGAACCAAGATACTAGGAAGATAACATCACCTAAGAATGTATAATTATTTTTTATGATAATATATATACTAATAAAAATAATATAATTTAAATATATAAAAGTAATTCTCCTTTCCTAGGAAAAGATATTAATATTATATTAATACATAAACAATTCAAAGAGTGTTGTACCCCCTCTGTTCTAAAAATAATCCTACTCACCCCATTTCTTATCACCTATGAAGAACCCTATTTTATACCATGAACTGCCAAGGACTCACCCCAAAATCACTCCCCACATAATAAAGGTCATATTTCCCCCAAAATAAATAACATAGATACATTATGTTTATGAAAAAGTGGTTATCCGGGAAGAAGTTACATCTCCAAAAAAATCTATTTGATATCTGTTTCATATTATAAGATCTTCACGTATTAATTGTCTATTCTAATATGATAAAATCACTAGTATATCCATATTAATATTAATTTATTATCAATATATAATCATTATTCATCCACTTTTCTATACTATGGTAAATAAAAAACATTGATAGGGTGTATGTATATACTACTACATAAATGGATCTTCTTGTTTCATTTTTCCTAAAAACATAAAACATGTGGATATTATAATGTTTTTAGATAGTATATTTCATATTAGAGAAACAATTATAATTTTTTCTTTAAATTATAGAATATATCTTTTTATTATTTCACCCATTGTAAAAATAAAATTTCATTCATTTCTATGTATAAAATACCTCCTCTATAAGGTGATGAAATTTGTTTCTTTGTACACCATTAATGGATGCATTAGTTTTTTTAATAAATAAAAATTATATTTATTTATTTATTTTTATTTCTAAGATGATGTAATTACTATTTGATTCAATTATCTAAATATTAATGTCAATTTTTTAATCAAGAAATGTCCATCATTGAAACACATGACATGGATGTAGCCAAATAAAATATATATGAGATAAATAATTGAAATAATTGTTCTAGAAAGTATGAAATATACAAGAAATTGAATAAAAAACTTACAAATAAATACTTTTTTAGATGTACTTAAATATTGAACATAGTTACAAGAGAATCACTATAAGGGGTTTTCATAAATCAATTTCAATTCATATTGTTATACTTATAATTCATTGACTATGATAAGACATAATTGTATGTGAACTAACCTATGAATTTATTATGATGAATTTAAAAATATTTCTATTATTATAAAAATATTACTCTTGATTACTTAATTGACTAAATTCCAATGTCAATGATTTCATCCTTATAATGATTATTAATTTAACAATAGTTTGTTTGATCCATGTATATTATTAATAACCTAAACCCATTTATTAAGTGTATATACATCATATTGAGATTTTATATCATGAATGGATATCCAAAAAATATATTCAAAGTTATTATAATGTAATCACTATCTATTGATATTAATTAAAATGATATAAAAGTTGAAAAATACTTTCTTGGTCTCAATTTATGTCATTGAGACCTAATCCATATTATGCCAAGTTATTTATTTAAATTGGTGTACTTAATGACTAATGATTTTTAACATATTATCCCCTGTAGATTATGGGATTTCTGTAATCATGTTATATATTAGAATTCAAAGGAAATTTTTTTCATTTATTATCCATGATATATTGGTTTATCATCTCACAAATATTTTTTAGGACATTTTTTAAGTGATGTACATATGTGTTGACGCTCCTTTCGTCACAGAATCTAAAGGTCGGAAAAGGGAATATCTGATATCAAAGTGATTCATCCTTTGAAGAAACATCAAAAATCGACAAAGGGATGAACAAGGAGAACATTGCCCATAGGTCGCGCAAGTTCCCTCATGGTCGCGCAAGTACACTTGCGCGCCGCCTAGTGGTCGTGCAAGTACTTGCGCGACACCTTATGGTCGTGCAAGTGACTTGCGCGACCTAAGTGGTAACCGCTCGGTAACCGCTCGGTAACCGCCCAGGGCCTTATTTTGCCTATAAATAGACCCTGTGGGCCCCCCATTCGAGAGGATCTCTTTCCAGAAACTCGAATCAAAGCTCTCGACGCTCAAGTCTCTTCTCAAAGCTTCCGGAACACTTCTAAGGTAATTTCTTACCTAGAATGGAAGATCTAAAGAGAAGAAGGAAGGCCCAAGTGTTGAAACTTATCAAACACTTGCGCGCCAACTTAATTCCTTCAATATAACTTGCGCGTCCCTTCTCTGGAAGAACCTCAAGAGGATGGGAAAGGGTTTAATAAAGAGTCTCTCAAGTAATTCAACTCTGGTTGAAAATCGCGCAAGTATCCCTCATGTCGCGCAAGTATACTTGCGCGACCAACACTTGCGCGCCGACGCAGGACTTGCGCGACCTTCAAGACTTGCGCGCCCCTAGCTTTTTGGGTGCCCATCTTTCCCATTTTTACCCCTCTGAAGCCATTTCACCCTTCCTATTCAAGATTCAGTCTTCAAGATACTCTTCAAAAGCCATTTATGGCATGATTTCTTGATTTGACATCCTTATCTGAAAGGAATTCTGTGAAATACCTCTCAAACACCCAGTGATTTAAACATCTTTATGTCACCAAAGATTGAGAGTTGATTCATTTCAACCTCATCCTTTAAGATGAGAGAATCCTAACCTGGGTCTCCTTTTCAGGAATAAGACTCAGTCATAACCTTGGGCTTCCTTTTCAGGAGTAAGCCCCAAGTCCCCTAACCTAGGCTTCCTTCTCAGGAATAAGTCCTAGTCATAAATCTTGGGCATCTTTCTTAAGAATAAGCCCCAATCAAGTCCTTTAATCTTGGTCATCCTCCTCAGGAGTAATCCCCAAACCATAATCCCTAACCTGGGTCTCCTTTTCAGAAATAAAGACTCAGTCATAACCTTGGGCTTCCTTTTCAGGAGTAAGCCCCAAATCCCCTAACCTAGGCTTCCTTCTCAGGAATAAGTCCTAGTCATAAATCTTGGGCATCCTTCTTAAGAGTAAGCCCCATGTCTCTTAAAATTTCTCTTAACCAGTCACAAATTTTCTTTGATTTGGGTTTCCTTTTCAGGAATAAAACCCAATCATAAGTCCCCTCCTAACTTGGGCATCCTCCTTAGGAGTAAGCCCCAAGATTAGAGTATTCAAATCTCCATGAAGCACATATAACTTTGTGGACCATGTTCTTGGATTTTCTCCCTAAAAGTAAATCCTAAACCTTCGCCTATCTGGGCAGTCATCTATACATAAGCCCCAAAACAAAATTCTTATGATTGCATCTTTTACGGCTCAATGGTCTAAATCTTACCAATACCTCTTGTTTCTCACACCGAGCATGACTCACGTGAGCTTAGAGTGTAAAAGTAATTATGACATTCATCTTTGAGCCATCAATCATAAAACATCATATCCCATTCCTCGAACTACGTGGGTTCTGATTCCTTTTTTAAAAAACAAAGGATACGTAGGTCGCCCATTTATGGGTTCGATCCCAACATTGAAATAATCTCTGTCCTTCTGAATGACGATAAACTTCAAGTGCCCCACTGAGTGGCTTTAAAACCAGCCTGGTCATCAAAATGACCAAGAGACTTTTATATAAATGTTTTGAAGGATACCATTGACCAAGAATCTCTAAAAAAATATAGATGATTCTATATTTGATGAAGAACCTCGAATACATATAAAAGATTCTCTAAATTTCTTGCATATTTAATCATTGATTGTTAAAACTAAAGGAAAGCTCATTTTATACTTGGTAATGTAATAAGGATTCACGAACTTAACTTAAATCTATAAAGAGAGTCCCGGAGTAGACAATAATTCCCCTAAAAAATGTGTGATGAGTCCGACCTCCCATCCTCTCGACCAATGCAAATTCCTAAGCCTCATTAGCCCACAAGCTAATGAGCGCCTGCCTTTGGAAAGTAGGTCCAAACGGATGTGGAATCATTGGATGTTTCCGGTTCTACGAACAAACCCGTTAGAAACCGATCGGAACGTTTGAATCTCCCGTCCAGGAGGTCATCCCCGGATTCCGCGCGAAACAAAAATGGTGAACCCGACGTGAATCCTTAACCAAGTTAAAGTGATGTTCTTCTTATCTGTTAAGCCCTTTGGGCCAACAAGGCAATCATTGACATATGCTCATCCAAAAGATGCAGTGGCCGGATTCATCTTGATTATGTCTGTTACATGGAACAGGCACTCTTTTTTCAAGATCTTCTACAAAAATGGTTTTCCTTAAATTCACCCCTGTGAATACTGCTGCTGGGAACACCTCTACTGTGAGGTCTGCTGCTGTGAAAACCAATGCTGCTACTCCTGCTGGAACGTCATCCGCTCTGAGGATGACATCACCAACTCAGCGTCTTCAACGCTGTGTTTCTAATGCACTGGTTAAGGAGTACCGTCGCAACGGTACTATCCCAACTCTGGAGGCCGCTCGTCAAGCCCTCCAAGTTAACAATTCTACCTGGTCGTCCGGACAACGGCGACCAGCAATCAAGAAGCAGACGGTGCTGACTACCGTCTCCAACCGTTTCGGGTCGTTATCTCCGGAACGCAATTTCCATTCACTCCCTTACTCCGAGGAAGTGAATGAGCAGGTCCCGCATGACCTTAATTCAAAGAGACGGGAGTCCTTCTCAAGGGCTCCCATCAATAATCGCCGCCAGACTCGTGCGGTAGTGCGCCCTCAACATGATGAGGGTCCCGACTCCAGGCGTTCAACTCAGGTTCCTCGAACCGGAGCAGGCAAGATGAATCGCCAGAGACGGAACCCGGTTAACAATAGGCAGGTTGTCATCCCTGTCATCTCCGGAGAAGTCCACCAACCTAACTTGGTGGCAAATAACGAGCAGGCATACACACCTGTTCGTTTTAATCCTGCTGTCCAGCAGACTCGTCTGGCATCATCAAGCCGATCCCGCCAGGCAATTCCGGCGGAGTACCATAGGCAGGAACATACACCTGCTTATACATCAGCAGTTAGTCAGCAGGCTCGTCTGACTACATATGATGGATCTCATCAACAGCGTTTGGCGAAGTGTAATCAGCAGGCACATACACCTGCTAATACTAATCAAGCCTACCAACAGTCTCGTTTGGTAGCGCACGGAGAAGTCAGTCGGAAAGCCCCGACGACAAACAGGAGGCAGACTAAACTCTCTGCCTCCACACTTGAGTACTGTCAGGATTCACTGACAGGAAAAGGAGGACAGGAGCAGGCAAATACACCTACTCCAAGCCCGGAATGGACGTATATCCCTGTTCCGGCGGCTGAAGTCACCAAACATATTTTGTCAATGGTGAAAGAGCAGAAGCAAATTCCTGCTCATATTCTGGATGCTTGCCAGGATATCATAACAGCTTCAGCATCATCTCAGGGACAGACACATAAATCTATCCCTAGCAGTGGAGTGACACATCAACAATTCACTCCGGAACAGACACACACATCTGTTCCAGTCCAAGAGGGTTGTGGGGCCTACTCCCCCATATCATATGGACAACCAAGTCAGGCACATACACCTGATTTGAGCGATGATCGTCAGCCTAACCTGACCATCTTTCCTGATCAGGCACATACACCTGCTCAGAGCAATCACTTTCGTCATCAAGATATTTCTAAAGCGAGTAAGAAGGCATCTAAGAAAAAGATCCGCCCAGCACAGTCAGGAGATCAAAGGCCAATCTGCAACAAGGCCTTGCTCGATGCTGGAGTTCTTGAAGCCCTCAGACATTTATCTGTCGGAATTCAAGATTCTACTCCCTCAGTTCCCAATAACAAGAACATTAATCCCGAAGGTCTTCAACAGACACTTCCTCATGAAGACTTTCTTCATGAAAATTCGGTCAATCTTGAAGTTTCTTCTTCAGATGAGAACCACAGGAACCCTCTGTGTGGTCAGAAGACCAAGGAGCAAGAGATCTCATCTTTTTCTGTAACCCATCATGAAGGTCCTCCTCATGGTGATGAACTTCGCTGCGAAAGTCCTCTCCGCAGTAGTGATTCACATTGTCTCGAAAATTCTTCAGAAGGCAATGTAGTGACGAGAAAGCCCTCCTATCTCGAGGCACTTGCAAACGTAAAACCAGTCATGTCTGAAGTTTTACTATCGGCAGGTGAAACTCTTTCTCCATCAGAAGATAGCTTGGGGTTCAGGTTATTCTCCGAACCTTCCCTGGGTCATTCATCTTCCAACATGAATAGTGATTCCTCTACCAATCTTGTTGAATCCGATGAAGCAACAAGAAAACACCAACTCTGGTCCAAACAGGTAGAAGAATCTTCATTTAATGATAAAGAGGAAATGCTGAACATGAGAAAAAAACTGGCAAAAGGTGAAGTACCAGTCATGTTTTGGCCTTTGGCTGATTCACAGTATGACATTCCAAAGATGTTGACGGATGATGGAATCCATGATATTCGTCTTAAAATATGGAAAACTCTTTGTCAATTAAAGAAGAAGGTATTATCTTACGATGAATATGAAAATCATCTTAAGATAATAGAAGGGTTACAACGCCAGATTGATTTGGCATCTCTATCAGTCTCTCGGTATCCGAAGGCTGAAAAGCAACAGAGAACCCTTCAACGTTCATGCCTTGGCGCACTAAGAAGATTGCGTCAGTTAATTTCCAATGCTCCATCTAATGTTCATATCAGAGGATGGGGTATTCACGGAACACTACATTTCACAGTGCTTTCCGGTCAGCAAAGCCTGCCGAAAATGGTCTCATGCAATGTTATTGCCCATGGCCGGCCACAGTCAATGGGCTTTGTTCATAATCAAAATCTTGCTCGAGATCAAGCTTCAACTAGTTCCTCTCAAAGTCAAGTATATAGAGAACAGGTTGTGGAATTGCTCCTACATCAAGCAGTCGAGAATATTGCGCAAGCCTCTCGTCTGGAGCAAACACGTCATCAAATGACAGAAGTTTCGGAAATCATCCAACGGTCTGTTGAACCAGGTGATAAAAGTGGATACAGGTTAATGCATCCAGCTAATTTCCGAACTAAGATCCGCAAGATCAAGAGAGATTTCAAGAAGATCTCAGACATAGCATGTCAAGAGACACCCCAGCTTGCCAGACTGGGGACTTCTCTAAACCTACCCTCAGAATCAACGAATGGGATTCGAGGAGTTGAGCAGAAGCAACAGGAACACCCCCAGTCCACCGGACTGGGGACTTTTTCAAATCTTCAATCCCTTCCTCAGAGAAAGTCAGTATTCTCTCGATTAGGGAATAAGCCTCAAGAGGAACGAAGAGCCAAGCCATCAGGAGATTCTCTCCAAGTGACGGTTCTCCAAGAAATTCCTGAGGGGTCAAGTCAACGGAATGCCATGCCTTATCATGGACATAAAAGGAGACAATATCACAGAAATGTTGATAGAAAGGATTCTATGAAATACGCATCCATTAATGGCATCACTGCCATTGCTGCTGATTCACCAGATGAGGCTCAATCAGAGGGATCATATGAAGAGGTTCCTGCTCAAGAAGTTGCGCACACAGACATAAATGAAGAAGGTGTGCGCACACGTAATCAAAGGCTTACCCAAAATCTGGGTATTCCTTCAAGTAACCCACTTCCCCCTCTCCGAAAAGGATCCAATAAGGGGAAAGGAAAGAATCAGGTTACTTATCACCCTTCCTCTGAAGGAGGTCAATCGCTCTCATTAGAGCAAAGGTTTGCACAACAGGAGGAAGAAATGAAAGAATTAAGAAGGTTGAATGCAGAACTACTTCAGAGTAGTCTTCTTCTTAAGAATGCTGAAGTCCGACAGCCGAAGGAATTTGTTGTAACTACTGAGATGGATCAGGAATATCCTCGTTTATTAGTACACCCACAGAGGTCTAATCCTACGGGTCAAACGCAACAACGGTTGGCAGCACTACCATTAGTTGCAGCACCAACCTCCACGGCTGTCCAAGCTCCATTCATTGCACCTACCCAAAACCAAGTTCAACCTGACGTTTCTCAAAAGTTAATAACTACTATTGAGTCATTAACAGCTCGGTTAGAAACTATGGAAGGGAAACGGGCGCAAGTTCAACCTGAAAAGAAAGTTTACCCTGAATGGGTAGATTCAATTTCTCCTCCATCCAGTTTTGGAAACCCTATTTTCCCTACTTTCAATGGATCAGGTGACCCTGAACAACATTTGACGCATTATGTGTCTTGTTGTGATCCTATGATGGGAACTCCAGAGCAACAAGAAGCAGTGAAACTCAGATGCTTCGTGCGAACCTTGCAAGGACCAGCTTTTGTCTGGTATACAAGCTTGAAATCCCGGTCAGTCATCGGATGGGAGGATCTTCGTCAAAAATTCCTTCTTCAGTTCAGCTCAACTTTGCCAAAAACGACATTTTTCGATCTTACAAACTGCAAGCAAAGGGAGAATGAAAGAGTCTCTGATTTCATTGCTCGTTGGAAGGGATTAACGTATTCCTTGAATTTATCACTCCCTCAGGAGGAATTGTTGCCAATCTGTGTGGCAAATTTGCGTGACGAATTACGCACGCCATTGATCCCTGTGAAATACACAGGAGGGTTTCGAGACCTTACTTCAATCGCTCAACAGATTGAAGATTCCCTTATGCAGGCTAAGGTTAAATCTTGTGTAATTCCATCAGCTCCAGGAAGAATGGGTAAAGCAGAAACTGCTACAGTTATGCTTAAACAGGCACCTGTACCTATTTCTACTTCAAAACCTTCATCTTCTCGAAGGGCTCCACCTCCTGAACGCCAACAACAAAGGCTGTTTCGTCCAAATGATCAAAAAGATCAACGACGAAAACAATTTGAGGATATGAAGAGTAAAACATACTCTTTCCGAAGTGAGCAAGTTCCTGGTTACTTCATTTCAGCTCTGGAGAATAATTTGGTTCAATTACCAGTGCCGAAGAGACCAAACAAGGAAGGAGATGAAGACAGTCCCAATTATTGTCCCTTTCATCAAATGTTGGGGCATCCCATCCAGGAGTGTTTTGTCTTTAAAGACCTCCTACAAAAGATGGTCGACTTGGGAAAAGTCAAATTGAAGGGTTTTTCAGCTCATGTAGCGTGTATTACCACTACAGATCCAGAGGAAGGAGGCGAGTGGCAGGAAGTCAAAAGCAAAACTGCGAAAAAATATGATGATTGGATGGTCAGAAAGACAATCAATCGGACCCATTCCATTTTGCGAACACAATTGAAGAAGCCAATTGTGTCTCCTACAAAAGCTGCAGTAAAGCCTCCATCAAAAGACAAATCCTCAAAAGGGCAGAGCAATTCAAAGAAGAAAGATGAATCAGAAGAAGATGAGTATGTGTCAAAGCCTAAATTGTCTTTGACTCTGGCAGATTTCATGCCATCTACTTCAAAGCAATGGGCACCGTCCCACCAAACGGCACAGCCTAAACAGGCTAACTTGGCAGAGTCTTTATCAGATGAAGAATTGATCTTTGGTTCTGTTAATATGATTCAATTAACAGATTCATATTCCAGTCTTGATGAGCCTGAATTCCCTGTATCAAATAAAGGAACCCGAGGAAGTTCTAGAGGTTCAAGATATAGGGGAAGACGTGGATCTTTCCGAAGCCACTACTCTAATTCTACCCCTGCTAGCACTGTATATGCAGCAGAAACTCGTGGTAGAGCCCTTCAGCGAGCTCAAAATGAACAAGAAAGTTCTTCTGCCAATGGCCAACTCAGCTTCGGCATAGTTATTTTGGAAGACCGATTAAATGTTCCATCTTCTTTATCTCAGCAAGTAAATGGATCTAATCAGTCTAATTTTCCAAAACCAAAGATGTTTCCAACTTCAATACAAGAGGCATCAGCTTCCAAAGCATCTGCTTCCAAAGTACCTGCTAAACCACATATTCCTATTGGGAAACGCAGGCCTCTAGATCAAAAGTATGACATATTGAAACACTTGGCCCAAGTACCAGCCAAATTATCAATTTTGGATGCTTTGAATCTATCAAAAGATCTTCGGGAAGCACTCATCGAAGCTTTGTCAAGTCCTCAGGAGTTTGAAGCTGAAATTGCTGCAGCTGAAATTTATCACATAGAGAATAATCCTGCAGAATGCCATGCAGTGATATCTTTTACTGATAAAGATGAAGATGATGTTGTGCATGGGCACATAAAACCTTTGTACCTATCTGGCAAAGTCAATGGTATAGATGTTCGAAGAGCTTTTATTGACAATGGTTCAGGAGTCAACCTCATGCCCATTCGCACACTTCGTCGATTGGGCCTCACGGAATCTGATTTATCTCCTTCTACCATGATGTTGCAAGGATATGATAAAAATGAACAAGAACCACTGGGAGAAGTTATGCTCAGAACTCAGTTTGGAGATCTTGTTTCCAATTCAGATTTCATGATTGTTGATCAAGACTCAGCTTTCAATATTTTGCTTGGAAGACCCTGGTTACATCAGCATGCAGCTATTCCGTCATCATACCATCAATGTCTCAAATACTGTTTCGATGGTCAAGTTGGAACATTATATGGTGATAAGGCCCCGTTCAAAACATGTGAGTCTCAATACATTGAGTCCGAATTTTATCACATGAAGGGGAGAGAAAAATCTACAATGAAGGAAATTACCAAAGTTAATGCTCCATATGGTTTGGAAAAAATTCCAATAAATCCATTTTCACATGTGAGTACAGATTATGTGTTACCTATCAGTCAAATTGACAAAATAGGCCCAAATCAAAATACTCTTATGGAAAGATCCATAATGTCAATTACGGCAATCGAGCCAGACAACATGGGAGAAATTGGTAACTTACCAAGCAATGATGAAAGCATAAGTGGTGACGTTTTCATTTCGTCTGCTGAAATCCAACAAGTCTATACTTCGCTAATCAGGCCAGAAGAAGTTATAGCAACACCAGAGGTGAATGTTGATGTCGATTCTCAATCCATCATCTCCTCTTTATTTCCCAAAGAAGACCCTTTTTCATCAATAGGGACGGAAATGGAAGCTTCTTCTTCAAAATGTGAAAATTTTGACATCTCTTATGATCATGAGAATTTCGTTTTTTCATCTACTTTGCAAGTAGAAACAGAAGATATAACACATGATGAAGAGGAAGAGGAAGATCTTAGAGATGCTCCTCCAGCATTTGAAGAGGGTATCTCTACCACTGTGGATGAACTCAGAGAAGTAAATCTGGGTACAGAGAAAGATCCACGCCCCACTTTAATTAGTGCGGCCATGACCCTTGAAGAACAAGAGATGTATATTTCTTTTCTAAAGCAAAATAAAGATATCTTTGCTTGGAATTATACAGAGATGCCTGGCCTTGATCCTGATGTTGCCACCCATCATTTGGGTTTGCCAAAAGAACATCGAGGATTCAAGCAAGCCGCGAGAAGAACACACCCAACCTATGCTTCCAAAATCGAGGCTGGAGTGGATAAGCTTATCAAAGCTAACTTCGTCAGAGAAGTTCAATATCCCAAGTGGTTGGCTAATATTGTCCCAGTAAAGAAAAAGAACAGACAAATTAGGGTTTGCATCGATTTCAGAGATCTTAATCGGTATTGTCCCAAAGATGATTTTCCAGTTCCGATTACAGAACTCTTAATTGATGCGACGGCTGGCTATGAAGTACTTTCTTTCATGGATGGATATTCTGGATATAATCAGATCCGAATGGCCCCAGAAGATGAGGAATATACAGCCTTCAGAGCTCCTCAAGGTGTGTTTTGTTACCGGGTGATGCCCTTTGGTTTAAAGAATGCAGGTGCAACATATCAACGTGCCATGCATCGTATCTTCAAACCTTTTCTAGGGAAATTTGTTGAATGCTATGTAGATGATTTGGTGGTTAAATCCAAACAATGTTTTGATCACTTGGCTGATTTGGAAATCATATTCCACAAGCTTCGACAACATAATTTGAAGATGAACCCCTTAAAATGTGCTTTTGGGGTAACCTCAGGAAAATTCCTCGGCTTTGTTGTATGCCATCGTGGTATTGAAGTCGATCCTGAGAAGACCAAATCAATCCTTGGTATGTCACCTCCTCAGAATTTGAAAGAATTAAGAGGACTTCAAGGACACTTAGCCTATATTCGGCGTTTCATCGCCAATTTGGCAGGCAAAAGTTTACCTTTTACCAAATTATTGAAGAAAGGAGTCACTTACCAGTGGACTAAAGAATGTCAAGAAGCATTTGATGTTCTCAAGAAATACCTCTTAAGTCCACCAGTACTCATGCCACCTGTTGAGGGTAGACCTCTTATCCTCTATGTGACAGCTTTAGAGCAATCATTGGGTGCCTTTCTCGCTCAAAAGAATGATGCTGGGAAAGAAAATAGTCTCTACTATCTCAGTAGAACTATGCTTGAAGCAGAAACCCGGTATTCGAGTATTGAAAAATGCTGCCTAGCATTAATCTTTGCAGTTCAGAAACTGAGACACTACCTGCAACATCACGAAGTCCAATTGGTATCTCGTAATAATCCACTCAAATTCATCCTTAGTCGTCCAATGCTTACAGGACGTAAGGCAAGGTGGGCGGTTATTCTACAGCAGTTCGACATTCAGTATGTGTCTCAAAAGGCAATTAAGGGCCAAGCTCTGGCTGATTTCCTGGCTGAACACCCTTCAGTGGAAGACACGTATTCAGATATCGAACTCCCTGATGAGGAAGTTTTTTCTATTCAAGAGAATCCTCAAACATGGGAAATGTATTTTGATGGTGCTTCTAGAAGTCCAACAGGGAAGAAAATGGAAAATCCTAAATTCAACAAAGTTGGTTTAGGAATTGTGCTCATTTCTCCAGATAAGGCAGTGTTACCTTATTCCTTTTTGTTGTGGGAAGGTGGTACCAATAATGAAGCTGAATACCAAGCTATCATTGCAGGCTTGGAGTTAGCGCTTCAAGCACAAGTGAATCACTTAAAGGTGAAAGGTGATTCAGACCTGGTAATCAAACAAGTCAATGGGGATTATGCCATCAGAAAAGAAGAATTAATCCCTTTGTATGATTACGTCAGAGAGTTAATGTCGGAATTCCCTTCAGAACCGACATTTTCTTATGTCCCAAGATCACAAAATGCTCAAGCTGATGCACTGGCTAATATAGCCACAGCTTTAGCAGATCCAAATCGGGACGAGACAACCATCTGTATTGCCCACCGTCGTGCAATTTCACCTTATGTTCAAGTCAGAACAGAGGAAATTAATGAAATTAGTCCCATTCCTGAACCATATGGTCATACTACAGGATGGATGTCACCTATCAGGGAATACCTTCAAAATGGAACACTTCCACCTGATAGAGCCGAGAGAGAACAAATTCGGCGACGTGTGGTCAATTTTACTCTTTATGATGGTCCAAACCACCTCGAGAAAATTCTCTACAAACGTGGTTTTGATGGAGTTCTCTTCAGATGTATTGATGGTGAAGAGACAATGGTTGTCATAAAAGAAGTGCATGCAGGAGTCTGTGGTGCCCACCAGTCTGGACATAGATTGTCTGATCAAATTCGAAGACTTGGATACTTCTGGCCTTCAATGATACAAGATTGTGTTAATTTCACAAAGAAGTGTCATTCATGCCAAGTATATGCCAATTTCATTCATCAACCTCCAGAGTTGCTTCATACAGCTAAATACTCATGGCCATTTTCCACATGGGGAATGGATGTGGTGGGACCTTACCCTTCAGCTACGGCCAAGCAGTTTAAGTACATTCTTACTGCTACTGATTTCTTTTCCAAATGGGCAGAGGCAGTACCTCTAAAAGAAGTCAGTTCTAAATGCATTGTTAGCTTCATCAAGTCTAACATCATTACTAGATTTGGTGTCCCTCATTCCATATTGACAGACAACGGCACCAACTTCTGTTCTTCTGAGGTAAAGAGATTGTATCAAGAATACAACATTAAGTCCAACCATTCATCTCGATATCATGCAGCGGCTAATGGCCAGATAGAGGCCTTCAACAAGACTCTTTCAAATATACTGCAAAAGATGGTGGATAAAGATAAGAGGTCATGGCCTGATAAACTCTATCATGCTTTATGGGCTTATCGGACTACCACTCGCAATGCAACGCGGTCTACTCCATATTCATTGGTATATGGAACAGAAGCAGTCTTGCCAATTGAAGTTCAATTGCCCTCACTCAGAATAGCCATTTGAGATCAGTTATCAACAGATGAGCAATCCCAAAAGCGTTTGAATGAATTGGAACAGTTAGATGAGAAAAGATTGTGCACTTTGCACCACTTGGAAATCTATCAGAATCGAATAGCACGAGCTTTTAACAAAAAAGTTCATCTTCGTTCATTCATTCAGGGAGAATTGGTATTGGTTCTCAGAACACCAATGATACCAGGAAAGAAACCTCCCAAGCTTGAACCAAAATGGGAAGGGCCTTATTCAGTACATAAGGTCTATTCCAATGGAGCGTATTCTCTGATTTCAATGGATGGAGAACACATCACGACTCCAACTAATGCCAGATTTCTGAAGAAGTATTTTGTATAAACACAAAATATTGTTCCTAGAACCAAGACTTACAATTGGTTCATACACCAAGGTCCGGTATGACCTTAAACTACACCAAGGTCCGGTATGACCTTAAACTACACCAAGGTCCGGTATGACCTTAAACTACACCAAGGTCCGGTATGACCTTAAACTACACCAAGGTCCGGTATGACCTTAAACTACAACTTCGTCCAACATGACGTTAAACTGTGTCACCTTCAATGTCCGAGATGACATTAAACTAAATTTTGTCCCTGCAACATGACATTAAACTGTGCAGCACCAATAGTCCTAACTGCAAGACTTTAAACTGCATAGTCCCAGATTTTGTCCTACATGACAATAGACTGTATAGAAGTTCCTATATTTTGTCCGAGATGACATTAAACTATATTTTGTCCTAGCGACATGACATTAAACTGTGTGGCACTTTCATCGTCCAACATGATGTTAAAACTGTGTTAAGTCCCTTATTGTCCTACATGACACTAAACTGTATTCTGTCCGAGATGACATTAAACTATATTGTGTCCTAGCAACATGACATTAAACTGTGTGGCACTTCCAACGTCCAGCATGACGATAAACTGTAAAAAGATCAGAACTGATATCCTCATATTGATTCACCTTAGTCTTAGCTACATGACTTTAAACTGTACAGCATCAGTTCGTCCTTGCTATATGACGCTAAAACTATACAGCAATGGTCCAGTATGACTTTAAACTGCAACTTCGTCCCACACGACATTAAAACTGTGAAAAAGTTCCATAAACAGTCCAGCATGACCTTAAAACTGCATCATTCCTGGTCCATGTATACGACCATAAACTATTTGCAAATATGTCCAGCAAGACGTTAAATTGTGACGTCCTAACTACATGACGCTAAACTGTATAAAAGTCTCTCACGTCCGGAAAGACTTTAAACTATATAATCATCAAAAGTCCAGCATGACATTAAAACAGCACAATCCCCCTTTCGTCCAATATGACGTTAAACTGTATTGTCCCCATCGTCCTAACTACATGACACTAAAACTGTACAGAAAATCCTTGATATGTCCTACATGACATTAAACTGTGCATCGTTAAGGTTGTTATTACCTCTTGTTTCTCACACCGAGTATGACTCACGTGAGCTTAGAGCGAACATCAACCATAACACTCCCTTTGGGCCACTAACCATGTGTATGTCCCAACAATATTTTTTATTAGATCATTGTCCCCAAAAACAATTTGATTGTTAATTCATTCTTTAATTGAACTACACAGACTTTGATCCTTGCCCTCCAGGCTGGGTATGTAGGCAACCTCCCAAGGTTCAAGCCCAAAAACAATCTCTTCACATTGGTTCACCACCATCTCATATGATGATGATTTGTGAAACCACCCCTGGAATCAATATCTTTACATTGATTCACTTTCGTCCTTGTTATATGACGTTAAACTATACAACACTTTTGTCCAGTACGACAATAAACTACAATATTCTTTGATTTCCTCATTTGAGAAGGAACCATTATTAACATTGATTCTTTTTCAATCATGGTTTTCATTTTCAAAAAGACTACGTACATACATGGTAATGCCTAAACTTTTTATCTTAGGTTAAAACCATCATTGCACTAAAGTCCCTTTTCACCCTTCACATGTACGAACCAAATTTGTACAAAGGGTAGTTTCTAGAACTACGTGGACTTGATTCCCATCTTTATGGGATACGTAGGAACATTCGAGTGTCCCTCGAATCCAGTCCCAAGTCTTTTGGGCCTAACCCCAAATTTCACTTTCAGTCCCTTGGCTGAAAAGTCCTCATGAAAACACACACTGTGTATTCATTATTATGGTCCGAATTCTATGACCCCAAAAACTAAGATCACTCATCCTTTCGTCCTGCACGACGTTAACCTGCATTTCAAGAACTACGTATGGCTTGATTCTCATTCTTATGAGATACGTAGTGAAGTCCAAGTTTCAATTCAGGACCCAGCCACAACATGATTATGGTTTTCATTGACCTATGTATCTCTATATACATTGGAAAATACCCATCTTTATGTATTATAATCCTAACCTTAAATATTTTCAGATCTTCATAACCCTTTTCATGACTTATGGTCACAAAAATGTCAAACTTCTGAGAATTCTTTTGCCTGACTATGAAGCACGTGCCCATGGGTGGCCTTGCATAAACAGTCCACATAACAGACTTGTCAGCCAAGAGATTCTATTTATTTGACCATGCAGCCAATGCCCATAGGTGGCCCTGCATGTTTTCAACCCCCTAACGGGTTTGTTAAATAATAGTAACTTCATTCTTGGGAAGAATGCCTCTTTTGTCCTTATTTGTCTTAAACGACATTATGTAGGGATCCGCAAAAATAGCCATCCTTAACATATTTGTCCCATATCCTTTTTCATGATCTGAAAGTATTCAAGTCTATGGTTTATTCTTCTTCCCTACGTTTGGGTCAGACCTTCGTAGGAGTGATATTCATCCAGTTCTTCGATATTCTTGTTTGGAAATATCTTCTCCATATTCAAGTACCTCTTTCCATACAACAAACTCTATGCTTTAGAAAATTTGAATCTCCATAAACTTTCACTGGCTTTTAGCACTAGGAAAGTAAATTTCTGAGAGTTCTTTTGCCTAACTATGCAGCACGTGCCCATAGGTGGCCTTGCATAAACAGTCCACATAACAGACTTGTCAGCCAAAAGATGCTATTTTATTTGACTATGCAGCCAATGCCCATAGGTGGCCCTACATATTTCAACCCCCTAACGGGTTTTGTTAAATAATAGTAACTTCATTCTTGGAAACTACTTCTTCTAATGCTATTTAGCTCTTTTTCATATCATTCCTCAGATTCAAATATTCTTATGTCATAGTTTACATATTTTCTCTCATACTTGAGTATGGTAATTTGTTTTCAGATAAATTATCAAGGAATTGAATCCATTTTTCGGTCAAAGCTATTTCGACCTTAAACATTAGCCCCTTTATGTCCGGCGTGCATGACTTTAAACTGCCCACACAAAAGACAAAGGAAATCTGAATAAAAGTCAAGTTCCAGCACACTTGTGTGATGCCCTCTGCGCCTTGAAAGACTTGCGCGCACTCCCTTTTCCTTTGGAGGGATTCGATTTCCTCAGAGTCAAATCCTCATTTCTTTCTGGATCCAACTCTGAGGGGGGACTTTTGTTGACGCTCCTTTCATCACAGAATCTAAAGGTCGGAAAAGGGAATATCTGATCTCAAAGTGATTCATCCTTTGAAGAAACATCAAAAATCGACAAAGGGATGAACAAGGAGAACATTGCCCATAGGTCGCGCAAGTTCCCTCATGGTCGCGCAAGTACACTTGCGCGCCGCCTAGTGGTCGTGCAAGTACTTGCGCGACACCTTATGGTCGTGCAAGTGACTTGCGCGACCTAAGTGGTAACCGCTCGGTAACTGCTCGGTAACCGCCCAGGGCCTTATTTTGCCTATAAATAGACCCTGTGGGCCCCCCATTCGAGAGGATCTCTTTCCAGAAACTCGGATCAAAGCTCCCGACGCTCAAGTCTCTTCTCAAAGCTTCCGGAACACTTCTAAGGTAATTTCTTACCTAGAATGGAAGATATAAAGAGAAGAAGGAAGGCCCAAGTGTTGAAACTTATCAAACACTTGCGCGCCAACTTAATTCCTTCAATATAACTTGCGCGTCCCTTCTCTGGAAGAACCTCAAGAGGATGGGAAAGGGTTTAATAAAGAGTCGCTCAAGTAATTCAACTTTGGTTGAAAATCGCGCAAGTATCCCTCATGTCGCGCAAGTATACTTGCGCGACCAACACTTGCGCGCCGACGCAGGACTTGCGCGACCTTCAAGACTTGCGCGCCCCTAGCTTTTTGGGTGCCCATCTTGCCTATTTTTACCCCTCTTAAGCCATTTCACCCTTCCTATTCAAGATTCAGTCTTCAAGATACTCTTCAAAAGCCATTTATGGCATGATTTCTTGATTTGACATCCTTATCTGAAAGGAATTCTGTGAAATACCTCTCAAACACCCAGTGATTTAAACATCTTTATGTCACCAAAGATTGAGAGTTCATTCATTTCAACCTCATCCTTTAAGATGAGAGAATCCTAACCTGGGTCTCCTTTTCAGGAATAAGACTCAGTCATAACCTTGGGCTTCCTTTTCAGGAGTAAGCCCCAAGTCCCCTAACCTAGGCTTCCTTCTCAGGAATAAGTCCTAGTCATAAATCTTGGGCATCTTTCTTAAGAATAAGCCCCAATCAAGTCCTTTAATCTTGGGCATCCTCCTCAGGAGTAAGCCCCAAACCTTAATCCCTAACCTGGGTCTCCTTTTCAGAAATAAAGACTCAGTCATAACCTTGGGCTTCCTTTTCAGGAGTAAGCCCCAAATCCCCTAACCTAGGATTCCTTCTCAGGAATAAGTCCTAGTCATAAATCATGGGCATCCTTCTTAAGAGTAAGCCCCAAGTCTCTTAAAATTTCTCTTAACCAGTCACAAATTTTCTTTGATTTGGGTTTCCTTTTCAGGAATAAAACCCAATCATAAGTCCCCTCCTAACTTGGGCATCCTCCTTAGGAGTAAGCCCCAAGATTAGAGTATTCTAATCTCCATGAAGCACATATAACTTTGTGGACCCTGTTCTTGGATTTTCTCCCTAAAAGTAAATCCTAAACCTTCGCCTATCTGGGCAGTCATCTATACATAAGCCCCAAAACAAAATTCTTATGATTGCATCTTTTACGGCTCAATGGTATAAATCTTACCAATACCTCTTGTTTCTCACACCGAGCATGACTCACGTGAGCTTAGAGTGTAAAAGTAATTATGACATTCATCTTTGAGCCATCAATCATAAAACATCATATCCCATTCCTCGAACTACGTGGGTTCTGATTCCTTTTTTCAAAAACAAAGGATACGTAGGTAGCCCATTTATGGGTTCGATCCCAACATTGAAATAATCTCTGTCCTTCTGAATGACGATAAACTTCAAGTGCCCCACTGAGTGGCTTTAAAACCAGCCTGTTCATCAAAATGACCAAGAGACTTTTATATAAATGTTTTGAAGGATACCATTGACCAAGAATCTCTAAAAAAATATAGATGATTCTATATTTGATGAAGAACCTCGAATACATATAAAAGATTCTCTAAATTTCTTGCATATTTAATCATTGATTGTTAAAACTAAAGGAAAGATCATTTTATACTTGGTAATGTAATAAGGATTCACGAACTTAACTTAAATCTATAAAGAGAGTCCCGGAGTAGACAATAATTCCCCTCAAAACGGTGTGATGAGTCCGACCTCCCATCCTCTCGACCAATGCAAATTCCTATGCCTCGTTAGCCCACAAGCTAATGAGCGCCTGCCTTTGGAAAGTAGGTCCAAACGGATGTGGAATCATTGGATGTTTCCAGTTCTACGAACAAACCCGTTAGAAACCGATCGGAACGTTTGAATCTCCCGTCCAGGAGGTCATCCCCGGATTCCTCGCGAAACAATATGTTTCCTTATATGGTTTATATATTAACTCATGAAGTATAATGTGATGTTTGTTTTTATATTGAGGGTATTATAGTATACTATTTATTATATTTCCATTGTTAGTTTTTTTAAATGATAGTAAATATTATATCATAAAATACATTGTTCGTAGGACTACATTGTTATTTATTAAAAATATTTAACAACGTTCGTTATGATTCTACATTAATATTTTATAATATATATAAATTAATTTTAAATTAATTTTCAATGATGTTGAAAAATAATTTTCATGTTTTTAAAAATTTTAGTGGTTATTATTTTTTCATGGTTCAATTTTGATTCTATTTAGAAATTATTGTAGAGAATTATCATTTATAATATTATGACCTGAGTATATTTTAAAAATATCATTCAAATTTTTTTATGATTCCTATTTATGTTACCATGACTATTATAGAATAAAATCATTGCCCAAATATTTATTTAATTTTATATTTTTAAATTTATTAAATGAAAGGTTTGTTTTTTACTATTTTGAATAAATTAATTTAAATATTATTGTAATTGTGATATTATCTATATAACATAATCTAATGATTCATCTATATCATTGGGAAAATGATTTTATGATACAAGCCATATTATATCTAATTATTTATTCAAATGATATTAATGATATTTTCATTAATACTAATTTATTCATCATGTTAATAATGTTTTAAATGAATGTGATCAATCCTTAAAAATGATTATGAAAATAAAATCATGAATGTGTAATAATTTTTTTGGAATACGGTTGTTATTGATATTTATGTGACATCAAAACATTACGTATAATAAAACTGATCTTGATAGAACTTATATCATGTATGATCCCAGTATAACTACATAATTCATTGTGTGATGTTCCTTTAATTTTAAGGGAAAATATATAGAATAAATATTGTATTTTAATCCAATCAATTTAACATTATTTATGTTATTTCCTACAAGACTGAACTTGTGTTGTGAATATATTGATTAATGATAAAAACATATCTCCATTATACTTACTATGTATTTTTAATGGATAATTTGAGAATGATTAACATTACATAGTTAATAATTGTGGACTTATATGAATATTTTATGATGTTATATATTTAATTGACATCTCCAGATTTATGAACAAGATTTTATTTGTGTGACTTATCCTATTTTATTATCATTTATTTTTATTATTTTTCCACAAAGTTATATATATCATATGCTTCCTGGATAAATTTAATTGTAAAAAAATTTGAATAACCTTACTAAAAACTTGAGGTAAACCTTAATGTATTTTCTATTTCTCCAGGTTTTGATTTCTGTTATCAAATGATTTTTTCTATATATTTTTATGTTGTGATTACGTTTTTGGGATATTTTAAATGCTTTATGTAAAATCAGAAAAGTATAAAATCCAATTATGTGATACTAATTTTTGAATCAAGGATAAAACATCATATATAAAAACATTGACTTCATAATTATTCCTAATAATTATTATTCTAAGTGTAAATCATTAATAAATTTTGCATGAAAATATAATTTACTACAAGTGGTGTAATAAAATTAGAAAAACAATTAAATAATTGAAATAAATTTTAATGGTTAAGAAATTATATCAATTATATAATTACGTTTTTATTCCATATAAATCCCATAATCTGACACGAAATCAATAAGTTTTATCATAAATATTCAATAAATTAATATTAAATATATTCATGAATGAATTATTAAATAATGAGAAATTAAAATGATTAAAATAATGAATAAAAAAATAACAAAACATATTAAATATATTATTCTTTCACAAAATTTATTGTATAATTTTCTAAAACCATATAATCATAGCGAAAATGAAAATGAATATATTTTCTACATATAGTGTATAATATTATTGAATTAATAATATACCTTAAAAGGATTGAGAAATTTTTATCTTCTATGACCCACAAAATATAACTCATTAATTGTGATTTGCAAGAAAATAATTTTTTCAACATTTAAATTGTTAAGATAAATTATGAAGATACATATTCAACACATTCTATAATTTTTTTTGTTGGGATCACCATATAATCATTTGAAATCATACTTCTTCTCAGCTAAATTTATACAATATTTTTTTCCATTTATTTATCCAATAAAAAAAATATTTAATGAGATTCAAATTCATTAGGATAAGGAAGAATTTTAAATTCACTTTTTATGAAATAGAAACACCTTGAATATGGAATATAATATTTCAAGTTGATAAAAAAAGATTAACCATTCAGGGTGTTATCAATCTTGTCATTTTATTGTGTAGTAATTGAATTGAATGTAGCATTGGATACATGATGGGAAAATCATGATTAATATTTGAGAAACCATTAACATATAATTTAGGATTCAGGATGAATGTTTTTTGTTTAATGTTTATTTAATTTTCGAGTTCTAAAAGTATTGTAGAGTAATTTATATTATTCAAGATAGTTCTTATATGATCATGATGTTGATGTATATTATATCGAAAAATATTAGTGTTTTGTGTAATTTTAGATAGAAAAAACACCACACATAATATGTAGATGTAGAAAATTTTTATATAATTATTACCCATTACAAATAACAAATGATTATTAATAATTTAAACATGTGTAAGAATAAAATAAAGACCATATATTGTTGAATGATTGTTTAATCAACCATTTTGTGATAAGAGGGTCTATGTTATAATATTGTGACATATGGTAAACATGAGTGTTTATATTCACTGGGAGAATTATATTTCACCACAATGTTAAACTCATTACAGCTCGTTAATTATTTCTGATTTATAACACCTCATCTAAAACCATTTTATTCATTGTAGACGGTCACATGGAATCATGTGTGCTTCCCCATATGTTAGATATTGTCGAATAATTGTGAGTTATGATTTCAATCAATGGGGAGACAATAACCTTTTTATCAATCCCTCCACATAAAATTAAAATAAATGCAAAATCATACTGTGAAATTTGTTGAGGATAAGAAAATAAAATGGAATATATAGAATAAAATAATAATTAAATTGGGTGTTATTTTTTCAAGGAAAACCATGATATCATATGGTTGTAATAAAAATAGCTGGAACAATCCGATGTGTTTCCTATCATTACCTGTATCTCTATGTTCTATCTCCTCATCTCCATAACTTATAGACCTTAATAATCACAAGAACCTTAATGGTGGAATCTATATGCACACTATGATGTCAATTTTGGTTAGTGCATGATCCGAATTTAAGGAAACGTGACAAATCCCAACCATACAATGATTACTATTAGGAACACAGAATACCCTAGAATTTATTTTTTTCGTTATCCTTAAACATTAATAATTCCATCTCTTTAGGTTTTAAATAATTTGATAACACACCAACCATTCCTGGATTAATTCCAATTCATCATATAGAGGATGGAATATCAATTACTGTGCATGATCAAATACAATGTCAATAGATATATACATGATCAGATACATAACCCCATGTGAGAAATAGTATATGATAACCATTATATCTTAACACTCCTCTATAAATTGGTCTTCCAATTGAAAAGTAGAAACTAGATTATCCTGGTACATGAATAATTTTTTATCTTGAAATGTGATATCACAAATAACACATTTTAAAAGAATAAATAAAAACTAATTACCTGATAAATTATCAATAGACTACATGATAATAATCTCATTAGAAAAATTATGATCTCAGGTCTACTCACACTGCCACAAGTGAAAAAATAAAAAGTATTTTTTTTAAAATATAAAAAAACATCTAAATGAAATGTGACATAAATTTACCATTACGGTAATAAACTGTTGTCCACTAGGTGGTCAGTGAATAACTATGGTTCTCACCAAAGGTTGATGAAAAAACCACATCACACACATATAAGGAATGAGATAAAATATCAAGGACAATTATCTCAGGATTATATGACTCATGTATGAGGATATTAATGTATACTGCAGAATAATAAATTTATAATAGGGTAATTTTATAAGAAAATATGTTACAATGGGTATGAAAAAATAAATTTCAAGGTATATCAAATGAAAGGATTTAAACTCACATGATCCATTGATGATCAATGAATAGATTATGAATTTCTAGTTTATTCATAAATATTTCATAGTTCTTGAAATCAAAAATCTATCTATCAATAATATATTATCTAAAATGAAATTTAATATTATATTCATGAATAATATGAAATCATAATGATATTTATAATGAATATCACATTGAAAAATCCATCAATTGAAATATTTCTATCTATGGTATATGGGTTTTCATCAACTAGTCAAATCCTATACTATTCTACTAAGGATTTATTTATTAATTAATGATCTATCATCAAGCCACCTTGATGACATGGTCATAGATGATAATCCAAAAAAATTACATGTTGACTGTTTTTTATCAATGGTGGATCTTTAATTGTTCAGTAAATATTTTCATCTTGTTATATCTGTCGTGAATCATTAAGCAAGGGGTGATTTCATTCATAAGTATTTATTAGTTTCATAGATCGCTCATAGAAACATTCTATAATATTAAATATGATGAATTATTTTATATTGTCCTATAATATAAATTATATATTTTGATTTTCCATGAACATTCGAATGAAGTATATCCAAAGGGAGATGAATGAGATGACAATGAATATGTGGATTAGGATTAAAATTTATATATATGACATTGGGTAATAATTTAAAAATATAATTTTATAAATACATGTTGAATTAAATCCTACATTGGGTGCCTAATATAGCACTTACTAGGACAACCTTCCAGCTTATTGGTACATCAATTATTCAATCCCAATTCTTTTACCAACCGGCTAGTTTAAATATCCCCATTAGCTAGAGAGTTGGATTTGGTTTCCAATTTACAGCCCTTCTGTTCTAAAATATTAATATTCATCCAAAACCAAATTTATATTATTACCAACATTAAAAGAATCCCACTATAGTGACATAGCATAGTAGAGATGGAAATTTTTAAAAACATAAAATCTCATATATACAATACATGAATGGATGTTACAATTATCACATTGTAAGATCATTTATTCCTTTATAAGAACAATCAATGGCTCTGATTAAACAAATAATACCACTGAGAATAAACAAATACCTCTAATCCCTATGTGGCTAATTTGAGCGATCCATGATGACATAATATATGTGAAATTTTTAATTCCTTCGATCAAGGAAATTTATCACTATTTATTGTAATAATCATCCTACACTCTATGCATTATGTGTTAGGATCCACCTTAATATACTCCCTGTTGATTGATTGAAAATTATCACTGATGTACCTTCAATTTTATCACATATGATACAAATTGTTATTTCCATAACAGTAGGAATGAAGATCCTAATTGTGAACAGAATTTTAAACCCTCTTTTTTATCTCAATATGTCCAACATTAAATGGAAATTGGTTCCCCTATCTCCATTATCATTAGTTTCCAAACCAATGAGTCACTCTAACGAAATATTTATGACATAGGAAAAACAATAAGTGAGACCTATTATGGATACAATTATACTTTTTCTTACTCTATGCAATGATTGAGTTCTTTTGAATAATATACAGTCTCTTTGTTTTCACATGTATCAAACAAGAACCATAAACAATTATCTCCCCATCCCCATAAAAATAATGTGGTGAATGAAATACCTATAATAAAGATCCAAAACGGTATATTATGAATATATTAATGGTAACTGTTATTGTGTAATAATATTACTATTTATAGGTGATCATCATAATCTCCACTTATGTCTGTATCAAAATATCAATGAATACAATGAAATATCAAAATGTGTAATTTCATACATCCCACCATTTTTAGGATTTTAAGATATATTCAACATTAAAATAGTCTCTAAGTCCTTCAAAATCAAAACATATAAAATGCTTCTATATTAGATAATATGTTTAAGGGTGACCCATATGATCATAATACGTCATTGATTTATATAATTCCAAGATGATCATGATAGTGAGTATCATAAATGAATGAGAAATAAGTAAATTTTATTGGATGATCAACAGTCTCCCAAAAATCATAATGGATCATTAGGGTATTGCGTAACCCCATCATAATGTCCATTTTCATGTCCTAATTCATTTAAATTTGAAATAGATGTGTTTAAAATATTCACCTTGGATATTATTTCTCAATAATGAACCAACGTCATGAAAGGAATCATGATAAAAACACAAAAATGTTACTCTACGTCATATCACACAATCACTATCATCTAAATCCATTATAAAATATTTTCACTATAGTTCTTAGTACCATTATATTGATATAAATGTATCCCATTATATATTTCCTAATGGAATTATGGAATTAAACACTCCCATGAAAAATAATCACATTGTCACTATCTAACAAAAACCTAGGAATAATGTTACCAATTTCTCACTATTACCTCATCACATCACTCCCTAGTTCAGTCCCCTTACCATCTATTATAAAATATATAATATATAATGTTACCAAAAAAGATATAAATTTATCAATCCCTATTTCATGTAATAATACCTCCTCCTATAATCCATGAAGATCATCATTCATAATTGATCCTCTAATGACTAATCGCCAAGAACCTTTGATACCTAAATATTTCGGCTTCGAAATTCTATAATAAAATTTTCATTGGGTTATAGACCATCAAATTGTTGAATTAACATTAAAAATATTCAAAAAAAACTATACCTCATATTTAGGTCTATCTAATGGAATACATGGAGAACCCTTTTATCAATACTATATATTAGAAAGCTCTATCCAAAGAGAATGTTTCCTCAACTCATCTAATTGTGTAGAATTGAAGCTAGGACAAAGTCATTTTTAATATATATTTACTCATTATGTCATGGATAACATAAATCATAAACCACTATGCACTCCATTATACATCATTACAACTCTGATCAAAATTCATGATAAATCACAATAAAAATTATATCAATTAATAGATTAGGAACTATTTAAAAATGTGTTGTTACTATTTTGAAATCTATTAATTTCTCTTCACACTATTCTAATGAGTAGAACATAATTCCATTCTTCATCATTGTAATCATGTATCCTGATTATCAGTGCAATTCATGGTTAAAACACTAGTATTACCATGATAAACCAAAAAATGACTCAAATTCAATCACATTTTGTGGTCATTTTTAGTAAATCACTGCAAATAACATTCTCTAAGTCTCTAAAAATACATAAATCATAAAAACGATTCATCAAGATTATCAATACCCAATAATATATTCTAAACTTATTGATTATTGAATAATGTATACGTTCTAAAGAATACTTAGGACTATTTTAGGATGTCTTATGATCTACTCCATGGTTATTGAGTATATAAAGATTCCATCAAAAAAACCCCTTAATAAACGTTTAAATATTAGGATGGATGATTTTTTATTTGAGATACATTATCACTGACAACATATTTTTGAATAAATCATCATCACATATTAAATTTATATACCATACCAACTTTAACACCCAATATTCAGGATTTCATACTCAATAAACCATAACTAGTGATTTTTTATCATAGAAAAATCATGGGGAACATCCAGTGTCCTAATAAATGATCTAATAGTTTATATTCCTATGGAAAAGGGGATTTTTTTTCTTCACCATCATTTTATTCTACTACCAAAAATCAATATGGAGAAAAATACAAACAACATGATTATTGGTGAATATGAGTGGTGCATCATGAGTTGAAGTACTCATACAGATAAATCCCTTCTACTTTACTACATTTTGATTTACCTCGATAACTATTAAATCAATGATAACTCTATTATATGTGTTTTTTTAATTATGTTTCACACATTGAATGTGTCATATATAAATGTCAAAATCTCTAAATGTAGGATGTCCACGGAAGAGATTTGGTAACGTGTCCTAATATAGATTTTTTTATAGGAAATGATGGGTGGGATAACCTAGATCCAAGTGATTGACCCAAACTTGATTATTACACTAAAATAATCTTGAGATAACTCATGTATTTAGTATCTCTATATTCTCCATACTCTTACTCTTCAGTGACCACATTATTCACACACTGGTAATTTAAATTATACCCATCTACGATAGCAATCAATTTGAGATGAAAATATGTTAATTTAGAAAATTACTAGTACAACTTTGAAGCTAATCATCTTTGTATCCATAAAGTATCAATGATTTATATTACAAAAAATTACTATAGGATAGTCATTGAATTATTTATGATAATCTAATTACATAACCAATGTTATATTAAAAGAATGTTTCTATGAATGTGACATTATAGGTATGTCAAGTATAGAAATTACATGTTGTGATATAATGGAATGGGAATCAAATTTATCAGAAAAATTAGTAAAGAACATAAATGTTATCAATACCATAAATCAATGAGTATATGTTCCCTCTCTATAATATAACAAAGTCTGATAAAGATTATTAACAAAAAATACCTATGATATGTAAACATTCAATTGATTCATTACAATCTTGGAATCCTTCAACCTCTCAAAAGGCCTTCAATTACTATCCTCAATTGATTTCCAAAAACATCTATGAACATAACTCAAGATAAAATAATAATGATAAATTTCCTTTATAAAATGGTGGTAGTCATAATATAGGACCCTAAGAAATTTTCCAAAATTATTCACTTTTATATAGTTAATTTAGATAATATAATCATATCTATCAATATAAACTATGTAATTAATTAAATTAAATTAATAAATTATCCAAAACAACTCTTATCTAATCATCATCATCCCACATGAAGAAGTCGATCTTCTCATAGAAAAGGGTAACTCGATCATCACACTTATATTGAAGGAATTTATTATTGCTACCATATCCTCCTATAGTCCCTTATAAAAGATCAATTAATGGAAATTATGTATTTTATGTATTATTTTCAAAACCCCTATATACAGGATTGATTTAGGAAAATGTCCTAACATGTACTTCTAATACTTCTACTCCATTTTCATAACCAACAAAGAACCAATAAATTATTTGTCTTTGAATTTTGAAATATGTACATAGTTTGTAATATAATTATTTTGTAATACAATGAATTCAGGTCAATGATCAATCATTAACATATACAAAAAAATTATAAGTCAATAAAAATATTCTTGTATATAACACAAGTAATACAATACATTATTCCTATATGATTCGGAACAGTCCAACACCCCCAATAGGGTTGTTAGAATATGATGTTCGAAAATATTCTTAGCCACACATTAGGATTCAGGGGTAACTACAAAATGATTTTTAATGTACATCTATCCCTCTATATATACTGAGATATAAATAGCCAAAAATACTTGAGTATTATGGTTCTAGAAATAAGCATCATTATGAGTAAGGGTATTTTATATGTTTCGAAATTATTTGTGAACATTCAGATTGAATCAAGGGTGAACAATCTGAAAATCCCGAATCATTGATTCTAGTATAATATCATTTTTGGTACATATATATATGATCAATTGGTCATGAAACATTAGTAGTATGGGTTACCACACCAGATGATGAATCAAAATGTATTTAAGATATTAGTTAATAATATTTACTAACAAGTATGTGGGATCAATAGTGTTCTACTAAGAGATTACCCATAATCTAGGTTATGTCCATCTGATGACTAACCATGGTTGTTCATCGCTACATTTTATTGAATATTAGATAGATATAAAAACTATAATATAATCCTTAAGATCAAAAAAAAATTTCACTATGTATAAATTACAACATCATGGATCATAGATAAATTAATCAGCATAGAATAAATTTTGTCCTAAAAATATGACATTGTAAAGGTATTAAATTTATGAAATACTATACATGAAGAATATTATATATATGTAATTTGATCCTAAATTCATAGTCATTATTCATGATATCAAAAGAGACCACATTTAGTACTAATTAAAATATCATCAAATGAAACATTGAGGTTCATTACTCATGAGAAAACATGAAACATGGAAAAACCTACCTATGACACACACAACAATCTCATCCATACTATACATTAGTACCGCAATAATTATTATAATAAAATTATACTTTTATAATATATTATAACACGAGGAGAAAAAACATTGGTTCTATGAAAGAGAGTCACATTACCTCATGTTCACATCTCTGTACACAAGAGGTTACCGACTGAAAACATGTGTATGATGACTATTAGATGGGAGACTAACCTCGGTAATAATACAGGTACTGATAATTTAAATAAGTATAACATATCGTAGTAAACATTCTAAAATATATTAATAAAAAATTATCATATATGTCTTAACAATTGATAAATTTATGGGATCATGGTATGGAAATCCATATTTAGGTAAATTATAATTTAAAACTATATAGTATAAATAGTTTGATGAATGACCCAATGTTTCCTCTAACCCCAATCCTCTATCTACACAACACCCTTACATAGTTTCCCTTCCCTTTATTGGATCTATTTTAATGAAATTTAATTACACATGAAGTTGATAGTAAAGGCATTAAATAATAGACATATTAAGACATCAAAAATGGGTCAGTGCCATAATTTCATATATATAGACACACACACGCACACACACAAATATATATATATATATATGTGTTTCTGTGTTTTTTTATCATTACATATGATAATGTTCATATACACATAGAATATTACATTTTTCATGCCAATACATGCTAATAATGATTCCATCTGTATGCCCAACCATGTTGGTAGTCATTATCCCCGTATGATTATTAGTACAAGAAGAAATGCATGAACTAATAATATAAAACCCCAAACCATCATGTAATTCTCCCACATTGGATTAAAGAAGTATAAATATCAAATCCCATGTATATTTTACTAGAACATAAATAATCATGTATTTTATTTGATCATTTTCATATAGTGATACATATTCTGTATCAATCATCATATCATCAAGCTCATCCTCCAAAGCTCCACCTAAAAAAGACTGTAAAATTTGATCATCATAATTACTAATGCATGATTATATTGGCTAAACAATAACAAATTAAATCCATGTCATACCACATTTATTTATTGAATATTATAAATATGTATCTAAATTATATAAATAAATCATATGATCACAAAAAATATCTATAGAAAACATAGAAAAACAAAAAAATTGAAACAAAAAATTGGTTGTAAAACAAAAATAATTAAATAAAGAAAACATCAAATAAAAATTCCCCTTTGGTAAGTGACATCATAACTCATGTTTGTTAACAACAATCTATAAGGATCATCAAATATTGAAGACCCAACCACATTAACACACATAGGGAATGAGCTCAAGAATCAAGGATGTCAAACTGAATTTCTTATTACAAAATAATTATATATCTAATTGATTTTCAAGAAGATTTGAGGTATTGAAAATGATCCTAGAATAAAAAACCATATATAGGGTAAAAATATTATAAAATTGGATTTATATAAATTGATGTGATTCAAAATATGTGGATCCATTTTCAATCAAATAGCATAACCATAATTCATCACCTAATTTTGAAGAGATCATTAGGTCTAGAAAATTACCATCAATCCATCATCATTAAAATATTTAAAAAGTGATTTAATATTATAATAAATAATAATAATTTCTCACATTTATCATTCTCATGAAACATACATCAAAAAATCCACTGTTATTGATCTTTATTAATACGGTAATGTGGCTGATCAATTATATGTTTAATCCACCATAAATTCACAACGTATTAATTAATGGATTAAATTTCTATCATCAATAGACCATCATTTATAGAATAATATATATGATCTATAGTCACAAAACTGAATAATGTTAGTTATCGATGGTATATCAATATTTGACTACGAATCTTCCTCAACCTGCAAGATCCACCACCAATAATTGTTAAATGGTAGATTTAATCATTAGGTCTTAATAGATTTATTATACTTAACACTAATCTATCTACATTTCAAAATAAGATCATGTATATGTAATATATTTAGAAAACAACACACCATTTATGTGTTATCATATCATTCGAATGAAGGAGTGATAATGCGATGTGAATTAGAGGACAACAAATCAAGAGAGAAAGAGTAAAAATTTTGATTGAAAATTATGTATTATAATTTTGAAGTAATGAAGGTACATAATTTTGTGGAGTTAAAAAATGTGGTGTAAATTGAATGAATAGTCAGACTGGACAGACTTGATGGATAGTGGGCCTCACAAGCATGTTTTTGGATTCTAAACGATTGGTCATTGGGTTCTCCAAATTTCGAATTACACTACATTAGGAACTATATGGAAGTTGGATCCACACCTTATAGAACATTGAAATGAGTTGGCCACAATGAATCCCTTATCCTAAAGAATATAAAAATTCAAATTGAGAAACCTTGTAGCATAATAACATCCTAAAATACTGACATTAGTGAGATAGAATATCAGAGAAAAATATAATTTTATTAACATAGCATCTCATACATTGAAATCAATAAAGAATGTTATGGAATTATTCAGTAATGATAATTCATAAAAATTAACATTTCAACATTTTTTGGAGTTTTTATAACAAAAGGTGATATATATCCTATATTATTAGAATATATATATGAAAATTATATATATTTATTCATGGGGTAATTCATATGTTTTATAACATTAACACAAAAGATTCCATCAAAATAGAATCACTAATATTTAATTTCTATCATATTATATTTGGTTTGGGTTTTCTCACTTGTTCATAAAATCTAATGTGTCACATAATAAATAATTGTACCCATATAAATATGTAATGACCCCCTTGAATAGAGTAATTATAAAAATTAAATTTACTTATTCACTATAATATGTAAAGATATTTTTCCCAATGGAATAAATTATTTTTAACCAATACATATGGATCATATTAAATGAAAATATAATATTATTGAAAATTTAATTATATAATATCCCTATATTGTAGATGTTTCTCACTAGAAAAATATGGGTCTATTAATTAGTGAAATTTGAAAAATTGTTGGATCACGTTGATTATTATGTGTAATATCATCCTTATGTAAATGTATTTTCAGCATCTAAATATCGATATCTAAAAAATTTTAGGAATCAATTTAATGGATATGTGTAAAATTATTTACCAAAATATGATACATAAATTTAATATTTTGAAATAAAATTAACCTATATGATAACTTATTTTCTAATTATTCAACTAACTCGAAAATGTGAAACTACAAATAGATATTCCTAAATAAAACATTATATTACATATTAATAATTATATTATTTTTAAATATCACTCATCTACCACATATATTCAATTTATAAAAATAAATTATAATGATTCATTGATAAATTATATATTATTTTTTTCAAAAAAATTGTGATCTTATAATGATTTATAATGATGTATACATTAATATATATATATATATAATTCCCAAAAGGGTTATATTTTCCCATAAAAACCAATCTATATAATTTATCATTCTATTCATATAATGTCTTCTACAATTAATATTCATTACTTTATTTTATAATTATATTTCATGGAGTCAAAATTATGGATTATCCTGTAAATACATCCTTTTAAAACATCTCTCCTTCAATAGATAATATTAATCTTTCTACAATTGAATACTAACTAAAACTTATGTAATTTTTATTCCGAAACAATTAAAAACATAACTCGAATAAACTTTTTTCATTGTTTAATCATTTTAGATGTCTAAGGGCACCAAAAGTGCAATTAGTGTTTGATGAAGACTCAATATAATCAACTAAATTTATTCAAGTAATATTAATAGAATTTTTCCTACGTGAGTAAAAAAAATATAAATATTTAAAAATATTTTCCAAAATTCATATTGATATAAACTATCACATGATACTTGATTATATTTTGATATTATTATAGAATTAGATTTAAGAATTTTTTTATTTTTTCATAATATTAAATGTATTTCAAATTTGATAAAAATTTTAAATCAATTAAAAATTATATTCCTAAAGAGTTCATTCATCAATATCTTCTCTGAAGGCATTATATACATCAAATTTTCATTATTGTATTAAAACATATGACCAAACATGATAATACAAAAACACGAATCTTATGAGAGAATCAATAAGAAATGATCACAAACTTTAAATAACAATTTCATTTCATTCATCATGAAATTATAATATTGTTTCGTGATATATTATTCTTTAGATCATAATTAATTATCAAAAATATAATTATAAAACATATCTTGAAATGTATTTTCATGTAAAAATATTTTGATATGATTATCATAACCAAAATATTTTTTGTTTTATAATATATATACATTTTATTAATTATATAGAATTTTATAAATTTTATACCAATTATCACTAAAAAATTATAATTAAAACAACATACAATAAATATATGAAAATATCCTATGAAAATATAATACATTAACCATCATCATATAACATAAAAAATTAAACCATGGGTTTTTATATTTTATATAATAATACCACTTTGTTAAAAACATAAAATACCATAACAAATTAATGTCTCAAAATAATAAATTATAGAATTTCAATATCAAAAATCATAAATGTTTAGAGAAGATATTATCTCGATACATTAGATTACCCTTTATCGGAATTGTTAATAAACCTAATAATCAAATTAAACCTTATAATCAGAAATATTTCAAAAAAAACATAATATGTTCCAAAAAACACATCAAAAACCATCAAAAAAATTATTCACAAATTCTAGAAATAAATCAACATTTAATGAATGATAATCCCCTCAACTAATCATCCCTAATATATAACAATTCCCTTCCCAAATAACATTCATAATAATTCATAAACTACTTTAAACAGACATGTATATCTCCTTCATATATTATTTTAGAAACATAACATACAACCCTCTCAGAATATTATTAATAACCATATAATTTAATAACATGATCCAATATTTTTATTTAAATATATTTAAAAAACAATCTATAGTAGACTTATTGTCCCAATATGGTATCCAATAAATAAAAATATTTTTCATCTGAAAACATCATTCCCTCTAATTTCATCAAACTATACCGTGATAAAAAGAGTAATGATCCAAAAAAACGATCAATAATTGAATCATTTATTATCATTACATCACCATTCATATATTAACGAACATTTTTCATTATATCATGAATGAATTATAAAAGAAATTATGTTTAAAATACATATGAAATATGCCTTATTACCACTCAAAAAAGACTTTATGTTAAAAAATTATTAAATAAAGTTGAAACCTCACATATATAATATTAACACCATAATACTTACTACATCTCTATATTTCATTTAAAATTAATTATAAAATATTGTAAGAGAATATAATATTAATAAATGGGAAAATTTACAATTATAGAAACCTTTTTACACCATTAAAGGACTTCAAATCATTTGATATAGTATTTACATTACACAATGTCCTTTTAGATCTTATAAAAACTAAATAAAATTTTCAGATTTATTTTTTCTAAAAAATAACGAAATAAATATATCAAGTTATTTGAATGGATGCACATGAAATCCTGAGAATTGTATTATCATTTTTTATAACTTTTAAATATAAATATTTTGAATTAATTTTGATACAATCATAATAGAAGAGGTAAAAACCGTAAGATAATATTAAATAAGATATATATAATTAAGTGGAATGTATATATTGTAATGGAATATTCCCTCTGGGACCATTATATTTCTAGTTTTTATTTTATATGTTTCATTGGGTGATCTGAGGGACTCTATAGAAGTTTGGCCCCAAAAGTATGGGAAAATTTAGATTACATATCGCGTAATATGATTACAATACATGAAATCCATATTCACATCCTATAAATGGATTTTCACTAAATTTGATATAGTGGGGATAAAAAAATAATGAAATTAAGTGGTGATTGTTTTTTCTATCGGTACAGAACCTTGGGTACTACATGATGTGAAAGGGTATTACACGTTATGTAATACCCTGAATCAATTTAGTTTAAAAATTTATATCTTCCAAACATTCATTCATTCATCTATACACTCTTCATAATTTTTTTTAGTGAATCCTCGGTACCTTGATGGGTTCTTCAATCCATACACCTCCTCCTCGGATTCATCGATCCTGATGGCTATTCATTGGTGATCTGTCATTGATCCATAGTGGGTTCTCTCCCATATATCATAATTTTCTTCCCCTCTTATCCTAGTGAAATTCTTTGATGGTGTTTCTCTAGTATGGGGCATGCATTAGGTTACATTTGATTCACTTGGGATGTCGTGTAGTTTTATACTTGGTCCCTCCTAGTGCGGTTTTGGTTTGTAGGAATTATTCCTCACTATATAGTGATAAAATATTCCATGAGATAAGATTTCCATCATTTATTATTAATTATGAATCATGAAGGATGTATTTTATTTAATTTTCCAATGGATTATTTAATTCCATGATATATCTATTATAATTAATTTTCTAAATTGAATTATATGGTGTAATAAGTTTTGATTCGTAGGTGTTTATAACATCTATTTTGTTTGAGATATTGTGGGTAGTTTGAGCATAATACCCTTCTGAAAATTGTTCTCATTGGGGGATTCATGTTTAATGGATATTTTTGTATTTATTTTTGGTTTTCCTTATATTTTGTTGTATCATTATAAAATAAAATTTATAAAAACACGTATATCTTCATATTAAAATGTTTCCCTTATTTATAACTTGTGTGACAATACCCACAAAAAATAATCTTGAATGTGATAAAATCCCCTTGTAAATCTACAATATGATCTTTATTTGATTTGATATGTGTGTTTAGGTATTTTTTGATGATGATGTTTTTCCATTCTTGTTGTGGGGTGAGGATGTGTTTTTTGTATATGATTTTGGGACAATAATGTGTAGTTTGGGTGGTCGTGCTTTTGGGATGTATGGTGGTAATTTGTTTAGATGTTTCTAGGATGTGGTTATGTTGTTCTAGATTCCTATGTAGTGATGGAAAAAATAACTATTTAATTTTTTAATAATTTCTTATGTACACTAGCCATTTCTATGTAAATTCTAATGTACATTGGGTGTATATCACATCACCAGAAATGTATGGGGATGGTTGGAAATCAACCTATTCCATATTCCCATGGCCATGCACCTTTAAATTTTTATGTTGTGTGCCCCAGTATACATGGAGTGTTGGGTCACATTCCCAAGATGGTTTTTACACATTGAACATGCTATTACAGTCTCCAATAGTTACATGAATGGTTACTCTACATGGATGTGTTGGTATGTACATCGTATACATATTGTGCTTGCTATATATGGTGAACATTTAATGTCAGTGAGTCACATAGTTTAGGACATATTATACATGTTTAAACCCAGGAAAATAATTATTCAGTACTAAAAACAGGTGTTTCTTTATATTATACAATATCTAGCTCATTATTTGTTATAATTTTTTATTATTCTTGTGACATCCCTAACCCGGATGCATATTCATAAGTTCCCTAATCCTAGTGAGACACATTTCCATAATCTTGTATCCCATAATTCTAGAGGATGGTGGCTTACAGTGGGGGACTTAATTGTGTACATGGGGATACTATTCCCGAATTTTAATATTGTAGCATAGAGGATGAATATAAACATATGTAAATATTTTAAGAAATATAATTAAAAATAAGGAACAATGGAAATATTGACAATACTGAAAATAACTAAAATAATTGGAACAACTAATGATGATATATCATGTGACTATAAAACTATAAAACATAGATAAATTAATGTAACAATACCATGTTACACAAATGTTTAAAAGAACCAAAAGACTATCCAACGAATAGTGAGATCAATCTCAATATTATGTAATCAATAACAAAAATAAATAGTATGAAATGAACTATATAAAGTCATGTACATCCCTATATAAACACATTTATACATGTAATATACTTCGGGTACCAACCGACACCTGGAGATGGTCTAGGATAAATCTCTGTGGGAGACCACTAATAGTGTTTATAACATTCATCTTGTGTAATAGAATACAATAGTATGTGTAACGCCCCGACCCCAGTTACCCAGAGTCGGTGCATTATTACATAACATTGGCATGATCACAAGAAAGATCAAATCTCGAAAGACCGATTGGTTTAGTAGCCCTGGAAACACTAGATATATTCATAGGTTTTACATTACATCATAAAATGAAAAACTACTACAACAACATAAAGTCTCCATAATCCACACTCATATCCCCACATAATATCCCTGCAGGTCATTCATAATTTACTTCTTCACTTCCTGGGAAAAATAAAACATATAAAAGGGGTGAGCTCAAATGCCCAGTAAGGATAACAATATAGCAGAAACTTTCATCAATAAGAATAAACATTTAAGGCAATGTATAACTAAAACAAAAGCCTTTCAAACATGAACTTTCAACATGGTATGGCATAAATAAAATGAAATAATGCCATTTACTTATTCACATGGATATTCTACTAATCGAATAATCACATGCAAAAATCAATAACCACTTTCATAATGTTGGAATGCATAATGCCAAACTTTAATTACTTTTCAAGGCCTCATCCCAAGACCTTGGGGCTAACTGTAACCGAAACCCAACCCGGAGTGCCTCTAATAACCGGACACCAACCCGGAGTGCCTCTAATAACCGGACGCCAACCCGGAGGGCTTACTTTTACCAGTACCTAACCTGTAGGGCTTACTTTTACCAGTCCCCAACCTGGAGGGCTTACTTTAACCAGTCCCCAACCTGGAACCTACTTGTCCAACACATTCATATGAAGTAAAGATTGAAATATAACATAAACATTCTTATTGGAACTAGCATAAAAAATGTCAATACTTTCACCATAAACTATGAATGGTATAAAAATAGCACATCCACATTCAAACATATCACAAAACCTTAAAAACAATATAGAAGTTTTGTATCATAATAAATCAACTTCAAATAATCTTAAAACCCATCAAAGGATGTTGACATAGATGAAATCAAAATTCTTTTTAAAGAAATATCTCCTTTTATTTTGAAATCATTTAAGATCCATATAAAATCAAACATTTTATTTGAAAATAATCTTATAAGCTTTTAAGGGAAGCTTTGACGATTTTATAACGGCGGAAAATAACCGCACCCGCCGTATAAGTAAAAAAAACATTCTTATCTTAATTCTGTCGAAAAGGTTAAAAAGCACCTTGTTTGGAAAACGACGGAAAGTTTCCCTTATAAACCTCTTATAAAAAGTCAAACAAGGGTATAAATGACTTTAACCCATATTATTTTAAATATTAAAAATGTTTTGAAATACATTTTGAAGAAACATGGATGTGGATGATAACGAGATCTCAGTAGATTATTACGTATAAACAACCTCGGATAATGAAGAGATTGTGAAATAACCCTTACCAGTTTGGTAACTTATGAAATATACAACCCATGAAAGAGGTATCATACAATGAATATGTAAGTACACATAAATTAGAGTGTATTACACAAAAAATATAATTATGGGCAGTACATACACCACACAAAAGGTAATGGTGGCAATATGGCATGAATCTCACGGGAATAAGGAGTGAGATGAAAACCCCTTACCACGTTAATCAACTGAGTCGTATGGAAAAAAGTTAATAACCACCAAATTATTTACAGAATAACATGAATATGATAATATATATCAAATTCCAGTACACAATACACCACTTTCAATAATTTAGTGGCGAATAATGGAAATCTCACGAAATTGAATGTGAGATAAGAAAAATCCCTTACCTTGTACTTTTCCTTGGTTGGGGTAGGTTAACCTCCTCTATAATAGTGAAATAATTGTTACTAAATTATACAAGAATCATATACATTAATATGATATCATATATGATCTTTTAATATTGATTTGATAATAATATCTTAGTATTATCGTCGTTTCGGGTGTTAACTTACTCATTTTCTTTATATGTTTTGTTACATAAGTCTTGTTTTTTGTATCTTATTCATATCCAGAATGATATCAAGTCCTTAAAAATCATTTTTAAATCATTAAATGATAACTATACTTGAATGGATACGATGGAGAATGAATCTCATCGCGTTCGTGGAGACGGTAGTCCGTATGTACGCACGAACGCTACTTCCATTTAATTTTTATTTTAAAAGAATCGAATCCAAATGATACATAGGTATATTACTATTCCAGTATAATATAATATTTTATATATGTTACTTATGTTCATTAACACCATCCTTTATACGTTCCATGTGTGGTATGAACAAGTCATATCATTTTAAGGGGGCGGTAGTCCGCACTTCCTCAAATGAAATTATCGTATGTATATACAACATGAAACGAATAATGGTATGAAATAAAATGGAATTACAAAAGCTTATATATAAAATATATATCATTAATATCATATTTAATTACAGTGCCATCATAATGGCCACCATGAGAGGCGGTAAGATGTATTTGAACAATCATCGTTTCGTGAGGCGTTAGTTTGCCGTCCACAGAAACATTATGTTCATCATCCATTAGATGGAGTTGGGTGTATGTGTAGTTTGAATCCTTCTTATAAGAACATCCTAGTATATTGAGGATACTGGTGTTTTTACAAAAGAAAGGAAATAAAAAGAGTTTGGGGGTTGAAGAAGCAAAATAAATGAAAATAATTTAAGAGAAATCGTTACCTTTAATTTTGGTAACTCACTTTGGTTGGAACCAAAGGACATGTTGAAATGCTTTCTGCCTAAGGGGAAGCTTCAAGGAGGAGGAGAGGGATGTGGGGAGATTAGTTGGGCAGAGTTTGGACGAGCCAAGTGGCTTGAGAGGTGTGAGGAATGAGTAGAAGTGGTCTCCTTTTATAAGGGAGAGGAGGGGCTCTTTAGGAAGGAGTGAAAGTATTACTTTATAATATAATTATATTCGGTTTATAATTGTCCAAAAATCATTGAGGTCGAAGATAAGATGACTCATATTCTAAATAACATCAACCAATATGAATTGGACAGGTTTTAGATAATATTTTAATCATTATAATATTATTTATTTCAATGATTTATTAATGAGGTAAACATTGCATCATTATTGTGTCATTAATAATTTAATTTATTTGATGTCTAAAAATTATAAATAAAATATAATCATGTAAGAAATCGTTTTAGCTTCCTAATGAATATTTATAATCGAAAATCCAACATGTATAACCCTATATTAAAATTGTTCTTCTAAAAGATGTAAGCTTATGCCATTTTTATTTTTATTTTAACTTTATTAATTTAATGTGTCCCTACCACATACAAGTGGCTCCAAGGGGTCCCCAAATTGACCCAAGGATGCCCATGGTCGGGTATGTGTCCACCAATAAGGTTAGGACACGTTTTAAGGTAATTTTGTATTATTATAATATTATTTTTTAACCCTTATTTACCAGATTTACCCTTTAACCATGGTAAATAAAATATTTACCACAGTAACTATTCAAAATGTCTAAAAATAAAAGTTACCTATTTACACAATTTGAACATCCTGATTCCAAATATGGAATCCATTTCCCTAAATTCAAAACACAGAAGTGGCAGAAATTAATTTAAAATTAATTCCCGCTGTCAAAACAAAAAGCGTGTTTTTAAGAGATAATAACTATCAAAAGATTGACAGTCGTTTATGTTCAGTTTAATTGTAAAATTATGTCCAATGACCAACATTATATTAAATGGTAAAAATATATTCTAAATATACTTTAAAACCACTCAAATTCATAATTTATCACTATTAATTATTTTGATTAAAAAAGTTGTTTTTAATTAAAATTTAGTAATTTTCACTATTCATCAAAATATGAAAGTTATCCGAAATGTACCAAAATTTCACCTTAGGCTAAATTCGATATTCCGAATCCAAAAATGAAGTCCATTTTCAAATATAAAATATATATAATTTCAAAAAGTAGGTATTACTATTCATAACGGCTAGTTTGATTAGTTATGGCGTGTTAGAACTCGGTGTTGCGTACAACACACACTATCACATTATTCAAAGAGAAGCGTACCGTAGAAGCTTGGGATGTTTCATTTTAAATTTTTGATGTCCCCATTTAGTCAAAAAGTTTAATATATAGTATTTAAAAAGGGTTCACTATTAATGTTGATAAAAGTGCAATACTGAAAATGAATTTGTTCTTGCATTATATCTAAGAAACTCATAATATGGATTCTAAAATTATAAGGATTATATAAACATTAAAATTTATCTAATACTATTCATAACAACTTTTGAACGGCTTGTTTGGTAAGTCATGGTGTTCTTGAACTTGGTGTTGCATGTAGTGAAAGTTGTTGAATTATTTTGAAGAAGTAACACACTATGAAATCTTGGGGTGTTACATTCTCCCCTCCTTCAATAAATTGCGTCCTCGCAATTTGAAATTGTTCTTCGAAAATAAAAGGTTGAAAATAGAAAATATATTTGTGGGAAAACCCACATCGTAAATTGGGTTACTAAAATTTAGTCTTAATATGAGGAAAAGAGAAATGAATGGGTCACCACAAAATTATGATCTTGATTAGGAGAAAATTGGTGGCAATTAGAGACATATAATTGGAGGAAAAAACGTAAATATTTATAGGTAGTGATTGAGGTCATAAATCACAAAAAGTATGAAATTGAGGTCCTTAAACTCATCAATCTATGATGATTTGCAGTACCATCGGTTCAACAAAATATAGGGTTTTGGGATAACACATTTTTGACGTTTCAAAATATCTTAGTTGAAATCCCACATCGAAAAATGAATTAATGAGGCCTCTATTTAAAATAAAGAGTGGAATGTATGAAGATTACCGAAAATAACACATACTAGGGTTCCATGTAGGAAAATATGGATATGGAGGAGAAATCTAACCATCAATTATCTGATGGAGAGTGGTAGAGAACATGGCTATGAAAAGGCCAACAATCCCAAAGCCATAAATTAGTGATGATTTAAGGTACCATCTAGGGAAACATTTTTGTTCTAAGTTCCTTTTATTAATGTTGAGGAATTTATTTATGAGATTGTCTTAGATCATAAGGAGATATTCTTACTTTATAATCAGAGTTTTATCCATTAATAAGTTTCTACCACAAACTCATCTTTCACTCTAAAAGATAATAGAATGTAATTTTTTATTTATTTATACTATTCGTACAGGGTTCCAAAATAAATGAATTTATAATTCATCTACCAGATCTTTAAAAAAACAACATTATTTAATCCAGGACATCTCATGGGCCAGTGGTAGGTGATACACCCTTGTCGCCCTTCAGTTGCGGGTTCAAGTCTCGCAGCCTTGCCGGACGCGACGGGTTGCCGCCCAACCTCCGGGTTTTCCTTTTATGGTAATCCAAAATAATTCAAACTAGAACTATCCAAAATACTTATGTCCAAACTCACAGTCCAACATTTATAAGGAAGGTAAACATAATATAGATCCTTTTTACCCCGAAATAGCATATGAATACCTTCATCTTGTATTCTTTTAATAAACTGAAACATCTTGAATTACCATATTCCTTATTGATTACATTCATGCTCCCATATTCCATATAGAATGCTGGATATACTTCATTAATCCAAAAATGTTTTAAACCCCAACAATGATGGAATATACAAATCATTAATTAGTTCCAAGGTAGTCAAGAATATCCAATATAATTTATCCAAAACAATCACATATTATTCCAAAATCACTACCTCAGTATCAGAACTATATTATGATTTATCATTCTCTCAACCATATATTTTCCAAAAATTTATCCTGCTATTGAGTCACTTTTCTTTGTTCCACATAATCTCAAGTCCTTAATGAAATAGTACTGCAGTACAATCCTTATATACTCCATAATTATTATAACAAGTACATTGTTGATACAACACTCAATTGACATAATCAACATAAGAACTCTAATCATTCCTCTTCATCTGTGGTAGTATCATAACTTGATTATTATCCAATAACATCATTTGCGGCATAGTCTGATGACTGGGACATAGGCTCGCGTAGTGTCCAAACTCCTTGCAAATGAAGCATTGTACATTTGAAACCATTTTCTTACCCTTGCAGTCACGTACTTTGTGCCCTTTTCCTCCACACTTATAACAAACTCCCATTCCTTTCAGGCAAGTTCCAGGGTGTTTCTTTCCACAGTTACCACATATGAGAAAATTCTTCTTTTCCCTCTTCCCTTTATCCATCTTTCTCTCTTCCATCCTTTTCTTCTCTTGTTTCCCTTCAAAGCCATAGGACTCAGTAAACTCTTTACTTATCTTATCAACACATGATATTATTTCTTCATATGATGATAATACATGGGAGACTATTTCTCTTATAAATTCTAGCTTATGAACATGAAAGATATGATCCTTCCTTCTCTTTGAATCATGTGTATTTCTGGAGTTCTCATTCCTTCTACTGGGCGCCATTTCTATACCATGGCATAAACTAGATCAGTTTATGAATCAAAACACATAATCCCATACTTATAAAACAGTTAACATAAATTGAACTATTTATGGATATAATCCATAATCATAAAAATGTTTTCTTTGAGGAAGTATATACTCATAAACCCTTCATAATGATTTGTAAAGAAAATGAGAGTTATCCTAAGCATATCCCCCGGGAGTGTCGTAACCAAGAGTGCAGCAAGGCCCGTTGTCGTGCACCAGTTCCCGTTCGAGTCTAGCTCAAAGCGGTGTTTTCGGGTTTTACCCCTAGGTACATCTGTGCCAGAGCCACCTCTACCTGCTCGTATCCAGACAGGGATGTATTGCTCGGAAAACTCACAAAATCTCTACAATACCAAAATTCTAGGAAGTTCTTCTATACTAATCCTCAAAGTTCATCTTAGGTCTACGTGCTCTAATCAGAGTTTATCTAAATCAAGCTTCCAAGGTTTGTACTAAACTTCCTCTGATACCAACTGTAACGCCCCGACCCCAGTTACCCAGAGTCGGTGCATTATTACATAACATTGGCATGATCACAAGAAAGATCAAATCTCGAAAGACTGATTGGTTTAGTAGCCTTGGAAACACTAGATATATTCATAGGTTTTACATTACATCATAAAATGAAAAACTACTACAACAACATAAATTCTCCATAATCCACACTCATATCCCCACATAATATCCCTGCAGGTCATTCATAATTTACTTCTTCACTTCCTGGGAAAAATAAAACATATAAAAGGGGTGAGCTCAAATGCCCAGTAAGGATAACAATATAGCGGAAACTTTCATCAATAAGAATAAACATTTAAGGCAATGTATAACTAAAACAAAAGCCTTTCAAACATGAACATTCAACATGGTATGGCATAAATAAAATGCAATAATGCCATTTACTTATTCACATGGATATTCTACTAATCGAATAATCACATGCAAAAATCAATAACCACTTTCATAATGTTGGAATGCATAATGCCAAACTTTAATTACTTTTCAAGGCCTCGTCCCAAGACCTTGGGGCTAATTGTAACCAGAACCCAACCCGGAGTGCCTCTAATAACCGGACACCAACCCGGAGTGCCTCTAATAACCGGACACCAACCCGGAGGGCTTACTTTTACCAGTCCCTAACCTGGAGGGCTTACTTTTACCAGTCCCCAACCTGGAGGGCTTACTTTAACCAGTCCCCAACCTGGAACATACTTGTCCAACACATTCATATGAAGTAATGATTGAAATATAACATAAACATTCTTATTGGAACTAGCATACAAAATGTCAATACTTTCACCATAAACTATGAATGGTATAAAAATAGCACATCCACATTCAAACATATCACAAAACCTTCAAAACAATATAGAAGTTTTGTATCATAATAAATCAACTTCAAATAATATTAAAACCCATCAAAGGATGTTGACATAGATGAAATCAAAATTCTTTTTAAAGAAATCTCTCCTTTTATTTTGAAATCATTTAAGATCCATATAAAATCAAACATTTTCTTTGAAAATAATCTTATAAGCTTTTAAGGGAAGCTTTGACGATTTTATAACGGCAGAAAATAACCGCACCCGCCGTATAAGTAAAAAAAACATTCTTATCTTAATTCTGTCGAAAAGGTTAAAAAGCACCTTGTTTGGAAAACAACAGAAAGATTCCCTTTTAAACCTCTTATAAAAAGTCAAACAAGGGTATAAATGACTTTAACCCATATTCTTTTAAATATTAAAAATGTTTTGAAATACATTTTGAAGAAACATGGATGTGGATGATAACGAGATCTCAGTAGATTATTACGTATAAACAACCTCGGATAATGAAGAGATTGTGAAATAACCCTTACCAGTTTGGTAACTTATGAAACATACAACCCATGAAAGAGGTATCATACAATGAATATGTAAGTACACATAAATTAGAGTGTATTACACAAAAAATATAATTATGTGCAGTACATACACCACACAAAAGGTAATGGTGGCAATATGGCATGAATCTCACGGGAATAAGGAGTGAGATGAAAACCCCTTACCACGTTAATCAACTGAGTCGTATGACCAAAAGTTAATAACCACCAAATTATTTACAGAATAACATGAATATGATAATATATATCAAATTCCAGTACACAATACACCACTTTCAATAATTTAGTGGCGAATAATGGAAATCTCACGGAATTGAATGTGAGATAAGAAAAATCCCTTACCTTGTACTTTTCCTTGGTTGGGGTAGGTTAACCTCCTGTATAATAGTGAAATAATTGTTACTAAATTATACAAGAATCATATTCATTAATATGATATCATATATGATCTTTTAATATTGATTTGATAATAATATCTTAGTATTATCGCCGTTTCGGGTGTTAACTTACTCATTTTCTTTATATGTTTTGTTACATAAGTCATGTTTTTTGTATCTTATTCATATCCAGAATGATATCAAGTCCTTAAACATCATTTTTAAATCATTAAATGATAATTATACTTGAATTGATACGATGGAGAATGAATCTCATCGCGTTCGTGGAGACGGTAGTCCGTACGTACGCACGAACGCTACTTCCATTTAATTTTTATTTTAAAAGAATCGAATCCAAATGATACATAGGTATATTACTATTCCAGTATAATATAATATTTTATATATGTTACTTATGTTCATTAACACCATCCTTTATACATTCCATGTGTGGTATGAACGAGTCATATCATTTTAAGGGGGCGGTAGTCCGCACTTCCTCAAATGAAATTATCGTATGTATATACAACATGAAACGAATAATGGTATGAAATAAAATGGAATTAAAAAAGCTTATATATAAAATATATATCATTAATATCATATTTAATTATAGTGCCATCATAATGGCCACCATGAGAGGCGGTAAGATGTATTTGAACAATCATCGTTTCGTGAGGCGTTAGTTTGCCGTCCACAGAAACATTATGTTCATCATCCATTAGATGGAGTTGGGTGTATGTGTAGTTTGAATACTTCTTATAACAACATCCTAGTATATTGAGGATACTGGTGTTGTTACAAAAGAAAGGAAATAAAAAGATTTTGGGGGTTGAAGAAGCAAAATAAATGAAAATAATTTAAGAGAAATCGTTACCTTTAATTTAGGTAACTCACTTTGGTTGGAACCAAAGGACTTGTTGAAATTCTTTCTGCCTAAGGGGAAGCTTCAAGGAGGAGTAGAGGGATGTGGGGAGCTTAGTTGGGCAGAGTTTGGACGAGCCAAGTGGCTTGAGAGGTGTGAGGAATGAGTAGAAGTGGTCTCCTTTTATAAGGGAGAGGAGGGGCTCTTTAGGAAAGAGTGAAAGTATTACTTTATAATATAATTATATTCGGTTTATAATGGTCCAAAAATCATTGAGGCGAAGCTAAGATGACTCATATTCTAAATAACATCAACCAATAAGAATTGGACAGGTTTTATATAATATTTTAATCATTATAATATTATTTATTTCAAGGATTTATTAATGAGGTAAACATTGCATCATTATTGTGTCATTAATAATTTAACTTATTTGATGTCTAAAAATTATAAATAAAATAGCATCATGTAGAAAATCCTTTTAGCTTTCTAATGAATATTTATAATCGAAAATCCAACATGTATAACCCTATGTAAAAATTGTTCTTCTAAAAGATGTAAGCTTATGCCATTTTTATTTTTATTTTAACTTTATTAATATAATGTGTCCCTACCACATACAAGTGGCTCCAAGGGGTCCCCAAATTGACCCAAGGATGCCCATGGTCGGGTATGTGTCCACCAATAAGGTTATGACACGTTTTAAGGTAATTTTGTATTATTATAATATTATTTTTTAACCCTTATTTACCAGATTTACCCTTTAACCATGGTAAATAAAATATTTACCACAGTAACTATTCAAAATGTCTAAAAATAAAAGTTACCTATTTACACAATTTGAACATCCTGATTCCAAATATGGAATCCATTTTCCTAAATTCAAAACACAGAAGTGGCAGAAATTAATTTAAAATTAATTCCCGCTGTCAAAACAAAAAGCGTGTTTTTAAGAGATAATAACTATCAAAAGATTGACACTCGTTTATGTTCGGTTTAATTGTAAAATTATGTCCAATGACCAACATTATATTAAATGGTAAAAATATATTCTAAATATACTTTAAAACCACTCAAATTCATAATTTATCACTATTAATTATTTTGATTAAAAAAGTTGTTTTTAATTAAAATTTAGTAATTTTCACTATTCATCAAAATATGAAAGTTATCCGAAATGTACCAAAATTTCACCTTAGGCTAAATTCGATATTCCGAATCCAAAAATGAAGTCAATTTTCAAATATAAAATATATATAATTTCAAAAAGTAGGTATTACTATTCATAACGGCTAGTTTGATTAGTTATGGTGTGTTAGAACTCGGTGTTGCGTACAACACACGCTATCACATTATTCAAAGAGAAGCGTACCGTAGAAGCTTGGGATGTTTCATTTTAAATTTTTGATGTCCCCATTTAGTCAAAAAGTTTAATATATAGTATTTAAAAAGGGTTCACTATTAAAGTTGATAAAAGTGCAATACTGAAAATGAATTTGTTCTTGCATTATATCTATGAAACTCATAATATGGATTCTAAAATTATAAGGATTATATAAACATTAAAATTTATCTAATACTATTCATAACCACTTTTTAATGGCTTGTTTGGTAAGTCATGGTGTGCTTGAACTTGGTGTTGCATGTAGTGAAAGTTATTGAATTATTTTGAAGAAGTAACACACTATGAAATCTTGGGGTGTTACAGTATGGTAGAATTCTAATATAAAGTAATTAATAGTGATATAACTAGATATGTAAGTACGTATTTTATCCCTTGGTTGGTGTATGAACATGTAAACAATTCATTATTCGATTGTTAATAGGTAATAATATGTCACAAGATAAGAATAGTTAATGTTCCTATTTTAATCCATGAAACATATAAAGATATTTAATAGTGATGTCCAAAGTTAATAACCAAGGTGATGTAGAACATTAGGGTATCCATCTATGTGGTAACATTAACCTGGATTGGTGTAACAGTGTAATACAATGAGGATAGTCCAAGGAATTACACAATGATATGCCTACCGAGACTAATGAGTTCATCCATGTTAAAATAGGGCCAATAAAAGACTGTGTTCGATGGAATTTAACCATGGAACCAACATTTCAATGCTGAATCACTGGATTATATCCTTATAATCCATTATTATTGAATAAGGGATCCTATAGTGTCTCACTGGGAATCCAAAAATTGTACAAGGATCTTGTTCTCGGTGGATCTCAACATAAGAAATTTGTATCCTTATTTTCATAATGTAGTCCACGAGTGATCATGTCCTTCCATCTGGAATCCAAGAAGAGCACTAGTCTGGCCACACTTATTTTTATAATGAAGTAATATATAATTCATATGGTTCAATCCATTACAATTTTTTAGTGTGATAAGGATAATTGAGCATGATACCATTTAATCAAGATATAATTAATCAATATTTCTATTTAGGTCAAGCCTTACCATTCTTTACTATGATGAGGACATATTGTAATAAACCACTCATTTCTTAAATTTACTAATTATGATATGTGATTTTTACTATGTTACCTTTCATCAATATGTTATGGGTTTCTACGGACATGAAACAATATTATTCATTACCTTTAGAGTGAAGTTATATTCATATTAAAATTGACAATTCCAATTTCACATTTAATTATCAAACTAGTGAACACATAATAGGTGTTTCATGTAGTTAGGATACATGTTAATTTCCATTATGAAATTAAAAAAATAAAAAATCCATTTAATATATAAAATATCACCATTAGAAAGGTCAATCCATGTCAAACACAAATGGTGGATCTAATGTGTCCAAACCTTAAACTATAATTACAGCATAACATCCTATATGGGATTTATGGTGTTTTGGGATTATAATCTTACAACTAATAACATACATTGGATTATCATAACCATAACATTATGATGAGTATTAGATTTTCATATGAATTCAATAAACGACACTAGATGAAATCGGTAGGCCCTACACAACAAATCCAAAATTCAGTGAACATGAGGGATGAATTATAGTCCACCCACAATAGAGTCATATGAATTTCATCATTTAATATCGACGTGTTATTAGTATTATAACATAGTATAACTAATAAAAAGGGTAAAATTATCAAACCATTATAAATAGGTTAAGACTACAAGGGATAAGAAATGTTCAAATGGACATGAGTACCTTCTGTTGGGAATCCAATGTGACAAATAGATATTTGATCGAATCATGGATGAAAGTGATCTCTTGATCCCTAGAATTGGACTTTAAACATATCCCAAATGAGATAAAAAAACTTAATCCCATAGTAATTCATATGAGGAGGTAAGAGAAGATTATTTATATCATTAAGGGGAAAATTTTAAATTACTCAAAAAATAGCTTGTTCACGGTTTGTACCCACAGTTTGAACATCGATGCACAACATGAGCACAAGTACCATGGATTAAGAGGAAGATTATTATTTATATTTAACTGTTAGAGAAAACTTTTACCAAATATGCAACGTGGTTTGGCACAAAATTGCATCATCTACATGGCTAGCTTGTACAGATAGGTAAACTATGTTTCAATTGTGTTATGTGGCCAGTAACCACATAAATAGGGGTTATAAGATATGAAAAATCCCCATAAAACCCTATGACCATTTCTAACTCATTATGATTCCATATTAGATCCAAAATAATGAGTCGGATATAAATATAATGGATCCTTAACTTAGTGAAGAAGAGGGTTCTTAAATTCTCCCCTTAAAAGAACTCGTACTTGAGTTCCACATCCAAGGGTGGATAAATACTATCTGAGAAAAAATTTGGACAATGGGCATGTACTTTAGGCTCCTTATCTCATGTCTCATTCAATACATGGTCGTGCTAAAATAGTAGCCATACCAGAGGGATAGACAACACTATGATAGCCTTCATGCTCTTGTCATCAATGTGTACTGGATACTCCTTAATGGTAGCATCAGCATCCAACTAAACATCCTCAAGATCAAATGTATTAGATGGTTCGACATGTTATTGAAAAATATATGAAACATGGAAGACATCATTCTTAGAATGGTACCTTTAATGTAATAGCTATGGATAGGCTACCAACTCGACTCTCTATATAAATTAAAATTCCCCTACATAATGAGGTGTCTTATTACATTTATTTTGTATCCATCTATTCCCTAAACCAATTGATACTCAAAGTAAAACATGATATTCAAATCCGAACACAGAGGTCATAAATAGTAACTGGAAGGATATTTCTATCTTGACTAAGAAGTTTTTTTATGCTTCTTGATTAGTTGATCACACTCTGAAGTCTCTTGAATGATGCACAGACCTAGTATGGATTCCTCAAATGCTTCTAACTTGCATATAGTTAAATGGAATTTCCTAACAATTAATACCTCATAAGAAGTGATCTGAATTCTCACGTAAATGATGTAATTATTGGGAAAATTTAAGAGAGGGATACAATTCTCCTCAAACATTTGATATCATGGAATCATTCTTAGATAATGTTCACAATGTCATGTATTGTCCATTTATATTTTCCATCAATCTGAGTGTGAAATATTGTGCTGATAAGAACTTGTGTTCCAATAGAGATTTTCCAAACCACCCAAAATCGTGAAGTGAAATTATTGTACCTATATGATATAATATTAATAGGAACCCCATATAGTCATATGATATAATGTAAATAAATCTTTCCCATTAAATACATTGAGAAATTAACCCAACGAGGAACACAGTGGGATGAATTTGTTAGTCGACTAATAACTACCGATATAACATCACCACCACTTAGTGACCTGGGTATACTGACTAGATAATCAATGGAAATGTCTTCGTATTTCCATTTTGGGACTGAAAGAGGCTATAAGTAACTATTAGGTCTCCGGTTCCCCACATTCACATGTTTATGGGTGGAATACCTAGTGATAAATATTGTTATGTGATGTTAAATCTCATACCACCATTACTGGTGTCACATATCCTAAAACAACTCAGAGATTCCTAGATGGATTACCCACAGAGAATTATATGACCCTTTCATCAATGTCATACTCATGTTTGCAGGAACCCAGACACTTCCATGAATAAAATGGATGGTGTCTTAGTCTATATACCTATCTAGAGGCATGTTATCTATTGATAAACACTCATAGAGAACCAATACTTCTGTATGTAAAATTTTTCTATACGTCACCAACTGAAGGTGGGAATAGGTAAATGTGAAGGATCAGATGTATGACATATCATTTTCATCATCGAAAATATGATATTTCTCCTAAAAAGGTCCATTAAAATTATTTTATCATTTCATTCCTCTACGACCAATGTTTGAGTATTCTGAGTCAATGAATCGAGGACTTCATTGCCCTTTCCAAGCGTATTGGCCATCTCAAAATAATAGGATTCTATATTTTCGACCAAAAATTACCATTTGAGGTTCATGTAACATTGATAAAAGGTAAATTTCAGTCTCATTTAGTTTTTGTACAGCATAATGTGTTCACCAAACAAATAGTGTCTCCAGTAACCTAAGGCAGGGAAAAATAATTCTAGTTGAGGTAATGTGTTTTGTAGTTTCACTAATGAGGACTAAAATGTTATGATATTTATGGAATTATTTTGTCCTCATTAATCAACAATACACTTAGGTCAATGTTGGGTGCATCAAAAAAGACATTACTACCTATTTCTACCACTAGTAGAGTATGTATAAGTGTTGATATAAGCCTCTCTTTCATCTCTTATAAGGCATTCTCACATTCTTTTGACCACAAGTACTTAACAACCTTATTTTTAAATGTAGGAAAGGGTGAATTAATATCTGATATGTCCTGTATAAAATTCCAATAATATCCAATCATCCCTAAGAATCAACATATATCAAACACGTACATGGGTTTCTCCTAGTAAACAACAACACTGATTTTTTTGGGTAAATAGATACAATTAATTCTAAGATTATATGACCCATGAAGTGATATTTATTGATCTAGAAGTGGAACGTTGCATTCTAGGCCTAATAATGTTGCTATCATTGTGTAATCAGACTAATCCAAACATGAATGTCATGGTCTCTATGAGTATGAGAATACACCAATATGTCTTCCAAAAAGACCACAACAATGGAGTCCTCTTATGGGTGGATCATCTTATTCATTAGAGAAATGAAAATTGATGGCGTGTTCACAAGATCAAATGATATAACTAGGTAATCCTACATGCCATACATGTTATAGAATGTTGTATGGGGTATTTATAATATCCTGACTCACACCAGATAATAACACTATCTCAGTATAATCTTAGAGAAGACCCTAGCTCCTTGGATCTATTCAAATAGATCATCTACACGAGGATGTGGATACCATTTCTTAATCGAATGTGGGTTAAACCTTATATAATCTGTAAATAGACAATAGTTTTTATCTGACTTCATAGGGAAAAGAATCTGAGAACCCCAAGAGGTTTGTTTTGGTATGTATAAAACTATTGGCCTCTAAAACCTCTAAATCCTATAACACCCTAAAAAATATCAATAAAAAAATATACCTCTATCTTAAGAGGTAATCTAGAATATTCATTAGAAAATACATCCTATATATGGTACACTACTGGAGGGAAATAATATTAAAGAAACCCCTAATTTTCATTTATGATATTTGAAATATGGGAAATCACTCCTCCTAGCCTATGATGCTCTAGTCCATCTCAACATCCATTGACATACCACTCACGCTTATGTAGATAACAGATTAATTATGTTTATGTAAAAGATTCCATAATGTGACAGAAGTCTTCAAAGGAATGATATTGACCCAACCAATACATCACAATAATGTCATCAAGTCACTTAATGTTAAGGAAAAAGAGGGTCCATCGGAATTTGAAACTACCTCTCCCAAGCATAAATTCCCTACACATCCATATAACCATTGATAGTATTCTCAAAGTTGTATCTTGGGTCATTAGAAACATGCTGATATTTAATCTCTAGTCTTAGAGTTACTATGATAGATACATAGATATAATTGTTTGAATAACCTGTATCAAATATTTCCGAACATATTGTGGATACTACTAGGATAATACCTCGTACTATTTATTGTCTCTTAGCTAGATCATTTGGAATCAACTATTGTACATGCAACTAAACTGAACCACAACCCTGTGCAAGATCAGGACTACTATGTTCAGAAATGAAATGATGGAATTATGGGTGACTAGGGGTCATGATACCAACTCCGTGACCTCCTCCTCGGCCAAACCTGCTGGTGATACTCCAACATCCAACCTAATATGGCTCAAAATAACTCTATCCAGATGTTGGATATTGTGCGGATACTTTTTCACTAATAGATTTTGTAAACATCAAGAAGAACCTCTGAATATGTACCATAACTCTACAAGAGTGAAAAATGACTGGTTCTATATCACACTGAGGCATTATATTCCATCATCATCTAAACTAATGACACATGATGGAGTTATCAAAATGTATTCTCTACCAGGACATTAGTTCCCTATGGTATATACTATTGATGTACCTCAAGTTACGCTCAATGATAAGAGGATAATTTAATATTAAAGAAAAATTATTTTGGATAAATTCTTCTACATACATATGGATGGGGTTCACAAGACATTCCCTGTAAGACCTAATATATGAAATATCATCACTGGATGGAAGTAGTGAAAAGCAGTTTAACTCTTTGAAACATTTTGAATACTCCATAACTAACATAGAACTATATTTGAGATTAATAAAAACTATATCCTAGTCAGGTATCATCAATTGACAATATAACGTAACATGAAAAATATTTAGTATGTTATCTTATAGGAGGTCAATATATTGATCGTCCAGGGTAATGGCATCCCACCATAGCGTGCTGAATCCTGAAGAATGTTTTTATAAATCTACACTATCCTATATAAAAAATTTCCCATATGATAAATCATATAAATAATATCATCTAGAAAATAATTTTCCTCCTACGGACTATCATCCCTTGAAAATTTGGGAGGTTACTGGGACCAAAATTTGTGAATCAGATCAGTCATCGTAGGTGCAGGCTGTGGAGCACCATGAATAGACATAATCAAACATAGGACAATATCAAGAACATGGGAATCAATTCCCAAATACGGTAGTAAATGAAATTCCTCATGTGGTACTCTTGTAGGAATGAATGGTGGATCAGGTCCAACCATATCAGAGCATGGTTGTCACCACCTTCATAGCATTCTATATGAGGACGTCATGGGGAAATTGGCCTAAAAATTGCAAGAAAATACTTAAAACAATAATAGAAGAATAAATAGTGTGAAACTATCGAATTTTGAACATACCAAAACTCAATACCCATGGAGATGTGGGGAAAGGATGTGAATAAAAATACATTTTAGTGGTCATGGATCACTTTATTATGGATATCAATTCCAAATGAATCAGTTCACTTGCACTATATCCTTGATAATGACTCCCATTTATTTATATCATATTGTATTGAATTGGTAAATTTATCATCCCAAACCATGAAGGCATATTCCTCTCATGAATTGAAATAGGAAATCACTCTATCTCGTCAAAATATATTTCAAGTATAATCATACAATGACAACATAACTCCATAATAAAATTCATATCATGAAATGAAAAGCAGTGATGTGGGTATCTATGGCATGTCAATATGCATGACACATGAATCATGGTGCCTATAATGATTCATGTATCAATTCAGCTTCCCCTCATATCATTTGGAAAAGGATGAAGGAAATCCTCAACCAATGTAATAATGATAAACTCAAAACATCATATGAGTCACCAAATGGTGATATAAAATAAATTGAAATAGGAAAAAGCATAAGACAAATTGTATTTCAAGAAACATGTATTTTACCCTTAACATGGGTTCCTGATGCCCAAGAATAGCTTATGACAAAGTCCCAATGCATTCTTAATCTCCAACATATTTTCTCTATATATTAAAGTCTAAATGAAATCTTCTATGATAACACATTTTCACATCCTTGAAGAGGATTCCACTCAATAGGTTCATAGAGCCAAGTGGGCCACACAGCATCAAGCGCACCTCTGTAAATGCTAGAGGTGTCCGACTAGCAGTGGGGGAAAAGGGTGTGTATATGGGGATAATCTTCCCTCATTAATATAGTGTATCATATCAGATTAATATATATATATATATATATAGGTAAATACCAGAAGCATCTTATGTAAATGGAATGCATAGGTGAAATATGGATAATAGTAACAATAAATGAAATAACTAGAACCACTGATAATGATATGTCATGTCATTAAAGAACTAGAAAACATGGATACAAGATAGTAGGACTTATTTTCTCCATAAAATTATAATTGAATCATATTATCACATGAATCCCAATATACAACTCGATACTCTTCTATTATGCTCTAACATAAACTATAATAAGTCAGGTGTTCAAACCCGTGTTCTTCCACTTATCAATACCTACATTCATGTAATCTACTCCGAGTACCAAACGATGCCTAGAGTCTATGTGATGTAATTATTAGTGGGCCACCACCAATGATTCATATCTCATATGAAACATGTCATCGAACATAATAGTGTGTAATCTTGAAAATATAATGTAGTGTCGTAAACTGTAACTACATTCGCAACTAACTAATTCATCCCTTGATTTGATGTGTGATCATGTAACCAATTAATTATTTTATTGCTACCAGGTTATAATATATCATATGATAAGAATAGTGAATCATATGTTGTAACGTGGAAACCTATAATGATGCTTAATAGTGAAGTCCCAAGGTAATAAACAAGGTGATACTGACCTTAGGCCTTTCCCACTTAGTAATAATTATAGCCTGCATAGGGGTTATATTATAATCTAATGTGTATAGTTCAATGAATGCAAAAAAGGAATCCTACCATCTCCAAGGATTTCATCAATGGTAAAATGGGGCTAATCAAATACTTTTCCCAATGGTCATTAAACTTGTCACCTAAATGTCAATGCTGGATCCACGAAGTGTATCCATGCTATCTTGTATTACTGTAAGAAGTATTCAACATTGTCCTACCAAGAATCCAAGGATTAGAAATCCATTTGGTTCTAGGAGGTTTTCATCTTAAGTAAGCGATGTCCATGAATTTTCGAATGGGGTTATGGAGTGCTCATGGTATTCCCTTGGGGAACCAATGAGATTTAGAGTCATGTCCCTCCTATTTTAATTATGAATTTATATATAATTCATAAGGTTCAAGCTATTAAATTTCATTAATGTGACATATCTAATTTATCATGAAAAAATTTAATCAAGTCAGTATTAATTAATAAGTCCATTTAGTTCAAGACCTGCCTCTCATTACCATGACATGGCCTGTACCAAGAAATATCTCATTTAATACACTTAAGAATTTTAATAATTAAGGATGACTCAGATTCCACCCATAAACATGGTAATAGGTTGATATAGACATGTAACAATATTATTCATTACATTTATGGCCATGTAACATAATCTGTATAGATTAAAATTCCCATTTAACATTTATTTTTGAAATTGATGAACTAATAATGGGTGGTAAAGAGATGGGAATTAATTGTGAATTCTATTATAAAATTGAACAAACAGTCAAACAAGATATTATTTAAAAGCATACCCATATAAATATCAACATATAGAACACCTGTATAATGGCTCAAACATGTCAAAACCCCAAACATAAATTATTGCATAACATCATACATTGGGTGGATGTAGTTGTGGGCATTAGAAATAATAACTAATCACATATTATGGATGATAATTACCATATAGTTATAATGAAAATATTCATGGAATGTAAATTCAATAAACACCATCAAATGAAATTAGTGGGCCCCACACAATAATTCTCAAAATAAACGAAGTTGAGTGATGAGTTATAAACCACCCACCATAGGGTTATACAACTCTCTTATTCCGATATTGGCCTTTGACTCACCTAAAATTTGATTAGATTTTAGAAAATATGGATAATCACAAACCTCACTAATAAGGCCATGAGAAATAGAGAAGAAAGTATCAAATGGACTCGAGTACTTACAATTTCTCATCCAATATAAAAAATGAATGCTCGATCGGATCCCAGAATAATGAGATATCGTGATCCCTACCATAGGCCTTCAACTGTCTCCAAATTGAGGGAAAATATGTAAATCCAATTAGATTTTAGATTAGGGGAATATAGAATCAAAATTATATGATTATGTAAAAAAGGTAAAATTACTAAAGAAAGTAGACTGTGCGTGGTTTTCACACATAGTTTAAAGAACCATATAAAACTTGTGCATGGGTACCTAGGGAGAAGTGGAACTCACATGGATAGGTCACGTAGTTAGTGTAACTATGTGATAACCATGAAATATTTTTCTTCCCTAAATTTCATCATCTTCATGCTTAGGCAACATAGTTAGGGAAACTATGTTCTAAACATACAATCAGGGTAGTTTCTCTAATAAGATGGGATTCATGCCCTGAAAATTCCCCGAACACCCCGAAGACCATTTATAACTAATTAATAATCAATATTATGACAAAAATATATAATTGTATTGAAATTTAAAGGATCAATACCTGATGTAAAACATGACCTCTTACACATTAAAAGGTTTCTCATGTCCCTCCTTTTCTTTCTTAGATTATAACGGGAATCTTTTTGAAAAACCTTAATATGAGTTGACTATCCTCCATAGAAAGATGAATATATAACTATTTCCATTCATTGCTAGGAAAATTTATGTTGTTTCCCTTCGGAAATTCCATGTGTATTCAACTATGGGTTTACCATCACGAAAACTCATTTTATTGACCATAATATCTAATGTATGGATTATAAAGCACATTCATTTTCAGAAACAACTCCTACTACACCATTATTTCATTACCACATCAACCCCATATATCAAATATCTGCACCAAACCATGTTTTCATGTAGAAATAAAAATTATTTACATGTTCTATTTTTAACAATCCATAAACCATTTGAACTATCTATTGGATCAGAGGAAAATTTCATAATGATCATCCAATGTATATTGGTCAAACTATCATGCTCATGGAATGTCGAGTAACAAGGGTTAATAAAATATGATTGAAATAAACAAAACACAATAACAAGAATGAATATAAATAATTTTTTAGGATAATATGGATTTTTTTTCTATAAAAATTATTAACGATGAAATAAAAAACAAAAAATAATCAATTGATTCCTATCACCAAATTAATGTTATAGAAATAGAATCACTAAAATCAATATTTGAATAGTGAATCATATTTTTAGGATGATATATAGTTGTTTAAAGTGGTATAAAAATGGTAAAATCCACATAAAAAATACATACCTCATGTTTCGATGGACGTATCACAACAAATGTTCTCTATATATTATTGGTAGAGAGATCCATAGTCTAACATCCTATATATGACCCAACACTGATCTTCCAAGTTTCCCCCTCTAATGGCCCTCTCACAACCCTAGCAATATAAAGGAATCCTAATGAATTTTTAAAAACCTAGATTTTATAATGAGGGTACTTTGTATCGGATTTTGTTATCACAATTAAAAAATATATTTATTTACTTGATTAATATTCCACACACGATGACACCCAATTTCGAAAACTCAATGCACAGAAAGATCATGTCACTATTGGGGTAAAACATATGACCTATATTTTAATTGGTAAAAGATTTCAATTATAGTAATTTTTTATACGTTATATAATAAATTAATAAAAAAATAATCATGTGTGTTATAATATATGTAATATATTGAATATATATACATCGAGGATCTATGTTCCCTAAAATATAGTGTTAACTCGTGAAAAATATTCATAATTATTCATTCTAATATTTTATGTGTCTTACATGATAAAAATAAGTCATGTCACATTAGTTCCATTTTTAAGAAATATCAGAATAGTTCTTGTTTAAATAAAAATATTTTCATATTTTATGTTTATCATGTGTATTGTATTGATGGTAAACACAACACTACCAACTCCCACCACTAAATTTTTTTGATCATCAAACGCAGTCATAAGTTTTGATATTATCATGGATCCCCAATAAAATATCACATCCTTATATATTTTTTCTATTATTCCCCTAAACCATAATTAATGTCTTACAATTAAGGTTTTTAATGCACTAATATCATTATTTCATATGAAATTATAATTTTCATTATAAAATATATCTCATGATTTTAGATTGTTCAAACTGATCATATAGTAGACCGTGTTATTGAACCACGTACCAAATGTTACCTTAAACATATAGCTCATTTATTTAGATTCCAAAATATAGTAAATTTTATAAATTCATATTGATATAAACCTATTTTATAATATATCATCATAAACAATTTATATCCTTCAAAATTTACTATATCCACTTAGAATATAACACATGATTTATCAATACATATTTTTTATATTCTTTAGGGTTTATATATATACATAAAAAAATTTATGGATTAATGAATTTAGAATATCCATTCTGAATTATTGAAGAATGATATAAAAATTTTTAGACATGGAAAATGAACCAATGTTGTTCATTATGTTCCATGTTAAATATAAAATTAATGTATTTTTATATTTTCATGCAAGATTAATTAATCCTCAATGAGAAGGCTGTTTTGAAAGTTTCATGACCTAATATTTGAATTTATTTTGAAAAAATATTATTATCTAATTGAGGATTAGTGATTAAATTTACATTAGACCATGGTGATTGAATTTTGTTGTTATTTAGAGTAAATTCATCGACACTACATTATATCTAATATTTGATATATAAATATGAATATGAAGTATTAGAGGTAAAAACATTGATATTTTTTATATTAAACTACCAAAATGAAAAAACATTAGAGAACCTAAAAAGTATAGATTTTAAAATTTAGTTATTACCCATTATCAGTTTCCACATATGCATGATCATATTCCCATCACCTGGAGTATGATATATGGAATATAATATTGAATATTTCTTAAAAAAATCCTTCTGATTAGAGGATTTATCCCATGAAGAAGTTTTTAAAATTATATATGATTACTACACAACTATTAGAAATGAATTTTTATACATAATTTTCAATGAAATAAATCCCCCATGGATCTATAAAGAAGCAGGTACGATATTGCCTATGATTTTCTATATGAAAATTTTATTATTATTTTAAATTTATCATGATATTTATAAATTTATGAGGTATAGATGACAAATAATTTTCATATATATATATATATAATTTTTATATCTTCAATGTGTAAAATTTCATACCTTGTGATATATCTGATATATAATAGTTAGTACAATACACAAGGGTATTTCAAAAATATTTGATTTGAAAATATAATTTTTGATATCATTCATATTGTTTTCTATTACCCAGGATATGATGTTGAATTTCTTCAATTACATAAAGGATGTTGATATTATAAATTTTTTTCGTTTTATCTTTACATTATGTAAAATAGAGACCAAATATGTGTTATAGATTTATGATACATTTATATTGTTATTACCTATGGGATTGGAAACCTTTACCTATTCAAATGTATTAAATTATAGACTTGTCTATTTGATACTAGGGTCAGATTTTTTAGATTTTTTATTAGTGAAACATTATTAGAAACATTGTGAACAAAATTTATGAAAATATATATTTGCTACCATAACCATATAATATATACAGATAAAAATTATACAATAAATTCCTAATTTTTTTAATGATAGAGATTATGTGGGAATTCATTGAAATACATTCACGTATATATACTAACAGTACATCTGGTTCTCGCATAGATGTTCCAAAGGGTACTAACTCAGAACTCGTCACATCTACCTTGACTGGAGCATTATGTTTTACATGAAATTGATACTTATTTCACCCCTAGTCTAACATTCATGTGGGAAATGAAAAGGAAAAATAAAATTTTTGTAACAATTTGTTTTGAAGGATCTGAATGTATTGATATATAAAAGGGAGAAATGATTAGGGTTCAGATATTAAAAATGGATAAATTTTTAATTTATGTTTTTTGCTTCACTCTATTTAGAATTATACATAATGATTAATAATATATGATAATATATTATATGTTATTATTTAGAAAGGTATTCTAGGAGTAATAATGGTATCAATACTCATTGGCATTGTAGTTATTTTTATGTTGAGGAAATCAATGCTGCTGGTTTTGTATTAGAGAATAATATTTCAATATTATGTAAAATTAATCCATTTTTGTAAAATTACCTTGACCATTTAGAGAAAAATATTCCAAAAAATGATTGTATTATGATGGATATCCTTATGTAAGAGAATCCAACATCAAATTGTTTACTAAAATATGAGTATATCCCTTCAATGGATTAAGTCTCCTAAAAAGATATTTATGGCCTTAGGATATGGTGAAAAGTAAATGTGTACACTTAAATTATATTTTCTATAAGGTGATTCTAATCAATGGTGGTATTTGATATAAAATACTCTGGATGAAAATGAAATAAATCACATGGAATGGAACAAAATTATAGTAGATATCATTTGATAAATATATTTCTCATTGGAAAAAATGTGGAATACCATGATTCATAATTTAATGAAGAATGATGTAAATGTGCCTTATATTATGTTTCTACCATTATATGGTTTTTTAGGTATGGTATTGATTACATTCAGAACATGGAGGGAAATATTTCCCATTTCATAAATGACAATAAGACATGTTTATGAAGAATGTATGTAACTATGATATTTTCATCGTATGATGAAATAATTATATGATTAATAAAAATAGATAAAGAATTATATAAATAAAAAATATTCAACAACGACCAATAGAATAAGTATTCATATTAACACTATGAAAACTGAAATTCATCACATATGAAAATAAAAATTATGAAATTTCCACCGTGTGTTATATCAAAAATAAATCACCATGTGAAATGTATAAGGGGAATGGGATTTTGTAATAACTGTGAGGAAATGTGTCATCATGATGATGTATGCATGGAGAAGAATGAAAACACTACTATTCCTTGTTAAAACTTCTTGGTGGTGGGGAACTCTAGAAACTAATTTACCACGATTCAAAGGAACCTTCCAGAGTGGAATACAATGGGATATTTCCATTGTTTTATGATCTCTGTAGTTGAGGTTGATATACCCAATTCTGTGGTGGTGGGGGAATTAATCTTATTTTAAAATTAATCTCATTATATATTTGATTTTAGATATTTTCACTCTTTGAAATCTATAAAATGTTCTAGGAAAAATATACATTTTAATTTTTGATTCAATATACTAATTTTGAGCCACAAATCATAATGGAGGGCTCAATAAAAAATGTTGTTTCGGGATTTCCCCTTCATTAAAAATATCCCTACATTTTTCATTGAACACCTTATAATACGAATGTCAAATTCCAATATAATACTCTCTAAGGGACTAAATTAAAAAATAAAGGACACATTTAATACAGGAAGTTGGAAATTATGATTTTTGAGGATGATATAAAATTCCTTATCTTTAGAGTTGAAATGTTATCAATTTATTTATATCCATATTTACCTTCAATAGCTCTCGGATTAAAATTCATGGGGAAGAAGATATAAGAAACATATATAATAGAAGAAGGTAAAAATCATAATGGGGATGTACATATTATACAAGAATATAATATTTTATTCATGGTAAATTTAATAAACTTCCAAAAAATCATGAAGTTTGATTTTTATTTTCTCTAATACTTAATTGAAGACCAATAAAAATGAAACCCTATTTAATTCCAAATTTATAATTAGGGGATTTAATGAATCAACTTGAAGGCTGAGGTAATAAATGAATTTATTTACCTTAGTTTTCTTGGTTTGGAGTCCTTGTTCTTTTGGATAAAGAGAATAATGGATCCATGAAGCAATGGATTTATTATGGGGAAATAAAATATGTTATGATAAAAGAAAATTATATTCTTCCTCAAATTGATGAAATATTTTATAAAATTGAAAAATCCAAATTTATTGTTTATTGGACTTCATTTTATATATTATCAGTTGAAAAGTAATAATAATGACATAGGAAGACAAATTTTTAAATGAGGTACATAAATTATGATTTTACAGTAATACCATATGGATTGAATAATAAACCTTCCATTTTTAGATCAAATTCAAATATTATTTAAGGAATATCATGATTATTTTAATGGTATTTTTTTATTATTTTATGTTATATAATAGTTTTTATAGGGACAATGAAAATCAATTTCACATCATTCTTAAGACTCTTAGAAGGATAGAGTAATGAGGAAAATATACTATGTTTCATTTTTTAATGAGTATATTTATTTTTAGGGTCATATTTTCTCCAATGATAGGTTTTAGTTGATCCTACAATGAAAAAGGATGTTAGATAATTCCTTAAAATATAGAAAATTACATACATCTGTATTATTATTGGTCTGTTAGGTTTCTATTTGTAATTAGTTCAAAAATTTTCACAATTGGATAATATTACAATCAATAATATATTAAAAGTGTTTATGTTTTATTAAATAAAGAAATATCAAAAAAATGATGAGAAATATAATATATTGGCCAATGATCAGATTGTGTACTACACCATTGAAAAATAATTTATTTTTAATTTATTATAATGTTTTGGAGAGGTTATTTGTGTTTTTCTATGGGAGAAATGTCAAATTTATTTCATATACATTAATGAAATATATAATACAAGAATAGAACTACCAAACCCATGATCATTATTGTGAATAGGTAATATTTTCTTTGATGATATATAGATATTTTCACTATAGTAATATATTTGAGAAATACAAGGAAAAAATCCATTAATACAAATTTTCATAGAAAGAGGTCAATATGATACAACAATGATGGCTCTAGAAACATGGGGATTATTATTTCTAGATGCATATCCACCTTGGAAAACTGAATAAGGTTGAAAGTGTATTGAGTTCTAAGGGTCATACATTTACATCCTAACTATATTTTTGGAGGAATCTTATGTTCATGAATAAAATAAATATTGATATGGGAGTTATTAAGGTAGGAGGAACATCAATAATTTTCATCAAAAAAGAAAAAACCATATTTATTTGTGAATTTAATTAATTCTAAATCTGATTATGATATCTTTCCAAAGAAAATTGATGATCATTATGATGGGAAATTTGGAGACGTCTTTTTTGAATATGGTTTTATAAAATTTGCGTATACCTAATGTTATCTACACATACATAATCTAATGAAGATTTTTTTGATAATTATTATATATCAAATTTCACGTCACACCATAAAATTATAAATATGTTTATGGATATGAATGATCATTTTATGTAAGACAGTATGTAGTGGGAATTTGTGTGATTATGTGTCTAAATAATTGGTTTTTTAGAATGTTAAATCTGGGAGATACTGTCCTAGAGGTGTCATTCAACCTATTATTATTCATTAGTTGGAATGGGGTATCGGTACTACAAAACATTTCATTAGACTAATTAGGACTCCTTTATAGAATAAAAAATCCTTGGTCATTATTTATTGGCTAGATAAATATTAGGTTTTCCATGAAAAAAAATATTTACCCCTTTATCTGATCATAAGGATATATATAATTATTTTCACGAGACATCTTGATTTCACTATATTAATTTTATCATTTTGAGATCTTTTCCTAAAATAAAAATTATAGAAGAGTTATCAATAATACTCATAATACACATATTCATTTGAGAATAGTGTACCACCATCAATTTGATGGATAATCAAAAAAGAATGATTAATAAAATGTATGACATGATGAAGTCATTATCAGTCGAAATTCTTGGTATTTGTAATGATTATTTTCCTTTGGTATATGTTTCCATTAATAATTGTTTCCATTTATGTTTAAAATTTTTATTGTGTAATGAATTATATGGAATGGGAAGTCACACTCTATTTTGTTGGTATGAAGGTAGTGAATGGAATATCATTTGGATTGAACAGTTGAAGAGACATTAATATTGGAGTGGTTGTTAATTGTCATGTTAATGTATAGCAATAATGGGAAAAGACTGATTCCATTATTCTATTGATTGTTCTTGAATTCCACATGGGAGATCTTGTTTTATTGAATTTTTCTCTACCCAATTCTATTACATGAGAATGTATAATGTGGAAATTGATCCCGAATTATATCAAACCCTTTGAAATTCAATAATTAATTATTGAATATAATAATCATTAGGAAAAACAACCAAATACATTAGAAGTTAGTTATGTGTTACATATATCATTTCTTAGAAAGTACATTCCATGTCTCATGCATGTTCTCTCTGTTGATGATATAGATTTAAAACCTAAAAAATCATTTTGTGAATAACCCATCCAAATTATTGATGCCATATGGCATGTATTAAGGAATTGAAAAACTCAACTATTAATGTATCTCAAAAGTAATTATAGAATATTTTATAAAACAATGGAACCATATGATTTTTGATGATGAAAAATACTCACATATTTATAGGGTGATCTCAATGAAATTTTGGGGATTAATTTTTTTAAGAGGATAAAATTTGATGCCCAAAAACAATAAAGTTTAAATATCATATTTCATTGTGTGTATGAAACGAAACAAAAATATTTGAAGGGAATCTAACACCATGTGACACTAAAATATATTTTATATTTTAAATAAATTTAATTGTTAATAAATATTTTATTTAATGTTTTACTAATTTTCCCATATTTTATGATAATTTATGGATGAATTAATTGGTTATATTTTAATAATTCTTGAAAATAAAACCCATTGTAATATAAAAGATATTTTATTATAAAAAACTATTTGATGTGCTTAATGTTGTCTTATCCTAATAATAAAAATTATAAAATATAAGTTAATGATCATAAAAAGGTTTATATTTATATATAATTAAATATTTTATAAATTAATCAAATAAATTTTATAGGAACAACATAAGAACAAATAAAATTTTAGTCATAAAAAACTATATATTTCTAAAGGCACTTCTGTGACCACATAATGGAACACATGTTGTGAAACATATATTTTATAATACTATATATTTTTAGAATATAATATACTTCATTTTTCCAATAGATATTTTGAAATTATATTTGGGTTATTTTTTGTAATTTTTTAATGAATAATTTTTAAATGAAATTTAAAATATACAAAATGTTAATGGAAAACACACTTTTCTTCTAAATAATGTTTAGCAGTAATATATATTTGAAATTTCTTTTAATGTAATATTTTATCTATTATAACTTTATTAATAATATTTAGGTCATTTTAATAATTTTTATGTCATAATTATGTATTAACACGTAGTAAACTATATAACATTTTACCTATAAAACCCATATTTCTAATCATGTATTTGAGATTATTTTTTATTTTATTTGTTTAAAAAAAATTTATTTTGAGAAAATTTATTCAATATTTTAAAATATAATTATTTATTACTTCTAATATCTAAAATTTTGGTTATTCCGAATTAGTTAGAGAGAATAACTTTAATTAATTACAGGGATTAAATGAAAGCTGACATTACTTAGTGTCTAAACAGTAAACATAAGGGGCCTAATGACCACGAAACATGTCCAGAAACAAATTTATGGATTTAAAATGTAATTATAACTTCCTGAATATACATTTTCCAATTAATGGTTCTATATTACAAGTAGAAAATTTTGGTTAAATTATCTATTTTAAAAATAATATAAGAGTTGGACTCCCCATTCTTATAAATGGATTCTTAGTCTCCCCTTCTCTTCACAGCATAAATCCCAATAAATTCTAACTATAAATAGTCAAAACACTTATAAATTACCTATACTCCTCATGGAAAACTAATAATTGGAAAAACGATCCATTTATGAAGGATGTAGGGGAAATTTGGGGTGCCGACCAGAAGATGTGGTAAAAGTTTTCTAAATTTATTTTTTTATTATTACCATCTCAACCTATGTCACTTATCATTATGTCACACACATATGATATCCTATGTATAATAAATATAATTTAAATTTTTAATGTTAATTGTATGATTTGAAATCAGACAGAAATCAATCCAATGGGTTACAAAATAATCATTTCTGTCTACATTAGACTAATGTATCACAAACTTATGACATTTTATTCATTACCACATATAATGGATTTGGTTAATGAAGAAAATAATGTTTATATATGATATTTATGATAATTATTATTTATTTATCATAATATTATAACTATAAAAGACATACCTTCTTGAAATTCATTTTTTCGGAATTTGACAATACCACTCTTATATACTGCAGACTAACGTCTCACAAAGCGATGTGAGTTGTTCAAACATTAAATAAAATAAATTAAGGATGAGGTTAATAATAATATTTAGTAATTTTGAAATAAATATAATAATATAATTAAAATATACATATATCATTATTTTTATTTCTTTAAATATGATAATAAAATGGAATCAATGATCATGCATACTTTCAACCTAATATCTCTATGAATGGTGTATTTCATTTATTATAAAATATATAGATAAATAAAAATACAAATATTCTAAATATAAATTATATTTAAATCATGATTTAATATTTTGGATTATGGAATCATGATATAACGAAGATAAACAAAAAATAACATGTCAAAACATACTATAAAATAAGGCGGTTAACACCCGAAACAAAGAAGATAATTAATGATTATGAACTAATGGGTTATATAATGATATTAAAGGATAATTAATGTTATTATAAATAATATATGGTTCAAATATTTATTAATAACATTATTAAAACTATTACATGGGTGTTTATAGGTTATTCTATAAAAATAAATCAAAAAGAAATGCATTTCAGCCCAATTTATATTCCATTGAGACTTATTTTTTATCATACAACAATTAAAATTTTTGAGGTGTATATACATCACAATTTAATGGTAATATCATTATTCATACTTAATGGTATATTTATTTCTGATTTAAATTATTCCATCCAAGGGGATTTAATATTAAAATTACAATATGGTAAAATTTATTATGCAATCTAACATTGTTTTGTGATTGTCAAAATTATTTTTAAAAAATAACATTATTTTAATTATTTTTCGTTGGAAATTAAATTTTATGGGAATATACAAATTTTTGACTTATATATAAGATTATATCATAAAATATATACCATTTTTCATATGAATTTCACAATGACTGATATTAATTAATTGACGAATTATTTATAAATCTGTATCATTTAACCAATATATAGATTTTTGATAAGGTATATTGGTTTTGAATTAAATTAATTATTCGATAAATGGAGGATAATATTGAATAGTATGGCATTGGTTATGTATCATTTATTATAAGATTATATATGCATCAATTGTCTCATGAGATGACCCATTTATCCAAATCAGATGGGTTTATAATCATTATGTTTTACATGGTATTTTGATTGGTCCTGTGTGTAACAGTTCCACGTTCCGTGGAAACATGGTGTCTAATATTTAATAATTTTTTATATTTTCAATGATATTTTTTCTTTTACATTTTTAACTGATGAATTCCATTATTATTTCACTGATTTAATATAATTCTATATGTTAATTTCTTTTCAATACTGATTATTCATTTTTATATATTTTTCTGCATGCTTGATCAGATATCTTACATTAAATGTTGATTATTATTATTTATTAATGATAGATTCTAATTTAGTTATCCTTTAATTATTATATAATATCACCCATATTTTTTCCTTTCATCAGGTTATAGATATTAATTCATAAAATTAGTTTCATGGATGTTCGGATTTTACATATTTTATTCATTATTTTATTTTTCCCAATATAATCTAGGTACCATGTTTATAATCTTATTTTCCCAAATTTTTGAACTATTCAGCCCATTATTATTTGAATTTTATACATATTCCATTATAATAAACTAAGGAACTATTTATAGGTTTTTGGGTTCAAAGTTATTACAAAACTGTTCGAAATTGTCATTAATCTATAGAAATTGATACCTCTTATTTACCATAACATGATTGAGTTTGTTTTAGTCAATAAAAATTATATGTTTTAAATCATAATTCTTTGTAATTAGAATCAGTTCCTCCCAAGGTGATCATCCAATGTGTATAAATACATTATCTAAAAGTTTAACCAACATATAACTGAAATATTTAGTCTCTATTGGTGCCATAATGTATGATGGAAAAGACAACTGTTGAGTTCTAGATACTTGATCAATTAAAAAACAATTATCACTTATCAAAGGAATGCTAGATAAATCATAATAAGTAATGATTAGAAGTACAAAAATAACTATATTAAAATAAATTAATAATGATTGTCACTCCATGTTAAAAGAAAACATAAATATTAACCGTTTCACATTGATAATACAAGATAAGTTTATACCTAATCTCATGTCCTATTATTCCTAAAAACCATGGTATGCCACATGATGTGAAATAATTTATCCCCAACATAGAAAACATCCAAATTCTACCTTATGTGAAACCATCCAATCGATCATTAAAATAAAATGATGATTCTTCATGATGTATAATAGAAAATTATTTGAATGCTCAATCTCGGATAAAGGGAAAACAAAAGGAGGATATTGAAGACCTCACTTTCTCTTCATTTTGAGGGGAATATTAATAACCATCACATAAGAAAAATTATGTATATGATGTTCTGTAAATTTAACTTCATATTTCGATACATATGATTATCATGAACAATTATTAAATAAATTAATCATTAATGATGATGATATATTGGTGGTAACACTCACAGTCAAGAAACCCATATCATCTTCCTCTAGAGACATTTCCATTGCATAAAAACATTATTTCTGAAAACATGTAGATGGATACCCTTTTTCCATCAAAAAAATTATTTCACCATAGAAAATATTTTTTTGGTGACTCGTTTCTTCTATGTGGAGTAGAAATGAAGTTGATGAGCATCTATATGTGGCCTCATAAATATATAAATGGTAGATCATGGGTTTATGAGGTAAAATGTTTTTCGAATTCCTTAATATTCTACACTATAAGAAATACAAAGGTCTCTTCTTTAAATTGTATATGTTTTGGAAAATGTATTCAACCTAAATCCACCACAATCCTCAACACACATTCTCTTTCATATAAAGTAATAATGAAATGTTAATCGTAGTGAAAAAAGAAAGCACCACAAACTCTTAAATACAAGCCATATAAATCACAACCATTAACTATCGATACATAAAATCAAATTTATTAGTTACAATAAACATGTAAAATTATGATTGGATGTTATATCAATGTCCAATGTCACACATTTAGGCCTTAAGCATTACATTTTTCATAACATCATGAAAAAATTAAACATTCTTAGTGAAATAGTATACTTAATATACCATGGTCATACCACCATACTAATTGTTCAGATATACCATGTTTTCCAAAAATGGATTTGACTATTGAGATTATTTATTATTAAAAAGACAATAAATTCATTCCACTATAAGACCTCATTTTTCATCTTTTTCACCATCAAATCCAACATCTTTTGTTAGGAACCTCATGTTTAAATGTAGCATATTAATAATTAATCTAAAAAAGGTATCCATGATAGAAAAATGAATCTATATCATTCCAAAAATATCCTCATAATAATGGGGTTTAACAAAATGAGTGGAATAAATTTGTTAATAACAATGATAATATTATGAAATATATCTAAATTCACCTCTTTAAGTATCCATTAAATAAACATGAACATGAACATGTGAAGGAACCAATCCCATAGTATGGATAACACACACAACTAACAAAACATGATTCTAGTATAACTGTGTATTATTTAACTATGGTTCTCAAACATCTTCTTCTAATTTACTATTAATCCATCTCCAGAGATTTGATATTACCCAACATCAATAGAAAACATTGAATGCATCACTAAAAATACCCAATTCCTCAAATTGATGAAGATTCACAAAAATATCAATTCCATAATAAAAAATTCAATAACGGAGATAATATTATAGGATGCATGGAAAAGTTTAAAATCATAGAAAAACAACCCTCAATAAATTTTTAACAAACACCCATGCTGACTGAAGGATTGTTACATTAATACCTCTCCCAAAACCCACATCAAACTACATAATAATTCCCATCAATGCTACCTTCTATTTATTTGGTTTACCGAACTGAAAACTGTTATCATATAATGGTACACATCCTAACATAGATTTTGGATACATTTTTTTATGAACCATCTCATATACCCGAGTTTCATGAAATCAAATTCACCATTGATATAGAACAAAGGGTGTTCCCAATCCCCAAAATTTGGGGACTAGAACCTGGAATAAAAAAGAGCTATGAGGGGACAATTTTTCCACAAAACATGGAAGATAGAGGATACAAGTAAGTATTTTCAATACTCTTAATTGAAAAATTACTAAAATAAAATATTTAAACTACTATCAAAATAGAACACCATCAAATAACATATTTTTTTCCATTATAAAGTTAAAAAATAAATTAATTTAATAAGTAGAAAACAACTCAATTGGGGACATCCATCTCTCAGGGTCTCAAATATCAAAAACATCAACAAAATAAAAGTGTAAATTATCCACTTCCTTGACATGGTATAATATAGTGTATAAATGCATGAAGACAAAGGTATTGTGTGTGCTATAATGTAATTTAGGGTCTCAATAATTCTTAGAGAATAAATTCCATAAAAACTCAACTAATATATCATTCAATTAAAATAAAGAGGCTTCAAATAATATTTATACACTATAAACATATAGGTTATTTTTTTCATGTGATGAAATTATATTAGAATTGGGATAGGAAAACAAATATTTTAAATATTTCATATAAATTAATCATCATGAATAATATAGTTTAATAAATAATGTTCATATAACCATGTATTAATTATATAATGGAACCATGTATTAGGAAATGAATTTGATAAGTTTTTTTGTAATAGTATCCTCACACTACTCATCAGTGATCTCAACCTTTTTTTCCCACAAAACTCGATTCATTCTATTGCATATATACTCTATGTGTTGGAATATCACTCCATGGTATTTTTCTATTATATTTATCATCATCATTCCAAATCTAGGGGATTATATACAAGAATATATGTTATAATAATAACTATCTTCATACTCCACATGTTTTTGAAATTAAATAATCAATCAGACATGGAGAAATCATATGATTCAAATCCTTTAACATTTTTATTTTTAATTTACACTTTTAGTTTTCAGCATTCTTTTTAATTTCAAAACTGAATAACAGTTTATCATCAAACTATATCCTTTTGAAATTATAATTCATGTAATAATATTTGATTAAAATAATGGAAAATAATTTTACCAAATATTTCTATTAAAATATATCATTTACCAATTCAATCTACATATCAATACATTATAAATATGGCTTATATATCAAAAAATAATTTGAATACATAAATATAATTCAATTAATATGAAACCAAAGAAAAATATTATATTTAAATATTAAATTAATCTAGAAAAAAAAATTCATATTTTTCGATGACTCATTATGAAACCACCTACCCTTAATCAATTTTTAAATAATCAAACTGAATAATTTTGAATTATAATGGATAGTCAAAGGTTATAATGATCATGTGGAATCCCTATAAAACCTATTAATCTTAGAAAATATCCAATCCATCAACAAAAAAGGATTCATTATCACCAAATAAGAGAAGAGTATAAAATTTTTAATTCAAAAACAAAAAGATATTACATAATTGAGAAAAATAATACCCTTTAACTAAGGTTTTGATCTCTGAAGATTGGAGTTTTTATGATTCAAAATTCCTCATGGGGGACAATAAGAGAGATAATATTTAATGACAATTCATGGGGTGAAAAAATTTAAATGAGGCTCAAGGATTTTATATTTGAATAAACACATAGCACTCCATTACCCCTTATGATATTTCATAGAAATCATGAAAATGGTCAGATAAGGACATAGCCTATGAAGACAAACCATAACCTCTCCTAGTGACTCATAATAAGGATATGATGTAGTAGTCCATTCCCAAATCTACATTACTTGGGTTAATGACTTGAAGTATTAAAATTATAGGAAAAAACTATTCCAATATAAGAAATAGAATTGTGATGCACAAAAATGAATCAACAACAAAACCAACCCTCAAAAATAAAACTATGATGAAATTATAAATATCATTTAATGTAAAAATTATATGCCATAAGTCTAATTAATATGGTCTAATACATTTCATGTAATATCCTTGAAATATCCCAAACAATATGGTGAAACTTCTATAGAAGAATGTATCACAAGACTTCATTATCACAAAAAAAAATATCCTCTGAAATTAGGTCAGTTTCCTTGAAAAATGACCTGCATAATCAAGAGGCTAAAAACATACCCAAAAATAGAAATAAAAAAAGATTCAATAGGTACTAAAAATAATGTATCGAGATATTAAACTCTATAATCTTTTATAAACATAAATTAATACTTATTCCATTAATGTATAATCACAAAAAATAGGGAAAAATTTATCCATCAGATTCTATGATGTAACATAGCTTATTTATTATGCCATTATATCATAAGGGATATTTTCTAAAATGGATACGTTCGTTTTAAATTTCCTTGTAGTATTAGATGTTGAATAAATTACATAGAAACACATTTTTTATTTCATTCCAAAATAAAACTATTGGGGAATTGTATGTAATAATTTAATATTAACATTTCTCACACAAACCACACTAATGATTACTACAAAGTCATAGAATCATTTGTAGCTTTCACTAAAAAGGATAATCGCATACCACTACTAAGGACTATATATATAAAAAATCTTAAGAGATAATAATTAATTAATTAATTTAAAAATATTTACTACACATTATCATTTTCCCCAACTATGATTTTTTATATTTTAAAACAATGTTAAAAAATAATACACTCTTTTTAATATATACAATCTCATGTGTTTCATCATAATTTACTACATAACTTATTAAAATCTTAATCCTCTTAATAATGGATCATAATGTTCATTAACCCATAGTTTCCATTATTTTAAAATAAATAATTCAATATTACTGACATAAATAATAACCCAAACCATGGGTTAATTCATTTATTCATTCAGAATTAATAATTTACCTTATTATTATATGAGTCTAAAACGATATAAATTCAATTAACCCTTTCTTGGTGTTAACATTAGTAGACATCACCAGCTCACTGTTACCATGTTAGTGAATGTGAAGTCATAATGAAATCTATATGATACCTAGTGGTGTATCATAGAAAATACATTTTCTATTGATACCATTCCTAAAAATATAATGATTCCACTAGATTTTATATATAGGTGTATCATCCAATTAGTTGACACTAGGAGAAGAAAAATTGTATTAATTACCCCAACTACTCAGTGGAGGCCAACTGGTACCTAACAGTGTCGTACAAACTACTTTTTATTCAAAATAAATGCATGTCACTATTCCGAGAATGTGGAATTATATTATGAAAATAATACATCTGAATTATGTAATGTTTTTGATGATGTTATATCCTATAAATAGATTCCTTGGTGAACTATGAATCATATTTGATAATACAATCTCTAACACCAATGTTCTAAATATATTTATTTATACCAAATGTGTTGGAATTTTAGGAACATAATTACCGATTCTAAACTGTCATTAAATTGTATAATGAAATCACTCAAACCAATTATTAAAATTCACACGTAGAATTATTTTTATTCATTAAGAGAATATATGAAAAAATGTAGAAATAATTTCTCTATAAAAATCCTCATATTCTCATTAATTCACCTAAATTTTTTGACACTACTATTAATGGACGGTACTACGGAATTATTTAAATGTAATTAATATAATAATTATTATAATTCTATAGGTTTTTAGTTTCCCTATTAATGACATATTGTCTATTGTATTTATGATTCAAGGATAATTTTATAAAAATAATTTTAGAGTTTTTTTATCAAATATGGATTCAATTAAAACTTATAAATAGACTAAATTCCCAAGTGATTATAGGGGAAGACACATGGCATAATTAAGAAATATTTTTTAATTTTGAAATTTAATATCATGTCTTAGTTAAATTCAAAAATGATAATTACTTATCATTTTTTTCGTTTATTAATTAATATTATAAATCCATTAATAAAATATCTATTTCATGGTAATTTTTTATTCAATCATTTTAACAATTATTAATATCTTAATTTTTATTAATAAACTAAAATTAATAAAAATTTTATTATCTCTATAAATATCTCAATTTTTAATTCATCCATATATTTAAAATTCATCAATCCTTCTTTATGATGTTATTAATCATTGATTGGTTGAAATTTTTTTGATAACATGAAATCCACAGCAATATTTAATTTTACTCAACCCCACCCAACATATGTTATCAAATGAGTCTTGAATATAATTTATTACATGTTAATTGAAGACATTTTTTATTAAAAACATAAATTAATTTTTTAATTAAACTATTAATATTGAATTATAATAATTCCATGGTTTTATGGAAGGAAAATCCAAGGGAATTTTTTCATTTATTGATGAAAAAATTTATAGTTATTAGAAAACTATCAAGTCTAATTTTCTTTAATATATTTACTATCTGATCTATAATATGTAAAAACATATATATATTCATAAAAAAATGAATGAAAATATAGTGACCCTAGATGATATTTTTTATTTTCATATAGATATATAATCTATGAGCAATCTGAATTTTTGTGTGGATAATTTTGAATTTTATTTAATTTCTAGATCAAAAGTAACTAATGAGAATTATAATCATATATTAGATACTCATGAAAGAATAAAATTTAAATGACCTTTATAGAATTTTTTAGAAAATATATTGAATGTTTTGCAATTAATATTCTCAAATATTTAACTAATATGGTAATTTTATTTGTTACGATTTGAAAGTAGATAAAATAGTTTTTAGCTAATATCATAGTATATATATATTAAATACAATATATTTGATTTTACATTGTAATTTGAAAGTGAGAATACCTTTGATCCATTATGCTAATAATGTGAAAAACAAGGAGATTCGGAATCACATTAGTTCCCTCATGAAATATGAATAAACGATGATAAGGTAACATTAAATGTCAGCTAAGGATGTAAAAAAAAGTATTCATAAAATTTAATTCATCATTATGAAAAATTATCATCTTAAATAAATATCCAAATCGACACAAAACTTCCATAAGTATATATAAGTACATAGAAAACATCAGGGCAACACAATTCATGAAAATGTAATTTAAATTCATGAAGGTGAGTTTATTTTGTTTTATAATGATAGTCCACATCAAACTAGATTATAAATAGAATACAAATTACAGAAATAATAATCACAAAAAAAATTGATCTGTGTCTCCTGATTTAGAATGAACGATTTGATTTAATTTTCACTTATGAATCCATCAAAAAAAATTCCTTTTTTATATTCAAACATTGATATATGTGATTAAATAAATTCCACTTGTCATATTTCATAAACCACTACTTATTAAATATCTTCATTAATATGTGAAGATATTATTCATTCCATAGATAAAAAACATGATGGTTTTGTGGGTATATTTAAAATTTGATTGAATATTAAATTAATTACAACTAGGTTATTTATGATATAGGATAAACAAAAAATGAAATAAATGATTTTTTTTATGATTAAGTGAAAAAATTAAATATTGTTTATTTGAGATTAATAATATAAGATCATTACATTAATATTTTACATAGGTATAAGAACATTAAATAATGTTTTTGTTCTAAATTATTTATTAAAGGTAATAATATGCTAAAAAATAATATATATATATATATATATATAAACAATTCTAAAAAATAGTAAAATAAAAAATTTAGATACTGTAAACAATACTACCATTTATTCTATGAATGGAATTTTAAAACATCTTGATATTTATGAGCTAGATTAATTCAATCCACTTCTTAATTACCTAACATAATTTTTGTACATAAATCAATTTATTATAATATCACTATTCAATAACATATGTAGAACCAAGATAGAGTCACAACAAAAATCCATCTCTTAAATAAATATTATGAATTTTTTTAGAGAGTATCTTCAAATAAGATAACTAATATATATATATATATATATATAATGGTTTATTGATGAACTTGTATCTTGATCAATCTAATTTTTTCATCATGAGGAATTTGATGATAGAAATATCAATTATAGATATGATTCAAAAAATAAAACAATATTTGTATGTTTTATTTGTTCAACCTAAATAATTTTAATGAATTCTTGTTTTTATCAATGAACTTAATATTAAATTAGCAATAATTTATTTATAATGAAATTATGAATTATAAATTATTTGTATAAATTATTTATTAATGTTTATAATTTAAATAAAGGATATTATTTTAAACAAATATATTTCAAAATGTTTCTATAACTTATATATTGTGTACTACAATTGAAAAGATTATGTATTTAACAATGTAATATATATATTTTATATTTCTTTTTCATTTTCAAGAGAATATCAATATTTAATCTCTTATCAATCTAAATTGTAACTTATTTTTCTAATATTTACTGAATTTCTTAAATATTTCACAATTTCTAAAATATACCAACATTAAAATAAAATATTTTCACATTAAATTCAATATAAATTTTTTACTCTTCAAAAGAATTATAAAATGTCAAATTTGAACTTATTTGACAAAATTAATTTCCTAGATTCATAGGTAAAAATTTAAATTCATATTTTTTATGATATTACTATATTTTCGTTGGTAATTTCCATAGGATATAAGAAATAATATTGTAATATCCTTATATATTGTTATGATTATTTTAATATATAATGATTAAAAACAATTTTTTTAAAACTGACAAATTAGGATAATTTTTTCCAAATCAAATGATTATTTTTATTCTTCTTATGGCTAAAAATAATTTTTCAAAATTGAGCCAGTGATTCAAAACTGTTCTATAGCACTCTCGAGATAGAGATCTTGGTGCTCCAAAAGAATATGCAGACATGGAATTCCATCATTTTCGCAGATCATTACTTATTTTTTGAGGATAGGGTCTTCACCTTGCTCAAGAAAACTTAGACACACACTAGTGAGTCTCACAGATCTTAAAGAATAATAAATGGGCCATTTGGATCGAGATATTTGGAATCGTTTATAAATAACTTGTGTATGCAATGATCTATGGGAAGGAAGGTTGTGATGCATGATCCATGTTCTCATAGGAAGGAAACTAGATCTTTCATAGCCAGGATAGATGAGGCGATGATGAATACAACAAGCGATCAACAACGTTTTACAATTGTGGATAAGTTTTATGCATAAGTAGAACATAATTGTTCTAGTAGATTTGGATGGGCCAGGATATTTAATGTCAACAAACAAGATGATCTAGGATAAGTGAAACAAATTGACGGTGGTTTAGGAGTTTTATTTGTGTCAATATTCAGTAATGGTGATTGAGAGGTCCAAACTATGATTATCTATAAGAGTAGATTCTAATTTGTGTTGTTTTTCATTGTAGGATGACTCGAATGGTCTCATATATGTTGATATTTAGCTGATACAGGATATTTTTCCGCATGTAGATGAGGTGGGTTGTCCTATTTGATTTGTTGTTGAGCTATTGAGGTGAAGAATCGTAATATTCGGTCGCCTTCATGAAATCAATAATTTGGACATGCAAAATTAGAACATAATAGAAAGAAGTTTTCACATATCAAGTATATTGTACATGAATGAGTTGTGAAGAATGGAAACAATGCATGGGTGATTTCTGGAAATGAGGATATTCGTGAGAGATTCAAAATTTCCCAGTAGTCTATTATATCTCGACTTGTTCTACAAACTGGAGGAATTCATTGAAAAACTGATGATCAGGTTTGAAAATTAATTTATACAACGGGTTCTTCAAATTGGATATGTATTCAAATGTGTTAGGATTTCTAACACATTATTTTACAATTATAGGATCTAAAGCACATTGCTTAGGGGATGGGCACAATTGCGTTAAAATTAGGTATGGTTTTCATTCAATAATATGATTTTAGATTCAATCCATTTGTGAAATAAAAATACTATAGATCATGTCCGCATCAATATTATCACTGTAAAAATATCATATAGTATCTTATGATTTTATTTCACATAGCCTCTACTGTGGGAATCTATATCAAATTTGATAAATCCAGTGAGACCACTAAAAATGGTTATTATTCGAAGATTTTAGTTGAGTTGAATTGAGAACTTATCTGATATCTAATATATTATTATCTTATTTGGTTGAAAATATCTATTTTACAAGATTTATCAAACCATGTAGTTAAGGACTACAGGTCTGGATTGGTTAGATCGTGACTGAGAAATAATTATTTAGTTCCCATGCATGGCGATCAGGTTTCACAGATCAGTAATATAATTGTGGAGCTCTTAAAACTAGGTAATAGTTAGAATCATTGAATGATCTAAGAGGATACTAATAAAGTAAGATAAAGACAAGTCATCCATGGAATTTGGGATGATAAAGAGGATGGATCCTCAAATAATCATTCCTTTATAAAGGCATTTTCTAAAGGAAATATTGTTATTTTGGATGATGGAGGATTCCAACCAATCCATCAAAGTAAATAGATATATAAAAAGACTACTCATATTCAATGCCATCAATGGTTACTAAGTCGCATGGACACATAAATTTAGAATCATATTTGTATGATGAGTATGACTCTTCCTATCATTTTTGTTCTGAAAATTGATGTTTATTACATTATGGGTTTTGTTGGCAAGAGGGAATAATCTATTTTATGTATCCTTCCGTCTTTCATTGTCATTTATTTTTTATTTTTATAAAAATTGTGTAGCCATTGAATATTTTAAAAAACTCTTTTTCTAATTTACAAGGACAGGTAAAAAAACTAGTATTATAAAAAAAATACGAAACTCATATGAGTGATTAGTAATCTAATAAATGAAATCAATCCCCCTCATTTATTCATGGATGTGGATAACAATACCAGATTATTTATCATTATATATTTCCCTATAACAACAATCATTGAAAATTCACCTTACGATGTTTGTAATGTCAAAATTAAAATATATATTATCTTTAAAATAAATTCATTTAAATTATATTTACTTATCAATAATGATAATATAATAAATTTCACTCTATGTCCAATGATAAAATTAATCATATGTACTATAACTCATTCCAATCCTTCAATTCCTTCAATATATGGTCTTTGACCAGTGGAGAGTTAATTGATATCCAATTCTGTAAAAATATTCAAAAAATCACATCATAATTGTGAGGATGAATTCTAAAATCCTAGTTTGACCCTCATTTAGAAAAATAATTTAATATATTTAATGATTCATAATAATCCCCATCCACTCCATTACATAGGTAAAGAATCCAATAAAATTATCATCCTACTAAATTCACTACACATAGAGGAACTCCTCGTCTACACTATGGGGGGTCATCAGACATATAGTGATGATTGAAAGTAACCATAGATAATTTTTATATACATTATCAGAGTAGTATATGAGCACCAATCTACTCGTGAATGAAAGAATCAAGCTTTTGTTTCTTAAAAGCAACCTGATACTAGATGAATGCTACTGTGTAACTTATGGAATTAACCTTGTTATTCATAAATAATAAATTTTATTATAATATTTTACGTAATGTTGAAATCGTTGACAAAAATACATTTGATGAATTATATAAGATTAAATAATAATTTACTAATTCTAAATTGTTAACATTGTTTCTCTGCCAAATCCCATGATAATCAATCTACAACATTAATGACATTAATTAATCAATTGTTCTCCAAATTTATCTCCATTATAATCACTAGTCCTCAATTCTAGGATTGAAAAAACTATAACATCAAATAAACATATTTTTTTCCTTTTATTATTTCTGTTAATTTGTTATATTATTTTACATAATTGTTGCTATGCTAAAAAGTGATATCCATTGGAATCTATGACCCTATTTTTCCATCTCAATCATGTTTTCACTACCATTAATTAGAGGTATAATTTATTTCCTCCCATTATATTAACAAATAAATGTAATATTCTTCCTAATGAGTCTACATTTCTCATAATTATTTTAGTTTATATGGTATATCAAGTTTTTATATATAATAATAATAGAAATGAAGAATTTAGAATCTTCTATAATGTCAAATACAAAGGATTAATACATTAAATTTTAATGACCTAGAAAATTCCATGTATATTTTTTTTAAATATTTGGGATTATTTCGAGTCTTCAAAAATAGACAGTGCGTGATTCTGAGGCCCGGTTTGCCTAGAATGATTTTTTGAACTTTTTTAATGTTCGTTCTATAAACACGCAGGTGGTGTTTTCTTTAATTTGAACCAGTTCATGGATTAAAAATACAAGGTCGCCGTTGAATCACCAGCATCAAGATTAACATAGGGTAAGAATCACTTCGACCGTAGTAGGTCGAAAGAAAAAGTTAAATATTCTAAATTACATAAAATTAATAAAATAATATAACAAGTTAATTTATGTCTTTTTTTCAAGAAGATTTGTGGTGGTGGTGGGGACCAATGACTTATCAAGCCATATAATGGATTGATCCTTCTTTCATTGTAACCCCACCATTGTGGAATTTAAAAGGTTCAATTATTAAATGATCCTCATTAATTTTTCATTGCATTACTCACCATTCCCCGCTCTATTTAAATGGATCTTAGGGTGTGGGTTTTTCCCGACTTCTTCAAGGTGGGAATCTCTGGCGAAGTCATGCGGAAACATCCACTGAAAGAGGAGAGAAGCTCAGCCGATGATGATCCAGGATCAGAAAACGTCGACGATAATATCCAATGTGGACGCCCCTACCGCCGCAACCGTAACACCTCCAATAGATTCCAAGGTAGGTGGTTTATTTATTTAACACAACTTATCTTTGTTGAATTATTCTTCCACCTATTATAATGCTAACATGAAGGGCCCGAGCCAATGGAACAGGGACTAGACTCTCCACCATTTCTTTTATCATTGTGTTGTTCAGGGACAGTTTTCCCAATGTGATGGTATGGTAGAGATATGGGTCATTCTGTGCCGGTGGTGACCCAAGAATCTCGTCCGAAGATACAACACCAAGAATGGACAACCGGAGCACATCTAGTGGACTGAAAAAAGAACCATTGGTGCACCATGCCATTGGTGGTCGGAGGACTCCTACGACAATTGGTTGTGGGAAAAAGGAAAGCTGGTACGAGATCATGTGCCATGGTGACCATTCCTCCTTATAGTATGGCACTTAAGTAACATCTATTGCTCAAGAGTCAGCTGGAGGACCGGGAAGAAAAAGGCTTTATAAATCCCAGTACTTCTCCTTGGGGATCACTGGTTATCTTTGCGAAGAAGTAAGATGGTACCCTTCATCTTTGCGTGAATTATCATATGTTAAATCACGTGACTATTAGGACTCCGCATCCTTTGCCTCGAATTCAAAACCACATCGATCAACTCTGAGGAGAGAAATTGTTTTCAAAGATAGATTTGATGTCGGTATATCACCTTGTGCATGTTAGGAGTTTGGACATAATTCACATGGTGTTCATAAGCAGGTATGGTCTCTATGAGTACCAAGTCATGAGGTTTGGGCTTACGAATGCACCTGCAATGTCTATTTCTCTTATGAATTGGATTTTTCACCCTTACCTTGATTATTTTGTGGATGTATTTGTGGATGATATCATAGTTTATTCATGCTTGAGACACGAACACGAAACCCATCATCAGATCGTACTGAATACACTAATAGAGCATCAGCTTTAGGATAAGCTCAGTAAATTCCACTTTTGGATAAATAAGTTACACGTCCTAGGTCACATTATTTCTGAGTCTGGAGTTTTAGTTTACCCTAAGAAGGTGATTGCTGTAATTTCTTGGGAGCATCCCAATAACGTCTTTGATATCACGAGTTTTTTAGGGCTTTCTGGATATTATGTGGGATTAATTCAAGAAATTTCACACCATGAATCACTGCTTACAGCTTTGACTAAAAAGGGGTGAGAGTTGATTTGTTAGAACCTTGTGGTGTATCTTTTCCGGAACTGAAGGGAAGACTAACTTCAGCACTGATACTGATCTTGTTGGATCCAGGGAGATATTATATGGTCTTTTGTGACTCATTAGGTATTGGTATTGGAGTTGTCTTCATGTTGGACAAGTGATTCATTGCATATGGTTCTCATCAATTAAAGCCTCATGAACGGAATTATCCAACGCATGACCTCAAGCTTGCAGCAGTTGTACTTGCCTTACGCTGTTGGAGACACTCTTTTTTGGGAGAGTGTTTTTTGGTATTCACTAACCACAAAAGCCTCAAAATATCTTCACTCAGTGGGATCTAAATCTCAAACAATGAAGGTGGGTTGATTACCTGCAATCCTATGATTTCGAACTGGCCTAAACTCCTAGGAATGGAAATTTAATAGCCGATGTGATGAGTCGAAAAACAGAGTCACAAGGTGTTCTAGAATCTAATGAGGAGTGGAAGTTGATGGCCCTATTTTCAAAGCTTCATATTGAAATTTAAGAGGATCAAGGTCAGACAATTCTCACAGACATAGCGGTGACATCTACTCTTTTGGAACGGGTCAGGCCAAGACAATTATCAGATCTAGAATGCTTTGTTATATGAGAATGTGTCGATGATGATGCCTATACAGATTGGAACGTGGATGAGGGTGATACAATGTTGTTATGTGGGCGTGTATGGGTCCCAACAGACATCAGAGAGGAAATGATGAGTGATTTCCACGCCTCACTATGGGAATTTGACCCAAGCATCACCAAAATTTATCATGATTTTCAACGACAATATTGGTGGCCTAACATGGAGTCGGAGATAGCTGGTTTTATCACGCGTTGTTCCACCTGTCAGTAGGTGAAGGTGGAACATCAGCATCTGATAGGGATTTTTTTCCATTGTCCATTCCAGAGTGGAAATGGGACAAGGTTTCAATGGACATTTTAACCGGTTTACCCAGGTAACCTCGTGGAAATGATGCAGTATGGGTTATCATCGACCGTCTGATGAAGGTCACACATTTCATACCTGTGCGGGAGACCTTCATGTTCATTGACATTGGAAGTCAGTATGTCAAGGAAATAGTGTGCCTTTATGGATCACCTCGTTCGGTTGTCTTAGACAGAGATCCTTGTTTTACATCTCTATTCTAGCTGGGTTTACAGAAGGCCTTGGGTACGCTGGTACTTTTGAGCATGACCTATCACCCACGGACCGATGGACAGACCGAGTGGACTATAAAGGTACTATAGGATATGTTACATGCCTGTGTTCTCAATTTTGGAGGTTCCTGAAATAAACACATCCCTCTTGTTGAGTTCAGTTATAAAAATAGCTTCCAGGATACCATTGAGATGGCTCCCTATGAAGCCTTATATGGTAGGCCTTGTCGCTGGCCTTTGTGTTGGATTGAAGTAGGAAAGGCAGATGTTCTAGGACCACATCTTGTTCAGGTGACTACAGATCATATACAACTTATTAGGAAGCATATGCGTAGTCTAGACAGTAGTATTATGCTAACAAGCACTGACGACCTCTTGAGTTCGAGGTTGGTAACCGAGTTTTCTGGATGTTATCACCCATGTTCGGGAAAATACGTATACAGAAGTAGGGTAATATTTCAACCAGGTTCCTAGGACCATATGAGGTGATGAAGTGGATCAGACCCGTAGCTTACCAGCTTGTAGTTCCACAGACATATTATGTCATGCAAGATTTGTTTCATGTATCTCAATTACGCCTGTACTTTTTAGAACTGAATCATTCTTTCCAGCCTTATGAGGTTGAACTGGATATGGATGCTTCCTTCTAGGAGTATCATATGAGATTTGTTGACCAAAGCGTGAACACACTTCGTGGCTGGTCAGTTCCTCTTGTACGGGTTCTATGGCAGCATGGCCGAGTATTGGATGAGAACGGGGAGTGGGAGGATAATATATGTTCTCAATGGTCGGAGATTTTCATTGGTGATGCCTCTATACCCTCGGAATCCCAACTCAGGGATGAGTTGCTTTAAGGAGGGGAGGTTGTAATGACCCGAAACATTGGAAAAGGTGCGTATCATTAGTTTTTCATTATAATCATTCATTAATGATTTTTTAATGTGCATAACAACCTAAGTAAGGGTCAGGGAGTGTCAAAGGTTTATTCGGAGCCCGGGAGTTTGAGAAATGGACTTACAGATAGTGGTGCATGGCCTGCGCACGGCCTGCCCATGGTTTCAGACAAACCGTACGGCCTTTGGTCTAGAGGCGGTGAGGTGCACACAGTTTTTTCACAGTTTTGGTGAACCATGCGCCTAAATCGTGTGACCCTGTTATTGGTGAAATTACCATTTTCCCATACATTATTCTTAAATCAAAATCCATTTTCTTCTTCCTCCTTCTAGTAGACAGAACAGAGGGGAGCCCTCCTTGAACTCCAAAATCTCTCTCCCTCTCTTTTCTTGGTTTTTCCTTCCCACATTGTCCAAATATCGATCCATCAAAGGCGTTGGATAACCCTTGGTAAGGATTACCTCAACAACCCTTCATTCCACGGTGAATCTTGGTATCTGTTGTGTTATTTTACCATAGTCTCATAAGCCCTATTTTCTGGGCTTTGGACTAGAACTCAGATCTCTTCCACCCTACTACGAATCTGAGGTCTATATCCAATGATCCTATGCCTACAGCTCTAATGTAGTTGGCCACGTGGTTTCCATTTTGGGTTCTCATCATTTTGAGTTTAAATTGTCGTGTCGTGGTTTTCCTTTCACCAAAATGCTTATTTATATTGACCGCATTATGTCTAAATGACCTGTGTGGTATGATATTGATGAATCTAACCTTGTTAGAGTGTTGAGATGTGGTGTGGACAAGGAGTGGTCAACCATAGGTTATAAGACTTGAGATTTGTCCCTTTTTCACCTTTGGACATTAATGCTATGTCTTGAACGGTATTTTCCATGTTAGGAAAATGAGATGGTTTGGTTAGAGGTTGGATAGGATGAGATAGCAGGAAACTCTTAATGAATTGGTATTTATGTTTACATTAAAATGTGATTGTGAAATGTCATGCTTGGTTAATGTGATATGATATTAGAGGGAATTCCTTATATAATATGATGTGAATGGTTATGCTTTTCTATGTTGACATGCAAGATGAATCTCTGGGTCTGGGCGGGAGGCATTCTTATCCCGTGCTAGATGAATCTTCGTGTGTGGGCAGGAGGCATTCTTACCCCATACTAGATGAATCCATGTGTGTGGGCGGGAGGCATTCATAGCCCGTGCCAGATGAGTTCCTGTGTAATAGGATGAGAGGCATTCATACCTCATGCCCATATAACCATTATGAGTGGGAGACATTTTTCCACATGCCAGCTACAATGCTTTTGGGCAAGAGGCATTCATACCTCATGCCAGTGATGATTATTACATATGTGAGAAGCATGAACTATAAGAATGTTTACCTTGTTCTAGTGATAACCTATATCTATGTACTTATATTTCTGGTGATTGTTTAAATTACAAGACCTGAGCTAGAGCTGGTGGACCCACCAGGTTTCTTTCCAGAACTTGAGTGGGAGGGTTGTTTATTACTTTTATTTAATTACTTTTAGTTTACTATAAACTGTTTACCTTATGAAACCTATTTGGATAACACGTAGACACCATTGGTGGTGTCCTACTGAGACTTGCCTCACACCCTACCAGGGCGGTCGTTGGCACCCGTGTAGACTTTGCTGTTATAGGTACTAGTAGGGGCATGGGCCCTACTTCAGGTCGATGATACATATATGTTATATCTAGAGTTCTAGAGCAGTGGACTGAGCATGGGTAGATATGTTCAAGGAATAAATTTGTTCCTTGTTCTGTTTTTGTATTACAGTATAGCATGGTTTCCATCTATTTCCATTGTATCAGCAATCCTTTCATCCATTTTGTTTCAAACACTACCTATGTGGCTTCTATATATTTATTAGAGTAATCTTTATTTCTATTGTTTGGTTTGTATGTTTCCCTATTTCTCCTATTTAACCAGTATTTGTGCTTCCTCTATTTAGTAACTTGTAAATATATCACTGTGTACTCTGACATAGGGGTACAGTCTCCCCACTAACTTACAAATACACCCCCGCTGCTGGTCGATAGCACCTTGAATATGGGGAGACGAGCCAGGGGTCATGTGGCCAACAGTGTTCGTGGCACGGTATGAGGGGAAGCTAGGTTCAGGATGTCACAATTACCCTTTTTATTTAAGATGAAAGGGATATAGGAGAATAAATCTCAAACAACACCAAAAAATGGAGGACAAAGGGAAACCAAAACAATCCATTCCCATATGTATGTTCCAAATGTAAGTGTTACAAAAGTACTATAAAACTACAATGGAAAGTACCAAGGGAAATAAAAACTACACCAACAAATTTCACAATGTCCAAACATGTACGGTCTCACACTGTCCTCTTAGTCCTCCTGGAAACATAAAATCATTTTAATATACATCGGGTGAGTATACAGGTATACTGATTAGGGAAAACTGAATGCTCTCATACACATGTAGGGAGGCATTGTAATGCCCCATGAGAAAAGAGATAACCAAAGCCCCTTCCATGGAAACTATCCCCCCAGACCTCCCCAAGGCACACTCCCCAAATAAAAAATGTCATTTAAAGTAATAATAATAGCACATCGACATTTCGGTACCCTGCATCACTTTCCCACTTGTTATTGAAGACATCATACGCGCCATACATCCCTCTCCATTCTTACAGAAATCCCATTTCCATACCCCACCCCCACACACCTGGGATACCACAACCACACATCCTTCCCACAAACACATACAATATAATTACTAAACATAACCACACCTAAAGACTCATGTGACTGAAAAAATACTGCCATACCCGACGACACCTGGGCCTCATCCCGAAGACATATGGGAAACTTCCTGGATGGACACACCTAGGACAGAAACCACAACTACCATGCCAGAAGAATCATGGGCTATAAAGGACATTATACAATCATAGTCTACCTGAAGTGTCTTGAGATACTTGAGAAAGGGAGTAGAAAAGGATCTAATAACCAGCCACTCATAAGAGTGTTGGGGAAAACACCCTCCACCATGAAATGGGGTTGTTTGGAACGAAGTGCTCAACTTGGGTGGGTGTAAATAAGAAACATAAGAACTAAAATATACATATAGGTAAAAAAGTACTTATCCCAACCTAGTGGTACTGAAACCATCTCATACACAAACATCCTCAATAAATATTCATTCATAAAGTCAAAATAGCCACCACCAAGCCACAATTATTTCTCCAAAGGCAATTCCCCTTTGAAATAATTATTGATATCATATTCAAAGGATTCCATTGAGATAAATATTCACTACCAGATGACATATAGTCCTAGACAATTTCAAAGTATGCAGAAAACATTCAAGAGGGTATTTAAGCATTAACACCAATATCTGTTTCAAAGTCAGAACAATAAAAGGGCTCTGTGTGATCACTCAATGTATTGGAACCAAAACATTCCCCAACATACAGCCCCACACGACCTCAGATCCACAAACCAGCAACTTCACAACAACAGGGGATCCCATCCCCATCAATGCATCCCCACAAGCATCAAGAAGAACAACCACACGTGATACAAAAACAATGAAATGGAGTTTCTAGATTCAAGAACACAATTTGTTATGTACATTCATTTTGTTTTGTTATCCTGGGTGATCACACATGGACTTTTGTTCACTAGACACTGTATTAATAAACTGAATTTATGTGACTAACCAATATCCTTGTTACAACCATTAAATCGTTACAATAAACAGGGTTTCATTAGTGCTCAAGCAAGGAACACCAAGGACCATGATTTTTAGTGGACCTAATCCCATAAAATTAACCACATATATTGGATGATAAAAGAGTGCAATAGAATCATCAAACACATCCCTTAATTCATTAAAACAATTTATTATCTTCTTTATGGTTTGGTTTCTTCCATCATAGAAGGATACGTTATCATACCCACCCTGCATGATACACAACAAAGAGAGACAAAGGAAGAACACTATGTTTATGATCATAGATAAATGTTTTTATCCACACACCAAGATCTAGGGATGCACGACTTGCATGGGAGGATCTGAAATGAATACAAGAGTGAGAAGAGAAATCTCCAGTACATGCACACAACTTTCCTTATGAAGGGGGACTCGTAATGCACTAAGGATAAGAAAGAGTCCTGCCAAGAAGATGAATAATTCCCCGTGTGATAAAAGGTGAGATACTGGATTATGGGATATGAAATCTTGAATGGAATCAATGGGAGATCACTGTTTTACCACCCAGTTGGATAGTAACACATGAGGGAATTAATTTTTTTAATAAATCCTATTAGAGATGAGGACATAATGGTTTTTAGTTAAAGGGGTTTCCATTATATTTAGAATAATGTGTAATAGGGTGGAACTAGAAAGTACAAAATAAGGTGTGATACTGAGGAAATGTCACGTATTTTTTAAATTCAAGGTTCACCCGGTTATTGGGTGATATTTTGTATCTTTCATGGGACCTTAAATAGATTTGAAAGGGGTATTAAAACATTTTTAAATCAAAATATTTGTTTTGGGAGTAGAAAATATCAGATACTAGAGAAAAATTGAGGATAGGACACTATTTTGCGAGACAATGTAATGGTGCCACGGTCATGGTGCCACCATAAGCATTGCCACTATTTTGGTTTGTGACTGTGATGGTGTGACCCACACGGTTCCAGCATCATGGTGCCACCGTAAGCGGTGCCACCATTTCGGTGTTCGACCATGATGGAGCGTCCTTCATGGTGCCTCCGTAAGTGTTTCTAGCATATTTGTGTGTCATTATGATTATGTGAACATCAAGATGCGACTGTCAGTGTTCCACCATCATGGAGAGACCATCACGGTACAACTGTCATGGTGTCACCATTTCAGTGTGTGTTCATGACCAGTGCCACCGATTTGGTAGAAGAGTTTGATAGAACAATGCTTTTGGAAAACTCTTCTATGATCCACTTCTTAGGCCATTACATTAGATTCCTATCAAACTATTCTCACCCACAGGAATCAAAACAAGACCATAAGGAAAGAGAGTGGTCTGAACAACTACCTAAAAATAATCATCTCAGGAGTAATCCTCCCAATCATCTAGGAATACCTCTTCCTCATCAATCTTCTGAATGACCATTGATACAATACTACTCCTCTCGCCAAAGTAAACACACAAACCTGAAAATTTCATATCATCTGGTCAGATGGATTAGGGAGTCCCCTTTTCTTTGTAAAGATACTATCCACATTGGGCAGCACTAACTCACCCGCACAAGTTTAACCACATCCACATTAATTCATCTTCATTAGGGAACAGGTCCTCCCCTCCCCATATCTAGGACACTTCACACAATGTCAGAGAATAAGTAAAAAATCACCTCTCATAGTTAACAAGGTCAATCCTTTAATCATGATCAACTAAGAAACAAAATAGAAAGAAATAACAAAACTAAAGATAGCTCTAGCTACAGGGCGCACATCTGTGTTTCATGTTCCTAGGTACACAACTCAATGCCACCATGCTTTATAACAGATGAACCAAATGGATGGTTTGTCCATGAAGCACCTTCTCCTCATGGTCTTTGATCATAACTGGTCACTCTACTAACATCGTGTCATCCTTGATATCCAGCTTCCCCCAATCGAGGACATGTGAATCATCATGTAGAAACTTACAAAGCTTGGACACAAGGAATTCGTCGTGCATCTTCTATAGTGGTGGTGGTAGCGCTAGCTGGTAAGCCACATTGCTGACCTGCCACAACACCTCGAAGGGTCTAAAAAACCTAGGAGAAAGCTTACTCCCCCTATCGATCCTCTGTTTCCCACGCCAAGGGGAGACCTTCAAGAACACGTGGTTCCCAACCTCGAATTCCAAGGGTCTCCTAAAATGATCAGCACATGACTTCTGCTGGTCCTAAGTAGTCTTTATCTTCTCTTGTATAAGCTAATGAATCTCTATCGTGCTCTGGACCACCTCCGGGCCAAGAACAAATGCTTCCCTGACCATTGTCCCACACATGGGTGAGGGGCACATCCTCTCTTACAATGCATCGAATGTAGCCATGCCAATGGAATAGTGATAGCTATTATGGATGGAAACATCTACTAGAGGCAATTGTCTTTCGATGATCCCTCAAATATCAAAACAGATGCCTATAACATGTCCACCAATGTCTAGTTGGTCCACTCTGTCTGCCCATCTGTCTAGGGATGGAATGCAGTGCGGAGGCATAGCGAGGTTCCAAAATCAATCTTCAATCCTTCTCATACCCATTAGTTAAACCATGTATCCCTATATAATACTATAGACCTTATAACTACATGAAACCACACCACCTCATCCAAGTATCTATGTGCTATGGAATCCACTGCATTTGACTCCTTGATCACTATGAAGTGAGATAATTTCTTCATCCTGTCTCCACTACCTAGATTTCATAGCAGTCTCCATGAAACATGGGTTTTCAAGTGATGAAATCCTTCGAGAATTCATACCACATCCACTAGGGTACATCTAAAGGTTTTAAAAGACCTCCTGGGATGTGGTGTTCAGCCTTTAGTTTCTAACACACAAGGAATTTTCCAAAAAACTCTCTCACTCCCTACATCACCCCAAGACACCAAAACAGGCCCCTCAAACCACCATACATCGTTGAAACTCCTAGGTGTACCACTAGGGGTGTGTTTTGGAACTCATCAAGAACTCTCTCACACATTTCCATCAGAAAAAACAACCTTCCCTGAAACAACATCAGATTCTGTCCATCATCTGACCATCCATCCAGAGCATTGCCCTGGATAACATGATCAAGCATCAACACAACCTATATGTCCCCCCATGAAGACTCCTCCACCTTCCGGAATAGAGAGGACTATACAATCATCTGAAATAGACATCCTCTACCCTCCTCCACCATTACATATAGGTATATGGTATCCAATTCCTCCATAGTCATCTAGTCATATACCAATTCTTGAACCTCCTCCTTAAATGAATTCTTGTTCATGGGATTAGCCACCACGTTCCCCTATCATATGATGTAAGAGATTTCGAGGTTCTAGTACAATAGGAACTCTATCCACCCCTATGTCGCAAGTTCATCTCCCACTAGGAGAATATATACCTCAATCTCTTGTGATCCATGAAGTCCATGAAGCGGTCCTCGATGAGGTAATGTCTCTACAACTTGAGTGAGAACAAGACCTTTGTGATTTCCATATTTTGGGTGGCATAGTTATGCTCATGGGGACATAACTATCTAGAACCATAAGAGTTCAACCCTGCTGTTGGAACCACACAAACCACAAGACATGGACTGAAGCATCACAGAACACCTCAAAAATCACCCCTTCATCCAGAAACCTCAACACTGGGGAACTAACCAACTTCCCATTCAGGTTACTGATGGTTTACTCATACTACCCAGTCCACACAAAAGCCTGGTCTTTCATATTCAATGCTTTCAATGGTGCTGCATCTTTGGAGAATTTGGGCACAAATATCTGGTAGTAACCTTCTAGGCCAAGGAATCTATGAACCTATGATAATTTCTTGGGTGCTTCCTAAGAAACAATCGCCTCATCCTTTGGCGGGTCCACTTCTATTCCATGATCGAACACCACGTGTCTAAGGAAGTGTACTTCCCGCATCGATAACATTCACATTGTAAATTTCCCATAGATCTAGTGCTATCGGAGGACCTGTAAAAACTTCCTCAGATGGTCGACGTGATCGTCATATGATCTTGAGTAGATCAGGATTTCATCAATAAACATGACTATGATCCAGTCCAGGTATTCCTGGAAGACAGAGTTCATGAGTGCCATGATCATAGCTGGTGCATTTGTAACACTGAACATCATGACCACAAAATCAAAGTGACCATATCTGCACCCGAAGTTAGTCTCTAAGATGTCACCATCTTTCACTCTCAACTGGTCATATCCTGACGGCATTTTGATCTTGGAGAACCATTATTCCCCCTTCAACTAATCAAAAAGGACATTGATTATTATGAGAGGGTAGAGGATCTTGACCGTTACCAGATTCAGTCTCTTGTAGTCTATACACAGTTTGAGACCACCATCAACATTATTTGAGAACAAGACCATAGTACCCCATTGTAATGTGATCGATTGAACAAAACCCTTCTTCACCAAATCTTCATTCTAAATCTACAACACCCACAAAATAGAAGGTTCTATATGATAGGGATCCATCAAAATTGAGTGGGAATCAGGTTGCAAGTCTATCCCATACTCAACATCACATCAAGGGGGTAAAGTCACCACCTATTCTGGGAATACGTACATGAACACTCTAATGATCCATGAGAATTAAACCATCAATTTATCTATCAACTCCACTGATATCTTAGATAAAATGGGATGGAGGGACTCCTCTCACCAGATTCCCTCCTGGAAACCTCACTTGCCAACAAAAGTTACACGCTGGTTGTCCATATCTAAAAAATGACTCATTTCCAGAAGCAGTAGTTAATGTCCCACATAGAGAACATCTTTTCAATGACAAAAATGACATTGTTTATATTCATTTGCATTAAAATAAAGTCCCCATGGGACTAATGTGGTCCCAACATCATTCTACATCCCCGAAAAACATGAGACAAGATTTTCTGACCTTCGACTAGCGTACTAAAAACCAGTGTCACATGAAGTCTCTCTACATCTGGACCTAGATTATGGGCTAGACCAGTTGAAACAAAGGAGTGTGAATCTCTTAAATCAATCAAGCTAAAAACAAGATTGCTGAAAAAACATTTTGTACCTCGAAGGACTTCTGGCCATGTTATAAATGTTGCCTCTTTGTCGTGAAACTGCCCACACATAGCCCCTCTACCCCTTGGCTGTTTGGCCACCTCCCCAAACATGCCATGGTCGAGGTCCCTAAGGATCACCCCTCATCCTGCAATGTCTTCTCTCTGAGGAGTGGGAGCTCGCTGTCCCTTTTGAAGCTACTGAAAAGGCATGGCTAGAAATTATTGATGCTTATGTGGGTGAAAAGCCTACCCACCCCCATTATAATGCACTCGGTCTAGTCACTGATTCCATAGATTCCCAAGAATTCCATAGATGATGCATCTCGATCCTAGGAACTCAAGTAATGGGCGGGGATTGGGTGATCAGAACTAAAACTGTTAGGGCCTACTACCAACTGGCTGAAACATAGAAGGCCCTGATGTTGGAGGCCTACTACTAACAACTTTCCCCTTATATGATCCATACTGGATCTCCTCTCATTATACACCATCCAGCGTGCACATCCTCTCCACTAATTCAGCCTTATTCAGGACCACCATGTATGAAAATAGAGGAAAGGTAGTAACAACATACTGAAGAGAATGTCGGAGTGCCTCCTCTAACGTCTCTCCCGAGACTCCTCACCCAGAAAGAGGTCCAAAGAAAAATGAAGGAGATCATTTAACATGATCCCAACCTCCCTCACTGAAATTATCTACTGATGAAGGGAGTATAGATTCTACCTATTTTCTACCTTCATCAGGAAGAGATAAATTCTGCCAGAAACTCCTTCTCGAAGCCATTCCATGAAACCTCATCCTACCTATTCTCCCCATGATAGGGCGTCCACCACTATCGCACAGCTCCCCGCATCTATCTCACATTATGGGGAATCCAATACATCCTTGGAGACGGGATGAGGCTTAAATATACCACCATCTCCTCATTCCAGCTCTCTATTTCAATGTTTGAGAATATTCACTTGTACTTCTGAAGGGTCTGCCTCTGATGGCCACGAAGCGTCCTCTACCACTGGTAATACTCCTCCTCTTGAACATCCCTCTTTTGATCATCTAAATCATCTTTCAAGGCCATGATTTCCTGCACTACTCATGTTCATTATATGGGATTCATAGCTGAAAAGTATACACGGAATGCCAATCCTGAGTACTTTAGATGATTTCGTTTAAATTTTCATTAAACCATTTACTTATTTTAAATTCCCAAAACAGACAAGAACCCAATTCATTATTATGCATTTAAATTTCCTAGGGTCTCTAACCAGCAATCAATTTACCCACACATGGTATTTCGGTAGGTCCCTATTCCTTACATCGGATCGTGGGGGGACATAAAATACCGTGTCCTAACTGGTCTTCCTTTTACTAATTCACACACCATGATTTCCTAACATTGTTTCCCTACCATCCCATGAAATCCTCATTGTGCCTATCCCCGATCTCCATCCTATCTCTCTTCCATCAGCTCTGATACCATTCTGTCATGACCCGCCTTCACCAAGATGTGGGAAGGGACAAAAGATTCCCAAAACCCTACCTTCCTCAAGTTGAAGGATAGATAATGACCCCCCTTGTCCCAAATTCAATTTTCTAGGGAGTGGCCACTAGAACCAATGGTATATAATCGCACATGAAATGGAAAGAATTGCCAATTTTATTTAGGAGGATCAAGAGATTAGATAGTAAATCCCATACAACAACAAAAAATAGAGGAAAAACTAAAACCAAAACAAACCATTCCCATATGCATGTTCAAAATGTAAGTGTTACAAAAGTATAAGAAAACTCCCATGAAAAGTAAAAAAGAAAAGAAAAATAGCAACAACAACTGTACCAATGTTCGAACTAGTATAGGCATGCACAATCCTTGTAGTCAACCTGGAATCCTGAGAGCTGATTTATATACGTACGGTGATTATACATGTATACTCAATATGGAAAACCAAAAACTCTCGTGCACACATGGGGAGACATTCTAATTCCCCGTGATAAAATAGATAACCAAAGAACCTAGCAAACAATCTAGCCCCCCATACCTCACCAAGACACACTCCCCAAAGAACACATGTCATGTAAAGTAATAGTAATAGCACATCGACATGTGGGTACCATGCACCTATTTCCCACTAGTTGTTGAAGACATTATACTCGTCAGACCTCCCCTGCCATTCTAACCTCATTCCCATGGCTATACCCCACCCACACATAGCTGGGATACCAAAACCACACATCCCGTTAACAGACACTTAGGCCAAAATAATCAAATGTAACTGCGCCCACCAACACCAGGGCATGGAAAATATACAGCCACGCTCGGAGACAACTGGGCCTCATCCTTTAAATTCTGGGGAAACCACTTTCCAGTACAATCCTTGGCCAACCACCACAACTACCATTCCCGAAGAATCATGGGATATAATATACCTCAAGCTATCACAACCTACCCAGATAGTCTTCGGCTACTGAAGAAAGGGAAGAGAAAAGGAGCTAAAAACCATCAACTCATAGGAGTGTTGGAAAAAACACCATCCACCATGAAATGGGGGTGTTTGGAACAAAGTGATCTACATGGGTGGGTGTGAATAAGAAACATAAGAGCTAAATTATGCATATAGGTAAACAAGATTTCATTCTAAACCAAGGGTTCTAAAACCAGTTGAAAGAGAAACACCCTCATTACTATTCATTCATACAGTCACAACAACCACAACCAAGACACAATTAATTCTCAAAAGGCAATTACCCATTGAACTCATTCTTGTTATCATATACAAGTGATTCTGTTTACTTAAATCTTTTATAATGGGAAACTAATAGACATAGCCACAAGACATGAAAAAAGAAAACATTCGTGATGAAATATAAGCATTCACATTTGGTTATATTGTATATTCCCAACATCAAAAGGGATCAGTGATATCCCTCAAAGTACTGGAACCAAATGAAGAACCAACATATGGCCCCACAAGGCCTCAGATCCAGAAACCAAAAACTAAACAATAGTAGGGGATCCCAGCCCCATTCACTTCACTCCACATGAATCAAGTAGAACAACCACACATGTTACCAAAACAAAGCAAGGTGGTTTCCAGATTATATAACACCATTGATTAAGTTCCTTCTTTCCATTTGGGTAACCTGGGTGATCCCACAAGGATTGTTGTTCCCTAGAAACTCATTTAATCAACTAATTTTACATGATTAATAAATTTCTATGTTACTTCACTTCAATCATCACAGGTGATAGGGGTTCATTAGTTTTCAAGGAAGGACCAGCAATGACCATGATTTTCAGTGGACATAGGCCCATTTAATTCACAACGTATAAAGGAATATAAAAGATTACAAAAACAACATCAAACACACCCCTTAATTCATTAAAACCCATTTATTATCTTCGTTATGGTTCAGTTTAGTATATCCTCAAAGGAAACATTATCATACCCACCTCACATGATACAAATTAATGAGAGACAGAGGAATAACTCTACTTGGATGATCATTGAATGATGTTTTTCTCCACGCACCACGATCTGGGAATGCATGACTTGTAGGGTAGGATCTCCGAGGTCTCTTAGTGTGAGAAGAAAAAGCTCCAGTATAGGTACCACACATTTCTCAAAAAGGGGGACTCCAAATTACACAATGAGAATAAAGACACTATCCATGAAGAAGAATAATCCCTTGTGTGATAAAAGGTGAGACACTGGAGTTACGAGATATGAAATCATGAACAACATTAAAGGTGGATGATGTTTTTACCCCATGGTTGGACAGTTACACATGATAGAATTAATAGATAATTAATACTTCTCGTTGAAGAGGAGGCCCTAATGGTTGTTTGTTAAAGGGGTTTCCTATAAATAGAGAAAAACACGTAACGAGGTGGAACTGGAAATTATGGAAAAAGGGGTGACACTAAGGAAATGTCACATGTGTTTGTAATTCATGGGTTTCCCAATTATTGGGGCATTTGTGATATCATTTATGAGACTTTAAATGGATTTAAATGTGGTATTAAAACATTTTTACGTCAAAATATTTGTTACGAGAGAGGAAAAATTTGGAAAATGAAAATAGAATGAAGGGTGGAACACCATTGGATGAGAGACCGTAATGGTGCCACAGTCATGGTGCCACATTAAGAAGTGCCATAGTTTTAGTGTGCAACTATGATAGTGCTACCCTCATGGTGCCATTGTCATGGTGAGACCCTCATAGTACCACCATCACGGTGCCACCATTTCGGTGTGTGACCGTGATGGTGAGACCGTCCTGGTACAACATTCAGGGTGTGACCATCCCAGTACCATCATCACGGTGCCACCATTTTGGTGTGAAAATGTGTCTGGTGCCACCATTTCAGTGGAACATTCTGTTGGAACTGATTTTTTGGAAAATTGTTTAATGACCCACTCCTCGGGTCGTTACAGGTGATCACCCCCATTTCACGGAAAGGTGTGTAACTAACAGACCGGGCGTCCGATTGATGCATCGTATGTGGCATAAGGATCCCTATAAAATTTTTATCCTTTGATGATACAATAAGTTAGTTTTTATAGTCTTTGATGTGTGACCTATGTTGGATCATACTTGACTCCAACCGGGACCTTTTTACAAAAGTGACAATATCTCACAAACCGTGTGTCCGATAAACGCCCCATCTATCACGTTGGGACCCCTATGATAGGGAGGTCCATTGTGTATGGTTATTTTGAGACATCATACTGGTTTAAATTTGACGGAAGGCTTTAGGATAACAATGATTCGGAGAGCAGGCGTTCTTCGTGTGTGAATCTAGTGGATGTATTATACATGAAGAAGACGAGGGGCCAATACGGGTCAGCATAATAAACTCCCGAGTGAGATGATCAACCAGTTTGAATAATAATCCCTAAATCTATATAATTGACCAATACGGGTCAGGACCAACGAACAATAAGGTTCAACACCAGTTACCAATATGGTTCATCATCTAGCATCCAATAAGGGTCAGTACTGGCGAACAAGATGGGTCAGCATCTAGAGACCAAAATGGGACAACATATAGTGACCATACATGTCAGTAGTAGAGTTAATACAGATAGGATGATCTAGCTTTATGACTACTCATCCCTATCCATGTAACCATATGTTTATACAGTTAGAGTGGTGTTCCAATTTTTCATTGTTCTTCATGATTTGGATCATGCTTGTGATATTACCTTTGGGGTATTTCATGTGATGTATTTTTGTGGATTACGGAGAGACCATTAGGGGACTATGGATCCCATACTGATTTTTTATACGAACCCCTACATAGGCTCCACCCGCAAGTGTGTGTCTGGTGAAGACTACTGATGCTCTGAGGCAGAATATGGAGGTTGGGGACGTGGTGGTGCATTGTGTGATAGGAAAATTCAAGATCCTATTCTACGACTTCAGACATATATCTAATAACATCGAGGTAGCGATATACGGTATATGCGACAACTTTTTACCTTCTTTTCATTTTCTAGGTGTTGTATTCCAGACCGTGGTTTTTTGTTTATAGATGTACTTGTGGTTGTACATTACTCTCATGGTTATACCTTACTTTTTTTGGTTTTTTACTCTAGTTTCCCTTTTTCAGAGTGTAAATATCTCTAAGGAAAATCCTACCATGTTATCAGAAATCCTTCAGTTTCTAGTCACCAACCCCTGGCCTATGGAAGGCGGGCTTCTGGCAGTCACGTCTGGGACACATGGGACGGTTCGTGACAAAGTTGCATTAGAGGGTGGGTGGTTATACGAGACGAACATAAAGCAAACATTTAAAAATGAAATGATGTAAATTATCTTTAGTTATGTTTTCAGTACAAGGTATCTAGTGTCAGTGTAGTGGTCGATGTATTCATACACCAGGACCATAGATTGTGTTTTCCATCTCGTTACATGAAAACACCAGTTTCTTGTATTTTGAATATTTTAATGGTTCTTTCTTCAGTCAGCTCACCAGGTATATCATACTAACCGGGTGCATCTATTTCATATAGGATGCCTCCATGAACACAGATAGAGAGGATTCCGGTTATATATCATGATAGCAGCCTACTGAGTGACAAGTCGTCTGTACAAGGACCACTCATAGTGATGGTACCTTCGGTTAGTGTACCAGAAACACCAACACATATTGAGAATAATTTTCTACCAGTGGATGTTTCATGCCGGATGAGAATGTTTCATGAGTTCTAGGGATAGTGGCCTCCATGGATTCGAGGCAAGACAAACCCCCATGCAGTAGAGGACTGGCAAGAGGCTGTTTCGTGGGACTTTCGCATAGAAGAGACACCCGCTGAGTAGATAGAGATCTTGGATGCTAGCCTTCTTCAGGGGTCGGCTGGACAATGGTTGAGATTGATGATCTAGGTGCATGAGGAGAAGACCATCACCTAGCTAGACATTGAGATCCTTTTCTGGGCGGAGTTCGTGCCAACGACAATACGCCCTGTATGTATTCATGAGCTTCTGCATCTACATCTGCAGTAGGGAAGCTAGATTTTGGATCAGTATTCGGCAATATTTAATGACCTCTCTCGATACCCCACCAACATTGTACAAACCCTTACATTAGGGCACAAACCATTGGGTAGGGGATCCATCTAGAGATCATAGTTGTGACAGTTTCTCTCAAAATCTCAACGTAGGATGGGGTCCTATAGTGTGCTTGGTAATAGTGATCTTCCGAGTCAAGTAGGCACTGACAGTTAGTGCCCCTACCAGATGACATGTACAAGAGTCATATGTAGCTGCTAGTAGATTGTTAACACAGAAGACCAAGTGGGATAAACCTTCCATAGGTCTACCTTGGGACACAGGGTCAAGGGTTCAATGCTCGAGAGGCTGGTAGATCATCTAGTGAGGCATGATTTGTTTCTTCTATGGGGGACAGGGTCACTGAGCTCGTGACAATATAACTCCCCACGTGGATGATCATATGATGGTGGAGGGGCCATCAAGCTAGTGGATGTTTATAGAGTATCAGCATCATCCAGGTGGTAGATGAGGCAGTGGAGCATGACGTGCAGTGGGAGGTGGTTGGGGTCACGAGGCACTACGACCACCACAACCTGGAGGTCCACCACGAGCTCAAGGAGCATGTGGATAGGACAGGCTCAACTATATGTTGTATAGGCTCATGATCATGAAGTCCCTAATATGATACATGGTACGATCTGTATCTTCTTTACATTATCATCAGTTCTTATCGACATAGGTTCCATCCATTCGTTCCATTCCATGGACTTAGTTTGGGATTATGAGATTTCATCTGAGCTTCAAGCTCGACGTTTGTGTTTGGATACTGCTACATGAGAAGATTCAGTGGTCACACACTGGTGGCGATAGTGTGATCTTACTATCAGAGGAGAGAGTTTCATATGGGATCTTCTAGTATTGGTGTTGAATCAATACGACGTCATTCTATGCATGGGATGTCTATCAGTAGTTCACATGCATATTGAATGCTTGAGATGTACAGTATGATGTACATGCAGAGATGGAGCCCAGTTTTTATTTTGATGGTGAGAAGGAAAACAGAGCAGCACAATATGGACATGTGCTCAGGAGAATGCATCTTATTACATATTATCTAGATTCCATGACCGTTAACACTATAGATGAGGTGGACACAGGTCCCAGCGGTGGTGGATGAGTATGAGGACATCTTTATAGAAGAATTCTTTAGAATACCTCTTCATATAATGGTAGACATCTGCATTCACATGTACCCATAAAGGACACCAATATCTACACCAGCATATCGGATGGCCCCTGCGGAGTTCCGAGAACTGAGGGTGCAGTTGGAGGGCTTAAAAATTAATGGATTCTTAAGGCACAATGATTCTCCATGGGCATCCCCAGTTTGGTTTTCCAAAAAGGTATACAGATGTTTGAGGCTATGCATGGATGTATGGCCCCTAAACCAGGAGGTCCTAAAGAACAAGTACACTCTTCCAAGGAATGATGATATGTTTGATCAGTTTAAAGGAGAGAATTACTTCTTGAAGATAGACCTCAGATCAGGATATCACTAGATTCATGTGCGGGATGAGGACATCCATAACATGTCCTTCAGATGTTGGTATGGACATTGAAAATACCATGTGATGTCATTCAGCATGATAAATTCTCCTGTAGTGTTCATGGGTCTCTTGAACATGACCTTCAAGACTTGTTTAGAACGTTATGTAGGGGACTTCATCGATAAAATCATGGTGTACTCAACATCCGAGGAGGATAACACTATACACATGAGGATAGTTATGGAAACACTTCAGGATCAGCAGTAATATTTGATGAACTCTAATTGTGTTATCTTAATACGAAGGGTCCATTTCTTGGTACACATCATCATAGAGGCTAGAGTTGTAGTGGATCCAACAAAGATAAAGGCATTACTTGATAGGGTTCCACCAATGATTGTTACTGAGGTGAGGAGCTTCCTTGGATTAACATTCTACTATGGGTGGTCCTTACCATATTTATCTATAATATCAGAAAAAATGAATTCCTTAAAAAAGATGGGGAGACCCTTCATTTGGTCAGAGACATGTCAGCAGAGCTTTCAATAGCTGAGGTAGAGCTTGACAAGAAATCCAATTCTGAGGTTGTCAGAGGAGGGCACTGGCTTCATGGTTTATTGTGATGTATCTGGGGCCGGACTCAGCTGCATCCAAATTCAGGGTGATGCCCTGATTTCTTATGGCTCACAACAGATGATTCCACATGAGTTGAATTATGTTATTCATGACTTGGAATTAGTAGCAGTAGTCTCCGCACTAAAGATGTGGTGACACTACTTGATAGGCGAGCATTTCATTATTTACTCAGGACACAAGTTTCAAAGTATTATATTCACATATAAATATATAAATTTAAGATATATAATTTGTCTACAGTTACTCTATGACTATGAATTTGATATATTCAATACTCATGGTAAGGGAATGTAGTGGAAGATGCACTTATCCATAGATCATGTTCGCATCTACTGAACAAGGTTTTATAGTAGTTAGCCTTACTTAAGATATCCTACAGGGATAGATATGAGACATTATACTTCACGTAAATGGTACATTCCCATCTAATCCTTCAGTGATTCCATGAGGCGTACCTTAGAGACAGAAGATGCGAGACTACACAAGCTCATATACCCTCTGACCATGCACCTGACGGTTATTCTGAAGGTGGGGATCACACTATCCTTTTCAAAGGTCTTATAGTTTTACCAGTGGCACTATTAGAGGAGGGATTGAGGGAGTTCCATTAATAACCCTTAGAAGTTCATCCAGGACTGATGAAGATGTATCAGGACCACTAGATTTAGTACTAGTGGACAGGGATGAAGAATGTTGTGGCATTGTTTGTTTCTAGAAGCCTCGCATGCCATCATGTGAAGGCCAATCACCAGGTACTGTAAATCTTGACCCAACTCCTCAATATACTAGAGTTGAAGTGGGAAGGGATATATATATGGGCTTCGTGTCGGGCTACCCACATATGTCTAGAGTGTGTGATACCTACTGAGTGATCATTGATCTACTCACCAAGTCGTCCCACTTCTTTGATGTGCGAGAGAAGGGTTTAGTAGACATATTGGGACGTGTCTACATTTAGAAGATTGTGTGACTTCATGGGGTGTCTTATGAAATTGCATCAGACCATGACTCAATCATTATGTCATGGTTTTTTAAATTATTGTAAGAGGAATTTGGGACACAGCTTTTCTTGAGCACATATTTTCACCCACAGGTAGATGGTGAGACTAAGCATACCATCCAAGCCATGGGGGACATTCTTCATGCATGATTCTTATATTTTTGTCATATTTTGGAGGACAACCTATCATTGGTGGAGTTTTAGTACAATAATAGCTATCACTCCACCATTTGGATGGCCTTTTTGAGGTGTTGTATGGATGAACACACAGATCACCCTTGTGCTGGACAAATCTTGGAGAGCCAAGAATCATGGTACCAGAGATGTTAAAGGCAAGCACTATTAAGGTGCAGGTCATCCATGAGATGATGAAGACTGCACATAGTAAAAAAACACTAATGCGAATAGGTGACAGAGACCACTGGAGTCCTAGGAGGGGGGACACGTATTCTTTCAAGTCTCCCCATGATAGGGACTACAGAGATATGGATGAGGAGGAAAACTCTAACCAGGGTTTATTGGAGTATTCATGATACATCAATGGATTGGTAAGGAGACACCCTACTTGGAACATCCACCATAGTTAATGAGGGAGAATGATGTCTTCTATGTATCCATGCTAAGAAGATAAGTACATGACCCATCTCACGTCATCGACCATGGAAAGATGGAGATTGAGTATGTGGTGACTATTGCACAGTACTCGATGGAGATTGGGGATCAACAAGAGATGATCCTTCGTGGGCAGTCGATTCCTGTAGTTCTCATTATGTGGTTCCATGGGAATATCATGGAGAGCACGTTGGTGCAAAAAGCTTATATGTGTGCCCAGTACCAATATTTTTTTTGTGTATCATTTTTTGGATTTTGTGGAAAAAATAGCAAAAGTGGGGAGAATGTAAAGTCCTTGAAAATTCCATGTTATTTTTTTAATTATTTTGGATTACTATGAGTCTTCTAAAATTGATGGTGCATGATTATTAGGCCACATCTTCCTAGAATAACTTTCATATCTTTTGTTAAGTTACATCTACTAAACGCACAGTCAACATTTTCTAATGTTTGAACAAGTGGTTAGATTAAAAACCGGTGGGTACCGTTGATTCCACAGTACCGGGATTCTCCTAGGGGATGATTCACATAGACCTAAGTAGGTGAGGAGAAAATGTAAAATTTTGGGCTTTATAGAAAAATAATAAAATAACATAACAAGTTATTTTATTTCTTTTTCTGCAGTGGATGAGCAGCAGTGGTGGGGACCAGTTACTTGTCAACAAAATTAATATCCTGACACTCCTTTATTTGTAATCAGACCATTGGGGATATAAGAGTTTCATTAATTAAATGAACATGATTAATTCCTCAGTGTGTTACTCTCCTTTTACCTATATATTTAAATAGATATTTGAGTGGGGTTTTGGCCTAACATCATCAAGAAGGGAAAATCTAGAGAAGTACTATGGAAAAATCCACCGACAGAGGATGGAAGCACATGAGTTGATGATCTAATATCGTTGAACATCGGCAATTCCATCCACTGTGGATGATACTCCCACCACAGCCACGACACCTCCAATGGAATTAGAGGTAGGGGTTTATTTCTTTTATAAAGATTATCATTTTTATAAATTATTCCCCCTCTTATTATGTCAATGCGGATGATGCGGGCCAAAAGAATAATGCATGGACTCTCCGCCACTTTTTTTATCATCAGTTTATTTGGGGATTGTTTTACCAATGTGCCGGAAAGGCAGATAAAGGGGTCACATAGTGACGGGGATGAACTGAGAAGCCTGTAGGCACATACTACACCATGAAAGGACCAATAGAGCATTTCCGATGGACTGCAAAAATAATTGTTGGCACGCCATGCCAGTGGCTACTATCAGTGGCTAGAGGAGGCCTGTGGCAACTGGCTATAGGCAGTGGAAAGGCGGCATGTCGTCACGTGCTGCGTTGACCAATGGAGTCCGCCGCAAGATAGTTGCGTGGTGGAAGGGAAACACCAGTAGGTGACACTTGTGGCAGCAGTCGTGACATGCAGGTTGCATTAAGAGGCACACGACATGACGTCACGTCACACCGCATCGGTTGGGGATTGGTCGACTAGTCAGGCCGACTGCTGCACACGGTGGGGAAGTTCCCCACTGGCCGAACGAAATGGCCCTGTGTTTGCGGGGATAACAACAGATGTGGTACCCCTTTAGAAACATAATACCAAAAGCGAGCCACCAGAACGGGTCAGACCCGCGCCCCAGCGGGCCGAGCCCCACCCGGCGGGCCACGCCAACTGCTGCATGGGATCGAAGACCATTCGGGCCACCACTATGTTCCAGACACTATGAAGCGGGGCATCCATTAATGGACCAGACCCGGGTGGGTCAGGTAGACCTCCTGACCTATTGCGTCGAGCCGACCTGACCGAGTCACACCGTTCCCAGAACTAACCGGCCGCTGAATATAGAAACACAAATAACTGAAGAACCAGGTGTCTATATTACATGGAATTAGTGGAGTTATATCCCCTTCTAGGAAGAGATACCTTTTGAATATTCCAGCATGCCTGATCATGCTGGGAAGGACTGAGGTGCGATCACCGCCCTTTCCATGAAAATGGGGTGTAACTAACAAACCGGGCGTCTGATCATTGTTTTGTCATAGGAACAAGGACCCTTGTGACAAGGAAGTCCTTTTAGAGATACTCTATGTGAATTTTGTTGGATTTTGACGTTCAAACTGGGTTAGATCAGACTTGAATCCAACAAGGACCTTTTTACAAAAGTTCCCATACCGCACAGACCGAGAATCTGATCGATGCGTCGTTTGTCACGTTGGGACCCCTTTGACAGGGAATTACCATGTGTATACTTATTGTGTGACTTCATACTAGTTGAAATATTAATGAAATATTGAGGATTACAATCTTTTGGATATCAGACGTTCTTCATGCAGGAATCCAGTGGCTAGTTGTGACATGAAGAATAAGAGCAACCAATGCGGGTTAGCATCAGAAACTCAAGAGTGGGATAATCTAGCTGTACTAATAATCATAACTATCTTTTTAACAATGAACAATATAGGCTAGTACAAAAAACCATTACAGGTCAGCACCAATGGAAAATATGGGTCAACATCAAGCGACCAATAAGGGTTAGCACCAGCGACCAAGAGGGGTTAGCTTGTAGCGACCAATACGGGTTAGCATACAGTGACCATACGAGTCAGCAGTGGAGTTACTACGCATAAGATGATATAGATTTATGACTAATAATCCATATCCTAATATCCTTGAGGTTATATTGTTATGGTGAGCTGTCTCTTTTTCATTTTGATTCATGATTTGGATCATTATTTTGATATTACCTTGGTGTTATTTTCATGTGCTTTTTTCCTTTATGGATTACTAAGAGATCATTGGGGGTCTCATGGTCCCCTACTGAGTTGATATACTAACCCCTGCATGGAATCCACCCGCATGTGTGTGTATGGTGCCGACTACTGACACTTCGAGTAAGACATTGGAGGTTCAGGTCTTGGTAGAGCTTGGTGCGATGGGAGCAGTCAAGATTCTCTTCTTCAACTTCAAACATATAGCTACTACCATAATTGTAGAGCACCAGGGCAGATGCTGTAACTATTTACCTCCATTTTAGTTTCTAGGGCTTTTATTCTGGCCCACTGTTTTCAGTTTATAGTTGGACTGATGGATGTACTTTACTCAAGTGGTTGTACGTTAATTTTGTTGGTTGTTTATTCTAGTTGCCATTTTTGAGTGTGTACAAATCTCTAATGAAATGCCCTACCTATTTAGTAAAAGGATTCAGGTTCTAGTCACCATCCCCTGGCATATGGAAGGTGGTATTGGGGTAGAAATGTTCGTGCCCCATGGGACGGGTTGTGACCTAAATACTCAATCAATTGTAGTGGTAGATATAGGGTATCATTAAAATACTAACATTCAATAATTTTTTTTTGAAAAATTAATTTTATTTTTCTAATTCATATGCTTTTAATTATAGTAATACGTATTTTAGACATTATTCTTAAATAATTTATTTTTCAACTAATATTGACATGTAAATATTTTAACTCATAATTTTATTATCCTTTTTAGTACTTACAATGTCACATTGAAATTTTTTTTATATTAAAAATATACTTATTTTCATTTAGATTTATAATAATCCAATTATGGTTTTTGAAATTAATTTTATCTTTCATTTTTTTATAAAATCATTTTATACTTAATATGGTTGTGGTTTTCATTCCATTGTAGCCTTTTCTGGTTATTTTCTAAATTAAAGACACAAATATATATTTAATAATTTTTTGGAAAACTAAATTCCTATAATTTATTATGTGTTCCAAATATAGTAAATATATTAGTTTTGTTATTTTTAAATATAAATTGTATCCTTAATAATGGTATACCATGTAAAAGAGTAAATAATGTGATTTTAGAAAAAAAAATATAATGAAGAGGACTATAAAATTACCCTAATGGATGAATTAAATTTATTGGATGAGATAATTTCATCCCTATTAATTATATATTTAGTTATATAGCCATATTTTTATATTCATATTTGATTTTTTCTTTTATGATATGTTATGTAATGAAAAGTAAAAAATTCAACACTTTTTATATTAGTAATATTTTTCTAATGTAGTTAAATAGAATAAAATTTTAATTTAAAATAGTCAAAGTAAATATAATAGATTTAACTTCACCATGTTAATTTAATTTTAATTTATAGTGATGATATAATTACCTTAAATTCTTTTACAACACTAATTTAGATAATAAATCAATTAATGGAATAGTTGATTATACAATACAGAAATTATTAAAATAATTGTAACATGATATAAATAATGTCATCTAATAATTTTAAAAATTAAGATGAAATGTCAAGGATTTAATATAATAGTTTTTGTGAATATTACTCATTTTCTAGATGTTAATAAATTCAATGTAATGAATAGTTCTATATATTTTCTTTAATAGTATTTTATCAATATAATATATATTTATTTATTTACAGATCATAAAAATACATTCATCATTTATATGGATGTAATATGTTTTAATATATAATACATAGTAAATTTTCCAGTCACATTTACAATTATTGAATCATTATTAACCCTCTATGATTAATATTCATGTTACAACAATTATGGTAAATAATAATTAATGAAGTGGTTTATAAAAATACTAGGATTAAAATTATTTCATAATTTTTATAAATTTCCCTGGATGTTACTATTTTAACCCTATTGGATGTTTTATAGAATTCATGACCTTTTGGAAGAATCTGGCTTTATTTTTGACTTATTATATTTTAATTATCCGAGGATATTCCAAAAAGGTCATCTAACCTCAATTATAAATGGGCACCTCATCCATCATTTTATTACACCACATTGATCCATATAGAAGAAAACCCTGAAAATTTTAATATTCATATTAATTATATATGTTTTAGTGGTTCTTATATACATAAACTACCATCCTTAAAGTCAATATAGACTGATATTAAAGATGTTTCATGAAGAATATAAAATAATATTGCATGGCCTCTTTAAATTTTCTTTTCTTTTTATTCCCTACTCAATCTATAAAATATATAATGTCACCAACCATGTTGGGGTTTGATGAAACTCGAAATTCTACTCAACTTGAGACATTACAGGAAGGGAAATACTAATCCCCTTGAACATAAAACTACTGAAAGTCATCAATGAAATCACAATCTATTAAATTTTTCCCAAAAAATAGGTTCAATATATAAACATAACATACCAAAGAGACAATAATAAATGAATCTCAATAAATATATAATATTGGTTGATAAAAAAAGGATTACCAAAAAAATTAAATATAAAACTGACACCACAGTAAATGACAAGATCTTCACGTAACTTCTGGTTCCGCACCAACCACAAGGACTAGCTTCCAAAAAATAAAATAGACGAACCAAATATATTATCATGAAAGAAACTCGTGTTTACCGATGTTGAGTGCCACATTTAGGGTGTGATATTAATACAATTCGTAGGTAATCACATAATTGTTTATGAATTTACATTCCAAAAAAATCATCAAAAATTATTTTGAAGACATTTATGAAATTTGTTTATTAATTATTTCATGGAAATATTCAATGTTTTCCCAAAAATTCAATTTTATAGTGAACACACACTACATTCCTTTTAAAAAAAGGATTCCCTTTACACAACCAAGTTCAAAACAAAATCTATGTGAAATCCATTGAAAATAATAAAAATGTGTGAGGGGTATATAGATAGTTGAGGAAACCAAATAACTATGTACAATTACCAATTCCGATCAATAATATTAATATTATATAAATCTAACATACATATAGTAGATAATGATCATTTCCTTAGAAAATATAGAGTATATCCAAGAAAATACTCAGTTCAAACTCACCTACTAGAATATGGTGTAGCTCTATAGACAATAACCAATTATTCTCTCTAAACTAAATTATCTAGTGTCGTGTCCATCTAGGAGATGAAGTAAATATAGAGGTGTAGAACCCATATAATTGGGGGAAATAATCAACCATCACTCAAACACTTAAAGGATTCCCATGAATCTTATGATAGTTATAGTAATAATAATGATTCCTAGTATGTGCAAAGGTCCTCAATTGTGTGGTCCATACAAATTTTATTTCCAAAATGTAAACATTATACCACCTATTTGATCCCCTCTCTCACATTGGGCATCCTCTATAGATGATCCGAACTCACTTTTTTAGACAAATTCAAATTCCAACCAGACCATCACTTCATTTAATTTTATAAACCACTGTTAAATAAACATTTTAAAATACCAATCGGGCCTCATGATACCCCATATTTTATTCCACTTTCATAACTGTCCAATACACCCCTCCGGCCCTTGTGTAACATAATTTCCAAATAAAATCATAAATAAAAAATTTCCAATCAGGAATTCTCATTACTTCTTATCAAAAGAAATTTTGAATTAAAATATAAACTACCACTTCCCTGAAAGCAATCTCAAACATGCATTTACATTTCATGTCCAAAATTCATTCGAAGCCAATTCGAAATAATTCAAAATTAAAAGTTTTTTGAAACATGATTATATCTCATGTTAGAAACCATTCATCATCAAAAAATGACAAACATTCCATGATGTAAATATCAAATATGATATCACATTAAATAATTCTTAAAGAACCAAATCCTTTTGAAATCACTTGTCACCCAAATTCACATTTAATAAAATCCATTTGAAAAAAAAGATGAAATAACACATGAAGTCCATATTTACAAGGGAATATCCCCATTTAAAATTCATACACACATTGAATCCATTTTAAATCACATTTCACGCCCCCATTAGAAATTGAAAACATATTTCAGGTGCACAATAAATAATTTCATGTGGCACGAAAAAAAAATTAATTCGATAAATGGAATCACCCACATTTGAATATGTGAACATAATTAAAAACAATTCTTACATTTCGCAAATTCTATTGAACACATTTATCAATATACAATAAATATTAAACCTTGAAACCATAAAAATTTATCTTAGAAAACCATCATAAAATTCATAATCACTAAAATCACATTAAAAACACATTTCTAATGTAGCATTAATTGCTTTTAAATTGAAACAAAAAAACACTACACTACACATTTAGCACCAGACCAACAATCCAATAATGTTGTAAATATATAACCATGAAAATTAACCACTAAAAGGACCTAATTTAACTTAAAAACATAATTGGAATTTTATCGAACACCTTTAATCTATTTAATTTATGAATTAATCATATGACCATTTGAAATCCCATTTCATACCCATATTATATAAATGAAATACCTAAATAATTTATTCAAGAACATAATGACCTAGAAAATGACATTTATAACTATCAAGGAATGATCAAGCATCATATGGAATGTGCCGAAATGGAAATGGGGGAAACACATACCTCAATAATGTGATAACACAACCAAACATCATGTGGAGAATGAAAAAAGATATGAAATAAAATAGAACACCTAATATTCCATAAATCAAGCCATAAGTCAATCCTCAATAATATAGTTTTTCCATGTTGGAAATCAAAAAAAGTGAAACCCTAAAACATAGAGAAAAGTGGAGTAAGATTAGTACAATGGTAAAAAATAACATGAATTGATCTTATAATCCTTTATGAGGATTCAAAAATTTAGTGGTATAAAGGGATAGGGGACTTATAGATCCATTTTCATCACCTATGAAATATATGGGGTAAAACCATGAATGGATATAAAATAAAAAATTGTAATGCTTGTAATTTTTCTTTTCTAATTATCTGGGTAAGCCACATGGTTTTGATGCACTATTTAGAAAATGGTATTCAAATTTTCACTATATAATAGACAATAGGGGAACCCCATATGGTCTGGATACATGGTTTCCCAAATAGTTTTTCAACCATGTAATAAGCCACTATCTGATTGCAGAACCATACCACATTCCATTCACACACTTTCCCTTACAAAGAATAGGCTTTTCACCATTCCCCATGCACCAAAAATAATAATGAAAATTACAAGGCAGAAGAAATGTGTTTTCCCTAAACATGCACAACCCATGTGGCACATTTTCTTATCCCAAAATATCCACATTTAAAAAAACTCAAAATTCGATACTACGACTCACCATGAACCTCCACTAGAATATCCAAAGTCATGGAATGAATAAAATAAATGAATTCACAATGTCTGGGTGTGACATTTAATAAATTTCATCATCACTATCCTAAATTTTCTATAATATCAGCATGATTTTTACATATCTATTATATCTAATATTTTCCATTATAAATGATGTGATTGTATAACTCATTCATAGAGACAACAATCCATATCATTATAATATTATAATTCATTTATAACCACTATAATAATGGATAGGTATTATGATGAGATTAATGTTTATATAAGATATTTTTGACATTATTATAGTCATTTAGTTATTATATAACATGTAAATTCATTCCTTCCAAACAGTTGGAAATGATAATGTTAATCATCAAAAAATGTGTGCTTCAACATCCATGAAATGATATGATTTAGTTTAATCTATATTTTATGTTGTTGTTATTGGGGATAAATTTAATGAATATATTTTTGATATATATTATATAATAATGAGCATGGAATGGTTAATTTATTAGTTAGATTACTTTTATTTGATTTATGGGAAAATGAAAAAAAGTCATGCATACATATGACTTATTGTCTACATGAATTAATAAATTAATTTTTATAAATATATATATATGATTTATGGATTTCAACAATTATGTGTAAAATTAATATATATGAAATTTATATAATTTATAATAATCTAGATGTGACAAAATAATGATAACATTGTAATGACAAGAAAAATTGAACTTAAATACTCATAATAAGTGACTTCGTTTACAACCATAAATATGAATTTACTCATAAAATAAGTATTAAAATTTTATAAAATTATCATTTATGATATAATAATTAATAAAATTTCACTTTTATGTATTTATAATATATTTAAATTCATTCTATAAAAGTTTAGCGTGCTTTCAGTATAGTGACAACTCGATATAAGGGATTTTCTTCTGACTATAGTTTTTATACGACACATTACATATATATAAGTTGTTTATTTTGTGTGGATTACATACATTCCCTGAATTAATTTTATATTTCTTTTAATGACTTTTTTGAAATTAATATATCTAAAAAAATTATTTCATTAATGGTGAAAATGGTTCAAATGAAAAAATATAAGTAATGGTCTTATTTAACAATATCATCAATATTTTGGATTTTTTTATATTTAAATCGCTATTTTGGGTTAAATATCATCCATATCAATATATTAAAATAATAATAATTAATTTTATTTAAATTCATATTATATTAATTATATTCTATTTAACATTTTCTGAATTTATAATAAATTCATTGGATTGAATCATATCATCATTATCCTAATGTGGAAGTTTTTATCTATTTCTTAAAATATAAAGACTAATATTTTTGCATATACAAAATTAATAATATTTCATATTCTTTATGAATATCATTTTCATTTAATCATCAATGACATGGTTATAATGTCATTTTCAAGGAAAATTTATTCAATTATAATTATGTTGTTTCTTTATTTAACGCCCCGACCCCAGCTACCCAGAGTCGGTGCATTATTACATAACATTGGCATGATCACAAGAAAGATCAAATCTCGAAAGACCGATTGGTTTAGTAGCCTTGGAAACACTAGATATATTCATAGGTTTTACATTACATCATAAAATAAAAAACTACTACAACAACATAAAGTCTCCATAATCCACACTCATATCCCCACATAATATCCCTGCAGGTCATTCATAATTTACTTCTTCACTTCCTGGGAAAAATAAAACATATAAAAGGGGTGAGCTCAAATGCCCAGTAAGGATAACAAAATAGCGGAAACTTTCATAAATAAGAATAAACTTTTAAGGAAATGTATAACTAAAACAAAAGCCTTTCAAACATGAACTTTCAACATGGTATGGCATAAATAAAATGAAATAATGCCATTTACTTATTCACATGGATATTCTACTAATCGAATAATCACATGCAAAAATCAATAACCACTTTCATAATGTTGGAATGCATAATGCCAGACTATCATAACCACATAGCCAAGGCCTCGTGCCAAGACTACAAATAAGATTTTGTCAAGGCCTTGTGCCAAGACACTAGTCTGTCTCATGAGACCTACCGATGCATCGAGGAGCTATAGCGGGCTCCACCCATCACTTATTAAGTCCAATGCATTCCCATATGAAAAGGTTTAAACATAACATAAACATTCGTATTAAAACTAGCATACGAAATGTCAATAATTTCACCATAAACTATGAATGGTATAAAAATAGCACATCCATAGTCAAACATATCACAAAACCTTCAATACAATATAGAAGTTTTGTATCATAATAAATCAACTTCAAATAATCTTAAAATCCATCAAAGGATGTTGACGTAGATGAAATCAAAATTCTTTTTAAAGAAATATCTCCTTTTATTTTGAAATCATTTAAGATCCATATAAAATAAAACATTTTCTTTGAAAATATTCTTATAATATTGTAAGGAAAGCTTTGAAGATTTTATAATGGCGTAAAATAACCGCACCCGCCGTATAAGTTAAAAAAAACATTCTTACCTCAATTCTGTCGAAAAGGTTAAAAAGGACCTTGTTTTGAAAACGACGGAAAGATTCCTTTATAAACCTCTTATAAAAAGTCAAAAAAGGGTATAAATGACTTTAACCCATATTCTTGTAAATAGTAAAAATGTTTTGAAATACATTTTTAAGAAACATGGATGTGGATGATAAAGATATCCCAGTAGATTATTACGTATAAACAACCACGGATAATGAAGAGATTGTGAAATAACCCTTACCTTGTACTTTTCCTTTGTTGGGGTAGGTTAACCTCCTGTATAATAGTGAAATAATTGTTACTAAATTATAAAAGAATCATATACATTAATATGATATCATATATGATCTTTTAATATTGATTTGATAATAATATCTTAGTATTATCGCCGTTTCGGGTGTTAACTTACTCATTTTATTTATATGTTTTGTTACATAAGTCATGTTTTTTGTATCTTATTCATATCCAGAATGATATCAATTCCTTAAACATCATTTTTAAATCATTAAATGATAATTATACTTGAATGGATACGATGGAGAATGAATCGCATCGCGTTCGTGGAGACGGTAGTCCGTACGTACGCACAAACGCTATTTCCATTTAATTTTTATTTTAAAAGAATCGAATCCAAATGATACATAGGTATATTACTATTCCAGTATAATATAATATTTTATATATGTTACTTAAGTTCATTAACACCATCCTTTATACGTTCCATGTGTGGTATGAACGAGTCATATCATTTTAAGGGGGCGGTAGTCCACACTTCCTCAAATGAAATTATCGTATGTATATACAACATGAAACGAATAATGGTATGAAATAAAATGGAATTACAGAAGCTTATATATAAAATATATATCATTAATATCATATTTAATTACAGTGCCATCATAATGGCCACCATGAGAGGCGGTAAGATGTATTTGAACAATCATCGTTTCGTGAGGCGTTAGTTTGCCATCCACAGAAACATTATGTTCATCATCCATTAGATGGAGTTGTGTGTATGTGTAGTTTGAATCCTTATTATAACAACATCCTAGTATATTGAGGATACTGGTGTTGTTACAAAAGAAAGGAAATAAAAAGAGTTTGGGGGTTGAAGAAGCAAAATAAATGAAAATAATTTAAGAGAAATCGTTACCTTTAATTTAGGTAACTCACTTTGGTTGGAACCAAAGGACTTGTTGAAATGCTTTCTGCATAATGGGAAGCTTCAAGGAGGAGGAGAGGGATGTGGGGAGCTTAGTTGGGCAGAGTTTGGATGAGCCAAGTGGCTTGAGAGGTGTGAGGAATGAGTAGAAGTGGTCTCCTTTTATAAGGGAGAGGAGGGGCTCTTTAGGAAAGAGTGAAAGTATTACTTTATAATATAATTATATTCGGTTTATAATGGTCCAAAAATCATTGAGGTCGAAGATAAGATGACTCATATTCTAAATAACATCAACCAATAAGAATTGGACAGGTTTTAGATAATATTTTAATCATTATAATATTATTTATTTCAATGATTTATTAATGAGGTAAACATTGCATCATTATTGTGTCATTAATAATTTAACTTATTTGATGTCTAAAAATTATAAATAAAATATAATCATGTAGGAAATCTTTTTATCTTTCTAATGAATATTTATAATCGAAAATCCAACATGTATAACCCTATGTAAAAATTGTTCTTCTAAAAGATGTAAGCTTATGCCATTTTTATTTTTATTTTTACTTTATTAATATAATGTGTCCCTACCACATACAAGTGGCTCCAAGGGGTCCCCAAATTGACCCAAGGATGCCCATGGTCGGGTATGTGTCCACCAATAAGGTTAGGACACGTTTTAGGGTAATTTTGTATTATTATAATATTATTTTTTAACCCTTATTTACCGGATTTACCCTTTAACCATGGTAAATAAAATATTTACCACAGTAACTATTCAAAATGTCTAAAAATAAAAGTTACCTATTTACACAATTTTAACATCCTGATTCCAAATATGGAATCCATTTTTCTAAATTCAAAACACAGAAGTGGCAGAAATTAATTTAAAATTAATTCCCGCTGTCAAAACAAAAAGCGTGTTTTTAAGAGATAATAACTATAAAAAGATTGACACTTGTTTATGTTCGGTTTAATTGTAAAATTATGTCCAATGACCAACATTATATTAAATGGTAAAAATATATTCTAAATATACTTTAAAACCACTCAAATTCATAATTTATCACTATTAATTATTTTGATTAAAAAAGTTGTTTTTAATTAAAACTTAGTAATTTTCACTATTCATCAAAATATGAAAGTTATCCGAAATGTACCAAAATATCACCTTAGGCTAAATTCGATATTCCGAATCCAAAAATGAAGTCCATTTTCAAATATAAAATATATATAATTTCAAAAAGTAGGTATTACTATTCATAACGGCTAGTTTGATTAGTTATGGTGTGTTAGAACTCGGTGTTGCGTACAACACACACTATCACATTATTCAAAGAGAAGCGTACCGTAGAAGCTTGGGATGTTTCATTTTAAATTTTTGATGTCCCCATTTAGTCAAAAAGTTTAAAATATAGTATTTAAAAAGGGTTCACTATTAAAGTTGATAAATGTGCAATACTGAAAATGAATTTGTTCTTGCATTATATCTAAGAAACTCATAATATGGATTCTAAAATTATAAGGATTATATAAACATTAAAATTTATCTAATACTATTCATAACCTCTTTTGAACGGCTTGTTTGGTAAGTCATGGTGTGCTTGAACTTGGTGTTGCATGTAGTGAAAGTTATTGAATTATTTTGAAGTAGTAACACACTAGGAAATCTTGGGGTGTTACATTCTCCCCTCCTTCAATAAATTGCGTCCTCACAATTTGAAATTGTTCTTCGAAAATAAAACGTTGAAAATAGAAAATATATTTGTGGGAAAACCCACATCGGAAATTGGGTTACTAAAATTTAGTATTAATATGAGGAAAAGAGAAATCAAAGGGTCACCACCAAATTATGATCTCGATTAGGAGAACATTGGTGGCAATTAGAGACATATAATTGGAGGAAAAACGTAAATATTTATAGGTAGTGATTGAGGTCATAAATCACAAACAAGTATAAAATTGAGGTCCTTAAATTCATCAATCTATGATGATTTGAAATACCATCGGTTCAAAAAAACATAGGGTATTAGGATAACACATTTTTGACGTTTCAAAATATCCTAGTTGAAATCCCACATCGATAAATTAATTAATGAGGCCTCTATTTAAAATAAAGAGTCGAAAGTATGAAGATTATCGAAAATAACACATACTAGGGTTCCATGTAGGAAAATATGGATATGGAAGAAAAATCTAACCATCAATTATCTGATGGAGAGTGGTAGAGAACATGGCTATAAAAGGCCAACAATCCCAAAGCCATAAACTAGTGATGATTTAAGGTACCATCTAGGAAAACATTTTTGTTCAAAGTTTATTTTCTTAATATTGAGGAATTTATTTATGAGATTGGATAAGATCATAAGGAGATATACTTACTTTATAATTAGAGTTTTATCCATTAATAAATTTCTACCACAAACTCATCTTTCACTCTAAAAGATAATAGAATGTAAAAAAATTCTATTTACACTATTCGTATAGGGTTCCAAAATAAACGAATTTATAATTCATCTACATGATCTTTTAATAAAAACTAAATTATTTAATCCAGGACATCTCATGGTCCAGTGGTAGGTGATACACCCTTGTCGCCCTTCGGTTGCGGGTTCAAGTCTCGCAGCCTTGCCAGACGCGACGGGTTGCCGCCCGACCTCTAGGTTGTCCTTTTATGGTAATCCAAAATAATCCAAACTAGAACTATCCAAAATACTTCTGTCCAAACTCACAGTCCAACATTTATAAGGAAGGTAAACATAATATAGATCCTTTTTACCCCGTAATAGCATATGAATACCTTCATCTTGTATTCTTTTAATAAACTGAAACATCTTGAATTACCATATTCCTTATTGATTACATTCATGCTCCCCTATTCCATATAGAATGCTGGATATACTTCATCAATCCAAAAATGTTTTAAACCCCAAAAAAAATTATGGAATATACAAATCATTAATCAGTTTCAAGGTAGTCAAGAATATCCAACATAATTTATCCAAATCAATCATGTATTATTCTAAAATCACAAACTCGGTATCAGAACCATATTATGGTTTATCTTTCTCTCAACCATATATTTTCCAAAAATTTATCCTGCTATTGAGTCACTTTTCTTTGTTCCACACAATCTCAAGTCCTTAATGAAATAGTACTGCAGTACAATCCTTATATACTCCATAATTATTATAACAAGTACATTGTTGATACAACACTCAATTGACATAATCAACATAAGAAGTCTAATCATTCCTCTTCATCTGTGGTAGTATCATAACTTGATTATTATCCAATAGCATCATTTGCGGCATAGTCTGATGACTGGGGCATAGGTTCGCGTAGTGTCCAAACTCATTGCAAATGAAGCATTGTACATTTGAAACCATTTTCTCACCCTTGCAGTCACGTACTTTGTGCCCTTTTCCTCCACACTTATAACAAACTCACATTCCTTTCAGGCAAGTTCCAGGGTGTTTCTTCCCACAGTTACCACATATGGGAAAATTCTTCTTTTCCCTCTTCCCTTTATCCATTTTTCTCTCTTCCATCCTTTTCTTCTCTTGCTTCCCTTCAAAGCCATAGGACTCAGTAAACTCTTTACTTATCTTATCAACACATGATATTATTTCTTCATATGATGATAATACATGGGAGACTATTTCTCTTATCAATTCTAGCTTAAGACCCTGAAAGATATGATCCTTCCTTCTCTTTAGATCATGTGCATTTCTGGAGTTCTCATTCCTTCTACTGGGCGCCATTTCTAAACAATGGCATAAACTAGATCAGTTTATGAATCAAAATACATAATCCCATACTTATAAAACTCTTAACATAAATTGAACTATTTATGGATATAGTCCATAATCATAAAAATGTTTTCTTTGAGGAAGTATATACTCATAAACCCTTCATAATGATTTGTAAAGAAAATGAGAGTTATCCTAAGCATATCCCCCGGGAGTGTCGTAACCAAGAGTGCAGCAAGGCCCGTTGTCGTGCACCAGTTCCCGTTCGAGTCTAGCTCAAAGCGGTGTTTTCGGGTTTTACCCCTAGGTACATCTGTGCCAGAGCCGCCTCTACCTGCTCGTATCCAGACAGGGATGTATTGCTCGGAAAACTCACAAAATCTCTACAATACCAAAATTCTAGGAAGTTCTTCTATACTAATCCTCAATGTTCATCTTAGGTCTACATGCTCTAATCAGAGTTTATCTAAATCTAGCTTCCAAGGTTTGTACTAAACTTCCTCTGATACCAACTGTAACGCCCCGACCCCAGCTACCAAGAGTCGGTGCATTATTACATAACATTGGCATGATCACAAGAAAGATCAAATCTCGAAAGACCGATTGGTTTAGTAGCCTTGGAAACACTAGATATATTCATAGGTTTTACATTACATCATAAAATAAAAAACTACTACAACAACATAAAGTCTCCATAATCCACACTCATATCCCCACATAATATCCCTGCAGGTCATTCATAATTTACTTCTTCACATCCTGGGAAAAATAAAACATATAAAAGGGGTGAGCTTAAATGCCCAGTAAGGATAACAAAATAGCGGAAACTTTCATAAATAAGAATAAACTTTTAAGGCAATGTATAACTAAAACAAAAGCCTTTCAAACATGAACTTTCAACATGGTATAGCATAAATTAAATGAAATAATTCCATTTACATATTCACATGGATATTCTACTAATCGAATAATCACATGCAAAAATCAATAACCACTTTCATAATGTTGGAATGCATAATGCCAGACTATCATAACCACATAGCCAAGGCCTCGTGCCAAGAATACAAATAATATTTTGTCAAGGCCTTGTGCCAAGACACTAGTTTGTATCATGAGACCTACCGATGCATCTAGGAGCTATAGCGGGCTCCACCCATCACTTATAAAGTCCAATGCATTCCCATACGAAAAGGTTTAAACATAACATAAACATTCGTATTAAAACTAGCATACGAAATGTCAATAATTTCACCATAAACTATGAATGGTATAAAAATAGCACATCCATTGTCAAACATATCACAAAACCTTCAATACAATATAGAAGTTTTGTATCATAATAAATCAACTTCAAATAATCATAAAATCCATCAAAGGATGTTGACGTAGATGAAATCAAAATTCTTTTTAAAGAAATATCTCCTTTTATTTTGAAATCATTTAAGATCCATATAAAATAAAACATTTTCTTTGAAAATATTCTTATAAGCTTGTAAGGAAAGCTTTGAAGATTTTATAACGGCGTAAAATAACCGCACCCGCCGTATAAGTTAAAAAAACATTCTTACCTCAATTCTGTCGAAAAGGTTAAAAAGGACCTTGTTTTGAAAACGACGGAAAGATTCCTTTATAAAACTCTTATAAAAAGTCAAAAAAGGGTATAAATGACTTTAACCCATATTCTTGTAAATAGTAAAAATGTTTTGAAATACATTTTTAAGAAACATGTATGTGGATGATAAAGATATCCCAGTAGATTATTACGTATAAACAACCTCGGATAATGAAGAGATTGTGAAATAACCCTTACATTGTACTTTTCCTTTGTTGGGGTAGGTTAACCTCCTGTATAATAGTGAAATAATTATTACTAAATTATACAAGAATCATATACATTAATATGATATCATATATGATCTTTTAATATTGATTTGATAATAATATCTTAGTATTATCGTCGTTTCGGGTGTTAACTTACTCATTTTCTTTATATGTTTTGTTACATAAGTCATGTTTGTTGTATCTTATTCATATCCAGAATGATATCAAGTCCTTAAACATCATTTTTAAATCATTAAATGATAATTATACTTGAATGGATACGATGGAGAATGAATCTCATCGCGTTCGTGGAGACGGTAGTCCGTACGTACGCACGAACGCTATTTCCATTTAATTTTTATTTTAAAAGAATCGAATCCAAATGATACATAGGTATATTACTATTCCATTATAATATAATATTTTATATATGTTACTTAAGTTCATTAACACCATCCTTTATACGTTCCATGTGTGGTATGAACGAGTCATATCATTTTAAGGGGGCGGTAGTCCACACTTCCTCAAATGAAATTATCGTATGTATATACAACATGAAACGAATAATGGTATGAAATAAAATGGAATTACTGAAGCTTATATATAAAATATATATCATTAATATCATATTTAATTACAGTGACATCATAATGGCCACCATGAGAGGCGGTAAGATGTATTTGAACAATCATCGTTTCGTGAGGCGTTAGTTTGCCATCCACAGAATCATTATGTTCATCATCCATTAGATGGAGTTGTGTGTATGTGTAGTTTGAATCCTTATTATAACAACATCCTAGTATATTGAGGATACTGGTGTTGTTACAAAATAAAGGAAATAAAAAGATTTTGGGGGTTGAAGAAGCAAAATAAATGAAAATAATTTAAGAGAAATCGTTACCTTTAATTTAGGTAACTCACTTTGGTTGGAAGCAAAGGACTTGTTGAAATGCTTTCTGCCTAAGGGGAATCTTTAAGGAGTAGTAGAGGAATGTGGGGAGCTTAGTTGGGCAGAGTTTGGACGAGCCAAGTGGATTGAGAGGTGTGAGGAATGAGTAGAAGTGGTCTCCTTTTATAAGGGAGAGGAGGGGCTCTTTAGGAAAGAGTGAAAGTATTACTTTATAATATAATTATATTCGGTTTATAATGGTCCAAAAATCATTGAGGTCGAAGATAAGATGACTCATATTATAAATAACATCACCCAATAAGAATTGGACAGGTTTTAGATAATATTTTAATCATTATAATATTATTTATTTCAATGATTTATTAATGAGGTAAACATTGCATCATTATTGTGTCATTAATAATTTAACTTATTTGATGTCTAAAAATTATAAATAAAATATCATCATGTAGGAAATCTTTTTAGATTTCTAATGAATATTTATAATCGAAAATCCAACATGTATAACCCTAGGTAAAAATTGTTCTTCTAAAAGATGTAAGCTTATGCCATTTTTATTTTTATTTTAACTTTATTAATATAATGTGTCCCTACCACATACAAGTGGCTCCAAGGGGTCCCCAAATTGACCCAAGGATGCCCATGGTCGGGTATGTGTCCACCAATAAGGTTAGGACACGTTTTAGGGTAATTTTGTATTATTATAATATTATTTTTTAACCCTTATTTACCGGATTTACCCTTTAACCATGGTAAATAAAATATTTACCACAGTAACTATTCAAAATGTCTAAAAATAAAAGTTACCTATTTACACAATTTGAACATCCTGATTCAAAATATGGAATCCATTTTCCTAAATTCAAAACACAGAAGTGGCAGAAATTAATTTAAAATTAATTCCCGCTGTCAAAACAAAAAGCGTGTTTTTAAGAGATAATAACTATAAAAAGATTGACACTTGTTTATGTTTGGTTTAATTGTAAAATTATGTCCAATGACCAACATTATATTAAATGGTAAAAATATATTCTAAATATACTTTAAAACCACTCAAATTCATAATTTATCACTATTAATTATTTTGATTAAAAAAGTTGTTTTTAATTAAAACTTAGTAATTTTCACTATTCATCAAAATATGAAAGTTATCCGAAATGTACCAAAATTTCACCTTAGGCTAAATTCGATATTCCGAATCCAAAAATGAAGTCCATTTTCAAATATAAAATATATATAATTTCAAAAAGTAGGTATTACTATTCATAACGGCTAGTTTGATTAGTTATGGTGTGTTAGAACTCGGTGTTGCGTACAACACACGCTATCACATTATTCAAAGAGAAGCGTACCGTAGAAGCTTGGGATGTTTCATTTTAAATTTTTGATGTCCCCATTTAGTCAAAAAGTTTAAAATATAGTATTTAAAAAGGGTTCACTATTAAAGTTGATAAAAGTGCAATACTGAAAATGAATTTGTTCTTGCATTATATCTAAGAAACTCATAATATGGATTCTAAAATTATAAGGATTATATAAACATTAAAATTTATCTAATACTATTCATAACCTCTTTTGAACGGCTTGTTTGGTAAGTCATGGTGTGCTTGAACTTGGTGTTTCATGTAGTGAAAGTTATTGAATTATTTTGAAGAAGTAACACACTATGAAATCTTGGGGTGTTACATTTATAATAAGTCATCTAAATTGAAGAGGTTATTTTAATAATGAATTATTCAATGTGATCATTCAAATTAATTATCTATATATGATGACATTCATTGATGTAATATAGGATTTTCTAGGAATATAATTATTAAAGGAAATATCAAAATTATTTCACTTTATAGATTATGTATATGATGATAAGATGTTGATGAAACCTTCTCTATTTTCCAACATTTCTAATATGATGAAATGTTCATGTAATTTAATATTTTCATTAGTTTTTAAAAGTAAAATGGTTAGTGGTATTGTGGAAAATATATTTATGATTAGTTTCATGAAATGGGAGGGACATATAGTGTAATGAATCATAATTTTATTAATATAAATTCACACCCTATAATTATGACATATAATATATATCATGAACATCACATAATGATTCCAAAAAATAATAATATTCTTCTAACCGAAGAATAATATATTACTAAAATAATAAAACCAAAATAATTTAAAATATTATAGTGGTACAATAAAAAGAAAATTAGAAAATTAGAATAGGAAAATTTTTATCTTCTCGATTCGCTAGATTGATGCATTCATGAAAAAATCTATTCAAATAAAATATATTGTTAACAATAAAATATTCATTAGGATTATTAAATAATAAATAAATATAAAATATAATGTAATATAAGTGAATGATTAATGAAATATGGTGTATTTTTATGATGTTGTAAACCCTTATGACCAATGGAAACCATATCATTAGAATAGTAACCAGACCATTGAATAACAATGTAACCATTCAAAATAGTAACATGGTTGTTATAATATTATCCTCAATTTTTTATATAAATGATTTTGGAATATTAAAACTAAAAATTGGTTATGTTTTTTATAATGTTATAAGTATGAAATAATTTTAATAATGATGAATTAAATGTTGTTATTTTGGTAATATGCAAATATTTAAATAAAATTTTATAATTAATATAATTACTTATAAGAAAATATATTTTAATAAAATTTATTTATAAATTAATATTTCTTTCTTCATAATTATATGAAAATATAATGTGTCTTTAATTAGTTTTTAAAGTGTTTCAAAATAAAATGTAATATTAAAATCACAATTTATGGAACCAATGATGGGTTTAATTAAAAATTAAATTTCCTTAATTTAGAAATATATTTTCAAAAAATGGAGTATATTTTTGAAATATACAAATAATAAAATGGTTAGGATAAATTTTTGTGATTATTTATATAAAAGATAAATTTTTTTTAAAAGAGTGAAATAAATTTATTTACTATATATGCTAAATACATGATTTTTTGGGCCATGCTTAATGCATCGATGATGCCAGAAGAATTTTATAATTATATACATCATTAATTAATTTATTTAGTGATATTTATCAAACAGTATCGATGGGTTTTTACCAAAATAATCAACAAATTACTAAAATAGTTAAAAACACACATCTCTCCCACTATAAATACCACCCCTCACCAGCCATTCCCATCACACCATATATTATTTTTACCATGATAATATTATTCCTAATTACTCTCTCAAACCTTTTCCCCATGTCAAGGTGCTTCGAGTATATGGAAAATTCCAAAAAAAGTTCTTGAAGGAGGTTCTCAAAGGGATCATATGCAAGTTGTACACTCCTCCTTGATCATTTTATTTATTTTTTATTATTATAATCCTATCCCATTATATATATATGAATGAAAGTAAACTACAATATCATTTATAAACTATTATTTTAATGTTTTAATGGAATATCCATCGTTAATCCTATTATAAATCTAATTTTTTCTATAAATTAAATCATCACCCTTAAGGAGTCTATTCATCAACTTCATGGACAATGTGTTTTAGGTTTTCATTACAACTATAATGGTTGGTCAAAAAAAATTTATAATGGTTGAATTTTTTTTAAAATGTGTATTATAACATTTATAATGTTCTATAACTAATAAATAAACAATATAATTATTTTTCAATAAAATTGAGCTGAAGTGGCCTCTTCATTGAACCCAAAAAGAAGAATCAAACGGAGTGAAAAAGTAGAAATGAAATCAATAGGAAACACAACAGGGAAATATTAACAAGATATAGAGCATCTAATCAGGATGTGGTAAGGAAGGAACCCACTATTTACATGGGAGTGTCTCACCCCCCCCCCCTTCCAAAAAATGCATGGATCTATTCACCACCATCATCATTTGAAGGTGCATCCACAACATTGGAAGTAGTCGCAAATTGGGCGACTAAACATCTTTAATATTGGTATAAATGAACTCAAAAGAGTTTGATACCTTGAAATTACTTATATCCTTCTTAGTAGTAGTTTTTACTTCCTGTGTGGGCTTCATTCCATCATTCAGTGAACAATTTCCCATCCTCTCAAAATAATGTATGTCTGAGATATTTTCACCCTCTTCTTTGGTATTGGTATCTAGGGATACTTTACTAGAAAGGGCATCAGTGTGGACACCTGAAACATTGAGGGGATAGGGTTCAAAATCCAAATCATTCATTCCATTTACTCTAATATTATCACAGTTTATAGCTCTAACTTTTCTCTTAAACATCTCTGAACTCACATAAACTATCACCAACTTACCTTTACTTGAATTTGGAGCATACATATCATGCTTAGCCCTATCATTCGCAACTGATTATACTGAGAGTTCTATTTCTACCTGAAAATATTCCATGTCAAATTCATTTCTTTCACCATCCATTCCTATGAAAAGTGCATCTGTAAAAAAATTCTTTTATGGTTATTGAAAAAACCTCCAAAATAAGTAAATCAATTTTATTTACCAATTCCCTTATTGTATCATTATTATAACTGAAAAATTGTTATATGATACTATTAAAATTTGTGAAAGTTAATTAATTAAATTTATTTAAATTATAAATTTTTTGATAAATTTTAAGAGAACTTCAATAATTATATACAATGAAACTGGACCATGAAACCATGTACTGAACGCTCCCAACTCAATGAAATAAATCATTATAAAAATTCGAAATTTCTATTAAATAATATTAATTTTTTTATAAATACAATATATGTTAAAGATATTTGGAATTAACTAACAAATAGATCTCATTCTATTATCAATTATATTATGATCAAATGAAGAAAACATTCAAATATAAGGAATGGGATCTCTCGGATCCTCTATTTTTTGTTCCCATTATGATTTTTCTCACATTACACAAAATGTATTTCTTCATTCATCTAATGTAAATATTTTAATTATAGATATGTTTTACTAAGTTATGTTTTTAGGTAAATTCATCATTCTTTTATATGGAAATATATTTTTAAAACGTCCCCATTTCAATTACACTTGTTAGACATGCCCAATTAATGGGATCTTCCCAATTTAATACCCATTTTTGTACAAAACATCCAATAATATTTTCCAAAAAAGTCATATAAATTATATTAGTTAATTTATGAAAATACAAAAATAATTATCTATTTTTCTACATTATATGAACTATAAGATTTTCCTTAATACCACACTAAAGTGAAATGATTATAAAGATTCTTAAAAACCTTTATTACATGTTATCACATTAGTTGGACATCATTTTTCATGATATATGAATCTTATAAAAATAAATTTATTTATTAAATCGATTCATTCATTGAAAAAATTATTATATGAAAAATGGTTTTACCTTATGTCATAATTATGATACCCATTAATTACATTAGAAACCCATTTGTTTACTTATAATGTTTTATTGTTTGTGTAGAAACATTGTGCATGAGGATTCATGATTGGTTTTCCCAAACAGCTATTCAATGCATTGGATGATGTTTAGTGTCATGAAAATTCAATTATGGAATTATGGTGAAAACTAGGAAATTATAGAACATTGTCCAACATGTGATATATTATTGATAATTATCTTTAACTCATGTTTGTTTCATATTTTATGCAGCAACAACCTACCAATGTAACAATGATCATTTGATTAAATTTCATTTATATGCATCCTTATAATTAATCATGATTCATTTTTTATGTTATCATGTTCCTCCTTATAACTAATTTTTTATTCAATATTAATATGTTTATTCCTTTTTTATCCTTTTTAGCTCAACAATTGCTTCTATGTATTCCCCAGGTAATCCCCTATAATTATTGGAGATCAGATATATTTGTTAAATTATTTTATAGTTTAATAAATATATATCATATTTTAGATCAATGGTATTAGTTTTAAGATCTTTATCTTCCCAGAACAACTGAAATTATGATACTCAGTTTGTATTTGATAGTGAATTGTTCATAAAATCAAGTAATTATAAATGTAAAAGGCTTGGATTTATATAATTTTTTATCATATAATGGTCTAGATAAATTTAGATATTTATACTATAAAACATTACTAAAAACCTTTGGGATAAAATTATCTATATGAATAAAAAAGATTGAATCATAGGGAATTATATGTTATGTTATAACTTATATTTTCAATTTAATCCTTATATGTTCCAAGATAAAATTTATGATATTATTTAATAAGTAATTATGCCCCCTAATTGTTAATTTTTTCATAGATAATGAATTTAATTATAAAAACCATATTTAAAATCAATGTGATAGGAAATATTATTATTTCCATAATGAGATGATTAATATGATGGGAATTGGCGCTCAAAACATATTATGAGTATTGAATCAACTAAATGTTATTATTATTAATTACATGAGTCATGGTGAACGACCTCCTTCTTTGAATAAGGAGACTATTTTGGTCAAATCCACTATGGAACAAAAACATCAAAGATTATGTGGATCATTTATTCTAATTATTGTAAAATAATGGATTAACTCCATTTAAAAGATATTATATATCATTCAATGATTATAATATGATAATTTCATGTTTTTGGTTTATGGGTTTGGTGGGAATGCAAATCAATTCTGTAAAATATTAAAAATCACATTGAATATTGAGGAAATTCATTCTAGGAATTGGGTAGTTTAAAATAAAATAATTTTAACTAAATAATTTTCATTAAATCTAAATATTAAGAAGAAAATTGAGATCTTAAGACTGATGGAAAAGTATTATGGTTATATCATGATAGATGAAAAAATATAAATATTTTTGGTAAGATTCGCCTTTTTCTTTTTCTGGAACACTGAAATGAAGGTAGATCTCTTATTTAGTAGACTAGATCTGAGTCTACAAAAATTGTTGGTGATAAAATTCTTTGAAATATATGAGAACATAGTCTATTATTCCCTTAATGTTCATATATATTTTGGAGGCCCTCATTTTTCTCATGGTTATTAGGTTAAAAAGAGGAAATTAAATATTAATTTGGGATGATCAACTGATAAATTTGATGATGTAAAGAAAATAAAATACCCCACATATCAAACTTTTGAAGATAATTATCCTAGAAACTCAATTAATTAAATGGTGAGATGCTTAAAATGTGGAAGAGATTAGAATTTTGTTAATTACAATAAAATGGATATGAATCATCCCAATATTGAGGAATATAAAAGTATGTTTTAGAATATTACTTAGCCTATAGCATAGTGTATCAAATGAAAAGAAAATGGGAATTATGAAGGTTAATTCCCTAATCCAATGGATTTCATAGGAAATAAATAACAACAAACAATGGGGTTTCAATGAGGATATTTTTATATAACTACTATTAAGGTGTATCCCAAAATGATATGGTGTTAGGTAAAATTGTTATTCATTTAATAATAGAGTATATACCATTTTTATTCTTCTATACACATTGTTTTAAGTATTTCATGTTTTTTAGTTCTAATCATACACCTGCTCAAAATATGAATGTTTATATCCTTTTGATATCAGAAGATGGGTCAATTATTTCATCCATAATAAATATATCCACCTCAATAAATGTTTGAGGAATGATCCATCCAGCTAATATTTTCATAACACATCTACTGTAGTCTGATCCTATATTTATAATGGATTTGATATCATTATAGAAAGCCAATATCAATTTTGGGAAAGAGATATCTCTCTTCACAGCCCATTGAATACTCTATTTTTAGAAAAGTGCAAGGAAGACGATGAATAGCCTCGATAAAAATCATCTGAATTTTTTATATTATTGTATTATATAAAAGCATATCTTAATAAAAATAATGATACTTAAGAGAGGATCATGATCTAAGGAATACTCATACTTTGGGACAACTCTAATGTGTTCCATGAAGAAATTTCTCATAGTCCTCTAAACAGGGAGTCTATATTCTCAATTGATCTTACTTCTAGATATATTCTTATATCGAGGAAAACTTTTAATGGATACATTTTAGATGGATGAACTATTATGGTAGTCTCAAGATAATCGGTAAAAGGGTTTCAAATGACCATGTTCTACAACTTATGGTGTGACAATCCTCATTATCAATAATAAGGGTGGATCAATGCCCCTATTCATTGATTATAATGATCATAATATAATAATTATAAAGAATTAGTATCCCATTCCATGTATAATTTATTTTTTCATATTGATATGTGGGGTGAAAATATATTTCTTAGGTTAACCTTTAGTTAGGATGTCACCAATTAAAGGCGAGTACAGATGATATTCCCATGAATTATGTTTAGTAATTTTATTGACAATATTATTTCCTTGTGAATATATTTGGTCTCCTTAATTACCTAGAAATATTAATCAATAAAATAAATATATTCAATATATATTTCATCAGAAATAATTTGGTAATCTTTATAGATGATATATCGTTATACTCGAAAAGCAATGAAGAGCACGAGAACATTTTATTTATATGCTATTGATAATGAGAAGTGAGGAACAATATACAATTTATATTAAATGATATTTATAAATGGAGGAGGTATCTTTACTGGGGAATATTGTTAGATATAATGTAATATATGTGGACCCTTCCTATAAACTACAAATTGAAGAGTGTCCTAGTCCACCATGTAAAATAGAGATCTATAGATTTATTTTTATAAATGGGTTCACTGATGATTTGTGAAGAACATCATCAATTATACATCCAACTAACCAAGAAGACTCATAAAAATGTAATGTTTTTTGGACCATTGAATGTGAATACTACATTGAAGTGTTGAAAATTATATTTATCACTACCCTAGTAATTACACTTCTATCAAGTGGGGAACTATATATGCTATAAAAATATTCTTTATAGAATCTGTTAGGGTATTTAATGATATAAAATTTTAAAGGTATATAATTTGTCTCATGTAATTTGAATGTTCTTGAGATAAAATTTCCCAAACATGATAAAGTGTTGGTGTGAGTTACCATTAAATTGAAAATCATCTATCATTATCTCTTTGTGGAGAAGTGTGAGATATATACTAACTATATGACCATAAAATATATATTAATATCTAAACAAATCAATATGAACCATAGATATGTTAAGATCTCATCAGGGGTTATGGATTCTCAATCATCTACCATATTTTAATAGAAATTAATGTGTATGATTCTCTTTTTATAATATGACTATGACATTATCAATCATGAGAATCGAGAAGGATCCAATCTTATTATATTTGAAAATGATAAAATTTATAATTATTAAGGACAAAAAATAATTTATCCATACACATGTTATTTATAAAACATTCATCAAAGGTACAATAAGTGATTCTCAAAGATATGAATTATACAATTCGAAGAATGAGGAATGTATGAGAAATGAAAAATGTGGATATATCAATATTTTTGTGGAAAGAGTTTTAATATTTTAGTTACGAAAATGTGTACAATAAATAACTTTGTAAATAACGATATATTGAATTATTTTCATCGATAAACCTTCTATATTATCCCAAAGAGAAAAAATGTATCAATATCTTCGATTGCCCAACTGGTGGGAAATTTTGACACTGGAAATCACTGAATAAAAATCAAATCTCCTGGCATGTTAGAAAGTGAAATATAAATTGAATAGTTATAAGTGGATGTGGAAAACATTATACATACCATCATAGAACTGGGAAAATATCACCTTGGAATTTTTCACCATAAATAAAAAATACATAATGGGGAATCAATGATATATTATATATTGTTTATAGTCTTACAAAGCCACTCAGATTATCAGAAAATGAGAATAAATTTCAATTATCCAACATGAATAAATTTAAATCAAATAATATGTGAGTCATTATAAATTACAATTATTGATTGTATATTATTGAGATCCAATATTAACCACTATGTTTTGGAAGATCCTACATCATTCTCTAAACACTCAGTTAAACATTAGATCATCTTTTAATCCTAATATTGATGTTCAGTCTGAGAACACTATTTATACACTAGAATAAATGCATATATTAAATACTATGTACATAAAAGGTGGATGTGGATAAAATATTCTACTTGTAGATTTCACTTACAGTTATTATATCTATTAAGGCATCCAATTTTTCCATTTTTAGAAACCCAACATTCCAGAATGAATTTGGTGAACATAGCTACCTAGGAGCTGAAATGGTTTATGAAATCATAGAAATGATCAAATCCATTTAGTTTAACATCAAAGAATTACATAGACAACAAAATAAATGTTAATATAATCCGGCATTAGAATTTGAGTTTGTGGATTGTGAAGACATATTAATCTATATATAACTATGGAAGAGATCAATAGTATTTCCAAAAAAGGATGGTAATGTCCCAGTAAAATTAGACTCTTCGATATTGTTGATCATGATGAGGTTTTTTCCACCAAAAAATATTATCAATTACTATGTATCTATTGTATGATATATTACATGTATCCCAATTTTGAATGTAAATTCCAAATCCCAGACATGTAATAAATTCCTTGGGGGTACAACTGATAAATGATCACTCTAATAAGGGGTGGCCAATAATGATCTTGAACCATATAGATAATGATTTCTGCAAGAAGACTAATCACCTGGTCAATGTACTATGGAGGGACCATAAATATGAAGATATTACAAGGGATATAAAATCATTGATGAAGGATAATTTCCCTAATAAATTTTTACATTTTATGTATAATTAAATTTTCAGTGAAAAATTTCGTAAGAGGGAATAATATAATGGCCCCTTATTTTATGAGTGAAAATTCCCTTTCTTATAATTATTTTATATAGCATAAATCATCAACATCATATATAGAAACAAAAAATAATATTTTCATAAATTAATAATGATATACTAGTACGGAAATAAACTAATATTAATTTGAAATATTATTTGGGTAATGACTGTAAAATATGATTATAAGAATAGATAAATTATGATTTTCTCTATCAACTAGAATGAACAAAATCACAAAAAAATATAAATAAAAAAATTTAATTTTTCTTATAAAAATTTAATTTTGAAGATTAAATTATATATATATATATATATTTATGTATTTAAAAAATATATGTGACTGATGAATATAAAAAGATGTATATATTGGATATAGTAATCCCTTATGGAAATTTAAAATCTGATAGTTGGAGTAGCAACCTGGCCATTAAGATATTAACGTGACCATTATGAATAAAAATATGTTTTTTAAAATTGTTACCTTGCATTAGAAAAAGAAAATAAAATTTAGGTATCATATAAATGAGAATTTGTTATATTGATATATATTTATAAGTAATTTTTTTTTTAAAATGATACATTTAGTGTTGGTATTTTTGTAAGATTTAAATATTTATTTATAATTTTTTGATTAATATCATAACATAAATTTATACTTTTTCCTTATAATTATATTATACCTTTATTAAACATTGATTATTTTTGAAATGGTTCAAAAAAATTGTTATCATCTTGAAATTATTATTTTTTGATAAATGAATATTTTAAATAAAAATTATATTTCTCAAATTTGGAAATTTATTTCCAAAATATGATGTATATTTTTTAAAAATAATCATTGGAAAATTGTTATGGTGAAATTATTGGATTTTTTCAAAATTAGATGAATTTTTGATAATAGTGAAATATAGTTGTTTATGGTATAATCTAAATATATAAATTTTTGAAACATATCTAAATCCGGACTAATGAAAACACATTTTTTTATAAATGTCCAACTTTATATTGTTTTTTCAAGATAAATATTAATAGAATTCATGGAATTAATCCCATATTATTATGAAAAGAATAAAATTATAAAAAACCCTCTCTAACAACTATTTATTATACCTTAGGTAACCCATTCTCCTAAAACATAATAATATTTTGAGATCACTAACACTCTGACCAATATCACTACTAAAACTGTTCCCCAAGTCAAGATATTTTTGGTTTCATAAAAATTAAAATTCTATGAGCCATAATGTTGTTTCCAATGAGATGATATACAAAGGTTGGATCATCCAACTTTCTCTTTTAGTTTCCATTATTTTCTTATCCCCCTATCATGTCCAATATACAAAACATCATGAAAACATATGTATCAAAAATAAAAAATTAATAAATTTTGTTATTTTAATTCCTATTATCAAACATCATATCATCTCATTTTATTATAAAAATTAGATCATCATCCATGATTTGTTGATTCACCACCTCCGTGGGAGACGAGTTTTCAATTTTCAGTACCACCTCCATGGCTGGTCATAAAACTACTATAATGGAAAATCCATATTATGACAATTAAAATAGAATTTTTTTCATTTTATATAATGATATATTTATTTATATTTATGTTATATTATATAGTAAAAAACTAACTATGATTGAAAAACTGGGAAAATAAACTGATCATTTATCATTAACATCTCACCTACAAAATCATTCTTATATCAGAAAAACAAAGGATATATATATGACGATTAAAATATTTTTATGTTTTTTAATAACATATAATTACACTTCTATGGTTTTTATGTCATTTCAAATGAACTACCATAATATTATTAGAGGTAACTATCCATGAAACAATGCCACAAGAGCTCCAAGAACAATGATATTAAACATCACTACCAATTTAAATCGACATAAATTTACATTATAAAATTCTAATAAATCATATATAATTATATAATTGGATTTCAATTGATTAATTAATGGATCTAATTTGATTATACATAATATTATGTGAATGTGTAGAGATCATTAATTCATAAGATATGGGATCACCTTAAACCTCCATTTTTCATTCAGGTTATGATTTCTCTAAATTTTATACTAATATATATCATCAATTATCATATGAGAATTTTCTAGATTATTACTATATGTAAAATATATAATTATCTAAATGAATTCATATTTCTCTAATTGGGAAAAACGTATTTTAAAAGGTTCCCTTTTCAAGCCATCTTGATAACCAAGAACGAAGAAATGGATTATCTAAATTTCATATACGTTTTATAATACACGTGATAAATATTTTTTAGGAAGTATTTTTTGCATAGAAACATTTTTTCCATTAAAAACTGTCACAATTAATTTATGGAATTAGAAAAAAAATTATTCCATATTCTTCATTAAATACTCTTTAATTTTTAACCTTAAAACACATTAAAGTAAACAATTTCTATAGTTCTTAATCACTATTTTTTTATGTTATCACTTCATTTGGATATCATTATTTCTGAAATATTCCAATTTTACCTTACTAATGAGTATGTATGTTTTAAATAGATTATTTTATTGAAAATATTATGATATTATCATTGGTTATACAAAATGACATGATAATGATAGCTATTTTTTAAATGGGGAATGATTATGTTAATTCTTTATGTTTGATTATTTCTATTGAAAAACTATTCATTGTTCATGTTATAATGGGTGTTCCCCTATATCTCCCGTATTTATTGGGTAATGGTTTTTCTAATGAGATGTCCTATATGGGCATATGGACTAAACCTAATCCATTATGGGGAATTTTCTTCCATGTGATATAGTATTGGCAGTTAGCGTTGATTAATGTTTATATCATGTGGTATTTTTCTACAACATTTCTATGTTAAAATTATCATATGATTCTAGTTACGTTTTTTTAACCATGTGATATAGTTATGGATGTTTTCGGAGCTTAACAAGAGTTAGAATTTCATTCTGGAGACTAATTAAGATGGATTTTATTTTAGATCCATGATTTCAGTTTTATGTACCTGATATTCCAAAGACTCTAGACATTATGATAATTGAACATTATTTGATGGTATATTATGGTTAATATCTAGTAATAATATTTCATAATTTTTTATTGTTTAAATATTGATAAAAATTATGGTAAATATTTATGTATGAACATGATTTCTTATTCAAAATTTGAAGTGTAGACTTGGTTTTCATGTCAAAAATTTTATGAGTGGACATAACATTCAAGTCTATAATATCATGAGTTTTCCTATATCTTATCCAAAATTTTATGCATGTTATTGATTTGAGGTATATAAACTAATCAATGAATGCGTTTATGTTAATTCATTTTCTCAATGTTATATGATTATCGTTATAATGCAATTACATGTCTTATTCTTATATCATTCTATAATTATTCATGTTTATTGATTTCTCTATGATACATGATTTTTGAATTGTAAAAAATTATCTCATGGATCAAAATAATTATAAATGATATGAGGTTTTGTGATTTAAAATTTAACTGGGTGTTCTCATAAACATATACGTATGTAATTCATCTTTGATCATTGAAATCTCTTTTTTTGACAATTATTATGCATCTGTAATCACACATTTTTATGTTCCATTTCCCATGTAATGAAGAATGATTTGATAAATAATGTTCCTAAGAAGTATTTTATTCGTGAATAATATAGTGGGAGTTGATTTAGATCATTTATGAATACTGATTATATTTCTGTCTAAGATCCAAAAGGCACTTGACCCATATGGTTTAGGCTTGGATTGAAGTTTTATGAAATGATTATTCATCTACGTAGATGTAATGTATTTTTATGAATATTCTATCATTATATAGGTATATTATAATAACATTTCATTGAATACTTATCAAATTTCTTTCCAAAATTTGATTTTCACAATTTCAAATAATTATCACTTTTGATAATTCAATTATTCATTTAATATTTGAAGAAAAAATTTATATATTTAAATTTATTTCAATAAAAATTATCATTTAATATTTCCTTTATTTTTATTCTTCTTATTATATTATTATATTTATTTAATGATTCACATTTTATTTTAAACTCTCTTGTAATAAATCTTCAAAAAAATATAAATCTATTAATTTACCAAATGAAATTTATTAATCAATGATTAATTTCCAATAATATTTCCAAGTGAAACTCACTACCATTATTTCCATAATACTAAAACTCCACAAACATTTATCTCATTTATCTTCATAAAAAAACCCGCATATGGTAGTAAAAAAATTACATCATGTGTCTATGATGTCCTATATAAACCACGTATTTAAAATTTTTTAACCTCGCATATAAAAAGATACTACATCCTTAGAGCCAAAGCATAGATGATATACAAAACATGAAAATGCTTGTCTATCAATAACAAGTTTTTCTTTAGAAAACATACATGTCAATTCCTATATTGAAGTGAAATTATTACTTTACATAGAATATTTATTCTTATAATCCTTAAACTTACCATTTATATATAACTAGGAATCAATATAATCTTGTCAATTTCATTACATTAATATTCCATATTTATTATATATGACAATTTATTTATTTACATTTATATTTCATTAATATCAACACTATGATTATATATATATATTTATATAATATTTTTTTAATAAGTAAAATTTCTACAATAAATAATTATAAAATAATTTTTGACAACTATTTTAGGAAAACATAACGAATAAATAAATATGAAAAAATGATCAAATAACCACTCTACAACCTCATTCATCCATCAAATTCCCATGTTAATAAATTTACTATTATAATTCAACCACCTAAAAAATGATTAAACCATGATAGTATCAAACATTCACTTTAAATAGTAGAGATGTATATGTGAATAAGAAAATTTTATTCCCATTATAAAAATTCCAAAGGAAAATTGTGATATTATAAAAGATAATTTAAGAGAACCAAGGTTCAACTACATGAAAAACTCTCCATTGACCAGTTCATATCATCTATTTAATGATGGGGGTTCAATTAAATTTAGGGGTATTCAATTAAATTAACAATTCTATCAAATTTTTTTTCAGGGTATGATTGAGGATATATACTGTTAGTGAAACATGATGGGGAGTCTCAACATATATCCTAGAAGAAAAAATTGTTTAGATTGTATGTGAGTATGATATACTATATAATACAAAATGTAGGATCGAAATAATAGAGATACTGAATCAAGTGTCTAAAGATGCTCAAAATACAAGAGGGGGGTGAATTGTATATTTTTAAAAATTCCTTTGAAACATTAAAAGATGGTTTTGTTTAATAAGGTTAAACATGTTAATTCACAAAAACTCTAGTTCTACACATTTTCTTGATTCTGAAAATATGATACCGAGATTGTGAATCCTGAAATATGGTTCCCTAAAATGAAACGTAATGAAGGTTTAAAATGACGTAGATTATGCATTAAAGCGTATAGATTCTCACTAAATCGGATTATAAGTATAAGAAAGTATGACATGGTTATACATTCCTCAACAATAGAAATGTAGAAAAAAACTTGTAACAAAAAACAAGTAACAAGTAGTTAATATTTTATCCCAAAGATAAGGGTATCCAACAACCTTGGAAAAAGGTCACATTATTTATACTTTAATGAATGTATGTCTTACCCACAACTGGGTAAGCCATGGATACGAAAATCCGAGTCTATCTTACTATCCCTAAAATCTATCTACTTCAAGGTAGTCAGCACCTCCATCTTCCTCATCATGGAAGCCCTCAATATCAACGTAGTCGGAACCTCTGTCTTTCTATCCCAGGAAGACCTCGATTGTAAACAGAAAAAATCAGAGTCTCCCAATGAAATTCTGAAGGAGAAGTTCAGTACGCATAAAGCAATAAATCCTCTCTCTCTCTCTCTAGAAATTTCTTTAGCAGCATCTAATCTCTGGATTTATCATCTTCTTATAACCTCATTCAAATGATCTCCTATTTATAGTCACATCACCAATGGTCGGCTCCCTCTTCCAACTATCAAATTTTTCCTTGAATTTTGGAGGGTCCTGTACAAGTGTCACTCAAACACTGGTTAGTTAGAAACTGAATGAACGACATTGTTTTATAACAAAAACAAGGGTATGAAGAAATATGGTTACATAACTAAAATCCAATATTTGGAATGTATGAAAATAAAAGTTCTATGTCTAACTAAAAATAAAATCATAGTCTATAATACAAGGATATTCAGATTCTGTTTTATAGGAATTTGGAACCTGAAATCTATAGAATTTTGGAGACTGAATTTCAAGAAAATTCAAAATCTGGATTCACAAGAATTTGGAACCTGAACTTACAAAGTTTGGAGTCATGGTTCATGGGAATTTGGAGTCTGAACGTACAATGTTCGGAGTCAGAGTTCATGATAATTAGGAGTCTGAACTTACAATGTTCGGAGTCTGAATTCATTAGAATTCGGAGTCATAACTCATAGAAATTCGTAACATGAATTTGGTGTCATAACTCCGATGAATTTGTAACAGGAATTTAGAGTCTATATTCATAAGAGTTTGTAATAAAATTCATATTCAGTATTCGGAATCAATACTCAGAAGAGTTTGGAATCTGAATTCAGATAACTCAGAGTTAGAACTCAGAAATGTTCGGAGTCTAAATTCAAAGAACTCGGAGTCATATTTCAGAAGATTTCATAAAATTTTTTTTGACAATTCAGATCCAAAAACAGAATGCTTCATATCTAGGTAATTATAGGATTCCGAGGTTCTGGTTACAAATAGAATTTTACACTTAGAAAAATTATGATATGAACCATGAAAACATGGTAAGGATAAATTTCCTTGGGGAAGGAAATTTTTCCTTATAGAATTAAAACACATGGTAAAATGAATTTTTTGTTGAGATAAGGTGTTTTTGATTTCCAAAAAAGAAGAAATGATAATGTCATAGATAAACCGTAATTACTCAACAATCTCCCCCAAGTATGAAGCAATGGAAATGTCCTAAGGAAAATATTATTGACTCAACAATCTATCCCTTTTTGGCAAGCACAAACATCCTTACGAAAAATAATATAAGGACCTAGATATATTTTTCTAGACTTTCAAAATTAAACATATCTCTCTTATCATATGGGAAATTATGAATACTAATATCTTCCCTTAGGAGTTGTTACACTAAGGATCATATTCTAGATTTTTCAAATAAGATATTTCATTATCTTGTGTATTGAAATTTCTGTAATGAAAACTCCCCCTTAGATAAACTTCCACATACATAGGGAGACTTCTTCTTTACTTAGAATACTTTTTCCTTTCTCCCCCTTTGTGATTTTCAAAAAGAATTTGAGGGAATGGAAAAGAAATTATTGTACCTAAAATATTAGAACAACGAAACCAAACAAAAAACGAGCAACAAAAAATTTCATTAAGATAAGATGAATTTGTAAAAGGAAATAAAATACAACAAAAGATCGGATTTGATCAATTTTCTTTCATTATCCTTGGAAATAAATTTCATAACTATGGTTTTAATCTTCTTAAACTCCTTGGGGTCTTACTTGTAAGAACTCGGATCATTGTTTCATGTATGCCTTTTTTTCTGTAGTTTTTGGGAAAAATGGAGTTTCTGGATATTTTTAAAGTACACATCGTGTACTCATTTCCCGCTCGAAGCCGTGTACTAGCCGTGTCCGGGCCACACACACGGTGTGTAGGGGTGACTTGGAGGATGATTTAGGAAGATTGTGGAGGGACCTTGTCACGACCCGTCCTCGGGGCCCATGCCGTGACTACCCCAAGCCCACCTTCCATAGGCTAGGGGCTGGCGACTATCACCAAGGAATATATCCTGAAAAAAGGGAAGGCATTGCCTTTGAAAAGTAAACAAGCACCACAGAGTAAGCAAGCAGAAAACAAAACACTGAGTAAAAACTGTACAAGCTGTGCTGAAAGAAAAAGGGTCCGGAAATACAAGCCCAACTATAAAGTACAACAAAAAGGAAAAACAGCAACTGAAAGGAAAAGCCGCAGCATCGAGCCGTCCTCTGGAAGTCCCACCTGAAGGGTGTGTACAGATAGCCTCCACTTCTCCTTGGGTCCACCTGACCTCTCCGAGTGCGTCCTGCCCAGTGGTCCTCCTCCAGGTACCGTCCTGCTCCGCACGCCTCCACCACGATCAGCGCTGTCCGTCATCTGCAACCAACACAACGTAGTGTGGGCATAGCCCGTGTAGGGGTGAGTATAAGCTACTCAGTAGGGACCTCGAGACCCCCGAAGGTCTCCCGAAATCCACAAAGGATAATCCACAACGGAAAGTTACAATCATGAAGTAACATCTGACCCGGCTTAGGTATATGCCCATACATATACCTAAGTCATCAATTCCCGTTCGGCTCTAACGTATGAGCCCAAGCACAACCCAGTCCACACAGGAAAGCAATGGTATACCCACATAGGATAGCACAACACAATCCACAAAGGATAGTAAACAGTAAATCCACACAGGATAGCTCAACACAATCCACAAAGGAGAGTAAACAGTAAATCCACACAGGATACCTCAACACAATCCACAAAGGAGAATAAATATTAAATCCACACAGGATAGCTCAACACAATCCACAAAGGAGAGTAAACAGAAGATTCATCTCACACAGGTATACTTCTTCGGATGACGATAATGATGATCACTGATCCATATAAGTCGTCAGACCCACGAATGATCGATAGGTAACTAACCCACGCAATGTCCCATACAGGATCGGGCCCACATAGGACCTGTAGGCGCTGGCTCACACAGAACCGTTGAGCGCTGACCCACACAAGATCGGACCCACACAGGATCTGTCCCACATAGGATCGGGCCCACACAGGTTCTGTAGCACTGATCCACGTAGGATCACAAAGTGCAGTATTCGTCGCAGTCCACTAAGGATATCTGCACAGTCGTCGTCGTAGTCCACTGAGGATCTCTGTATGGTCGTCGTCGGAGTCCACTGAGGATCTCTGTACAGTCGTCGATGTCGAAGAAGCAGTCGTAGCCAGCTCTAGGGTTCCCGCACACAGCAAGCTCGTTCGGGAGGGTCCGCTCCACGAGCTGAGAGGCTAATAAATCAACTGACTCAAAGTCCGAAGTTGATGTATCCAAAAGTTCCGTATCATCGACAGGAACTCAACGTCGCAGACGGCGCGTTAATTGGACGCCCGGTCTGAGAGTTATTGGCTTTTTCGTCCCAGGGGCCCGGTTGGTTTTTAAGGAAAAACCAACCCAACCGTACTCCACCTGCATCCAAACCTCGGGCGGAGTGAGCCAAAAGATTCGTCTCACTTAGAGGAATTTAACAAAGCTGACGGCACGTCAATCGGACGTCCGTAGCTCAAGATATGAGCGTTTCCGCTCCGAGGGCCCGGTTAGTTTCATGTATGAACCAGCCCGGCCGAACTCAAATTATTCCAAAACCTCGAGTGCGATATACCAAAACGACCGCCTCGATCCAAGGATCGTGTTTCCGCTGACGGTGAGTCGTTTGGAAGCCCGTAGCTCAATTTACGGGTGTTTGAACGAAAACCATCCGAAGATGAGGGGTCTGGGCCCGGGCCGACCCGGCCCGACCCCCCTGGGTCGGCCGAACCCGGTCCGACCCGGTCGGACCGGTCTGGCTCGGCAAGCCCGGCTCAGCTCGGCCGAGCGACCGAGCGGCCGATGCGGGGGGAACCGCCGCCCCGCATGACACCCCCACGGCAACCGCGGGGTGTTGGCCAGACAGCCGGACGCGGCTGAAGCCGCGTCCCGAGTGACGCGGGGGGAGCCGCCGCCCCCACGTCACACCCGCGGGGCACCCACGGGGTGTCTCCCTGGCGCCGGACGAGGCTTCAGCCACGTCCCGTGAGCGCTGCCGCCGCGGCCGGTGCCGTGGGAGTCTCGTTCGGCGGCGCGCCTGGAGCCGCCGCCTCCGGGCGCCAGCGCCACCGCCGGCTTCCGCGGGCCACCAGAGTCACTCCGGTGGCCCGATTTTCTTTCTGTCTGTGCCGTTGCTCCTCCCGGGTTCCGTTCATCACTGCGGGATCGTCAAACTTCCGTTGCGGCACGTTTCGTCGTCGCCCGCTGAATCCGTACAAAAACGAAGAACGACGAAAGGTCGCCGGGCCGTGTTCATTTGGCCCGCACCCTTCGTGTTAGAAATAAACAAAGGGAGGAATAATGTTCAACACATGAACACATATCCGAAAACAGTTTTTAATGAAATAAAATTGTTTTATTAAACGGGTTCCTCAATTGGAATGGAAACAAAATGGTAAAAACAGGCATTTCCAAGAAATAAAACCCCTACCTCGAAGTCGTCACGCGTGAGCGTTCTTTGTGGAATTGCTCATCGCAGAAGGTGGAGATTGTCGCGTCGCCGCAAAAGGGCATCGGGTCGTTGCGGAAACCGACGTTGAGTCGGTGAACTCAAGCATCCGATTGAAGATCCGTCTCGGAGGAAGAGTCGTCGCGGAAGAACGTTGCAGGAAGGGAACGTCGTCACATCGTCGATTTTCAGGTTTGGCGTTCTTCGTGTTCTTCGCGTTCATCGTGAAGGAGGATGAAGGTTCAAGGATCCTCTCTCAATGAGTAATCCTCCAAAAGATAGGTTGGTCTTATTTTATTTTTTTGCCAACAAACGAAAACGAGTAAGTAACGACCCAACAATTCGTTGAATTTATTCAACGAAAGAAACATCTCATTTAATTTATGAAATAAACCGCCCAAATTAAATTGTCTGTTAAGAATTTAAGAAAAATCTTCAGTTGACTTTCATAATGATGGGTTTTCGCGGGTGCGTTACTTAGATGAAAGAAATGGAGAGGCTCGTGCGGGCCCCCCTCACAAATATCCTACCAAGAGGGTAGGATATTTCTGGATAGACCCCTATCAGGTTCAACTCAGTTTAAGCTACATTTAAGTGTCTTTATGTGGCTTCCAAGTGGCTTAAGTGAAATAAAATAAAGTTGTCGTAAAATTATTTATTTTCTTAACTTTAAGCCCAAAAATTATAAATCACACTCGAGCAAACGCAACTCTGGAAGAAGCGTCTCTAAGCGAATATCGGTGCTGCGATTTCATCAGTGCCCTCAGAATTCAATTCCGGGCACCGGTTCAAAAGTTAGAAAAACCCGCTCGTCCGTTCACTGAACGTACCCGAGCCAAACTTCGGAAAATGATTTCGGGCACACCGGGCCTCGGAATCGGGTGCCATCAGAAACTGCGCTCTTGTAAAATTCCAAATAAAATTAAGAAAAAAATTTCCTTGAAATTTACGGGTCTTTACATTACTCCCACCTCAGGGCTTTACGTCCCCATAAAGTCGCCCCATCATCCACGTCTAGCTCCCCATAGTCAATGATGTGTGTTGGGTCGTGCACGTATCTCATCAGCTGAGTTACGTGGAAGACGTCGTGCACCCGGTGCAACTGAGGTGGCAATGCCATGCGATAAGCCACCTCTCCAATCCTACTAAGGACCTTGAATGGCACGATGAAGCGTGGAGACAACTTTCCACCTCGGCCAAATCTCTACAAACCACGTCGAGGTGAGACCCGCAAGAAGACGTGGTCGCCATCCTCGAACTCTAGTGGCCTCCGCCTCCTATCAGCATATGACTTCTGCCGGCTATGAGATGTCCTCATCCACTCCTAAATGACCTGGACCTTCTCTATCGTGGCCCGGACCATCTCTGGTCCCACAAGTGCTGACTCCCCAGGGTCTGTCCAGCACAAAGGAGATCTGCAAGGTCTGCCGTACAACGCCTCATATGGTGCCATCCTGATGGTGGAGTGGTAGTTGTTGTTGTACATGAAATCCACCAAGGGTAGGTGGTCCTCCCAGTTGCGACCAAAGTGGAGGACACATGCGCGGAGCATGTCCTCGAGAGTCTGAATGGTCCTCTATGTCTGACCATCCGTCTGAGGGTGAACGGCGGTGCTTAGACGTAGCCGTGTCTCGAACGCCTCCTGCAACCCCTTCCAAAGCTGGGAAGTAAAGCGAGTGTCCCGATCGGAGACGATAGTCGATGGCACACCGTGAAGCCGTACAATCTCCTGAACGTAGAGACGCCCCATGCTCTCCACTGAGCCCTGCTCTCGGATGGGTAAGAAGTGTGCCGACTTGGTGAGTCGGTCAACAATCACCCAAATGGATTCGTGACCTCTGGAAGTGCATGGAAGTCCAGTCACGAAGTCCATAGATATCCCGTCCCACTTCCACTCCGGGACCTCCAAGGGCTGTACAAAGCCTGCTGGGACCTGATGCTCTACCTTCACATGCTGGCAGGTGAGGCACTGTGGGACGAAATCTGCCACAGCCTTCTTCATGCCCGGCCACCAGTGCTGTCGTCTCAGGTCCTGGTACATCTTCGCCACTCCTGGATGTACCGCCAAAGGAGAAATGTGAAACTCTCTCATCACCTCCTCTCGTAATGAAAATGGTACAACGGTACGTCCTCTAAAAAGGATGTCGTGATCTGCTCCAAGGGAGAACCCATCAGGTGCCTATCCCGAGGATATCTGTGCACGCCGCGTCTCATAGTCAGCATCCTCACGCTGTGCCTCTCTGACCTGCTGCAGTAGTGGATGGGTGACTGTGAGAGACTGAAGGAAGGATGCTCCATCTCTATCCACGATGGATATCTGCAAAGCGGCTAGCTGCTCTGTCGCCTCCTCAAGTAGCTGGATTCCTTTCCTCCTGTTGAGGGCATCAGCTACCACGTTCCCCTTCCCAAGAGTATAGACTATCTCAAAGTCATAGTCCTGGAGGAACTTGAGCCATCGCCGCTGTCTGAGGTTCAGGTCCTTCTGAGAGAAGATGTACCTGAGACTCTGGTGGTCGGAAAAGACTGTAAAGCGCTCGCCCATCAGATAGTGCCGCCATGTCTTCAGGGCAAAGACCACTGCTGCTAACTCCAGGTCATGAGTACCGTAGTTCTGCTCATGCGGCCTCAACTGACGTGATCCATAGGCAATCACAGCCCGCTCCTGCATCAGGACACACCTGAGTCCGGTCCCTGATGCATCGCAGTAGACTGCATATCCAACTCCCTCCTCAGGCAACCTCAAGATAGGTGCGCTGGTCAATCTCTGTCTCAGCTCCTGGAAGCTCTGCTGACATCTGTCTGACCACACAGAGGGTTTCCCCTTCGTCGCAAATGATGAGAGTGGTGCCTCAACTCTGGAGATGTCCGGAACAAATCTCCGATAGTATCCGGCTAGGTCCAAGAAACTCCGCACCTCTGTCACGCTCCTGGGTGGCTCCCAAGCTAGAACTGCCTCGATCTTCACAGGATCCACTGCAACTCTCGCCTCAGAAAGGACATTCCCCAAGAATTGGACCTCACGTAACTAGAACTGGCACTTCGGGAGCTTTCCATAAAGCTGGTGCTCTCGGAGTGTGTCTAGTACAACTCGCAAGTGGTAGGCGTGCTCCTCCTCCATGGTCGAGTACACCAAAATGTCGTCGATGAAGACCATGACAAATCGATCGAGGTACGGCTGGAAGATCCTGTTCATGAGGCTCATGAACACTGCTGAAGCATTGGTTGCGCCAAAGGGCATAACCAAGAACTCATAGTGGCCATACCGACACTTGAAGGCTGTCTTCTACACATCCTCGTCACGAACTCTGAGCTGATGATAGCCTGACCTGAGGTCTATCATCGAGAACCACCACGCTCCCTTGAGCTGGTCGAAGAGATCATCAATCCTGGGTAGCGGATACTTGTTCCTCACTGTCACCTGCTTCAGGTGACGATAATCGGCACACAGTCGGAAGCTCCCGTGCGCCTTCTTGGCGAACAAAATCGTGGAAGCCCAGGGTGAAACACTGGGTCGGATGAACCCCTTGCCCTGCAAGTCCTCCAACTGTACCCGTAGCTCTCGAAGCTCTGCGGGGGCCATCCGATATGCTGGAATGGATACCAGGGTTGTCCCGGGGTACAGGTCAATATAAAAGTCTACCTCTCTGCGAGGAGGTAGCCCTGGAACGTCGTGGGGGAAGACGTCCGCATACTGATCCACCACTGCAGGAAAACTAGGACTCTGCACGTCAAATGCTCCAAGGATGAGGCTAGCCAACTGATGAGTGATGGGATTCCCTCTCCTCTGCGCGAGTCCATCCTGTGCTGCTAAGGGTCCCTTCTTGCTAGTGAAGGTGAACCTGCTCCCGTCGGTGAGCACACATCGCACCTTGTGCCTAATGCAGCCAATCTATTCATGGACTGTAGATAACCAATCCATTCCCAAGATGACGTCGTAAGGCCTCGACACTACTACAAGAAGATCCCAGCCGAAATTCTCGCCTCGTAGAGTAAGCTCACACTGCTGGCACCAGTGCGTAATCGTCGAGTCTGCTCCCGTAGGAGTCTCTAACCGTAATGATTGAGCCAATGACTCTGTCGGAATCTCCGAGCTCCGAACAAGGGCAGTGGCTATGAAAGAGTGACTCGCTCCTGTGTATATAAGAACTGCAGCAAGGGTGGAATAGACACAGATCGTACCTCAAATCATCTCTGGCGCGCCGTGGTCGTTGGCCTCTACTGCCTGGAGTTGTGCCTGTCTCTGCCCGCCAGCTCCCTATGGTCGGGGCGGACCTCCTGGTGGTGGTGGTGGCAGAGCCTCAAAGCGTTACCCACCACCTGCTCCTCGGCCAACTCCTCTGCCTCGTCCGCCTCCTCCCTGCGGACCGCCACGGTCGACCCTCTGCCTCTACCTGGGTGGTCCCTCCACCGTCTGCTGCCCCTCGGTACGGTGGGTCGGGTAGTCACGAGCCATGTGGCCCTGCCCGCCGCACTCGTAACAATTCCTGCCTCTCGGATGACTGGCTCCACGCTTTGTGCCCCGCACTGCTGAGCCAGGGTCCAGAGGTCATCTTCCGGAAGGCCTGGTCCGCCTGGAACCCTGAGTCATCTGTCGGCTACCTGCTGCCGAAGACTCCGCCACCTGCCGCCCTGCGGTAGGTCTCGCTGTAGAATCATCCAGAAAGCTCTCGATCAGGAGGGCTCGCTCCAGTACTCCTGCCTGGGTCGGGATGCTGAGCGAGATCATCAATTCCCTAATCTCGTGTCTCAATCCCTGCTCGAAGGTCCAGGCCCAGAAGAAGGGTTCCCATACCATGTCGGTCAAGTAGCAAGAAAGGTCGGTGAACCTCGCCGCGTACTGGGCGACCGTCAAGCTGCCCTGCCACAGCTGAAGAAGCTCCTGAATGCGCACCGCACGGAGGGTGGCCGGGACAAACTCTAAGCGGAAGAGGCTCTCGAAGTCCGTATAGATGAGGGAGGCCTCATCGTGTACCTGGAGAATCATGCTCCACCATCGCCCTGCTTCTGCGTGTAGTAGGCTCGCCTCGAGGATCACCATGAGGTCTGTTGGTGTCCTCACTAGTCTGAAAACTCGGACGACTGCCTCCAGCCAGTCCTCAGCTGCTTGGTAATCCGTCTCCCCATGGAACCTGGGTCATCCCTGGTGCTGGAACTCGTGCAGAGCTCCGAGGCGTCGTGCATCGTCAGCTGCCAGTGGTGGAAGCATCGGGGGCTCGGCGTGTAAAGGTACCGCCGGTGCCTCTAAGGTCAACGGGCCCTATACAGAGGACTCGTCGCTCGGCGGGCTATCGTCGCACTCTACTCTTGGAACCCTAGCTGGCTGCTGTCGTCGGGACATCCTTAAAAGGAAACAAGTGCGCCACGGTCAGAACAATATACCTGGTGAGCTAACACATGTAATCACAAAGAAAACTCGAAACACACATGCAATCAACGTTTTCGTGCATTAAGTCGGAAATCAGAAGTCAGGGTCCTGGTGTACGGATACATCGGCCAGCGCACCAACACTGGAATCCCTATACTGTTAACCACCCTCCATACACTAAACACTATTGCTTCACATAGAAAAAAGATCAGAGTCTGCGGTAGAACCGACCACCTCTGATACCAATTTGTCCCAACCCGTCCTCGGGGCCCGTTCCGTGACTACCCCAAGCCCGGCTTCCATAGGCCAGGGGCTGGCGACTAGCACCAAGGCGTAAATCCCAAAAAAAGTGAAGGCATTGCCTTTGAAAAGTAAACAAGCACCACAGAGTAAGCAAGAAGAAAAGTAAACACTGAGTAAAAACTGTACAAGCTGTGCTGAATGAAAAAGGGGCCGGAAATACAAGCCCAACTGTAACGTACAACTGAAAGGAAAAACAGAAACTCAAAGGAAAAGCCGCAGCTTCGAGCTGTCCTCTGGAAGTCCCACCTGAAAGGTGGGTATAGATAGCCTCCACTGCTCCTCGGGTCCACCTGACCGCTCCGAGTGCGTCCTGCCTAGTGGTCCTCCAACAGGTACCGTCCTGCTCTGCACGCCTCTACCACGATCAGCGTTGTCCATCGTCTGCAACCAAAACAACGTAGTGCAGGCATAACCCGTGCAGGGGTGAGTATAAGCTACTCATTAGGGACCTCGAGACCCCCGAAGGTCTCCCAAAATCCTCAAATGATAATCCATAAAGGAAAGGTACAATCACGAATTAACATCTGACACGGATTAGGTATATGCCCATACATATACCTAAGTCATCAATTCACCTTCGGCTCTAACGTCCGAGCCCAAGAACAACCCAGTCCACACAGGAATGCAAAACTATACCCACACAGGATAGCACAACACAATCCACAAAGGAGAGTAAATAGTAAATCAACACAGGATAGCTCAACACACTCCACAAAGGAGAGTAAACAGTAAATCCACACAGGATAGCTCAACACAATCCACAAATGAGAGTAAACAGTAAATACACATAGGATAGCTCAACACAATCCCCAAAAGCAGAGTAAACAGAAGATTCATCTCACAAAGGTATACTTCTTCAGATGACGATAAAGATGATCACTGATCCATCTAAGTCATCGGACCCACGAAGGATCGATAGGTAACTAACCCCCGCAATGACCCACACAGGATAGGGCCCACACAGGACCTGTAGGCGCTGGCTCACACAGAACCACTGAGCACTGACCCACACAGGATCGGACCCACACAGGATCGGGCCCGCACAGGACAGGGCCCACACAGGACCTGTAGCACTGATCCACGTAGGATCGCTGAGTGCAGTAGTTGTCGCAGTCCACTGAAGATCTTGGCAAAGTCGTCGTCGTAGTCCACTGAGGATCTCTGCACGGTCGTCGTTGGAGTCCACTGAGGATCTCTTCACAGTCGTCGCTGTCGAAGAAGCAGTCGCAGCCGGCTCTAGGGTTCCCGCACACAGCAAGATCGTTCGGGAGGGTCCGCTCCACGAGCCGAGAGGCAGATATATCAACTGAAACAAAGTCCGAAGTTGATGTATCCAAAAGTTCTGTATCGTCGACAAGAACTCAAAGTCGCAGACTGCGCATCAATCGGACGCCCGGTCTGAGAGTTATTGGCTTTTTCGTCCCAGGGGCCTGGTTGGTTTTTAAGGCAAACCCAACCCGACCGTACTCCACCTGCATCCAAACCTCGGTTGGAGTGAGCCAAAAGATTCGCCTCACTTAGTGGAATTCAAAAAAGCTGACGGAACTTCAATCGGACGTCCGTAGCTCAAGATATGAGCATTTCCGCTCCGAGGGCCCGGTTGGTTTCGTGTACGAACCAACCCGGCCGAACCCAAAGTATTCTGAATCCTAGAGTTCGATATACCGAAACGACCGCCTCGATCCAAGGATTGTGTTTCCACTGACGGCGAGTCGTTTGGAGGCCCGTAGCTCATGTTACGGGCGTTTGAACGAAAACCTTCCGAAGACGGGTCAGGGCCCGGGCCGACCCGGGCTGACCCCCCCCTGGGTCGGCCGACCCCGGTCCGACCCGGTCCGACCCGGTCGGACCGGTCTGGCTCGGCCCACCCGGTTCGGCTTGGCCAAGCGACCGAGCGGCCGACACGGGGGGAGCCGCCGCCCCGCGTGACACCCTCGCGGCAACCGCGGGGTGTCGTCCAGACAACCGGACGCGGCTGAAGCCGCGTCCCGTGTGACGCGGGGGGAGCCGCCGCCCCCACGTGACACCCGCGGGACACCCTCGGGACACCCTCGAGACACCCGCGGGGTGTATCCCTGGCGCCGGACGCGGCTTCAGCAGCGTCCCGCGAGCGCTGCCGCCGTGGCCGGTGTCGCGGATGTCTCGTCCGGCGTCGCGCCTGGCGCCGCCGACTCCGGGCGCCGGCTCCGCCGCCGGTTTCCGCGGGCCGCCGGAGTCGCTCCGGTGGCCCGATTTTCTTCCCATCTTCTCTGTTGCTCCTCCCGGATTCCGTTCTTCACTGTGAGATCGTCAAACACTTGTTGCGGCACGTTCCGCCGTCACCCACCGAATCCGCACAAAAAAGAAGAACGGCGGAGGGTCGTCAGGCCGTGTTCATTTGGCCCGCACCCTCCGAGTTAGAAATAAAAGACGGGAGGAATAATGTTCAACACATGAACGCATATCCGAATACTATTTTTAATGAAATAATATTGTTTTATTAAATGGGTTCCTCAATTTGAACGGAAATGACATGGGAAAAAAAGGCATTTCCAAGAAATAAAACCCCTACCTCGAAGTCATCGCGCGTGAGCGTTCTTCGCAGAATTGCTCGTCGCGGAAGGTGGAGATCATCGCGTCATCGCGGAAGGGCGTCACGTCATTGCAGAAACCGACGTTGAGTCAGCGAACTCAAGCAGCCGATCGAGGATCCGTCGCGGAGGAAGAGTCGTCGCAGAAGAACGTTGCAGGAAGGGAACGTCGGCGTCGCGGATCACGGTGTCGCGTCATCAATTTCTGGGTTCGGCGTTCTTCGCGTTCTTCGCATTCTTCGTGTTCTTCACGAAGGAGGATGAAAGTTCAAGGATCCTCTCTCAACGAGTAATCCCCAAAAAGATAGGTTGGTCTTATTTTATTATTTTGCCAACAAACGAAAACGGGTAAGTAACGACCCATCAATTCGTTGAATTAATTCAACGAAAGAAACAACTCATTTAATTTACGAAATAAACCGCCCAAATTAAATGGTCTATTAAGAATTTAAGAAAACGCATCAGTTGACTTTCATAATGACGGGTTTTCGTAGGTGCGTTACTTAGCGGAAAGAAACGGCAGGGCTCGTGCGGGCCCCCTCACAAATATCCTACCAAGAGGGTAGGATATTTCTGGATAGTACCCTATCCGGTTCAACTCAGTTTAAGCTGCTTTTAAGTGACTTTAATTGGCTTCCAAGTGGCTGAAGTGAAATAAAATAAAGTTGTCGCAAAATTATTTTATTTCTTAACTTTAAGCCCAAAAATTAAAAACCACACCCGAGAAAACGCAACTTCGGAAGAGGCGTTTCTAAGCAAATACCAGCACTGCAATTTCATCGGTGCCCTCCGAATTCAATTCCGGGCACCGGTTCAAAAGTTAGAAAAACCCGCTCGTCTGTTCACTAAATGTACCCGAGCCAAACCGTGTAAAATGATTCCGGGCACACCGGGCCTCGGAATCGGGTGCCGTCAGAAACTGCGCTCTTGTAAAATTCCAAAGAAAATTATGAAAAAAAATTCCGTGAAATTTACGGGTCTTTACAGACCTAGTACATGTCGTGTACTCTAAAAGTACACGTTGTGTACATTCTTTTATTCATTAAACGGACCGGGGTCATGCCTGATTACCATAAACATCTTCTTCTAGGATCGGTTTGTCAGAGAGACGTCGTACGACCGCGAAACATCTCCGGATTCCTGAGCCTCCATCTTTTGGCCAATTCAACTGCCGTCGATTGCGTTGGAACCGAAGCGGTGAGTTCTTCCATCTTCTTGAGTTTCCTTCCTCGATTCTTCCTCTTTCTGATGCTATCGTGGTTTGAGCGTTTGGGCATTTTCTCATATCTACGATGTTCAATGGACATTCAGTCATCGTGGTTCAAGTATATCAATCTCCTAGGATCGAGGTATGTTGTTCGGGCCTTACCATCCAATGTCTTTGAGTTCTATTTTCAAATTCCACCAATACACGTGAACATGGTATTGTGTGTTTACCTTTTTAACCTTGTGCTTTTCATTCTTTTCTTTTATGCTTGTGTAGAGGTAAAATAACCATCTTAGTGTATATTTTGTTGTGCCTGGATTTTTTTCCCATGCATTACTCTGTTTACGGCCTTTGGGTCTTGTTACACTATGGCCGTTATGACTTTTTCCATTCCTTGTGTCTATAGGATAGAGTGTTTTTCATTACATGCTTGTTGCCTTGTAGACTATTTATCCAAGTATCTCTATACATATACTTTGGCCTTATAGAATTATTATGCACTAACTAGAGAATGGGTGAGAGAACCTGGAGCTATAAACATTAAGGGATAGACCGAGTGAACTTCCCATAGAGTCTTGGACATTATAGAGGATAGGAGTGTAGACAGAGTGAGCTTCCTCAGTGAGTCTTAGACATTATAGGCCACAGAGGATAGACCAAGTGAGATTCCCAGAGTGCCTTCAGATATTATAGACTAGAAGTGTGTAGACCGAGTGAGCTTACCCAGAGAGTCTTACCTTGTTTGATTCTTTTTAACAACCGTCCCAAGCTAGAGGAGGAATTGACCGAGTGAGCTTCCTTAGAGAGTCTACGGTAGACCTGAGGCTATAGTAGGAATTGACCGATATAGCTTCCTTAGAGAGTCTCTAGATCTTGAATTTAAGAGGGTAAGACTGAGTGATCTTCTTCAGAGAGTCCCTGACTACCCAAGACTATAAGAGTAATTGACAGAGTGTGCTTCGCCAGAGTGTCTCATAAATTCTTATGACCAAACCAGAGGGGTTAGACTGAGTGAACTGCCTAGAGGGTTGTGTTAATTCATGGATAGGACAAGAGGGGATGGATTCAAGTACATTCCAGAGGGTTTTCCTGCTTGTTAACAGTTTTCTTCACTGATGTTGTTGGTTGTGGATTGATTACAGTTGTGTATCATCCTACTTTACTATTTACTGGTTACTGTCTAATGTTTTGTTGTTGTTGTTTACTGCTTATTTTACTTTTACATGCCATATACTCACTGCCTATTAGGCACAAATCTTCGAGTGATTTTATACTTGTATTTAGTCTCACACCCTGTTTGGGTCATACCTTTGGGCCCAAACAGACTATGTTGTTGTAGTTATAGACAAGGGAAAGCGCCCTTCGACTTCCGGTACTTGATTTCTTGGAGCAGGAGAGCATGGGACCATGCTTTGGCTTGCGATGCTGAGGAGAAATTTATTTTCTTTTGTACTGGGTTTGGTACTATGGTGTTTTCTAGCATTGTGACTTGTTTGTATTCTTTCTAGATATGTATCATGCATCATTTCATATATACATATGTGCTCCAGTTTTTTGATTTAGTCTTCCGCTGTTTATTATTGTTGGTTATTCACTGCTTCTTATATTGCATGTTTAATTTTCTTCCACTGTGTATTCTGCCAATGAGTACATAGTTTCCCCACTATCACACTAGTGGCCCTCGCTGCTAGTTGGCAGCCTCTAGCGTTTGGGGAAATGTACTTGAGTCCTTGTGGTGAATCGGCTCGGAGCCCTGGTTAGTGGAATTCAGGTCAGGACGTTACAAAGTGGTCACAGTGGAGTTATTTTCTCTTGATTTACTATTTAGAGACCTTATCCAGGGATACGACGGATTCGGTACTTGGTAATAAGATGTTCTCAGGAGTAGGTAACCTGTGTACCGGGAAAATCCATACTACATCATTTATTGCAGTTTTATGGTTCTGAGATTTCACGGTTGATATGATTTCACCTAGAGTGATTCACGTGATTTGTGCTATTATTCTTTTGATATTACGGTTCTATTTCTGTCGCAACCCGATGATATGAGGGTATGCCATCTCATGCATCATATATGAACATGTTATAAATCACATTCCATGCATTCTTGCCATGCCATCAAGTGTGCATTAGCTATTTCATGTTGTTGTGATAGACATTGTGTAGATTATTCTTTCTTTTGTGATATATGCTTGATAGAATCCTTGCTGTTGTGATAGAGAAATTCATTGTGTTGTACATTGCTTAAATAAATGCCAAATTTTTATTCTTGAGATGTTATGGGCCCTCTTGAATTGGAAGATAGTGGATCATGGTCCTGTTTTCTCTTGTACATGACTGTAGGAGATGCTACGGTTTGATTCGTGGGGAGTATGGGCCCTCACGGAACGGAATTTGGCACATCATTGCCTTGTTTTCAGAGTTTCTGTGCATCTGTGCAGTTTCTAAGCTACTGCCCAGAAAAACCCAGAATACACTGCGTCTACTTTCTGGATACACATGGTGTTGTTTACAGGCCATGTCACTGACCATGTGAGCAGAAACACGGTGTCGTGAATATCAATTCAGGAACACGCCGTGTACGGTAGGTGCACGATGTGTAGTTTAGAGCAATGTACCCTGCCATGTCACTAACAACACGGGCCATGGAAGCTTAAGTAGAACACACATTGTGGGTAAAGAACATTCCGTGTAGTTTAGAGCTGTGTACCCAGCCATTTCACTAACAACATGGGTCGGGGAATCTCGAGTAGAACACGCCATGTAGGTAAAGAACACGCCGTGTAGTTTTGTCCCAGGTACCCGGCCGTGTCACGAACAACATGGGTCGGTGTTATCTTTTAGAGACCTGAAGCTTTACGTACATGGAAATTACATTACTTTTGTGTAATACTTAGTACATAACAAAAACAGAGACACAAGGACCGTCATAGTTTAGTGTCTTTGGAAACATGGAACGTAATCTTCTAATCATGGTGAATGATCTTATACATCTCCCGTAAAGATCTTCCCATTTTTTTCCAACTAAAACCTTTCTTTATATCCTGGGGAAAAACATAAAAAGGGTGAGCTCAATTGCTCAGTAAGGGTAAGCATAGAGAACATAAAACAATCCTTAGACATTTGAATGCAAAAGCTTGACCATAAAATCTAAACATCAAATTCTTGAGCAATGACATGAAACATGGCAGTACGTATGGCATAGATCATGAAAAAACATTAATCATGATAAATTATCCTGGTAATAAAACATATAATTGTGTCAACCATTAATCACATGATATTATTTCCATAGTAGCCAAGGCATTGCTTCGAAGACCATCTTAGTGGACAAAGTATCTTTCAGAATCGAGTTCACTCCTCGTTCTAGTCCTGTATTACTGAAGCGGTTTAACATGTCGTTCCAGCCATGTCTATCTCATGAGATATAAATCTTTACCCAATGCATTGGACGGAGATATAGGTCCCACCAATCTCATAATGAAGTCATTCTTACTTGTGCCACAAAATAAACATACATCATTCATAATAACCCATCAAATAAAATGGGTTTCATAAACATCATCACATAATCCATATAAAATAAATGGATATCATTTCATAATAAGACAAGTGAAACCATTTAAACCATAAATACTTTATACTTGTAACATACACATATGAAATAATGTCATCTTAGATGGAAATTGTCTTGATAAAACACTTGAAATGAATTCTTGAGGAAAATATCCTTTCTTCTTCAAAATCAATTATTTTCAAAAAACTTCATGAAATTTTAAAAGAAATTTTGTTTAAATAGTCATGAAATCTTTTTGAGGAATCTTCAGGAAAATAAGGCTTAAAAAAACGGTAAAAATCCTTTCATTTCGTATATGTTAAAAAAACATTCTTCTCGTACTTTTATCAGAAAAGTCAAAAAGTACCTCATAAAAGAATGATTCTATACATACCATGTAGTAAAAGTAAAAAATGGGTAAAAAGGACATTAAAAATACATGAATACACTTTTATAAAACATGGACATGGATGAGAGCAATAACCCCTGTAAAAACTTACGAATAAGCAATCTCGGATAAAAATCAGATTTGCAAAATTATCACTTACCTTAGGTCCGATATGCTTCGTACGTATACGAACCTCTTGTATAATGATTTAAATAATTTAATTGACTTATTAAAGAATCATATTCATTGTTATGATATCATATATGTTTCACTTATAACTTTATATTACCCTTTTTTTGTAAATTCCACGTTAAAGCAGCGTTTTGGGTAAAATAATTTCATTTATCGTATGTGTTTCGACTTATCGTTCATGATATTATTACTTATATCCTCATTTACATAATTAAATAATGTAAAATATGATTTATATATAATATATATTCATCATATACATATATATATTATAGATCGATAAACGGAAAGAAATACACTGTTCATGGAGATGGTAGGACGTACATACGCATGAACACTGTTTTCGTTTCCTTATTGAATTGAATGAAACAAAATAGTTGAAATAAATATATATATACATATATCAAGTAGAATTATTATTTAATATATTTCGTTATTATACATTATATAAACTTATTGATCATTCATGTATGGTTAACATGGAGAATGAATCTCATCGTGTCGTGGAGACCGTAGTCCGTACGTTCGCACGAGCGACGATATCATTTCCATAATTATTGAATATAATTATAGTGGATGGTATAATATATCAGAATCAGTATGATGTTATAATAACCATATATATTTATTATTTACACCATTATACCCATCCATGTAAGGTGTTGGTGGAAAAACAGATTTCACCATGGCGTGGAGACGGTATTCCGTACGTACGCACGCGTGGTGATTTCGTTTTCTGAAGGATGGATAGATGGTGAAATAGGGTTATTTCATACTTATAATAACATATATGTATATGAGTTATACTTATGTTATTACTTCATAATGAAACAAAAAAATAAGAAGAAGTGGAAGAAGAAATAATGATGAATGAATCGGTAACAGACATTACATCTTCTTTGAAGCGCCTCTTTGGGACCTTCTGTTAGGGCACTAAAATTTGTCTTTAAAGAAGACTAGAACCTCTAGGATGTTTTTATGGATGTGGAGAAGAGAATATGGAAGGGTTTGGCCGAGCTTGAAGTCTCAATGTGGTGTGAGGAAGAGAGGGAGGAGGTTCCCTTTTATAAGGGACGAGAGGGGCACCTTTGGAAAAACTAAAAATATTATTTTATTATAAATTCATATTCGGTTTTTAATAGCTCAAAATTGATTTATTTATAAGCCAATGTTGGTATGGGTCTATATACTGTCATCCAATAGAATTTAGACAAGTTTAGGTTTCTATTGTAACATTATCATTTAAATTTAACATTAAGTTAAATAATTTTACTTTTACTGCGTCTTCTTGTTTTCTTACACTATAAGGTTAATAAACTTACTATAACAATCCAAATGAACCCCAAGATGTATATAATTAATATATATAACCTTAGCTATGTAATTCAGACTAACCTTATATTTTTAGGAATAAAATAACAATTAAAAATATAATATTTGTTTTAAAAACAATTTTATGTCAATTTTGACACTATTTCGTAATTGATTTTTATGAAAATCATAACAAAATTATTAGTTAGAAATATGTTAATTTAATCAGAACTAACATGTCATATTAACCTATAAAATTATTTAAATTCCTAAAAAGTCCCAAATTATATTTATTTGGGTATTTATAACATCAATTATGTCAATATTTAATTAATAAGATAATTACTTCATCATCATTGTGTCATAAATAAATTTAATTATTTAATGTCTAAAAATTACAAATAAAATTTAATTATATATGAAATCTTTTTAGATTTCTAATTAATATTTATAGTAGAATTTATCTTATTTATAACTCTATATTAAAAATTATTTAGTTATTAAACGTTGATTTTAACTATTTTAACCCTTCTTTAAATAAATTAATAATAAATGTACTAATCTAATCCAAGTGGGTCTAAATGGTCATATTCTATTCTTAAGGTTGTTTTAAGTCAAATTATATTTATCCAATAGAATTAAGACATGTGTTAGTGTAATAATAATATCAATTTTACCCTTAATTACCATATTTACTTTTAACCGTGCTAAAAAAAGTAATAAGTTATTATTCACCAAAAATTATTTTCATCTCATTGACCCAATTTCTATTCCTTGATATTAACCGTGTCTCTCGGATTTTCAAAATTCAATTCACAGAAGTTGTAAAATTTCATTTTAATAAAAAAGACACTTTTTTAACTACCACTAAGTGGTTTCACTATTCATCGAAAATTGTAGTTTTCAGAAAAATACCAAAAAATCAGCTTAAGAATTATTTGAAATTCCAAATTCAAAATTGATATCTATTTTTCCAAATTCAAAAAATTGAAGTGGAAATAATTAATTTTACAATTATTTCCCATTATCAAAACAAATAGCGTGTTTTTTTAAGAAACAATAACTATCAAAAGTTTGACACTTGTTTATATCCAATTTCAATGTGAAATTAATTCCAATGACCAACATTGGATTAAATGGTAAATACATATTCTAATTAAACATTAAAACCAATTAAAAATATAATCTAACCATATAAATTATTGTGATGAAAAAATTTGTTTTTAATTAAAATATAGCGTGTTTTTACTATTCATTAAAATATGAAAGTTATCAAAATAATATTGAAAATTTATCCAAATTAAATTTTTATATCCTGATTCCAAAGAAGAATTTTATTTTGTCAAATTGAACTTATAGACATGTCAAAAACATAATTTAATGTGTGTGCTCCGTCAAAAGGCGACAAAACTACATTTTTTTAAAAATACTTATTTTAATTGAAATATTGATTTTGTTCTCATACCATGTTCTAGAAAATGTGTAAGATGAATAATAATGTTATGAAATTCAAAATTTAGTTGATACCATTCATAACGGGTAGTTAATATAACATATCTTTGTTTAGCAAAACTCAGTATTGCGTACAACACACGCTATCGTGGAAAGTCGTGATTGCGTGTAATGCAAGCCAAATCAGGAATTCGTGTTGTGCATGCTCCTTTTGGTGTAGCATATAACACAAGACATTAATGAAATTAAAACTAATATTTTTCATAAAATATTGGTGTGTTAAATTCTACCCCCCTTAAAATGAATTTCTCCCTCAAAATTCGTCGGGTTTATAAATGGATTACTAATCGAAAGTTTCATTAGTAGAAACCCACATCGTAAAAAGGAATACCAATACATGGCTTTAAAAACTATAGTATGAAACATAACGGTTACCCAAAGAAACACATCATTGAGTTTCCATATAGGAGAACATAGGTGAAAATATGGATATAGAAGAAAAATCTAACCATCAAGTTCTGATGGAGAGTGGTAGAAAACATGGCTATGAAAAAGACATCAATCACAAAGCCAAATATTTGTGATGATCTAGAGTACCATCTGATTCATCGGATATAAGGCACTAGGACAACATTTTTGGTTTTCAAGAAAATTTCCCTAACGTTGAAAATTTTGAATTAGAAAAAATACATACTTTATTTGGGTACAATCTCACAGTTGTTCATGCCTTGAACAATTTCCAATTCATATCTTAATGAAATGAAGTTGAATTTGTTATTAGTGAAGTGTTAGCAGATCATGTGATAGAATGACGGGTCATTCCATCTGTCTCAAAAAAATGTTAGCAAAAGTTTTTAAATATACATAAGTCGATCTGTAGTGAGATTAATCATATATGGTTCCTAAAATGGACTTATACTTCATATATCATACTGATTAATATAATAAAACTAGTTTCTACTAAACGGGGACTTCCTATAGGCCAGTGGTAGGCAATAAAGGCATGTCGCACTTCAGTTGTGGGTACGATTCCCACAGCCTTGTCAGACGCGATGGGCTGTCGCCCGTCCTGCAGGTTGACCTTTTTTTAAAATACATTACTACAACATCCCATCATTAATATCGAAAAAAGTTCAATCCTTAAACAATACTAACATATGTCCAACATAATCCATTCCAATCTTTATCTAAAATACTTCGGTCTAACCTAATAGTATAAAGAAAATGATTACATAAATATCATCAACCAAGCATGTGAAAACCATCTTTTATCCCCCATATATCTTGCTGGTCACATTCCAATCATGTGAATAACTTAATCATGTATTCTCTTGAAAAATTAATACCCATTAAACCTTAGTGAAAACATGAATGTGGTAAAATGTTAACTCATTCCACATACCAAAATCCAAAAATTCTATATAGTCAAACCGTGATATAACCTTCTCCTTATATCAGTCATAAGCTCATGAATACTGTCAAACATTTAATTTTATCCTTATCCCTTCACTATGCGCATATCATATACATTCCAAAAATATTTGAATAACCTTTCATGGTTACTGGTACAATTCATCATACACATTCAAAACATAAGGAAAGACAACAGTGTAACAATCCTTAGATGACTCTTTATTCTATAGTACCATGAGATTACTTATACAACATTACACTTGATAAACATGTAATCATTACACTACCTTCTTAAACCATTGACCGAGCTTCAACAATTATTTCATCTCACATATCATTTGTAGTCTCTTCATCATCATCAACATAAATACTACCCATACGATCATACTGATTCTCTTCCTGAGACTTTCCCTTATGGAATTGGTTTTCATAATTCCCGTACATTCCACATTTAAAACATTTAAACATTGTTGATGTCATAGAAACACCATTATCCTCATCCATGGTGTTAACTGAACCTTTTCCTTTTCACTTACTGGCTTTGTGTCCTTCTTTTCCACACCCAAATCATCTTCCAGTTCCTTTGAAACATTCTCCTTGATGCCTCTTCCCACATGATTTACATAGGTGAAATTGAACTTTTTTTCCTCTATGATCATCATGAATCTCCATCTTTCTCTTATTAGCCGAGTCAGGAAACTTACCAAATTTGAGTTTATTGATCATATTATGAGATTGCTGATTCGGCATAATAATGATTTTTGGACATCCAAATCCCATTTAATTTGGATTATCATGAAAAATATCATTCCATTTTCCATCATATCCTCCATTATCGTGAATCATCTTGTTTCCAAGCATTTTCTAAAACCCAAAAAGAATAGTGTGAGAGGAAAAAATAATAATAAAGGGGGAGTAACTTCAATATCTATCATCTTAGGTTTAATCTAATATCTTTAACATAATTCTAGGACTATAACCTATACTTATACTTAACTTTAGGGACATCCCTAGACATACCTTAGAAATATCTCTAGGGATCTCACTAAAGTTCTCGCATCCATGTTCCCAAAGGTTAACTAAACCTTTCCTCTGATACCAACTATAAAGACCTGAATCTTGACGTACATGGACATTACATTAATTTTGTAGAATACTTAGTACATAACAAAAACTAGCACATAAGGACCGTAATAGTTTATTGTCTTTGGAAACATGTAACGTAATATTCTAATCGTGGTGAAAAATCATCAACATCTACCCTAAAGATCATTCCCTTTTTTTCTTAATGAAAACCTTTCTTTATATCCCGGGAAAAGAAAACATAAAAAGGGTGAGCTCAAATGCTTACTAAGGGTAAGCATAGAGAACATAATACAATCCTTAGATATTTTAATGAAAAATCTTGAACATAAAATCTAAACATCAAAATCTTGAGCAATGACATAAAACATGGAAGTATGTAAGGAATAGATCATGAAGAAACATTAATCATGTTAAATAATCATGGTAATGAAACATGTAATTATGGAAACAATTAATCACATGATATGATTTCCATGTTAGCCACGACATTGCTGCCAAAACCATCATAGTGTATAAAGTCCCTTTCTGAATCAAGTTCACTCCTCATTCCAGTCCTGTATTATTGAACCGGTTTAACCTGCCCTTCTAGCCATGTCTATCTCATGAGATATAAATCTTTACCCAATGCATTGGAGAGAGATATAGGTACCACCCATCTCATAATGAAATCATTCATACTTGTGCCACAAAATAAACATACATCATTTAAGATAACCCAACAAATAAAATGGGTTTCATAAACATCATCCCATCATCACATAATCCATATAAAAGAAATGGATATCATTTCATGATAAGACAAGTTAAACCATGTAAACCATATAGACTTTATACTTGAAACATATACATATGATATAATGTCATCTTCGATGGAATATAGTTTTGATAAAAAACTTGAAATGAATTCTTGAAGAAAATATCCTTTCTTCTTCAAAATCAATTTCTTTTCACAAAACGTCATGAAATTTTAAAAGAAAAAGATTTTTTTTAAAGTATTCATGAAATATTTTGGAGGAATCTTCAAGAAAATAAGTCTTTATAAAACCGTAAAAATCCTTTCATTTCGTATATGTTAAAAAAACATTCCTCGTGTACTTTTGCCGGAAAAGTCAAAAAGTACCTCATAAAAGAATGATTCCATACATACCAAGTAGTAAAAGTAGAAAATGGGTAAAAAGGACATTAAAAATACATTAATAAACTTTTATAAAGCATGGAAATGGATGATAGTAATAACCCTATTAAATAATTATGAATAAGCAATCTTGGATAAAAATGAGATTTGCAAAATTATCCGTTACCTTAGGTTTGATATGCTTCGTACTTATCTGAACCTATTTTATAATGATTTATATAATTTCATTGACTTATTACAGAATCATATTCATTGTTATGATATCATATATGTTTCACTTATGACTTTATATTACTCGTTATTTTGAAAATTCCACGTTAAAGCAGCGTTTTCGGTAAAATCATTTCATTTATCGTATGTGTTTTGACTTTTCGTTCTTGATATTGTTACTTATATCCTGATTTACATAATTCTAGAATGTAAAATATGATTTATATATAATATATATTCATCATATACATATATATATATATATTATATTTATAAAAGGAATGAAATACACCGTTCATGGAGACGGTAGGCCGTACGTACGCATGAACGCTGTTTTCGTTTTCTTATTGAATTGAATGAAAGTAAATATATGAAATACATATATATATATATATATTGAGTAGAATTATTATTTCATATATTTCATTATTATTAATTATATAAACTTTATGATCATTCATGTATGGTTAACATGGAGAATGAATCTCATCGCGCCTTGGAGACGGTAGTTCGTACGTACGAACCAGCGATGATATCATTCCCATAATTATTGAATAGAATTAGAGTGGATGTTATAATATATCAGAATCAATATGATGTTATAATAAATATATATATTTATTCTTTACACCACTATACCCATCCATGTAAGGTGTTGGTGGAAAACATATTTCACCACGATGTGGAGACAGTATTCTGTACATACGCACCCGTGGTGATTTCATTTTCCGTAGGATGGATTGATGGTGAAATATGGTTGTTTCATACATATAATAACATATATGTATATGAGTTATACTGATGTTATTACTTCATAATTAAACAACTAAATAAGAAGAAGTGGAAGAAGAAATAATGTTGAAAGAATCGGTAACAGACATTACCGCTTCTTTGAAGCGCCTCTTTGAGACCTCATCTTAGGGCACTAAAATTAGTCTTTGAAGAAGACCAGAACCTCTAGGATGTTTATATGGAAGTGGAGAAGAGAATTATTCAGGGTTTTTTCGAGCTTGGAGGCTCTATGTGGTGTGAGGAAAAGAGGGAGGAGGTTCTCTTTTATAAGGGAGGAGAAGAGCACCTTTGGAAAAACTAAAAATATTATTTTATTATAAAGTCATATTCGGTTTTTAATAGCTCCAAATTTATTTACTTCAAAGATAATTTGAGGATGGGTCAGAATCATCTAATCCAATAGACGTTATACACGTTTAGGTTTCTATTTTAACCTTATCATTTATATTTAACCATAAGTTAAATAATTTTACTTTTACTGTATCTTCTTCTTTTCTTACACTATAAGGTTAATAAACTTATTATAACAATCCAAAATAACCCCAAGTTGTTTATTATTAATATATATAACCTTATATAAGTCATTTGGTCTAACCTTATATTTCTAGGAATAAAATAAAAATTAATAATATAATATTTTTTTTGAAAACTATTTTATTTCAATTTTGACACTATTTGGTAATTGGTTTTTGTGAAAATCATAACAAAATGATTAGTTCGAACAAAGATAATTAAATCAAAACTAACATGTCATATTTACCTGGAAAATTATTTAAATTAATAAAAAGTCTCATATTACATTTATTTGTGTATTTATAACATAAATTTTTTCAATATTTGATTAATAAGATAATTACTGCATCATCATTGTGTCTTAAATAAATTAGATTATTTAATATCTAAAAATTATGAATAAAATATAATTATATTGGAAATATTTTTAGATTTATAATGAATATTTATTGTTGAATTTTTCTTATGTATAACTCTATATTAAAAATTATTTAGTTATTAAACGTTGATTTTAACTATTTTAACCCTTCTTTAAATAAATTAATAACAAATGTCCTAATCTAATCCAAGTGAGACTAAATGATCATATTTTAATCCTAAGGTTGTTTTTGGTCGAACTAAACTTATCCAATAGAATTAGGACATGTGTTAGGGTTATAATAATATCATTTTTACCCTTAATTACCCTATTTACTTTTAACCATGGGGAAAATAGTAAAAAGTAACTATTCACCAAAAATATTTTTCATCTCATTGAACCACATTTTAGTTATTGATATTAACCGTGTCTCTCGGATTTTTAAAAGTCAATTCATAGAAGTGGTAAAATTTCATTTAAATGAAAAAGACAGTTTTTCAACTACCACTAAGTGGTTTCACTATTTATCGAAAATTGCAGTTTTTCAGAAAAATACCAAAAATTCTGCCTAAGAATTATTTGAAATTCTGAATTCAAAATTGATGTCTATTATTATAAATTCAAAACATAGAAGTGGAATTAATTAATTTTAAAATTATTTCCCATTATCAAAACAAATAGCATGTTTTTTAAGAAAGAATAACTATCAAAAGATTGATACTTGTTTATATCCAATTTCAATGTGAAATTAATTCCAATGACCAACATTGTATTAAATATTAAAAACATATTCTATTTACATTTTAAACCCTATTAAAAAGATAGTATAACCATATTAATTATTGCGATGAAAAAAGTTGTTTTTAATGAAAATATAGAGTGTTTTTACTATTCATTAAAATATGAAAGTTATCAGAATAATATGAAAAATTTATCCAAAGTAAATTTTTATATCCATATTACAATGAAGAATTTTATTTTTCAAATTGATCTTATTGAAATGTCAAAAACAAGATTTAATGTGGGTGCACCAGCAAAAGGCGGCAAAACTACATTCTTTTAAAAATACTTATTTTACTCGAAAAATTTATTTTGATCTCATACCATGTTCTAGAAAATGTGTATGATGAATAATAATGTTATAAAAATCAAAATGTATTTGATACTATTCATAAAAGGTAGTTCATATAACATATCGTTGTTTAGAAATACTCAGTATTGCGTACAACACACGCTATCGTGGAAGGTCGTGATTGCGTGTAATGCAAGCCAAGTCAGGGATGCGTGTTGTGCAAGCTCATTTTGGTGTAGCATACAACACAAGACATTAATGAAATTAAGAAGAATATTTTTCATAAAATCTCGGTGTGTTACATATCGTCTCCTATACATGTCGTGTTTGTTCGGAACATGCCGTGAAAGGGCAGCCATGTTGACGGTCGCGTAACTAACAACACGGGCCACCGACACCGTGTCTAGTAAACGCTGTTTCCCTAGGGAACAAGTCGTGTAGTCTAGGGTTAGTTGGACCATGTGGGTTAGCCTTGTAAGGAGACTCAAGCAAGGGTTTAGAGTTCAAGTACACATTGTGTGTGGTAATAACACGCCGTGTAGTTTTGGGTGTTACATGACCAGTAGTGGCAGGAGTACACACCCATGTTAATGGCTAATGAAGTCATGTCATGTAGTTTGTATACACGTCGTGTAGTAGTTTTTTGTAAAACATGTTAGTTTCCTTCCCCTGGTCCCATTTTTTACTCCTGTTTTTTCAATCCTTATTAATCCTGATCTAAGGTGTGCTTTTGATCATTCATAACTATGTCTCTGAGACATCCTCCAGTAGTACGTCTGTTGCCGTACGGTGACTAGACACCGGAAATGGCCGATCAGGGACCTCTTATTGATCCTCCTACTATTCCAGCCTTGGCACTAGTATTTATTCCCGTTGCAGGCGTCGATGCGCAGTTCAGGGAGGACTTCTTGAGGATGATGCAGAACTTTCAGGGGCGTCGCCTCCTGCCCCGTCGATGGCTGACTTGACGAGGGTTTTCCACCATCAGAAGCCTCATACATTCTCAGGGGATGGAGGACCCCCGGCTACAGAGTCGGGGATCGAGGCCACCCTTATTATCTTTGAGCATCTGGAGGACCCCTAGAGAAGAGTGTAAATCTGGCCACCGATATTATTCGAGACACCGCCAAGAGGTGGTGGGAGGTGTTCTCACAATCTAGGCTTCTGCAGGGTATGTCTTGGGATGAGTTTAAACAACCCTTATATGACTACATATATCCAGAGACCTTCTAGGCAGATCGAGACTAGGAGTTTATGAGCCTACAGCAGGGTACTCTTTCGGTAATGGAGTACTCATCTCACTCCACTGAGCTGTAACGTTTCACACCGATCCCATCAGGGGATGAGTTGTTTCTTGCAAGGATGTTCGAGGATAGTCTTAGGAATGGGATCTATTCCCTGGTGAATATCTTCTAGTTGACATCTATATCCTCCATCGTCAACCAGGTTCTGATTACTGAGTGCAATCTGATGGATTCTGAAGGAGTGAGCCAGGGTGGTTCGACACCCAAACCTGGTGTTCCTCCTACGAATAGTAAGAAGCATCGCGGAGAGGATTCTCGTGGAAATCGGGGTTCGCGGGATGCATATTTTGGCATCCAGGTCTTATGCTACCAGTGCAGTATAAGTGGGCACACTAGGCCTCAGTGCGAGAGTGATCTGATGGAGTGCCGATATTGCAGCAAGATGGTCCATCTTCAGCGTTTCTATCAAATCGTCTCACCTTCAGCTGGTGGTAGGGGTTCCTCTATAACCCCATGTTCTGGAGATGGTTCAGAAGTTTCCCACCAGTCTAGGAACTAGAGTTCTTCCGGTCGTTCGTGTCGATGTGGACGTCACGACCGTGGTGGTCAGTCACCAGGTCATCTGCGACAGCAGAGTGGATCAACTCAGAGTGGTAAGCCAGGGGCGCAGGGCTGCAGTGCAGGCTAGTCATTCGCCGTGGAGTAGACCTATCAGGATCAGGATCCCGACCCTTCTACAGTTCAATGTAAAATCTTATTATCCTCAGTTTTATCTTCAGCTCTTTTTTTATACTGGGGCTTCACATAGCTCTATCTATATTACATTTTTGGAGAGCCTTGGGCTCTATATATTTTCATTTACCGACTTGTTGACACTTGAGACGCCGTTGGGAAGGAGGAAATGTAGTGTACGTTATTGCAGAGAGTTCCCTCTTGAGTTTGATGGGTGTAACTTTTTATGGGAACACTATGTCCTAGAGATGTCGGGCTATGACATCATTCTCATGATGGAATGGTTGGTTCCTTTGCAAGAAGACGTCGATTGATATCACGGCAGGGTGTGTTTCTTATCACTAGAGTGCAGATCCTTTCTTCATAGAGGCAATTGGGATGTCCTGGCGGGTAGAGAGGGACCCGCTCATCATGGTATAGGGGAAAAAACACCCTAGATTGACAGTCTTTATCTGGATGACAAGGGGACTTCACAGTCAGACTTTCTCCTAGTGGTGGATCGTTTCAAGGATGTCTTTCTAGAGGAATTTTCAGTTTTGCCTCCGGAGAGTGGGGTAGACTTATTGATTGAGCTCGTGAAGGGAGCGACACTAGTGTCCATTCATCCAAATAGGATGGCTACACCTAAATTTTAGGAGCTAAAAAAGAAGTTGGAGGAGTTGTGTGAAAAGTGTTTCATCTGAACCAGTACTTCTCATTGGGGTTCATCTGTTTTGTGTGCGATGAAGGCAGATGGTACCCTTCGGAATTGTGTGGATTATCTAATGATGAACCAGTTGATGATCAAGAACCGATATCCCTTACCGAGGATTGATGACCTCTTTGATCATCTTTGAGGAGCTCAGGTGTTCTCAAAGATCGACTTGAGGTCCAGTTATCATCAGTTGCGTGTTAGACCATCTAATACACCCCTCACAGCCTTCAGGGTAAGGTAAGGTCTATACGAGTATACAGTCACGCAGTTCGGTCTCACAAATGCGCCTGCGGTTTTCATGGCACTGGTGAACTGACTGTTCCATCCATACATAAACTTCTTTATGGTGGTTTTCATCAATGACATCTTGATGTACTTTCACACTCGACACCACCATGCCACACATATTGAAATCATTCTGAGTACACTGAGAGAGCATCAGTTAAATGCTATGATCTCGAAATGACACTTTGGATAGATCAGATTCACTTCTTGGGTCATGTTATTTAAGAGACAAGAGTTTCCGTGGACCTAGAGAAAGTGAGAACTATAGTTTACTGAGAGAATTTGAAGAATGTATTTGAGGTGCGGAGTTTTCTTGGGCTGGCTGGATACTACATGCATTTCATATAGGACTTCTCAAACCTAGTAACACCGTTGATTGGTTTGACCAAGAAAGGGGTGATGTTTTTATGGTCAGATCCTTGTGAGTCAGCCTTTCATGGGATGAAGGGGAGGTTGACTTCAGCATCGATACTATTCTTTCTAGATCCGGGAAAGGTCTATACTATATTCCATGATGCTTCAGGTATCGGGCTAGGATTTGTGCTTATGAAGGGAGATGGAGTCTTTGCGTATGGGTCTCGGCAGTTGAGGCCACATGAGAAGAATTACCCTACGCATGATCTGGAGTTGGCAGCAGTTGTTCATGCCTTATGATGTTGGAGACACTACCTTTTGGGAGAGCATATTGTGGTTTTCACTAACCACAAGAGTCCCAAGTATATCTTCACTCAGTGTGATATGAATCTGAGACAGTGCAGCTGGGTTGAGTATCTTTAGTCCTTCAACTTTTACCTCTCTTATACGCCAGTAAAGGGCAACGCAGTGGAAGTTTCTTTGAGAAGGAGAACTAAGATTCAGGTAGTTCCGGAGGCCAGCAGTGAGTGGCAGCTTATGGCTCTGTTCTTTGAGATGCATTTGGAATTGCACGACAGGCAAGGAAAAACTTTCCATTCTTCTGTAGTTGTTACCTATACTCATCTTAATCAGTTATGGATGAGGCAACTATCACATTCATAGGCCTTAGTCTTGTGGGAGAGTGTGTTAAGAGGGGACCCTCTTCTTGGATGGATAGTGGGCGAGTATGAGATCTTGCATTTCCAGGGACGCGTATGGGTGCCAATAGACATATGCGAGGAGATGATGTGGAATTTTTATTCCTCAATTTGGGCAGTTCATCATGGCATCACCAAGATGTATCGTGACCTACACCGCCATTACTAGTGGCAAAGGTATGAAGAAAGATGTTGTTGGTTTTGTGATGAGATGTTCTACTTGTCAGAAGGTGAAAGAAGAGAATCAGTGACCAGTGGGGCTTTTGTAGCAGTTACCCATTCCCGAGTGGAAGTGGAATGATGCCACGATTGACTTACTGACCGGGTTACCAAGGTCACCTCGGGGGAGTGATGTTTATTGGGTTATCGTCGATAGGCTTACGAAGGATGCACACTTCTTGTCGATCAAGGAGACCTTCAGTGTTGATGATTTGGGACGACTTTACATCTGAGAGATTATACATCTACCTGGAGTTCCACACTCCATTGTTTCAGACAGGTATGCGTGCTTTATCAATCGGTTCATTCAGGGACTTCAAAAGTCTTTGGGTACACATGTACTTTTGAGTACAACATACCATCCCCAGACAGATGTCTAGTCTGAGTGCACGATCTATGTGCTTGAGGATATGCTTCGATCTTGCATTTTATACTTCAGTGGTTCTTGGGAAAAGCATATTTCTCTTGTGGAGTTCTCCTACAACAACAGTTTCCATGAGACCATTCAGATGGAACCATATGAGGCTTTTTACGGTAGGCCATGCCAATTAACGTTATACTGATTGGAGGTAGGAGAGGAAACTCTGCTGGGACCTCATATTGTTCAGGAGACCTCAGAGCAGTTAGAGTTGATTCAGAAGAGGATGGCTACAGCACAGTCTTGACAAAAGTCTTATGCTGATCAGTGGAGGTGACCTCTGGAGTTCGTGGTCGGTGATTAGGTTTTCCTTCATGTCGTACCGAGGTTGGGACACAAGAGGATTCAAAGACAGGGTAATATTTTATAATAGTACGTCATGATGTTTGAGTTGTTGGAGAGAGTTGGTCTGGTTTCCTATCAGTTGCAACTACCTCAAAGGTACCAGGCTATGCACGATGTCTTCAATGTCTCTCAGCTCCAGCATTACTTTTCAGACCCACTCATGTCTTCCAACCCGAGAAGTTTGAGCTTTAAGCGGATCCGTCGTTTGAGGAGCATCCTATTTGGATTTTCGATCATACTATGAAGGTTCTCTGAGGTCATTCTGTTCTTCTGGTATGGGTTCTATGGAAGCACGGGTGAGTACAGGACGAGACATTGGAGAGGGAGGCTGAGGTTCGATCGTAGTGGCCGGAGCCGTTCGGGGTTTCTTCTTCTACGCCACTCTAGGGAAATTTGGGGATGAATTTCTATAAGGGGTTAAGTATGTAAAAACCTCAATCTTCATTTCAGGTATGTCATTCCTTTTTCTGTAGTTTTTGGAAAAAATGGAGATTCTTTAAATTTTTTAAGTACACATCGTGTACTTTCTGGGTACACGCCATGTACTCTTTTCCCGCTCGAAGCCGTGTATTGGACGTGTCTGAGAAACACACACGGTGAGTTGGGGTGACGTGGTGACCAATTTTGGTGGAGTATGAAAGGACCTAGTACACTCTGTGTTCTCTAAAAGTACACACCGTGTACTTTGTTTTTTTCATTAAACGGACCGGGGTTGCGTGAGATCTCCATAAATGTCTTCTTCTAGGTCCGGTTTGACTGAGAGATATCGTACGACCACGAAACTTCTCCAGATTCCCGAGCCTCCATCTGTTGGCTTATTCAACCGTCTTCCATTTCATTGGAACCGCAGTGGTGAGTTATTACTTCTTCTTGAGATTCATTCCTTGATTCTTCCCCGTTCTCAAGTTATCGTGGTTTGAGCATTTGGACATTTTCTCAGATCCACGACGCTCAAAGGAGAATTAGTTGTTGTGGTTCAAGTATATCAATCTACTAGGATCGAGGTAGGTTGTTTGTGCCTTACCGCCCAAAGCCTTTTAGTTCTATGGTCAATTTCAACCAATACCTGTGAATGGGGTTTTGTGTGTTTACCTTTTTTGCCATGTTTTTCTCCTGCCTTTCTTGTATGCATGTGTAGAGGTAAATTAATCATGTTAGCTGATATTTTATTGTGCTTGGATATTTTTCCCATGCTTTACTCTGTTTACGACCTTTGTGTCTTGTTAGCCTTTGGTCGTTATGACTATTTCCATGCCATGTGTCTATAGGATGGAGTGTTTTTCTTTACAAGCTTGTTGCCTTGTAGACTATTTATCCAAGTAGCTATATAGGTGTACTTTGGACACATAGAATTATTATGAACTAACTGCCATGGGGATGAGAGAACCTAGTTCTATATACTATAAGTGATAGACTAAGTGAACTTCCAAGAGAGTCTTTGACATTATAGACTACGGGAGGGTAGACCGAGTGAGCTTCCTCAGTGAGCCTTAGATATTATAGGCCACAGGGGATAGAACGAGTGAGCTTCCTAGAGTGCCTTCAGATATTATAGACTACATGAGGGTAGGCTGAGAAAGATTCCTCAGAGAGTCTTACCTTGTTTGAATATTTTTAGGAACCTTCCCGGGATAGAGGAGGAATTGACCGAGTGACCTTCCTCAGAGTGTATGTGGTATACCTGAGGTTGTAGGAAGAATTGATAGAGATAGCTTCCTCATACAGTCTCTAGAACTTGGGGCTTAGAGGGTTAGACCATGTGATCTTCCTTAGAGACTCCTTGACTACCCTAGACTACAAGGGGAATTGACTGAGTGTGCTTCCCCATAGATTCTCATAAATTTGTATGACCAAACCAGAGAGATTATGTTGAGTGAACTACCATGAGGGTTGTGGTACTTATTGGATAGGACCAGAGGGGATGGCTTTGAGTACTTTCCAGAGGGTTTTCCATCTTGTTATCTATTTTTTTCACTATTGTTGTTGTTTGTGGATAGATTACTATTGTGTATCATCCTGCTTTATTGCTGACTAGTTACTGCCTACTGTGTTTCTGTTGATGTTTACTGCTTATTGTACTTTTACCTGACATATACTCACGGACTGTTAGGCATAAATCATAGGGTTAATTCCTACTAGGATATAGTCTCACACCCTATTTGGGTTATTCTTTTGGGCCCAAACAGACTATTTGGTTGCATGTATAGACAAGGGAAAGAGCCCTTAGACTTCCGGTACTTGAATTCTTGGAGTAGGAGACCATGGGACCAAGCATTGTCTTACGATGATGAGGAGCTGTTTAATTTCTTTTGTACTTGTTTTGGTACTGTGGTGTATTCCAAAATTGTTACTTGTTTGGATGCTTTCTAAGATATGTATCATGCATCATTTCATATATAAATATGAGCTCTAGTTTGTTGATTTAGTCTTCTGCTATTTATTATTGTTGGTTATTCACTGCTTCCACTATTTCATGTTTATTTGTCTTCTACTTTGTATTCTACCAATGATTGAATAGTTTCCCCACTATCACACCCATGGCCCTCGCTGCTAGTCAGCATCCTCTGGAATTTTGGGAAATTCTCTTGAGGCCACGTGGTGAATCGGGTCGGAGCCCCGGTTAGTGGAATCTAGGTCGGGACGTTACATTCTTCTCTTGGCTTCCATAAGGCTTTGATCTTTTATTAAGCCTTCAAAGCCCCTTCTGAGCTATCAACAATTCATTTTTATTCACTAGCATCTCTTTAATCTCTTTCTGGAGATCCCTTCCTCTTTTCCAGCTTTGAGAGATAGAGTACAACGTCCCATTCAGATACTTGACCTTTTAAATCTCAGTATTCTACTCAATATTAAGCTTTTCATCAAAGATATTTGTGAGATCCTTGATTTTCCTAACTTCAATATCAAAGGATTCTTTATCACAATATTGAAACTCATAAATCTCTCTCAAATATTCAAATATATTCATTGAACAGCTAACCATTTTCTTACAAGATCATTTGTGAGCTTCAAAGTTGATAATGAATGATCTGAAGTCCGATTCCAACATTACACACTTGACCATCAACATGGATACTAAATCCTATTTTTGGTTTAATGTATTTTAAAGCATCTGGAATCTTGATTCTATGCTTTAGAAAATCAGAATAGTCCCAACATGATTCTTCAATGATTGAACTATGAAAACATGTCCCAGAGAAGATGATTCTGAATCCGAGAATTTTCATGGTGAGGGCTATTTATCAATCTCAACAAGCTTCCTCTTAGAAGATCAACTACCTTCCTTCTTCTTTGAAATAAATTTCTTATGTGTAACCTAAAAAATCACATGTTTCCCTTTAATAGTTCTTCAAATTTCATCCTTATTCGAAAATTTATGTTCACTTTCAGAATGGTGAACAATTTTTTCTTCATCTACCTTCTCATTATCAGCTCTAGCCTCAACATCTTCAGGATGTCTGAAATCATGGTTTTAACTTTATTCCTTAGACAATTTATTAACTTCTTCTTCAACCTTATCATCTTCACCTTCCTCATCTTTCCTAGGAGTTGGGATCTTTGAAGACTCTGATTCAAAAGTTTAGATTGATAGTTTCTCAGATGCTATTTCAAAATCATGAAAATCATCAACTTGATTTATCAAATAAGATGTGTTATCACTATTGCTTTCTTCTTCTTGCACTTCTTCCACAACTTCTTTTTGTTGAACAGCCTTTTCATGTGCTTTTTATGGAGTCATGAACTTTTTACCTGGAGTATCTGGTAGGGCTTATACAAAGAAGTATTTTGGTACAGGTATATCCTCATATTCTATTTCAGTATCCCTCATAAGGGATTGCACAATCTCATCCTCAGTAATTTTCTTCTTCTGCTTCTTTTATATGGCTTTCTTCTCAAGATCATCAGCTGCATTATCTTTCAAAGCATTGGCCTCTACAGGATCCATGCCAAACTAATGCTCTCCTTCCTTTTGATTCTTTTTATCTTCCCTCCATTGGGTAACCACCTCATCCGGATAAGCTTTCTACATCATTGGCTGTGGAGGTGAGGATTAAGTTTCTTTATCATTAGAGGTTTTCTCTACTTCTTCCACTTCTTTAAACTTCCTCTTCTTCCCCTTTATTTAATGGTTTAGGAACATATTGTTCCTTCAGAATAGCTTTAGCCTCTTCCTTTGGTACGTCATATAATTCTCTTGACTCATTAGAAAATCCAATTTTCTTCCTATTGAGACTATCATCACTGATTAGCATGAATTTGCAATTCCTCGGCTTGGGACATGAAGGAATCTTAAAAGACTCAAGGCACTGAAGCATGATCATGGAGAGTATGGATGGATACATGATAATCTGAGCTTTCAAGTTCCCAAGATTAATATTCTCTATCACAATGAGAATATGCTTCATCAAATTGATCATCCTTATTTTTTCCAAAAAAATACAAGATATACATATCAATCTTCTTTAAGTTTTCCTTGTCACCCTTTCTCGGAATGATAAACCCATTAACCCACAATTCAAGGTTCTGATTTTTTGTAGACAAATGAAAAATCATTGCAGTCTTGACATCAGAATGTTCAAGACACTCTATAACTTTTACATTGACAAAACTTCGTTGAACATCTGACATCATATAAGCGAAAAATTCATCTTCCCCTTCAAATGGAACTCCAACTAAGCTGTCCGAATTTGTGTAAGATAAATCATAGGTTTTTCCATAACATTTAGATGAAAACTTCTCTCTCTCTTCTTCCATAACGAAAATAACTGACTAATAATACTCAATATGGAGATCCAGATACACCAAGTCTTGAGCCCTTGTCTTTGATTTGCAGACACTTTCCCATCCATTAAGCTTGATTTTCTTAGAGATTTTAGAATCATATTTATTGAAGAAATTAGGATTTACTAACCTTTCTATATAGACATTCCACTATGAAATCAACTTGAGAGTAGACATATCATTTTGAGAGGGTTCTTTTGTAGACATTGGGACATGAGAAAACTCTGAGAAGTTCAGAACAGACATTTTTATGAGGAGAAAATCTTTGACACACAAAGGCTTGAAATCTATGTGGGAAAACCCTTCGGGGGTCCTTTATATTAGTGTTTTAAGTGACATTTCATCTTCCTATCTCAATCCAATGGCTAGGAATTCTTCCAATCAGATCTGATGGTTGAAATGATAGCCGCAAGGAAAATTTGGTAAGATCTGATCTTTTGAGGTTTCTAATGCAAATCATTCAGATATAAGGAGAATAGAATCCACAAAATTTTAAATAAAAATGTAAATACAAGAATGTAAATTATGACTATGAAAACATAATAAAGGAGACATACCTATTGTATAAGAAAGATTATTCTTAATATGTAATATTCTTCTTGAAGAGCTTTAGATTCCAAAAAAACATGACTACGAAAAAAACATAGAAAATCATCATTATGAAAATTTTGAGTGTGAAAATGTACATTACGAAAATCATCATTATGAAAATCATGAAAAACATCATTATGAAAACTATGAAAAACATCATTATGACAATCATGAAAAACATCATTACAGAAAATCATGAAAAATATTCATCACAAAAAATCATGAAAAAAGCATTATTACGAAAAATCATGAAAAACATTAGCAGTGCTTAGGTCTTTCAACAAAGGACCAAACTTTATTCCTTTCTAATTAATTTAGTTCATCATGCATAACTTTTATCCAATCATCATCACCTAAAGCTGCATCTGTTCATTTTGGTCCTAATTGGGAAAGAAATGATAGATGCTATACATCATTTATTAATGACTTCTAGTACTTACTGGTCAATTCACATCACCAATGATACTATCTTTGGGATGATTCTTTAAAAATAACTGATTTGGGTTTTTTAAAAAATTTTCATCAATATAGGGTAAAAATATTCTAGGTAAATGCTTTAGAAACATTTTCTTGGAAATTTTTCTTTAAAAAAGGATCTTCTAACAAAAGTTGATAATCAGTTTTTGAAAACACATATGAAGATGTAGGTTAGGGTTTTAAAAAAAGGCAAGTTTCATCAAAGTTGACATGTACTGTCTCTTCAACAGTACTAGTGTTTTTATTGAAAACTCTATAAGCCTTAAATGTTGTGGAGTAGCCTAAGAAAATTCTTCATTAGATTTCGGTGCGAATTTATGAATATTATCTTTTTTATTCTGGATGAATGCATTGAAACCAAAAACCATAAATAATGAAAGTCTAGGTTTTATACCATTCCATAACTTATAAGGAGGTTTATTAAGAGAAGGTATAATTAAAACTTGATTTATAGTATAACAAGAATTACATGTAGCTTCAGCCCAAAAATGTTTTTCTATAGAATATTCCCTAAACATGGTTCTCATTATCTCTTGATAATTCTATTTCTTCTTTCAAAAACACCATTCTGTTGAGGGGTTCTAGGTACTAAGTATTTTTTAGTAATGCCATTTCTACTACCAAAAGTTTCAAAACCGGAAATTTGAAATTCTCTTCCATGATCACTATGAATAGTTATCAATGGAATGTTTTTCTCATTTTTAACATGGGCACTAAAACTTTTAAAATAATAAAAAGCTTCCTAATTATTTTCTATAAAATAGACCCATGTAAATCTAGTGTAATCATCAACTAGAACAAATACCAAATATTTTCCTCTAATGATTCCAGTTTGTGTAGGATCAAAAAGATTCACATGAACTAATTGTAATGCATCAGTAGTTGAGGCTTCACCGACTGATTAAAAACTGGATTTATATTGATTTCCATATTGTCAAGGGTCACAAACTTTTTAAGAATAAAATCTAAGCTCCGGTAGATCCATATTTAATCTTTTCATTGAATGTATTCATATGATCCTAAGGTTACAGTGACCTAACCCTCTATGACACAACCACGAATGATCTTCCATTTCACAAAGGAAAGGTAGATCTTTTCCCCCAAGGTATTCTATGTTTTGTCTGTATACATTCTCTTTCCTATGGTAATAAAGAATAAACTCTTCCTTGGAATTGTGTACTAAGCACTTTTCATTACTAAAATTCACAAGTAAACCTTCAAAACATAATTGGATAATTCTAATGAGGTTTTTCTCAAGACCATTAACAAATAAAACATTTGAATTCCATGTTTTTAAAATAAGAACAATGATACCTATACCAATAATTTCTCCCTTATCATTATCTTTGAAATATACCTTTCCTCATTTCGTCTTGATAATCTTTTCAAAGTAGTTTTTGTTACCAGTCATATGCTGGGATCAGCCACTATTCATGTACGATATATTGTTGTTGGTACTCTCTCTATTTTCTTGAAAAAAAAAGAGTTAGACTTTCGGAACCCAAACATTCTTGGATCCAAAAATTTCAGAAAGAAAATTTTTTGGCACCCACATTTTCTCAGAAAAATAGGCTTTATTAAATCCTAAAAACTGAGTTTTGTTTAAGGAACAATTTTTTGCCCAATTCCCACTGCACAGACACTTTGTACTGAATTGAGCACTTGGAGGGAAAAAATAATTGTTACTAAAAATTGGTTTAGAACTAGAATAACCAAAACTAGAACTATTCGTTAGCGGTCGAATTTGGGAATACATCTTGTTAAAATTTTCCTTACCTAAGGTAAGGTTTGACAAAAAATTCCTCAAGGAAAAAAATTCTTATTTTTTTTAATAACTTGGTTCTTTTCATCTAAAACTTTTTATTTTGAACTATAGTTATGCTCGAAAAGAATTTTCTAAGAAATTATGTTTTCTAGATCCTTAGAATGTTTATTCTTATCAGAATTTACTTCCTCAAATTTTTTTGAAATACTTTCAAAATCAGAATTTTTCGTATCATGATCTTTATAATGATATGATATTTCCATAGTAGGAATTGAATTCCAAGAGTTTTATTATCAAGAGTTTTCATGAGTTTTGAGTTTTCAATATCAAGAAGTTTGGAAAACCAAGATACATATTCATAGGTTGGTAAAGTATCGTAATCATCAGAATAATATTCTTCGTCAGAAGAGTTATTGTATTTAATATCAGTATAATTTGAATTTAAAGAATCATGGGTCATATATTCATCATTCTGCACCTTAGTCGTCAAAAAATTATTTTCAATTGGTAGTTTGGCTATTAGGCCAAGATTCCTCTATCCAGAAGATTCGTAATATGATGATTCATCGGAAGAGTCAGCACCAATGGCACTCTAGGTGTCATTAGCTTTCAAGAGTTTCTTAGGATTAACCTTGTAATACTTCTTTCTGATTCTCTCATAATTCTTTTCCATTCATTCATATCTGTTAAGCATAGGACAATCAAGTCTTATATGTCCTTATCTCTTGCATTAATAACTTGTAATTTCTGAGTCATTATTATATTTCATTTCATTCTTCTTATATCTTGATTGAAAGTTCCTCTGTCTAGCTATGTTATTCATTCTCCGAGAAAGATTTGTTAATTCATTTTCTTAGAATTAAATTTTAATATATTCAGATTGGATAAAAACCTTCTAATATTTGGATCTAGTAACTCTCTTAAGAATCTTGGATTTTATATGATTTGAATTTTTAGTAAAAGAAACACTTCCATTTACGTTCTTCTTCATTAAAATATTAGCATCCCTCTTCATTATAGTCTCATGTGGAAGAAGAGTTCCAAAAAGTTCATCAAGTGAAATCAGGGTAACCTTTCTCTTCTCATCAATAGCAGTCCTATTGGATTACCACTCATTCAGAAATATTTCTATGATCTTATCAACAAGAGATTCTTCATATAATCATTTCTCACCCATAGATTGTAAACTATTCACAATATTCATGAATCTTTGTTATACCATAAATATGTGTTCTCTATAAGGAAACCAGAAAACATTATATTCATCTTTTAGCATGGCTCTTCTAGATTCAATAACTTTGTAAGTTCCAATGTGAGTAACTTCATGTTTCTTCAAAATACAATTTTCTACTTCACAAGACAAAATTTGTCTATATATATTTCTAGTCATAGAATAAATCAATGTATTTCATTCCTTATAATTCAGTTGATATTCATGCTTTTCAAAAAATTTAAAGGTACTAACTTCCTTGTCATTGATTTTATATCATCCAGTAAGCATAAAAAATTATCAACACTAGTATTGATAATGAAAGTCTTCATAAAATCTCTCCAGTATTCGTAATCATTCCCATCAAAAATAGGTGGTCATGTTGGATTGCGATTGTCTATGGCACTGAAATTGATTCCTACCATCTAAAACGAAAATCATTCCACAAAAAACATATCAGTAATAAACGTTTGTAAAGAAGGAAAATATTCAGAAGCAAAGAAAAATTTAGAAGAAGAGTATCTCTAAGTGAAAATGAATCTGAACTATATGAGTCTGAAAAACTAATTCTGGTAAATGAATGTGATGAATTATCTTCTAAATGTAATCTTGAGAATAAATCAGATTGAACTAATCCTCTGATACCAATTGTTGATGTGGTATATGAGTATGATATACTCTATAAATCCAAATATAGGATCGAAATAATAGAGATACAGAATCAAGAATCTAAAGATGCTCAAAATACAAGAGGGGGGTGGATTGAATAATTTTAAAAATTCCTTTGGAAATTTTAATGATGGTTATGTTAAACAAGATTAATCATGGTAATTCACAATACCTCTAGTTCAACACACTTGGTTGATTCCAAAAATAAGATACCGGTAATGTTAATCTGGAATGACGGATCCGGAAAATGAATCTTTATAAAGGTTTACAATGATTAATATTCTACCATAATGTGTTTAGAATCTCACTAAATCAGATTTCAAGTATAAGGAATAATAAGATAGTTATACTTTCCTCAACAATAGAAATGCATTAGACAACATGTAACAAAACAAGTAACAAATAGTAAATATTTTAACCCAAAGAGACAGATATCCAACCACCTTGGAAAAAGTTCCCTTGATTTATACATTCAAGAAATTCTGTCTTACCCAGAATAGGGTAAGCCCTCGATACGAAGATATGAGTTTGTCTTTCTATCCCGGAAGCCCTCAACTTTAATGTAGTCAGCACATTTTTCTTCCTCAGCATGGAAGCCCTAAACTTTATGGTAGTCGACACATTTGTCTTCTATCCCCGTAAGCCCTCGATTGTAGACAACAACAATCGGTGTCACACAAAGAAAATCTGAACAAGATGTTCAGCACGCACTATGAAATAAAGCCTCTATCTCTCTAGAAATCACATCAGCAGCATGTAATCTCTATATTGGTCAACTTCTTATAAGATCATTCAAAGGAGATTCTATTTATAGTAACAACACCAACGACCAGCTCCCTCTTCCAATGTTCATATTTTTCCTTTAATTTCAAAGGGTCATGTACACGTGTCACTCAAACAATGGTTAGTTAGTAACTGAATGAATGAAATCATTTTATAAAAACACATGTGTAAGAAGAAATAAGGTTACATAAATAAAATCCAATATTTTTAATGTAAGAAAATAAATGTTCGTAGTCTAATCAAAAATTAATTTGGAGTCTATAATACAAGTATATTGGGATTCTATTTTCTAAAAATTTGGAACCTAAACTCTATAGAATTTTGGAGTCTAAATTTCAATGATTTAAGGAATTTTTATTCACACGAATTTAGAACCTAAACATAAAATATTCGGATTCAGTGTTCATGAGAATTCAGAGACTGAACATGCAATGTTCGGTTTCAGAGTTTATGAGAATTCGGAGTCTAAACATACAATGCTTGGAGTCCGAATTCATTAGAATTCGATGTCAGAACTCATAGGAATTCATATCCTGAATTCGGTGTCAGAACTCATTAGAATTCGTAATAGGATTTCAGAGTCAGTATTTATAAGAGTTTTTAACCAGAATTCATTTTCAGTTTTTTGGATTCAGAACTCAGATGAGTTTAGAGTCTGAATTCAGAGAACTCGGATTCAGAACTCAGATGTGTTTGGAGTCTGAATTTAGAGAACTCTGATTCAGAACATTGAAGAGTTATTAACCAAAATTTTGAGAATTTGGATCCTAAAATAGAATGCTTCATATTTGATTAAATATAGGATTCCGAGGATTTGGTTAAAAACTGAATTTTACACTTATAAAATTTTCAAATAAACAATGAAAACATGGTAACGAAAAATTTTCTTTTGGGAAGGAAACATTTTCTTTATAGAAGTAAAACAGATGGTAAAATGAAATTTTCCTTGAGATAAGGTGTTTGTGATTTTCAAAACATTATGGAATGGTAAAGTCATAGGGAAACCATAATGACTCAATAATCTCCACCATGTATGGAGGAATGGAAAATTCATAAGGAAAACCTTATTGACTCAACAAAAATCACCATTACTGTTGTGAATGTAGAATTTAGACCATGAATTCCATTGGTTATGCATGTTTCTAAATATTTTTTTACTAATTTAATAAATCATGAAAAATAATTTTCTATATGAGTCATCATATCATTCCCTAGAATCCTTATTGGATGATACAAAAAATTACACCTAAAAATGTCTAAAAATTAACCACATTTCATGATATTAATAAAAAAATTATACTATAATGACGTGTTCAACCCATGAATTTTGCGTACAACCAGATTTCCATCATTCAAAAAATTAATGTTTATCAATGACATAAACATGTGAAATTTAAATAAATGAGAAAAGAAATATCCTCACATTTGATACTCTAAAAAAATCAATTTTTTTTATAATTTCAAACATGAGAAGAGTGAAAAGTTTTTGGAATAACCACACATAGTTATATATCATAAACATATTGATACATCAACAGTGAAAACATCCCACAAGAAAAAAAAATTAATTCAAATGAAAAACATCAATAAACATAAAAAACACACATGAGAGTTAATATTCAATGGAATGTAAAAAAACAAGAACAACCCCATGAAAGTTAAGCTATATAACAAAACATTTAATGTATTATATAGAATCCCAATATGGATTAAAAAATAAATCTTGATTTTTTAAGTTTTCATCCATAAATCATGCACCATCTACCCTTTTCCATGATATAATTCCACCACATTACATGATCCAGGGGATTAATATTCACATGTACAATCATCTCATAATGGTAAGCTGTCATAATATGCAAGTCCATAAATGTAAAAATGTAATGTATCAAAAATTCCGTGTATTTTTTTAACATTAAATGGAATTATTTTGAGACTTCACGCTCTGAAGACATGTCATTCAGAGGCTCGGAGTGCCCAGAACATAGTTTTGGAGTTTTCTTATGGTGCATTCAATAAACGTGCGAGCGGGTTTTCATTCTTTTTAACTAGTGCTCAGAATGAATGTCATAGGACACCATTGAACTCAGAATGCTGGGACTCCCCTATAAAGGACTTACCTTCAGTTGGAAAGGGGTGAATGGAAATATTTATTTTCAAAATATTTAGAATATAATATAATAAAATTGAAAAGTTATATTATTTTCTTATGTAATCCAATGTGTTGTGACACGGTGATGCAGTGGTGTAGCAATGAGGTAGCAACGGGTCACATAAATGAGTCTAATTAATGGCCTATATCATGCTGCATAATGATGTAATGAATGAAGCATAACAAAGACATTGTTTCATAAATGAAATTGTGTAATGAGATGACATCTCATCATAAATGAAACGATGTGACATGATTTTCCTTTTTATTGTCTAACACATTGGATGATGGAGAAAAAACATGGAGGATTCTATGGAGAATCTCTAGTGAATCCCCTATCCAATGAATAGTAATGAACGATAGTGGATCATCTTTGTCTTCGATGCACCTCAAATAATGGAGCCAGAAGTGAAAACACTGACATCTGGAATCCTCAATGATGAATGATTCGAGATCAAATGTCAATGAGGTAGGGATTCAATATTTTTTTCAATGATCATCCCTGATTCTCTTCGTCAAGAAACGAAAAACAAAGATCATCCAATGAACAAGTTGATCTGTGATTCAGGTGTTTATGTGGTAGCATGAATTTTCTTGGGGATTTATTATTCAGGATTCAAAAAAATCATGAAATGATTGAAATTAAATTCCAGAACCTCCACCAAGATTTTAAACCTCTAACGCAAAAGGCTTGAATAGAAATGAACAAGGGCCAGGAACATCGGATCATGATTTCTTAGTGGACACATTATCAAAGAGGGAAAAATTAGATTCATGGTCCTGATAAGGAATGAATAAGACAAGAGAGGCTCATAAACATAGAAAAATATTAAAACCAACAACCATAGAAACTCTAGGGGCCCACATAATGTTCCACTGGCATGATACCATGGTCGAGGTGGTAGCCATCCCATGTCGGCCGCATGAATGTGGAAATGCCAATCATCCACATGGTAGAAGTGGAGGAATATGACCCTCATTGGCCACACTGGAGGATGGATGTGCAGCTCTAGGACGGCACCACATGGAGGCGGTGGCACGATTTTGGGCCACCTAGGTGCAGTCAGTCCCAGTATACGACTGCCGTAGGAGATATGGACCTGCATCTATGAGCGCAACAGTGGCCGGACGCGGATCGTTCCCACGTACTAGCAGTGCGGCGCACCACCGTACCGCCCCTGGAGGCTAGGCCGATGACAGGATTGTAGTAATCACATTGCAATAGGCTAGGCTGGTCCCGCACCTAGTGGGTCGGGCCGATCCCATGCCCAGCAGGCCAAACATGCGGTCCACCAGCCAGTCCTACACCGGGGGGTCCAAACCCACACCCAGTGGGCCAGATGCATGATCTCAGGAAAGACACATTCCCTTTGGGGCGTTCCATTCTAGACAGGGTCACCGGGTGACCTGGTGGGCGGTCACCCAGCTAAACTGGGTCGGGCCCAACGAGACCCAATAGACAAGGCCTACTGGCCAAGCCAGACCAAGCCGCCCCGACACAAACCAAGTCAGGTTGGAAACATCTAATTAAACACTGGTATATGGGACCCCATGCATGGTTGGTCCGGTTGATCCTACCGGGTCAGACTAGGCCTCATCACAAATGACACCGTTGTTACAATAATGCTAGTATCTTGCAAATTGTGCATATGATTGACAGGTTGTTTACCACCATGGGAACCTATTGATGAGGTAGATCTTTTTACAATATTTTTGGTGACATTCATGGACATCAAGACGAGATGAAAGGATTGGGCATAGGTTACCCCATGCACTCAATATACAGAACCCTGTTATTGGTTGTGACCTAAATAATAATTGACGGAATCACAGTGGGATGTGGATTTGTGTGAACTGGAAGGCCCACTATGGGGAGTGGTTGTGTGTGACCCGACCGAACCATGTTACTCGATAGGAGGAGTACCTCAGTTCAGCCTAGGTGGGAAGTGGCTTTGTGTGACCTGGAAGGCATACAATGGGGAGAATCTATGTGTGGCCCAATATACCCACGGTTCTAATCAGGGATGAGTACAACAAAAATTAATGGTTAGTGGGAAGTTAGTTTTTTGTGACCCGATAGGCCCAATTTACTCGATAGAGGAAGAGTTCTCCTGCAACGGAGGAGTATAATGATATGACTACTAATACTACTATCAAAACCCTAGAATATACCTGGTGTGAGCTATCTTGTACTTCATGCATACTTTGAAGGTTTCTACATGGTACTTTCGTTTGGTTATGGGGTCCCTACTAAGTTTCAGGTTACACACACCTGCACAGGCCTCGCCCATGCGTGTCGTGTCCCATGTAGAGGATCAATGATTTGATAGAGACCTTGGTGTACTGAGTCCTAGTTGAGCCTAGTGAGACATGACCGATTGACAATTCGGTAGAGACCATGGTGTACTGATACCCAGTGGAGCCTAGTGAGACATGACCGATCAACTCTTCGATGGTGGAATTGGTCTCCTAGGACTATGTGGGGCCCAGCAATACCAAGAAGACATGACATAGTACATCATCTTCCAGTAGCATCACTACTCTAATGATCTGATGTGGTTTCCAGATATGGTTATTAGAGCACCTTTTTGTACATTATTATTTCGATTATTTTTGATGGCTTTGTATTTTGGCCAACATGCTTTCAGATATACCTTGTACACAGTCTTGTTCTTGTATACATTTTACTCGTTTAGTGTCTTGAGATCTAGTTAGGAATTAGTTTGTGCATACAGGTACTCGGGAAAATGCCTCCTATTTGAAGGTTGACACATTCGAAGCTAGTCACTAGGACTTAGCCATCAGGATGTGGTTTTGGGGTAGTCATGGCACGGACCCCGGGAGATAGGTCGTGACAAAGTGGTATCAGAGGGAGATCGATCCTACCATAAATACTAGGAGTCTGTGATTTTTTTGGGAAACAATGCTAGATTTCGCGAGTCTGAATTTCAGATTCAGGGAGTCTAGTGTAGGTGTAGAGGCTGACATATCCATAATATAGGACCTTGAATTATTCTTTTCACCTCAATACATGAAAACAATTGTTGCATACGTGTCTCTTTATATTATTGTGAATAAAAGTCAGATTACCAGGTATAACTTTCTGACCATGCTAATGCCTGATCTATTTTAGGATGCCTCCACGTAGGTGACCAGTCAGGATATTGATATGTGGTAATGATAACATCCGTCCTTGCGATGAGGAATCTGCTTAGCATCTTGTGCTTGAGATGTCCGCTCTAGGTGGCGCACCATTTCTACCACAACTATATGGATAGCATATACTATCGGTTGTTCTGGATGAGTATTTTATTAGGCTTAGTGACCTACATGAGTTTCAGAGATAGTGACCTCACATTTTTAGAGGAGACAAAGATCGTCATGTTGTTAAGGATAGGCTGGAAGTTCTGACGTGAGTCTTATAATTAATGAGAAAACCGCCTGACTGGATTTTGATCATGGCAACGAGCCTTCCAAATGACTCAATAGGGATATGGTGGCATTTGATCACCCACACACATAATGAGTCAACCATCACCAAGATAGACATCGAGCAGCTTTTCTGGGAGGAGTTTTTTCCCACGACCATCTACATTGTGTGCATTCAAGAGCTGCATCACCTTAAGAAGGTCAACCTGACGGTAGCCGAGTACTCATCTATGTTCATTGAGCTATATTGATACTCCACTAACATGGTGTGAGACCCTTTCATTAGGGTTCAAGCCATTGATAAGGGACATAGGTGGTAGAACAGGGCATCGATGTTGTCTCTCTGCATCACTACCCAGGTCGGTGTGTGAGAGCGAGCCCTTATTTTCGAGAGCTTCTTTACAGCATAGGTTCCTACAGCTAGAGCTACCGGAAAACCCCAAGAGGTGGATACTTCATCATTTAGTTTACATTAGACACGTGGGCCTAATAGGTTCATTTCTTTCAGAGGTTGACACTAAGACTCTAGGTTGGTAGTGCGGGGCTCCCAATCTAGGGGGAACATGTAGGGAGACAAGTTGTTCTTCACATTCGGTGACAAGGAATCATTGTACATGGATTGCATACCAACCATACTAATAACCCACATATGGTTGAGGGACTGTTGAGGTAGAGGTAGGGGTTTTAGCGAGGAGGACTGCAGGGTGACAAGCATAATAGTGGAGCTGGCCGAGCAGCAGGTGATGGTCGACAGTTTGATGTGTTACTGCAACCACCAACAGGTGATCCACCTCAACCTCATAGAGCAATTGGGCAGGTAAGAGCTCAGATACAGGCAGTAGAGGCCCATGACCACGGTGATATTGAGAGGATCCAAGGTATAATAGATATCTTCTTTTTCCCTAACTTTTGTTCTTATAGATTTAGGTTCTAGTCACTCTTTCTTTTCCAAGTCTCACATTTAGAGATCAGATATTCTGGTTGAGCTATTGGATAAATAATTATGAGTAGAGACACCTACGGGGGATGAATCAATGATTACAAACTGGTTGCATAAGTGTCATCTTTCTCTATCAGTTGAGAGCTTCATCTTGGATCTATTAGAAATGGGGTCAAGGCCTCATGATGTCATCATGGGTATGGACTAGTTTTCCATAGTCCCTACCTAGATCTAATATTTTAGGCATATAGTGCAGTGTGGCCATTGATACAGGACAAGGTATTCATTCACCGGTTAGAAATAAACCCCTTGTAGTGCATGATATACATTTTCATAGGATGGAACAACTGATCACTCAAAAATTGGCTAGCCTAACCTTCGTTGCAAAGGATGATAGAAGTACAAGGTTTCCTATAGTGGAAGAGATGTAATAGGATGTTTTTCATGAATAAGTAATGGGAGTACCTATTCATAGAGATGTAGACTTTGGCATCGACCTGTACTCATGGATGGCACTGATAACCACCAAGACATAACTGATGACTCCTGTGGAGTTTTGTGGGCAGAGGGTATTACTAGATGACTTGCAGGAGGAGGGGTTCGTAAGACCCAACCTTTCCCCATGGGAATCTCAATTCATTTTTCCAAGAGGGAAGGCAAATGTTTGAGTACATGGACTTTTGGTGCCTGAACCAGGTGGCCTTGAAGATTATGTATCCACTTCCAAAAAATTGATGACCTCTTCCACTTGTAGAATGATGCAATGTGCTCATAATACATAGACAATAGATCAGTTTATCACCAGCTTTGGGTACGGGATGAGGATGTACTGAAGACTAACTCCAGGTGATAGTATAACCACTTTGAGTTTCTTGGGGTTCCATTCACTGGGAAACCCATACATGGATTTCATGCATTGAATTTGATTCCATTCCTTACACAAGGGACCATTTATAAAAAAATTAATATAACAGATAAGACCAAACTGTTAAAAAGAATATCTCAAAACTAGTGATATATTATTCATAAATTAAAAATCTAGGTACACATAAATTCAAAAATATATTTTGGGTTTCATTGGTAAGATATCAAAATTCTGTCATAGTGTTTCATTCTAAAATCTATGTTTTCCTAAATGTTATTCCCAAATTTTATATTAAACATACTATAATAAAAATTGCAATGACCCAAACCTATGTATCCTAGAGTTGGTGATACTTCATTACATTGGCATAAAATGAAAATAATCATATACTGAAGGACCAATTAACATAGTAGTCTTGGAATACATGATACATAATTTTTTTACAACATAGTTTAAAAATTAAAATTTCTAAATAATTTTCATGGAGAATTCCAATATTAAGCCAATTGTATCAATGTATACCTATCAAAAATGAAATCCTCATATATTATGAAAAATAAAACATAAGAAAGTTATGGGATCAGATTATTAGAAATGTAATCATATAGATGGAATTATTAATAAATAAGGAATTATGAATTATTAATGGTATATAAATTAATCAACATAAATTTACTCAATATATTGAGAATAATATTGTAAGAATAAATGATGATAAAATAGTTCCATATATATAATCACGCGATAATGAATCAAAACCACCTATATTCAATCTCATTAAATATTAACATAGAATATCACCGACTAATTTCATAATAACAGAATTAATAATACAAGACATCAAAAGATGAATGTCAAGGACTCAACCAAATCCTCTACATAAATGGGAAATAACTCATCCATAAACCATATATGTTTTTCCCATGATCCCTACTGATTCATTGATATGCTATAGAGTGAGGGATAAATGAAATCCAAAATGCAATAAATTACTTTTATGAAGGTGTGAGGATTATTTAACAAAAAAAATCTATTTTGAAAAAATATCATAAAATGTAATGAATTTACCCATTCATTATTCATAATCATAATCCATCAAGAGTAATATGTTTTGTATTTAATAAGCACATCAACATTTAAACTGATCATAAACCATAAAAAGAGGTAAACATTATTACATCATTATAAAATATACCAATTGAATAATAATTAAAATTATGGACATTGATGATGATGAATAAAATTACTTTATCTTTTCATTAAAATATTTTGATGAAAATATCATTTTATTCATGAAATTCAAATAAATAATAATAACCATTGGAAAGAAAAAATATTCTTTTAAATTAGAATGAAAAAATTGAATAATATGATTAAAAAATTATAGTCCAACATATGAAATGATGTTCCATTAATTACATATATGAGAAAAAAATCTTTTTGTATTTTTTCCGAATAGTCACCACATACCTTATCTTATAAGATGAATGTATGATTAATTTTAATAAATTTTAGAAAAGTTAAATCATTGGAAAAATGAATTATACAAATATTTATGGAAATATTAAAAAATTGTAATAATCATATTTAAAATATGGACACATAAGATAAATATTAACAAATGTGGACTTAATCATATCAAATGAAAAATAATGAATATGTTGTGAATTAAACACTTATCACATAGTTTCTAATAAATCCTAATATCCATAAAAAATAACATCAAATTGAAATTTAAATACCATGATTATAATGAAATTAATTATATTTTTTATATTTACCTTTTTTTAATATGACATATAACTCACAAAATGTAAAAGTGAGTTGAGAAACCTATAATGAATGTTCAGTTTCCATTGTATGTGATTTAACCCCCTGTATAATAAAAATTGTTTATTATAAATATGTTTTAGATCCATTCATAGATACATAACACCTTATATTATTTACATATACTATTTTACTAAATATTTATTATCAATTAGTTATTAAAATCATTTTTTATATTTGTAAATTCATCATTTTTCATTAATGTTATTATTCAATAGTTCATGTAAAATTAATTAATCAATACATAAATCATCTCATAAATATTATTTATGGTTGAAATATCATATATCTAAAATAAATATTCTTACAGTCATTCAAAATAGTAGATGTATAATAATTAATTTCTGTTTTTAAAGATATAGTCGTCCATAACTATGCATGAACACTATTTTCAATTCAACATAGATATAATAAAAGAACTAAAAATTATCAATATGTATAATATAATCAATATTAGTTCATATATAAAATTAATATTCATATATTTAATATTTATGATCATTTAATTAAAATGGTGATGTGAAATGAATTTCACTGCTATGTAGAGATGGTAATATGTAAATACAAATAACCAGAATTTTAATTTATAATAGAATAAATAAAAGATGAAATATCGTTGTATCATAATCATAATTATATCTAAGTATGTATATCATACATGAGATATTAATTTTGAATGGATACATTAGATAAATAAGAAATATAAGTGGAAAAAATTTGATAGAGTTTGGGTTAGACAATTGCATCTTCTTTGAGAGTATTGATATAGATCCTATCATAATGGAATTAAAGATGTTATTTAGTGGTGTTAATGAACATAAATAATTGTAAGATTAAGTTGGTAATAATATGTTTATAGACATGTTTGATCTAGAAATATCTACATGGTGTAAATAAGTTATATAATATATTCACTTTTATAATTTAATGAAAGGGGTATATTGTAATTTCTCATCCGAGTAAAAAATATTAGATTATTATATGGAGATATGATTAAAAAGAGGCTATAAATGTGCATGGGATGAAATTTCAATCCTTATATGATTCTATTTGTCAATATCTAATTTTTAAGATTTTTGAATAATTTCATAGAATGTTAATCCAATAAAATATCATTATTGGAAATTTTTAATCTATAGATTAAATTGAATTTGAAAATTTCACGACTGAAAATATAATTAAAAATTGTTTTATTTTACCTTTGAACATTTCATTGTTGTCTGTAGATTTTTATCATCAACATTAATATGTCAAATTATGTGACAATAAATATATTTAATATCATTTATTTTAATATTAAATTAATTTAAATATTAATACATCAATATTGTGTAATAATTTTGATTAATAATATCATTACAAAATATTTGAAATAAATTATCACTATATACAAACATGTTTTCTATTTAAATAGACTATTTATTATAATACATATCCTATATATAACAAAATATTTAAATCATTACACTAATTAAATAGATGATTGTGAAATGACTGACTTTTCATTATATAGAACACTATTAATATCAAATTATTATCCATGTAGCCATAAAATGTCTTGTAACTGAATATAGTATTCTGAAGGACATAATGGACAAAAATATTAGTTTTATTAATCTTTTGGAGTCATTTTATAATAAATATATTTTTTAACCATACTGAAATGATTTACCATACAAACTAGTAAAAACAACTAATAAAATTTCCATCTATACTGACCAAAAACAAAATAGATCACTTTACTAAAAATTTTCCCACTAAATAAAAATAAATATTTCCTTTATAAAAATTTAAAACACATAAGTTGTAGAATTTAATATAAAACTAAAACACAGAACACAACAACAAAATGTTATTAAACAAATATCATTTCGAGTATAAATGTTTATTTATACCAAAATCCAAAATTAAATATACTATGATGAATATAATTGGGTTATTAATATTATTATATAACTAATTTTAATTTTAAGCCATTTTAAAATAAACTAGAACATGGAAATGTGTAATGTCCCGACTCGAGTTCCACATACTAATTCCCCAATACAGTTGGTAATAGAATCTAAAGTACACCTCCTCCTATTCCAGAGGGTACCAACTAGTAGAAAGGATTTAATATTTGTCATGCATACAATATTCCATCTTTATAAATGAAATACACTTGCTGAAAAAAATAACCAATGAATGATGTAACATAACATGAATATTCTGGTATCACAAGATGTCCAAAACTAGAAATATCATACAAAAACTAAACAATAGATATTCTTTTGTAAATAACGTTCCAAGTGTCAAAATGAATCTCAAATGGGAAGATATTGACATCTACATATTGGTTTACAAACCATTTCTGGTTCCTTCATGCATTATACATCCTGATTCATCCATTCAACATAGGGATATGACCATTACCTAGCTCAGAAATCATGAAATCAATCCAAGTAATGATAATGCTTCCTAAGTAGGGTGTGAGAAAAACTCAGTCGGCCATGACATATGACATAAAAATAGTATATAGACAATAAAATTTGTATATAGTTGTAAAAAGAACTCTTAATATAAATGAAAAAATTGGTTATAATTATTAAATTAATCATTATTTAGATGTATAACACACAAGTTCCCGAGGACACCTAAACTATCGATACCTTCTTCGAAACATTGAGGAGTTTTAACTCTCCACAATGGATATCATACAACTTAATTACCATTTTATCTTTCATTATCACAATTCATAAATCTATTCCACTGATACCATTAATCATTTTTATTCATAATGTGTCCTTTTCATGCAATAACGCATTTACCACAAATGATTATCACATGTGATTTCCACTATTACCATTAATCATTTATTATCACACGATAAGATTTTTATGAAGTAGACCATGTCCCACACAAAATATCAAATGATTATTCCACTTTCAAAATTCATAATTTCTTATCACACTATATGATATTGATGCATTTGGCCATGTATCACTCATAATGATCACATCAGGTCCACTAATTAATTCATAAATTATTTAATAAATTCACAATATCATCATTGAATAATTATTTCAACAATTAATTATTCTAATTCACAATTTCAATATCCCATAATAATATCAAAATTTAATTATTAAATTTAAAAATATCAAAACCAATAATTAATTGTAATTGAACTCAAAATCACATAATATATTTAATTAATAAATTTCACATTAGTAATAGCTCATAATTAATTCAACAATTATATTTAAAATTTAAACATCTCAATATTTAATAATTAATTGAAGAATTAATTATTAAATTAATTATCCCAATATTTACACTTTCACAATTTCCTCAATTAATTAATCCACAAAATTAATTAATTCAATAATAAACACATTTTATAATCATCCAATATAATTTCTAGAATAACTTACATGTAATTGAAATAAACACATAGGGATTTGAATTATTCAAATCCTTACTCAATATTGAATAAAATTGACTGCAAAAAGGTAATAAAAAATTGAATGAAATAAATGAAGACATTGTAGAAGACCATGATTTATATTCAAATCATAAATAGAAAAATAAATGAATCAATATATAATAAACATATATATATATATTATATTGTATTATTATCATTCTCTTATCCATAGAGTGATGTGGGGGAGATAGAGAGAGCTAAATGAAAAGAAATCACATACTTTAGGTGAAGTTCCTCAAACTGAAATTGTATTAAAAAAGATTAGTTGTTTATAAGGATTAGAATCTATATAGGAGCCTAAAATATATTTAATGAGAGGTTATGGTAGAGTTTGGGTAGAATAGGGGTTAATATGAAGGATTGGGAAAAATGAAAAAAAAAATTCTTGCTAACATAAATCGCACACATTGTTTACTAGTAACATGTGAACAATCTACCAAACTATGCACCATAACCATGAAACCCTTCTAGGTAGTTCATAGATTATCCTTTAAGGGTGAAATATTTTTCCAACTATGTGACATCCATCTGTTACCGATCTATAAATGGTTGCACAATTTGTTGTACTAGGGTGATTGGCTTGGGAAAATTATGTGCCAACCATGTACTTCCCCCATTCTTCCATGTTTCTCATATTTTCACCTAATCACATGACAAGATAAAATCCAAATGCAATTCACTAAACAATAGGTAATAGATTACCGAAAAAATCGATAAATATCCAAAATATGTTAGGGTAATAAAATCTAGACACATAATAATAGCTTGTTCTCGAGCTACACTCCCAAGTGACTCTATGATTTTGAGTCAAGAAAATGTGCCACTAATACCTCATATATGTTTATATATCCCATGTTTTCTATAAAAAATTACAATTTTTTAATAATACATGAACTATCTCCAAGGTCTTTCCCAAAAAAACTTTGTTAATGCAATCCAACCCACATATCATATTCCCTTCAAAAGATGCATCAGTCTCAATAGTAACATCATTGACATTGATCACATGATATGGGATTGGGTGATAATTCAAATTTTTTGACAGATGGAAAATATAATTCATGGCATTGTATCTCATTGGAAGATCCAATCGTTACACAAGAAACTCAATACTCTATACTATCTCAATTGGTCTAATGCTCATGTTCATCATTATTCCCTATCTCGGAATATTGCAGTTACCCAACATACATGATCACAATTTTCAAACACTGGGATTCATCGATTTCCTTCAGAAAAGACCTTTTTTTAAAGGTTGGTGTTGAAGCCTAATTTATTATTAAAACGAAGCAAAGACCTCTTTAACTAGGTAGAGGGAGACCCATTTCATAGTCCGAAGTCCCATTGGGAATTTAACCCATTATATGGCCCGTAGGCCCATTTCTTTGGCCCAAGACCCATTCTATGAATAGTACGGCTGCAGTACCCTCATCAGAAAACTTCATATGAATACACTATGTTCTATCCATTTTAATCAAATCCAATATACCAACTATGACATCTTCATGACTAGACTACGTCCAAGTAACTCAAAATCACATGCCTCTATCCAGATAATATGTGATATGCATCAATTACTATAAAGAGACTCATAGGGTTCCATCTATATAGTTCCCTATAATATTTTATTACAGAAAAAATCCCCCAAATTATGGTGCTTATCACAAGACCTTCAACTTCTAAGACACATGCTTGCAAAATTTCCTCATGTACATATAGATTACAAAATGAATGATCATATTTCCATTAGATGAAATCTATAATAAATTAAAAATGTGTACCAACTGACTTCTTCAATCCTTACAATAAGAAACAAGTAAAATTTGAGTCACTGAATGAAAAAATAGATTTTGGAACCCTGTGTAGAAATAATATCTCTAAAACAAACAGTTCTCCCTACTGAACCTCTATAAAATTCACCCTTATTGAAATAAAAAGAGATACCATTTTAAAACAACCTATAAAAACATAAATATTTTCATCATTTTAATGTATCCTCATGACACCCAAAAAATATCTATTGGAATTCCATTCCACTTCCATTCATGAATAGAAATTTTTTAGAGTTATCCACTGGGTCATCAATTCCCATCCATCCCAAGATATTAGGTTTAACATCATTTCTCAAACCCTACTATATAATTTTTTATTACCAAACACAAAAAATATTGAAGTATGACATAGAGATTTTTGGCCACAACTAGATGTACTGCCCATTTCATGGAATGAAACCAATAAATATACTCCTATCATATGCTCATAGGAAAAGCAAATAAATAACTTTAATAGATTACTGTATCCATATATATTATAAAACCATAAGGTGACTCCCCACCAACATATATTTCCCTCAAGGAAAAAGACTCTGAATCCTTATATCATCAGTATCAAGTCTATCTCAAAAGTGCATACTATACAAAAACTGATTATATAGTCATCAGATCTAGAATCTCATGAATAATAAAATTTCTAAATAATAATAATTTCATTAACTTACTCTTATTACCAGACTCCAAAACATCTTCATACTGACTTTTCTATATCAAAGTCTCAGCCATAGTGTTTCCCTTTCTGAGTGAATATGAAAGCTCAAAATCAAATGACTTCACATACTCAACCCATATCCAATACTGAATATTCAAATGTTAATACCAAAATATATAATTTTTGGTATTTAATTGATTATAAAAAATAAAAATCTTATAGAATTGATAATTACACTAACAATTCAAAGAATAAAAAATTCCATCCAAAGAGAGGTTGTGCGTAGGGTTGTTCAATTCATGTGGACCAAATTTCTGATTCTCATATTCCAAATATAGGTCTCCTTCATAATCACTTATAAAATACCTATTCTATAAGAACCATAAAACAGATCATATTCCTCACCAGGATCAGAATGGTTCATTATTTGTGCCTATGTCAACCACTTATTTATCTCCTAGTAGGAATTCACACATTCTTTTGACCATTCAGACTATACTTTTTTTGTTCCATCCTGAAAGAGTTTCATCGAGTAAACCAAAGCCTTGGATGAACCTCTGATAGTTTCCCACATCCCCAAAATATCATTAGATATCAAAAAATCTTTTATTATACTCACATAAAAAATGGACTAATCCTTATCTCAGTCCACAGAGACACCATCATCCGAGGTGAAGTGATGTAAGAATTGTACATGATCAATCCATAAATGACATTATGATAGCTTGGAATAGAGACAATGATACTTGAGTGTACTCAAGAAGAATTAATGTATTTGGGAATGATCAACATGAGTCTTTGGGTACACCATGATGTCATTCAAAAACACTACAACCAAATAATCCAATTACAGATGGAAGATTATATTCATCCAATCCAGAATCACATATGGACTCTTTATCAACCCAAATGTAATCACGATGAAAAAAAAATGTCTATATCTTCTTAATAAATTTTTCCCTATAATTTAAAAATTTCATCCTCTCAATTGATGATACCAATATATTAATTCAATCCTGGATTAAATTCATTCTACTCTCATCTATTAAAATAAATATTATATATGTAAAGGTGGATAATGGTTCTTTATTTTCATCTAGTTCAAATTCTAGTAATCAACAAAAAATAATAGAGTACCTTCATACTTATTAGAAAACAAGAAAGGACACCCCCAAGGAAATATACTCATTCAGATTAGTCCCTAATCATCCATGTCATCCAGCTGAGACAAGACCTCTTTAAACTTTGGCATTTCCATTCCATATGGTGGAATAAAATGTTTTACATCCTCGGTATGAGCTCAATAGTAAATTCCACATCTCTATTAGGCAGAAACACTGAGAAATATTGATGAAACATATATTCAAACCTTCCAACTAATGGTGAAAAACATCCAAAATTACACCTGCATTATCCAATAACAAACTACAAAAAGGGTGGTTTTCTCACCCACAAGCTGGGGAACTTTCCCAACATGAGCATCCAAAAAATCCAAGGCATTTTTGTGAGTATAACGGTTACCCTTAGGATATGTAATGATAACTCTCCTAAGGTTCACATATATGTGGATTCGGAATTCTACAATCAATTCTATATATATAAATATTTCAAATCCCAACATGTACATGATGTAATGATAACAAAGAAAATGATATGACACAACCTCGAGAGAATATCTCATGCACAAGTAAATGTCCTAAGTCCAAACTCATATTGATGAATGTACCATCAACACCCCCACTCAAGAAATCAACTAATAGGAATAAAAATACATATGTTTTTCAAAATGAATGGAATGAGAGTTACCACTATCAAATAACAAACTACCTAGTGTAGAAGCTATAAGAGTAGTACCTATCACTATCAATTGTACAACCTTTCTATACACAAGTGTAAGATGAACGACATGAAATTATCATACCCATCATCCCGGAAACAAAAAATGATTCCCATATACATCACCACTATACTAATATGGGGGATATTGACCATAATCACCTCACATAATACCTCTACGGTTTCAAAAAATATTACTCTACCTGTAGGATTGATATTGTGTAGAAGATCCCATTCCTTAACCTAGGTTATGTTTATCTCCTCCAACACTAAACATCTGGAAAGGGTTCCTACAGAACCTCTATATATGTCTTATCAAACCAAAATATTGGAATAATACTAGTGGTCAGGGGAACAATATTTATTAGTTTCATGACCAACCACACCAGTTTACAATCACTCAAGTATGATCATGGGAAATTGATCCCTTTATTTGGGAACTATAAATTCCATTATATAGGATAACATTATCATAAAACTCCACTTTCTCTGGAAATTAATACCTACTAATATTCAAACATAGACCTTTTATCCTTTATTGGAATCCACCAATAGGTTCCCCTATATTATAAGAGTATGATCCACCACCTCTAAAATACTGATTAACTAAATGTGGTTATCCTGGGACATTATGTCACATTTATTTTTATGCTGAATATTCCCCACAATATTTGTCTCATTATATACTAGAAAATGTTAATGAACTGCAAATATATAAACTATCTAGCAGAGACAATCACAAACATAATTTCAATAGTAATCCTCATGAACTCAGTTGGTCTCCCATACCTTAACTTATCTGGATAGATATTCTCTAGGAACTACTATAAGATTTGTGTCCATAGCATTCAACCACCATGTATTGTATGAGCCTGAACGTCCCAGCAATGCTTCATTGATCCTCATAACATATAGGTAGTCAAATTGACCCTATTCTCACAAGGACTCTTCAAATGGTCATTTATAGTCATGATAGCCTCAACCCATAACTCTTCTTCCTCACGTATATCCTCTTCAGTTAATATGGGAGGGAGATATATCTAAAAATCCATCATCATGTTAGAAATCCTCTTAAAAACCTAATCAATGACTCTTTCTATTTATTAAATGACACTAGAGATGTTCACATGGAACTGCTCCATGCATCATAACATGACATTATAACTGCCTCAAAATCCACTACTGGTTTATAATCTCCATCCATTCTATACCCTCATACTATTAAAAATGATTTTCATGGAGCCATATCCTTAGAATCCCAAATAGACATCTCAATAAAAATATCAAAACATTATCACGATTATAGAAGAGGAAAACACAGAAAAGCATAATGATTCTTTTTCCCAAAACCCACCTCACTGTCAAAACTATGGCACTGTCAATACACATAACCATATTACATCTAGATAATTGTTAACAAATTATAAAATTATTCTCATATTAACGTTTCTAATTAGATACACATATTTTTCACCATTCATAATCTTTCAATTCTCAATATCATATTAGGAACATTAGCAATTCAATTTCACAAATAAGGAAAAAAGTACATGTTCCACAATGTAACCATAATTTTTTTTCCCATTCATGAATAAAATGATTCGTGTTAATAAAATAATATACAGTTTCTATAATGATACATGAACCTCCACTCTCATCACATACTAGACCATGGGTCAAATTGTAACAAATCATTGAAATAATAATAACACCAATCAACTAGTGCATCAGTATATGTGAAAAAATGTTCAACTATGTGAGAAATAACAATAACAACAATCCTACCCTAGTTATATGGGTTCTCCCCCATCCAAGGAAAGACTCCTCTCATCCAGGATCTCATAACCGAGCCTAGACACTACCTTGTTTCCTTTTTACCTTACCCAAAAAGTAATTAAACAAAACAGAAAATAATATTTGGTTCTCATACCACATTGTAATGTCCCGAGTCATGTGAAATGCACTAGTTCTCTAATTCGGTTGGTCACTGGAAATAAAGCATGACTCCCCATATTCCAAACACTACAGACTACTAGTGAGGGGATAATATGAGTTCTAGATTGATTATACCAAGTTTATTAAAGTAATTCAATGACGAAAAGAAATAAACAATAACCAAAAATGATAAAACCTAAACAAGAATAATAATGTATCCCAGGATGACCATAACTATAAATAATATATCAATACTAAATAATAGATATTCCATGCTAAATTACATTCATAGATTCAAAATAAAACTCAAAAGTAATGTCACTAAAAACTCTCAAGTGGGTCCCTAAAAACATTCGGGTTCCCTCATTCATGATCAATTATGAATCCACCATCTAACATAGGCCTATTTATCATATCATTTCATGATATTAGGAAATATATATCAGTATCGATCATAATTCCCAACTAGGGTGTGATTACAACATAGTAATCCTACATTATCGGCGTCTAAAAAAATATCCAGTCAATAACAAGTGAATTAATTTTTATAGACAATACCTAAAACATCTAATTTTAATAGTATATACTTATTCAATTACTCTTTATTTAGCCACATAAAACTTGAGTTCTATTTTTCCTAAGTACCATCAATACCTGATTCATCCCATTATAGAGTTTTAACTACCCCCAAGAGACATAATACAACTAAATACTCATGTTATCATTCATTATATAGAATACCATATGAATTCCATTGTAACCGATAATCCTTTCAATTTACAATATGGGTATTTGATGCAGCAGACCATGTCCAAAACATTATTATCAATGGTGATTTCAATTATTTTAATTTATATTTATTTACCAAACTATGGTATTTAGATGCACCAGATCATGCCCCTCACATATTAATTACATTGACTTCCATTTTTACGACTCATCATTTCATATCTAACTATGAGGTTTTTGATATAGAAAACCATGTACCACACAAAAAATATAATATCAACTCCATTAATTAAATAAAAAATTATTTAATCAATTCTTGTTGGGCAATAATCTCTGAAGGTATCATTGAAGAATTTTTGAGGTGATTGTGTTTGTTGGAAAAGTGGATATTTGTGTGGTGATTGTTGACAAAGAAAAACAATGACATACAAATTTGTTGACTAAGGGGATTACATGGTTTAATTTTGAGTTCAAGAGATATGGTCAACGATCCATTTTTTATTCAAGAACATTGACAAACCAATTGATGATCTGGAGGCGGTACAAAAAGAGAAGATACAAGGTTGAGCCGTTTTTCAGTGTTTGCAAATTTTTGGGCCTGAATATCGACAAATGAGGAAAAGTGGTTTTGGAAATGGGACTTTCGAGCCATTTACTGTAAGGAGAGGAAACATGTGTGCCTAATGTTTTTCGAGATAAGATGGTCAAAATATAGAAAAGGAAGGAGGGACGTGCAAGTAATGGTGGTGTCACACAGGTGACATGCGCGCAATGAAGAGACTTGTGTGCCAATACATAGGAGGACTGGGATCTTGTGTGCCTGTTTTTTTTCAAGATCATAAGACCGAAATATGGAAAAGGAAAGAGGGTCGCACATGTATTGGTTTGTTCATGGAAGTGACTTGGTAAGAGACCTGAGTACCAAAACTTTCGCTCTGAGGGTTAACTTGAGCGCCATCGAGCAAGGTGTTCAAAATGCCTATAAATAATGGACCACCCCTCCTCATTTTTAATGAATATAATCAATTTGTAAAATTAGAGCTCTCATTGCGCAGGTGTGGTGGTCGTGAAAGTGGTGGTGTGTCCCGCAAGTAGGACTTGCATGCCAGATTTGAAGAAGGGCGATTGCTGTTTATTGCTCACCAATATTCGTTTGGGCGTAAAGGGAAGTGCGTCACAAAATTTTAGAGTTGAAGAAGTTTGTGTCGCGCAAGTGCCTGATGTGGACTTGCGTGCTAGTTTTGAATTGTGCGCGGAGACTTGCGCACCAGGTTTGACTTGCACAACAATGAAGGTTGATTCACTATAGTGTTTCTGGGATGCGTGAAAGCTGAATGATTGTCTGATACATTTGGTGCAATGTGAGATTAATCTATGGGTTAAAGTTGGACTTAAACAGAGAATCTACATATAGAGGAAGATGCATTATTTAATGAAAATGAAGAGACCTACAAGTCTATAAACTGTGAGTGGATCCTTTCCGATGTAGTGAGAAAATGAAGAGGAATAAAGTGATCCTCTCAACCAGCATTGAGCAAGAGAGAGAGAAACAAGGAGTATCCCTTGGTAAAGTAGTGAGATGACCCTAACCGTTGTAATGGAAGTGATCCTGGGACAGAGTAACTGTGCCTGATCATTGTAATCCATAGCTAGTGAATTTTAGTGGAATTTGGTACGACCAAAAACTTGTCAGCGTATTCCCCTTGGACGTAGCCCAGTGAGGGTGAACCATGTAAAAATTGTTTTGTCTTGTGCATGCTTTACTTTCTGTTTATATTGCGCAATGAGAAAGAGTGAGAAGAGTGTCTTTCATAATAGTGAAACAAGATCAGAACGCGCTTTAATTTTTTATTAGTCATACCCTAATTCACCCACCACTCAGGGTATCCAGCCTTGTGAACCTAACAATTGGTATTAGAAAGAGAGGTTGATATTTTTTCTTCTCTTAATGGAGGTCACTAATCATAAAGGGATTCAGATCCTCGAAGGATGTGATTTTTAGATATAGAAGAATAAAAATCAACACTATTTCTGATGTTTGAGAATTGATGTGTTTTCAGTAGCTATGCATGGTATCACAGCTGATATTACTACTGGTGCATTATCAAAAACAAAGCATAGAGAGTTGGATGTTGATGAAAAATTAATCAAAGCCTTAGGGGATCCCTATCCAATACCATATATACATAGGTGATGTCATGCAAAATGTCAAATTCCTTGTGGGAAAATATTTTGAATATATATGAAGGGGATACAATGGTCAGAGAGACAAAGCTGCAAGTGTTGTGGAACAAATATGAAGATCTGAGAATGAACCTGAACGAGTCTATTGATGCATTCTTTGACATGGTAAATGTTGTGGTAGAATACATCCAAGGTCTTGGTGAGATTATCAAAGACATAAAAATTGTGAAGCATATCTTGAGAAAAAATCCACCGCGGTTCAATTCGAATGTTTCTATTTTGGAAGATAAAGACCCGAAATAAATGACATTGGATAACCTTCATAGTACCCTTGTTGTATATGGAATGAGAAATGATGATAACAATGCTGTGGAAAAGAGGAAATACATAGATGTGGAATTTAAGGCCTTGAAGTATCTCACCATTGAAGATTCATATGAGGAAGAAGAAATAGATGAGGTAATGTCATTCCTCACCTCAAATCTTCAAAGAGGGGAAGGAAAGTTCAAAGGAAAACTTCTTCTTGCAAGCTTTAAATGTGGAAAAGATGGACATACCACTGCAAGATTCCAAAAAAATTTCAAGAAGAAAATGATAAAGATGATGTTGAAATTCACAAGAAGAAATTTTCAGCCTATATGAAAGGGATGAACCAGTTAAAGAGAAATTTCTTCAAGAAGAAAAATATTATTTCACAAAAATAGACAGTTCAGATTATTCTAAGGACTAAGAGGTTGAGGAAATAGAGAACTGAATATATCAAGGAGAAAATTCAATGGTAGCGATCGTTGACAGTTCTCAAGAAAATAAAGAAACTGACATTGGAGGAGAAGAAGAAGAAGTTGAAGGAAGAGTTGACATGGAAGCCGAATTGAAAGTAGCTCTTGAGGAGATAGATGTTTTGATAGCCAAAAAGAAGAAAATCAATAATGTTATTCGTGATTCCAAACTCTATGTGTAGCATCATGAATAAGAGAAGTCTGAGTTGATGGATGAAATTGAAAAACTCCATTTATCAACACTAGAGAACTCAAAATCAATTATTGAGTATAAGCTCAAGATTGAAGAAACAAAAAGGGAGATCGATGGAATGAACATAAATGTGAAAGATCGCATCAAGCGCCTAGAATAGCTTGAAGAATAAGTTGTTTGTATACGATGAAAAATAAAGGATCAATAAAAACTCTTGACCTCCAATGTGATGTCAGGAAATTAGGTCATTACGAAGACTGAAAAGGAGAAAGTGAAGCATAGTTATTCAGTAGGAAAGAAGCAGCAGTTGAGCTCAGATGTTAAGGCTGATTCTGGTCTTGATACGAAGAAAAAAATCTTTGGCAATTGAAGTCAGACTGCAAGCACCCATTCGGAAATTGGAGGTTTATTTTGGTATAAAGCAGAATCAGAATATTCAGAGATACCAAGGAGAAAATAATTGTGCTGAAGTAACATGAAGGAATACAACTTATATCAGGTGTTATTGTTGTGGAATGAAGGGACATTCATAGTATGTGTTTTTCATATCCATGAGATATATAAGGGAACAAGAAAGGAGGTGGCAGCAAAACAGAGAATAGTTTTCTAGAACATATGTCGAAGGACACTGTTTTTGGTGCGGAGGATTTGAGAACATGGATGGGTACTACACTTCCACCATTCAGAGAAATGATCCAAAGAATAATCAAAATGTTCGCAAGTAGCTGATCAATAAACTGATAGGTTAGTTAAAAATGAAGAATAGATTTGTGACATTGCAAAATGAAGCTGGTCTATCAAACTCTAAGAAAGAACAGAAGACTCAATCCATGCTGAGTGAGAAAAAAAAGTATGGACCAAGAAGAAGAAAAATAAGAAGGATGTGGTGGTAGAGATTTCCCATAAAGCATCAGATTTCTCTTGTTTGTGGATCCTTGATTATGGGTGCACATATCACATGATAGGTAATATGGATCTTTTTACAGGCATAAAATATGACAAAGAAGAAGTTGAAAAATTTAGAAACGATGAAGGTCTGAAGATTGTTGGCTCAGGGAAAGCCATGTATGGGGGAAAATAAATGATACGTGCTGATGTCTTGGTAGTAGAGGGTCTTATTAATAACTTGCTCAGTGTCAATCAACTATTTGACTCTGGAAATTCTATCCAATTTACCAAGAATATGTGTGTTTTGAAAGGAAAATATGGAGCAATTGTTCTGTAGGGGAAAAGGACAAAGGGAAATCATTACCTTGTAGGAATGGAAAAATTTGCATGCCTTTTATCTAGAGAGGAAGAAAACAAGATATGGCATAAGTGACTCGGTCATCTATTCCAACCATCTAAGGAGGATTTGGTAAAGTGTGATGATGCTAGAGACCTTCCCAAACAATCAAGTGATCGCACTCATACGTCTGATGCTTTCCCACAAAGGATGATCATCAGAAAGACATACAGGCCAAAGGAACATAAATCAACTAGAGTGCACAAATTGGTGCATGATGATGTATGTGGACCTATCTCTCCTCGAGCTATAAATGGGGAAAGGTAATATGTTCTTTTCATTGGTGATTACAGTAGAATGGCCTGGGTATTTGTCATTACTCATAAGATAGAGGTGTTAAGTTGCATAAAGCAGTATAGGAGGGAATTAGAAAGGATGCTTGGGAAGAAAATTCTAAATTTTCATAATAATAATGGTACGGAATTCAAAAATAGTCAAGTTGGTAACTATCTTGAGAAAAACGGGATAATTCATCAAGTTTCATCAGTGAGAACTCCCCAACAGTAAGGAGTTGTTGAGAGGAGAAATCAAATCATCAAAAACATGGCCAGAATAATGCTTGTTGAAAAGGACCTACCAGAGAAAGTTTGGAAGGAAGCAGTTTGGACATCGGTCTATATTTCGAACAGGTCTCTGTTGTGTCCGAAGGAAGGGAAGACTCCGTATGAAATGAGGTATGGAAAGAAGCCCATGCTAAATACTTTCGAATATTTTGGAGTAAGTGCTTTATTCTCAACAAAGAAAATCACATGATGTTTGAGTCACGAGGAGATGAGGTGATTTTCCTTGGCTACTCAGGGAAAAGTAAAGCATATAAATGTTTCAACAAAAGAATTGGAAATTTTTTTGAGATCAATGATGTAACTATAGTTTAAAATGAACAGAATAATCAATGACGGAGTGAACAGTTTCTGATTGAAAGTGATGATGAGGTAAGAAACATAGGGGGAGAAAAAGTGGCAGAGGCTACCTCAGAAGAAGATACTATTGATGAACAAGAAAGTGTCAAGTCTGTGTTTGGAAGGAAGTCATAGAGTCGAGATGAAATTGATATGCATAATATTATTGGTGATCAGACAGCTCCATTTCAGACTTGAAGAATGATTTCATTACAGAAAATAACATTTTTATCTCAGGTGGAGCCAAATATTTGTTTTGATGCACCTGAAGATGAAAACTGGGATCAGGCTGTGAATGAAGACCTTGATTAGATTGTGAAGAACCAGACATGGGAGATTGTTTGGAGGCCTTCAGACAAGAATGTCATCTATACTAAAAGGGTATATCACAACAAGATGAATGAAGATGTCACAATGTTTCAGAAAAACGGACAACTAGTGTGCAAGGTATACTATCAGATAGAGGGAATAGATGTTGATGATACATTTTCACCAGTTGCATGACTGGAGAAAATAAGATTATTTTTTTCCATAGTTGTGCAATCAATGTTCAAAGTGTTCCAAATGGGTGTCAAATCCGAATTTTTGAATGGAGTTCTAGAATTGGAGGTGTATAATGAGTATCCAGATGGTTTTCCCATTCATGAGGATGAGAACAAAGTTTTTAGGCCAAATAAGGCGTTGTATATGCTGAAACAATCACCAATATCATGTCACTCAAGGCTTGATCAGTACTTGAAAAAGCATGGTTTCCAGCGTGGGGAAGTGGATTACAATATCTATTTCAACAACGACAGTAACCAAGGATGAAGTTTTTGGTTTATGTCGATGACATAATATTTGGTAGATCAGATGAAGATCAGTACAGACAGTTCCCTGAATTCATTAAAAATGAGTTTGGAATGTCAATGATTGGAGAGCTAACAATTTTCCATGGTTTATAGGTGACACAAGGAAGTAATGAAACTTTCATTTCTCAATCCAAATACGCCAAGGAGGTTCTACGAAAGGTTTAGAATGGATAATTCCAAGGAGATGAAGACTCTATTTTCTACCCAGATGAAATTATCAAAATATGAGGATGGAAAGGCAGTTAACATCATATATACAGGAAAAGTATTGGAAGTTTGTTGTACATGACTACAACAAGGCCTGATATAGTTTTCCCCATATGCCAAGCAGTGAGATATCAGAGTAATCCCATAGAAAGCCAAATGCTTGCAGTGAAAAGAATACTTCGGTATATCAAAGGCACCATGGATTTCGGTTTGATGTATAATATGAAATCTCAATCAGTGTTATTGGGTTACACAGATACAGATTGGGCTGGATCAGCAGATGACAGAAAATCAATGTCAGGAGGTGCATTCTATCTTGGTGGATTGTGTATTTCATGGCTAAGAAAGGGGAAAGAATTCATTTCATTCAGCACCGCTGAAGTTGAGTATATTGCGGCCACTCAAGAATGCAAATAGTTATTATGGATGAAGAAACAGCTTGAAGATATGGGAGTTGAAGTAAAGTCTCTGATCGGGAATCCAGTGTGATAACTCAAGTGCTATCAATCTTGGAAGAAATCCCATCCATCACTCAAGGACCAAGAACATTGAGATCAAATATCATTTCATCAAGGAGAAGGTTGAGCATGGAATTGTGCAATTGGAGTATGTGCCTACAAAACTACAAGTTACAATCGTTCTGACAAAGGCCTTATCCAAGGAAGCATTTGAAAGGAATCGACTGGCTTTGGGAGTTTAGTCGACTCCCTGCACTTAAAAGAGTGTGGATGTGGAACCCCCCCCCCCTCTCCTCGATGTATGATTTGTTTTTCCCAAATGTGCTGATATGTGTTCTCTACTATGTTATAGAATGCAAAGAAGTGACATTTGGATTTGTTGAAAAGGGGGGAGAAAATAGTGTTTTTTCAAGGGGGAGACAGTGTGGAAATTTGATAAATCATGAATGATATGGGGAGAAGTTGATAGGTGGAGCAGTGAGATAGGGGTAGAGATATGAGAATGGGAGAGAGTATTAAATCTGAAGATGCTAGAAGTGATCGATCAAAGAATAGATATCACGAAAGCTGAGGATTGTGATAAAAGCATAATGGTATTGGTGGAAAGATGAAAGAATATTTCCAAAAAATTGGTATATGTTTGGTGTCAATAGTGAGTGTAAAAGTTGAAGTGATTCATTGATGAATATATCATTTAATCTTGTTTCTCATGCTGAGCATTGCTCATGTGGGATTATAGTATGTGTTGATTGAATCCTTGATCACTATTAGAATCTCAATGAGGCAAATGGTGGTAGAAGAATCAATGATGTATCTTTTTATGGAAGAGTTGTCAACAAACCCAAATGGGTATACTGTTGGGAAAATATCCCTCAAGGTATCATTGAATCATTTTTGAGGTTATTGTGTTTGTTGACAAAGTGGATATTTTGTGGTGATTGTTATGAAAGAATAACAATGACATACAAATTTGATGAGATAGGGGATGACATGGTGAAATTTTGAGTTCATGAGGTGTGGTCAATAATCCATGTTTGATTCAATAATGTACACAAAAGAATGGATGATCTGGAGGCGGTTCAAAAAGAGAAGATACAAGGTTACACCATTTTTCAGTTTTTTTCAAATTTTTTGGCATAAAAATCAGCAAATGGAGAAAAGTGGATTTGGAAAAGGGACTGGCATTCCATGCACTTGAAGAAGAGGAAACTTGCGTGCCTAATGTTTTTCAAGATAAGAAGGTCAAAATAGGGAAAATGAATGAGGGTTTCACTTGTATTGGTGGTGTCGCAAAGGTGACTTGCGCGCCGTGAAGTGAATTGCGCGCTGATACCTAGGAGGATTGGGAACTTGTGTGCCTGTTGTTTTTCAAGATTAGAAGATAAAAATATGGATAAGGAAAGAGGTCCGTGCATTTATTGGTTTGGTCGCGCAAGTGACTTATAGGGGAAGAGACCTACGTGCTGAGACTTGCATGTCGAGGGTTGACTTGCGCACCGTCGCGTAGGGTGTTCAAAATTCCTACAAATACTAGACCACCCCTCCTCATTTTTAACGGAGTTCAACACTTTGAAAAATCAGAGCTCCCGTCGCGTAGGTGTGGTGGTGGCGCAAGTGGTGTTGTGTCACGCAAGTAGCAATTGCATGCCAGATTTGAAGAAGGGTGACTGTAGTTTATTGCATGCCAATATTGGTTTGGCCGTAAAGGGAAGTGCGATGCGCAAGTTTGGAGTTGAATAAGATTGTGTCACACAAGTTTCTAAGGTGGACTTGCGCACCAATATTGACTTGCGCACCCAGACTTGCATGCCAGTTTTGACTTGTGCGCCAAGTAAGGTTGATTCATGGCGGTGTTTTTGGGTTGCGTGAAAGCTGAATGATTGCCCGATACCTTTGTTTCAAAGCGAGATTCATTGACGGGTGAATGTTGGACTTCAAAAGATCATCTACATATAGAAAAATATGCATTCATTCATTCAAATGAAGATACCTACAAGTCTATAAACTGTGAGTGGATCTTTTATGACGCAGTGAGAAACGGAAGAGGTCGAAGGTGATCCTCCCCTCCTGCAGTGAGCCAGAGAGTGAGAAACAAGGAGTGACCCTTGGGAAAGCAGTGAGGTGACCCTAAACCTTGTAAAGGCAGTGTGCCTGGGACATAGTGACTGTGAACGAACCTTGTAATCCATAGCTAGTGACATTTAGTGGAATTTTGTACAACTGACAACTTGTCAGCGTATGCTCCTTGGATGTAGCCCAGTGAGGGTGAACCAAGTATAAATTGATGTGTCCTGTGCATGCTTTACATTATATTTATATTGTGAAATGGGAAAGAAGTAGAAGAGTGTTTTTCGTAACAATGAAATGAGATCAAAACATGCTGTAATTTTTAATTAGTCATACCCTATTTCACCACCCCTCTCAGGGTATTCAGCCATGTGGACCTAACAATTCCAAATTAATGCATCCATTCATTAAATAAAAAAAATATTCATATTTTTAATTTCAATATCCCATTATTATTTCATCAATTAATTATTAAATTTCAAATTATCAATAGCTCAAAACTAATTGATGAAATATTTATTCAATTTTAAAACCACAATAACCCATATTTAATTAAATAAATTAATTATTCAATTTCAAAACCTCAATATAGCATAATTATTTCAGTATTAAATCTTTCAATTCATATTCAAAATATATCCAACTTCACAATTACCTAAATTAACTAATCATCCAAATTAATTAATTCAATCAAGAACTCTATTGTTAGTTATCTAATAGAAATTATAAAATGACATACAATTAATTGAAATAATGAAACAATGATTGGAATTAAAAAACACATACCTCATGATTGATGAGGAATGCTCACAAACTGATATCCCCAGATTGAATGGAATGAATCATTATTGAGATAAAAATGTGAATTAGATCTGAATCATATGTCCAAAACTAAACCAATCAATTTATAAAAAATCAAGGACTATATATAGAACCAATACTATTTTAAAAACTTTTTTTTTGGGATGATGAGAATGAGAGGGACATAGATATAAATGAGAAGAATTCACATACACGAGGAGGTTCAAGTCATCAAACTACCAATCTATTCACTAGGAACATATGTATGAAAGTAGTCAGGTCTATATGGAAACCTATAATATCATGAAATAGTGTTTGGGGTTATGAAATTGCATAATTCGGGTAAAAATTGGGGCCTAATAAATTTTAAAACAAAATTTTAGTCGAACTTAAATCCCATACAAGATTTTCTAAGCAAATGATCAATGTTTTGCAAACTACATGGATTATCCCAGCTTATCTTTTATGGGATTCCTGACTTCTTCTCTTAGAGAACATATTTTGAAGCTCATGAACCATCCATGCAATGCATCTCTCTATAGGGGTGCATGGTTTTTTAGACCATGGTGTATAGTTAGGGAAAACCATCCATCAACCATTAACTACACTCTTTCTTCCATTTTTTCCAAATTATCATCCAAAAATTGCCAAATGTAAAACCCAAAAGTAATATACATAAAAATAAAAAAAATATTATATGATAAAGTGACCATGAAATGTAGAAAAATGGTCAGGATTCGACACAATAGATGAAAAAAATCAATTAAATTAAATTTTAAATTTTCAGACTTTCACTAGAAAGTATACATTTTTCAGAGTAATCTGAAAATAGCACTCTCAGCTAATTTTGATATTTTTTTTCAATAAAGTGTTTCATTTAATGACATAAATTTTATTATATTTTAAAAATATAATTATATTATTTTCATATAATTAGAAATAAACATCAGTTTATAAGAAAACATATAAAATTATATTATTAAAATTTGAGTGTTAGTTTCTTATGAATTAATCATTTAATTTTGAAATTATTAGGACCATTATTTATATTTAGTATTTTGATTGATCCTATTCAAAATTTCAAATTTTACTTCTAGGTTATAATCATCATAACTAAAAAATAATTTGTGGGGTAATATAATCTCATTGTTGGGTATTTTATAGGGCGTCTATCATATTATTCTTTGAAATTCATGTGATTTTACCTATTTATATAATGACCATGTGTACTTTTCACAATTTTTTTTTAAAATTTAACAATTATCAATAAATTGAAAATTATTAAACCTTCAAACTAACATAAATTAAAATTTTTCTATTGAAATACATGAAAAAAATATATAATTTTTATTAAATACTTTTTTGAAAGAAATTTCACAAATATAATATTCTATGAGAAATTTTCAATAATTAACCCTAACCTAATTTAAATATTTGAATTTAGATAATGTTAATCCTTTTATGAATTCAATTCCTAAAAATGGATTTTATCAAATTTAATATCCCTATAAAAATGTCAGTATAAATTAATTTTTAAGAAAACATATTTTTGAAGAATTAAATTACCTAACTAAATTAATAATAATTATATCATCATTAATATGAAAATTTATTAAATTAAAATTTTATTTTAAATATTTCATAATCATTATGTAAAATTCATATTCATTAGTACATTATCTAGGAAATGATTGTCACTTTAAATAACAATATTTTAACATTATAGCACGATTAATATAAACTATGTGTTTTATGTAATTAAAGATGAAACATTTCAAAATTTTATGAACTATTTAATTAAAAACTAAGTAAAATTATTTAATAGATTTCATTAAATGAAATACCAATTTTAGGTTTATTCACACTCAATAAATATTCATGTGTCGCATCAAACATCGAGTTTATTTTATGACTTATGATACACACAAGCTTGAGTTTTACTAGACAACAATTAACTATGATTATAATTATGAAAATTATCCCCTAGCCACAGGAATTGAGGAAATTATTAATATTAACTAAATTATTATTATTTCTAAAAATGTTAATAAAATTAATATAATTATTACCATTTAACTAGAAATGATGATGAAGACTAATTGAATATAATTGACATGTTTTTATGAAAAACTCTTTTTATGAACATAATGGTTTTTTATTTTAATAAATTAAATTAATCACAAATAATGAAATATATTAATCATATATATAGGTTATATATTTTAAAAAATTATCAACTCATCCATCATGTCTGATAAGATTAATATATGAATAAATCCAAATCTAAGCATAATAACATTTTATTTTTAATAGTTGTTTTACAAAACTTTAATACAGTACCTACATTAAATCTAATTATTGAAAAATTTATAATTTTAATTTGAAAAAATTAATTTCTTTTCTGATATAAGAATATAGAAATTTTAATTCTGTGAATTTCTTGAATTTATCTAAGAACCTTGTTATTTTTTTGATTATTGAATGAAAACTAATTTTAAATGAGAACTACTTTTTGGTCAAATTAATTTATATTTTCAAAAAATATTTCCAAATTATTTTTAAGAATAATTATAAAAATATTATTTATTTTAATTTAATTTTGGTCTTCGGAAATAATTTCACATTAAAAATGGATACAAAAACCTTTCAATGTTTTTTTATTTTTTCATGAAAAATTAATTTTCTTGATCCATTTTTAGGATTAATTTTAAATTCACTTTATCTACTAATGTGATTGGATGTTGGAAAAATGGACTCCATCTTTGAAATAATAATTATTAATAATTTAAGTCAGGTGAAATTATATTCTAAACAAAAATATAATTCAATACAATAAAAATTAACTATAGTGAATAAGGTACAAATTAAATTACGTAATTTTTAGACATTATTCATAATGGACCTATTTACCTAGACACATAACCAAATTATTCACAGTTATAAAGCCTATTGGCTCATCCAAAACATTCCCATGAAAGATAAAAAATCCCTCCTGTTCTCTTAGAAGCCTCACTACATGTAGAAACCAATACAAGGATGTTTTTTATTGTAAAAAAAGGAGTTATCATAAAAACAAATAATATTATTCAACGATAACATTTATTGTATTTGTCTCTAAAAACACTTTAATTATTATTATTTAGTTTTTTTATACTATCAATGTTATAAATAATATATTGAGTTTTTTATGCTAATGATTCGACCTACGCCTTAACACGCATCACATATATGAGTAATTCAATCATTGTTTGTGTGTACAGATGAATGCCTCTACATGAATCGATGACATTAATTCTTCAATCACTTAATTTTATTGTTGAAAATAATGATTAAATTATTGATTTCATAATATATATATGATATCTATGGTAAATTTATGATTTTTTAATTGTTATAAAACACATACTTTCATAATTTCAATATTTTTGGAACACAATAACATTGCTTGAGGGCTTGTTGACTAACACCTCCTCAACACAATGTGATACATTTTGAATTTACATTTAATTTATTAAGTATAGGTTTAAGTAAAAATAATAAACATAAATGAAAGAAATATTTTATTCTATATATCATTTAATTTCTCAAAATATAATATATCATTTTTTTAACACTATTTCACACCCTAAATTAGTTATAACATCATCCGTCGATGGGTGTACTACCACCTCTTAAAAATGATGTGATGATTTTAACATGGAAATAATTAAATTTATAAAAATATATAATTATATAATTAGGTATTTTGGCTATAATAATTATTATATAAGTATAAATGTTACTTACCTTCTTTCCATAATGATCATTGAAAATGGAACATTACACAATTTTTAAGTACGAACTACCATCTCCTTGTTTGTTACATTATTATAGTTTTTATAACCATGAGAAATGATTGTTTTTAAAATAATAATTTATTTATAAATATGAAAATAATTCTAGGATATTATTCTAGAGATTATTTAATAATGAACTCTTTGACCATAGTTGTCTTTCCATTTGGTTTTTGGAACATAAAACTAATACGGTCAAAATATTATACATAAACCTTATATATTAATAAATTGTGTATAAATATTTTATATGATAAATTAATGTTATAAAATAGATTAAAATAGTTCTATTGAAATTAGATAACTAACATATTTTTATAATAATCAAATGTATTTAAAACCATGACCAATCGGACTAATGGAAAGGTGGTTCGACTCAATTTACAGTCCATTAAAACATATTTATTATTATGACCCTAATTAATTTTATATGATGTATCTTCTAACATATTAATTATTATATAATTAGTTTAAATTTTTTCATGATATCAATGATTCTATTAATTTAATTCCTTCACAGATATCATTAGTCAATAATTACTCATGTTTTACATAATTTCATAGGTGAATTTACATTCATTATGTTAACATTTTATTTTATTTGATATGATATTCCAAGAATATGAATGAAATAAACCTCTATTGTATTATTTTTTATTTCCAATATTATTTTTCATGTTTACATTTTTCACACAGTATTATTTCATGAATTTATTTTAACTCTAATGATACAATCAATGTATGTGTTTTCTCAACTCACATTTGTTTCTGTGAGGTATATTCTATCTTCAATGCTAATTTTTTTGGTGTATATACTATTCCATGAAGTATATTAGTAATACAATATGAAAATTTATTAGGGTTTACTTCTCCTATTAATGATCTCTATTTTTCTGGTAGTAGAGTTTCAATGTTACCAAAATAGTAATGGGTTTTTCTCACAATTTTCCTTCATTGAGACATTAGTTATGTGATATAACTATCATCATTTATAAGTAGTATATACTACTATATTGACATGGTATATCAGAAATATCCTTTATTATGATGATTATATAAGTTTCATGTAATTTTATTTCATTCATTGAGTCAATGATTCAAATAGTTCAATGTGGAATGAGATGACATGGAATGTCTAAATATTAATTTCCTATAAAATGAATTTAATGGTATGTTAATTTAATTCTCATTCATCAATGTCAAAAAATGTTTTTTTACTTATCATCCAGATGGAATATTTTGTATTGTTAGAATCCTAAATCATTATTTGGATGGATTAAATTTATTTCTACGAGATTTTTAGGAAACACGATTATTTTTCACTAGTTAATTTTGTACTAAATAAATTGTTATAGACCCAATTATTATCCTTGGGAAGATTATTTATTAATTATAGTATGGTGTAACCCACATCATTATTAATATTTAATCATGTTTCAATGATATTTATTTGAATCACATTTCTTTTATATGGGTTAATCATATTTTAGTGATATTTTTTTAGAACCCGTTTCTTTTCCATGTGTTAATCATGGTTCTGAAATATTGTAGTGGAACCACATCCCTTTTCATGGGTTAATTATGTTTTGTTATTAATAAAGGTCATTTCATTAAATTTTGATAAATTCTATATTTATCTGTTTCATAGACCTTATAAATGATGATTTCACCTATATAACTTCAGCTGAGCTAATTATAGATTATACAAATGGTGCATCTAGATTACACATCGATACATTAGGTATCCATGATTTGGATGATGACCATATTGGTTATTCAATTATTAAGTGATTTATAAGGGTTATATGATATAGTTTTCAATGAAACCAACATGTTTTATATATTCTTTCTATGGGGTTATTTTTTTTATTTTTATTAATATTGATATCACATGGCTCAGGATTCTCAATTCTTATGACAATTTCTTCCAATGAAGTTTTATACCATATTTTCATCATTTATTATTCTTGTGTTTATGGGTACATAGATAATTTTTTTTAAACCCATTCATTTTAATTATTTCATAATACTTTCTTTCTATTCTTATACCCCATGTCATCTTTCATTTTTTGATGATTATGTTTCCCTTACTATGTATTTTAGTTCACACATCTTGTGTTTACATTTATATTAATTTGAATAATGACTTGGAATGATTTATTAATAAAAATGATTTCACAATGATGATGATTATAACCTATTATGAAATAATAAAATAAATTATTTATGGGATAAATCATATTTTTCTAACTTATGAATTATTTTTTTAGGATTTCTTCCAAAGTCTCTGAAACTATCAACCGAAATGGACCCCTATAATATATGTTATTTAATATTTAAATTGTTTTGGTACAACATTTATGGAATAATTTGGGTCTTAATTTTTGGCATCATAGATATAAATTTGTATTTTTGGATATTAGCACTAGATCTGAGACTATATGTTCTGGGATTTTATAGTTTTTATAGATGCACTATTTTGATAAACATGGAGATTATTATTTTTCCATGTGATGTTATATTAAGAGTAATGGATTTACTAGGGGGATATAATATTATTTATTCTCACATGTTTAATGTATTAGACACCCAATTGTGGTTTTATGAGATTAGATCGTATTATGAAATTTGGGAGATGTTATTTTAGGAAGAGGCATTTTTAACCTATAGTATAAATTTGAATTGTTTTTAGGGAGAAAATAGTTTTCATGTTGAATAAAAAAAGTAAAAAATGTGTGATTAGTGTAAACACATCAAATCATTCAAAAAAGTGATTATTTATCCCATGATTAAAGGACTATATGGATTTCATGCACAACAAGGGCCTTCTTAATGACCTAGTATCCTGAATTTGTTTTGGTAAAATTTTTGTTTGATAAAAAATATGATATAATGGTTGTTTATTAACGGTTGATTTATTCTAGAATAATTTAATTTAAAATAATTCCAATAATTATTCTTCAAACCTAGTCAGGTGATATTTTAATAATTTAAAGGATAGTTAAAGAATAATTTTGTTCCAACAACAGTTATTACATTATATGATTAATTTATCATATGATGGATTAATCATTTGGTTAAATTATCTAAATATGTTATAATTTTTTTTAATATATAAAGTCATGTTGAATATATTGAATATAATTTTAATGTTTATTTGGTATTTAAAATTATTTTTTGTGCCTCATGAATCAAAACCTCATCTTGAGTACTCAAATTCTAGTAATATATTATATTTTGGGAGAAATTGACTAAACACTGAAATTATACTTGTCAACAAGTATATATCTTGTGTTATCATTATAGATAGTGAATTAAATCCTTCAACATTATGAGTCAAGTATCATGGAAAAAAATTATATCATATTACCATTCCTACGATGTTATCAATATCATTTTACACACATCTTTTGTTTTTATTTATTTTTTCTTTGACTAGCTCTTGACCAAGTTCTCTATCACCCTTTACTATTAAATAAGAACTAGTTTTTCAATCCAAATGAATCTTTTAATTTATAACAATTTTCTCACTATGTTGAATTCACGATTTGTGTTATATTTGATCACATAAAGGTTTCAAAACATCAATTTTTCAGATGATGTTTTATTAACCCCTTATACTATGTGGGTTTAAATAAAGGAATTATGAAATTAATAATCTAATGATAACTAAGGAGAAATTTGAGGGTGAAATTATTAATAAATCATGTAGGATATATCATCATAATTTTTTAAAATATATGGTTTCAAATTAATTTTATTTATTTAATATATTATGTTACAAAAAATACATATTTTATCTTGTATCACAAGGACCACCATTTTGGTCTTGTATTTCATGAAACATTAGGTTCCATTAATAAATTATGTTAAAAACAAGCTTCGGTATTATTAGACAATAATATATTACTAATATTATTATGATATTTATCACTCATCCATTGTAATGTATGGAATTAATAGGGGTTAACTAACTTATTAATATTATTTTTCATTCCTGATTCTGAAATGAATAAATTGTTATCTTATTTTTTAGTAATGAAGATAATGATCAATAGAATATAAAGGATGCATTTTTATGAAAAAAATCACAACAAGTAGGGTTTTCAATATTAATTAATCAAATAAATAACAATTATTGAAATATATTAATGAAATTAATATCATACATATGTAATAAAAAAATAAACACATAAAAAAAGATTTATATTATTGTGATATTAATTAATCCAATTAATGTAGAAAACACTGTATATTTTTAAAGGGATGTTTTAATACCATTTAATGGAACAAATTTTTATAATTAAATTATTCAGAATCATATAATTTCATTTTAAGAAATAAAATAAATTTTCAAATTTTTAATATATAAATTTATAATGGGTTATTTTTTATTAAATTTTCGGATAAAATTCATATTTTTATTAATACTGAATTATAATGGAATATAATTGAAACTGTTGTTTTTTATATATAATTTATAGAGTGAAATTATATTAATAATTAGAATAAAATTATTATTATAAAATATTGATATCATTTAATTATAATTACATCATTGGAATCAATTTCACATTGAAATGGGATATAAAAACATTACAATGATTTGAATTTGTCTCTTGAAAACCCTATTGTTTCATCTCATCTGTGGGACTAATTTTATTTAATTTCTTCTACAAGTTTTATTGGAAATTTGATATGTGTTTCTTTATATTCAATCATAAGTAATATAATTTTTTGTATGGTTATATTATGTTTTTTCATAAAATATTAGTGAATTTAATTATAATTTGTTATAGCGATAAATGTAAAAATGAGATTACATAATGGTTATTCATTATCTTATGGGGAAAATTGCATAGATTAATGTCCAAGAAGAAATTATGTTGATATGTTGAAACCATATACCCTATTTTATATATATTTTTCTCATTATTTGTTTAAACATTTGTAAGGGGGCCTCCGAACAGTGATTAACTTTTTATATTTTCTAGAATTTTACGCACCTCCACTATAATGAGGCACTCACCCTTCAAACTAATTCTCACCTCTCATGATAGTTGGATTGTATAAAACCATTCCTATATAATCACCCACATCCATAATCTTTGCCTAGAATCCTCACTTTTAAAAGAAATAAATACAATGAAGTATATAGATGTAAAAAAATTAGAGTTACCCAAATAGATGTAACAATTTTCAACATTCAATTTTATTTTATTTCTTTTACAGAAATCATAAATTATTATAATTCTATTATTTTATAGTAAAAACAATGTCATAAATATATGGAGACATTTTTAGGTTATGTTTTTTACCTAAACCATTAAAAATTATCATAATATGTGATACACAATCACAATTGTGTGTACTGAGGACTACCACCGTGAAAATAAAAATCACTCATTTTTACATTATGAAAATTAGAGGCCTGAAATAATAATTGAAATAATTATATTAAGTGATATTTATTATATTTATTATTTATATATTTTTATTTAATTTTTATATAATAGATACCTCCATTCATTCCATTTTTTGTGGAATATAGTCACATTATTTGTGTACGTGTCAACGACAACCACCTCAAGGAAACATGATACATTATCAAATTATTTAGAATGTATTAAGGATTGTTTTAATTAAAAATATTTTGTAGAAATTAGTTATATATGACATTCATTAAATAATTTTATTTCTAGAGATAATTTATATCATTTTCTTTAACACCTTTTCACACTCCGATAAAGAGATAATGTCATTTGTGGATGTCTGTACTACCACCTTCTCGAAGTGATATGATTGTTTTTGCATCGCATAAATTCTATGTATATGACTGAATATTTATTAAAATAATATATTATTTATTATATAATTATTATTCATTAAATATAAATTTTTTATACCTTTTTTCCATTAGGATCATCGATAAATTAGAATGTTACTCAAGTGTACATATGGCCTACCATCTCCCTGGTTGAAACGATGGATAATTTTTCATAACCATCATTCAGGATTGGTTTTGAAATTATAATTGGGGTATTAATTTGATAATTATTCCATGATTATTATTCCAAATTTTCTTTAATAATGACCCCTTTGATCATTGTTTACCAAAATAATTGATTTTGACACATAAACCTAAAATTGTCAAAACAACCAACCAAATTATTATTGATTGAGTAATTATATGTCAGTTATTCATAAGTGAAATAAAAGAAGTAAAAAACATGGAAATGATTATTAATAAAGTAAAAAATTATTATTAGTATATAATTCTTGAATGTAGAGGACAAGCATGAAAAATCAAAATCAATGTAAGGGGTTTAATCTCCCATTAATGGTTTTTTTATTATGTACCTAGTGACATTTATATGGTTCATCTAAATAACAATGAATTATTATATTATGTGTTTAATTTATATAATGATATTCAATATTTCATATTATTTTATTCTTTTATGGATCTATTTATTCATATTTTTTTAAATTAGTGAGGAATTTCTTATCTCAAATATCATTTATAGGGTTGAACTTTGATTTTATTGGTTATCATCTCAATAATATGTCTGAAATTGAATTTTATTATGGTCGCCTTTATTTCTAATCATATTTTTAGGATTTATTTTTTGGAACAAATTATTTTTTCCTTGATGTTTTCTCACTCCAATGACACAATTTTTGAATGGTTTTTCTAGTATCATGCAATGAATAGACCATAGAAGCCCAGAACATGTTCATAGTTTTATTACATTAGAATAGACACAAGTATTAAATACCATGTGAAAAACTATTCAGCAATTTTTGGAATAAAATTTCTTTTAAAATTATTCCAATAATATGTTGGAGAAAAAAAATAAAACATGATACATAATAAGGTGAAATCGATTATATCCGTTAAATATCATAAAAATATTTCTTCATTATATCACAGGGAAAGGGAAAAAATATGGTTGAGCTTAACTAAGATGTAAGGGTATGTATAGATGAATCAAATATTAATAAATAAGTATAAATCAACATGTAATGGTTAATAATTTAGATCACACACCATTTAATTAACTCAAAGTGGAAATATAAATATGAAAATTCAAGAAACCGAAAACACATGACAGTCAATCAATTAGATGATAATGAAATGCATCCTTTTATTTTCCTATAGTGAAAATGTCATGGATATTAAATAAAAAATAAAAATTAAGGAAATAAATAAAATTTCATTACATTTCAAGAAAATTAAAAGCTCTACATTCAAGATCCATCCACTAGATAATTTCAAACAATAGGTAGAAAATAATTTAAATAATCTGATCGATTTGTCTATTTAGATCCATTGGATTCATCCAAGTGATATATAATGTTTAATAACAAAAAATAATTTCCTCACCAATACCTAAATAATATTTAATAATAATTTTAATCAATTAATTTCATTCATTATCAATTATCGACATTGAATAAATGATTTAGATTTATAAAAAAATCCCTCATTTTATCAAATAACTATCAATGTAATTAGAATATATAAAAATGATATATGATAATTTAAATAATTATTACAACCATATTAGAGTGTTTCTATTAAAAAAGTGATTTCCAATTGAAAATTTTAATAAAGATGTGATTGTTTCAATAGAAAGTTAAAAAACCCTGATGAATGTGATATTGTAATGATAACATTTACCTCATTGTAATTTTCATGTAAAAGAAAATATGTCTGAGATAATTTAATGAAAACCATTAAATACAATTATTATAAATGGTTTAAATGAATTATATATAATAATTTTTAGTAGATACAATACATACAATAAGTAGTTGATGGTTATGAAATTTAACTCACAATAGTAAAGAATGAAATAAAACCCCCTTACCTTTTATTTACATTATAAACAATGTCCTTAAACCTATTATATAATGGATTTATACGAGAAAATAAATTACACCATAACCACACTAATATTATTAATAACATTTATTATATTCTTAAAATATCATATTTCATGATTTTCCATAATCATTCATTACATGTACTATTTCCAGGTGCTAAATATATAGTTTATCGAGTATGATTTTACATGTTATCTTATATTCATGATAAAAAGATCAATATTTAAACATATAAAAAATTTAAACAATGAAAAATTAATCTTATATATTAATTATATATTTATTTATAAAAATATATACATTAATGATATTGGAAATTAAATGCGCTGTTAATGGATTGTTATGTCATATTTTGACATGAATGATGCATTCATTTCATTTCAATATTAACAGAATGAAAAGTAAATGATATATATGTATATTATAATTCCTATATCATATATATTTCAGATATTTAAAATTATTTTATTCAAAAAAATAATTTACACATTGCCTGTAATGTGTGAATGAATCAAACTGCTTTGAGGTGGTGGCAGTGGACACAACCACAAATGAATGTTATTGTTTTTACACATAACAGAAAGAATAAGGGTATGTTTTATAAGAAATTTTATAATCACATGTACATTTTAAAAATTATTTTTATATAATTATATAAAAATTATTTTTTTCATAATTTCAAAGATTAGTAATGGTAAACGATTGATGAAGAATCATAATTTCATTAGGTGACATTCCACTATACAGACGAACAATATGTTCATTACCCATTATATAGAAGTGTGTGTATGTTTTGGTTAATTATTTAATAAAAAAACATAAAAGTTAAATTATGATCTTGAGGTTATTTTTTAATAATGGAATAAAATGACTTTGGGGGTGGGTAATGAAAATAAAACAAAATAGCAAAAGGAAGGATGTGACCTCCTTGTTGGGTAAATCATTTTAGTTTTCACCAAAGATCATCTTAGGATGGATTTATTATCAATGTCAGGATTATAGGTTGAGGTGAGAGATTTGGGATGATTATTTTATAATATTTTGGGAGATCTAATGGTCTTTAGAGGTGTGAGTATGTTGGAGGGGTGAGTTACTTTTTTTAGTGGAGGGGAAGTTGCATTTTTTCAAAAATTATAATGATAAGAACTATTGGAATGTATCCATTACCAAATTTACATAAAAATTTTACAAAAACATATTAATGTGAATTTATGGTTGATCTAAACCTTCAACACATAATATGATGTTCATTTTACATATTTTTATCCTCATCATCAACGTTTCCCAACTTTTATCTTCTTTGATTCTATTAACATAAATCCAATGTAGTTTCACTAGTAATAATACAATATAGTGATGATTATTAGAAAATATAAGCCAAAATAATTAAAAAATATTATATCTAATTTATGAATTATTAATATGATGTGTGATGTAAATTTATTTGAAAACAATTTTATGTAATGTACAAAAACATTTCTTTAATTTGAATTATTTTAATAATATTTTTACTATCGATGGGCCAATATATAAATTTTAGAAAATTTATTGGTACATAAATGTACCGTATTTTAAATGTGTTAATATTTAAATATATATTGTAATTTTATTTATTTTTAGTAATTTTTAGTAATTTTTATTAAAATATCATTTAATATAAAATAACAATGATGTAAATTTTGATATTATTTACATAATTTAAATTAAAAAATATAATTCCAGTGATGGAATTTATAAGAATTAAATTTAAATTTGTCTATAATAATATATTAATAAAATTATAATATAATTATTGAATTCACTCTGATAAATTCACATTTAATATTTATAGTTTCATCTATTTTTTTAATTATTATTTGAATAATCTGTGCATTAGAATTTGTGAGGTGATTATTAAATCTATTTCATATTTAAAAATTATATATAAAGTATAGTGATAAAAAAATTCCTTTAAAATAAATGTTTATAAACGATAGTATGAATCTTTTTTCCATACACTAAATCTTTATATGTTTTAAAGGTTTGTAAGGTCCCTTTTTTCACTTTTTATATCTTAATATAATAAATCATCATATTCATTCCAATAGTTGATAGGGTGGAAGTATTAATATCGAATGGATTTTGGAAATGTCTATATATTTTTTATTCACTTACGATTATGGTTTAGTCCCGTGTTAAGATTAATTTTATCGCAGTATATGTAATTAATTTTAATCACTTACATAATTAATTTTTTTGAATATTAATTTCATCTTATTAGAATATAAAATTTAAATTTATTACCACCAATTTTTTCTATTTTTCCTAATTTAACTCACATAAGTGGAAAACATATTTTTTTTCTAATCCCACAATGTGGTGTGAATGTCCATTTTTTGTGAAAATGGCTAGTAGATAATTATGTCGTTATATTTATATTAGATAAAAAATGAATCAAATTGCATAAATTAGATTAATTAATATATAATTTATTTATTGTGACATTAAGTAAAATTAAAAATATAACATAACATTAATAATTATATTGATGAGAAGAATTTTTTCTACTAAAAAGATGAATTATTCACTATTAATAATAAAATGAAACTTCCCATAGAAATTATAATAAGTCACTGTAAGATAATTTTGTCACTCCAAATTTAAAATGTAACATTATTTTGAAAATAAAATTTATAAATTTTTCAAACATATTTTTAATATAAGAGCTCCATTATAATGTGTTGAAACCCAGTCTTTTGTGTAATACATGATATCTATGTTTTGTGTGTAGTGTAAGATTTACTTTACTTTTAAAACACCTTAAAACAGAAAGGTAAATTAATTCTATCAGAAAAATATTTTAAATTCATGGGGTTTTACACTCTCCAAAACATTATTAAATTGATTTCATTTAATCTAAAATTGAAATAGATAATCTTTTTTTTGATATTTATTGTACTATTGTTGAAATACCAACATCATAAATTGGTTTATTAAGTCATATTATTAATAAATAGGAATATGGTATAATGCTGACCTTTTATGGATTTATCATTAGCTTCATTTAAATTCTTTTTTTCTTTCTGTGTGTGCATACATTGGTTGGGTTTTATCTTGGGGTGTGTTTGGGTGAGTAAAATTGTAAAAATAAGGGTGGTGCATGGGTGGGGAACTATTTTTCTAAACATTGTCCCTAGACCTAGTAAACCAAGAAAACCCTCACAAAGTAGAATTGCAAGGCTGGTACATGTTAGTTCAAACTGTATACCCATATATAACAAACATACCACCCCCTAGAGCATGTATATAGTTTGGGATCTTGTTTAGGGAGAACCGTGTTCCCCTGCCTACTAAACCATGCATGAATTTTTAATGCACGCCAAATTAATATTTTAAGTCACCCAAAATCTTGAAACACAACCAATTCGAGCCATAATCATAAAAACTATCCTCCTAATAATTTCATAGCATCTATGATTGATTCCAAACCGTTTAGACATCTTGTAATTGAGATTTGAACCCCAAAATTATGTTCTACAGCTCTCTCGATAAGAAGATTTTCTCTCACTTGGGTTTCATTTCATATTTATCTCTACTCCCATTCTAGAAAGGGTTAGACCCTCTTCGTTTATTTAAATGTAGAATTTTTTTGGATCCATATCTATTATTATATATCTAGATCATTCATTGAATGATCTATATTTTTTCAATATTGATTTACGATTTTAGAGTCAGATATCATTCTACGTTGTTGTTCCACTAAAATTTGGGGGATTTTTTTGATCATTCATCAATTAAATGAGGTAGATATTCTGTTATTCAAATCCCATATTCATGATATAAATTTCATGAATGTAATTATATAATAGATACTGTATAATTAGTTGTTTCATTATTGATCGTATTAATTAATGTTGTAAATTTATTAATTTTTTTAAAAACGGAAATTCAGAATATTAGATTTATAGATTATGAGTAATTAGTATGGGAATTAATTAGGTGATATTGAGATTGTTCAATTGAGAATATAAAATTGGAATTAATTAAAGGACATTGAGATTATTTAATATAGTAAAATTTTTTATTTACTTATAGGATAATGAGATGGGGATGATTAATTAATATTTGGTTAAATAAATAAGATATAGATAATAAATTAAGTATTTTGTAAATAAATTAGAATAATAATTTTAATTCTGTGTTGAGTGAATTAATGGTATTGAGGTTATTAATTAATAAATTACTTAATTAATAAGATTTATATGATTAATTAATTATTTAGATAATTAATAGGAATGAGATGATTAATTAAACATGTAGTTGATAAATGAGATTGAGAATATCAATTAATTATTATGATAATTATTAGTATTGAGATGGTTACTTTATTATTGAGTCAGTTAATGATATTGAGAATATAATTTAATTTTTAAGTTAATTAATAATATTAATATGATTATTTTATTATTGAGTTAATTAATAAAATTGAAAATATTAATTAATTATTGATTAATTTATGATATTGAGAAGATGAAATTATTTTTTCAGGTTAATTATTGTGATTTAGAATATATATTCTCTATTGGGTTAATTAGTGAGACTGAGATGATTATTTAATTGTTGAATTATTTAATGAAATGATGAATGTTATCAATTTCATTATTATTGAGATGGAGGTCTATGATTTCATCAATGGAATTATGAGAATTAAATGAGATACATAATGGTAATTTAATGAATCTCAGACACGATATCCCATTGGGATGTATATACTTTGATATGGGTTGAAGTAGGAATCATGTTCCGAGTTTCCATCAGAACCCAATATGTTTTTTTGGTAAAATAAATAATTAAATTGATCATGTGAATCCAATTTACTTAAGAATTGTGTTTATTAAGTTATTTAACTATATATTGTATTAATTACTGGATATTTTTTTTATTTTTTTTGTGTTGGCATACTGAGTTTAACTCACACCATACTCAGGATAACAGATTGGTACCTGAATATATTTATTTTGTGTTGGAAAGGATAAGTGAAAAGGCCATGTGTTATGTGTCTAAATTGTGGATGGATAATGGATGTGGGAACAAGACATGGTTTGGGACCCACATGGGAGTTTTAAGTGTCTTTACTTGTGAGTTGATTTTTTACACTAGAAATATGTTTATCATGGAATTTATACTAGTTAGTTTTATATTATATTTCCATCTTTGGTTATCATGTGATATTGTTATTTTTATTGTTATAATATTATTTCGTAATTTAATTGTTATGTGTTATCTATTTCTACTATTATATTAATCAGATAAGAGACAGTATAATATCTTCATTGCTGATTATATAGCCTCATTCTGAGCCAGAATCCTCTAGATTATTGGAACATGAGCTTGAGGATATGTGTTAGTCAGTATCAGAGAACTATTTTTTAGGAACTATGCAAGAACATCACAAGGTTTTCTCAGAGCCCAAATTTATTTGATTTATATTTTGTAATAATGTATGGTAAAGTTAAAAATTATAATATGAAATTTTGGGCCTTGGTTATGTGATCATCCATGGGGTAGCTAACCCATGAAATGTGGAGAACCCATATACCCATGATGCAGAATTTTTTATTACTATTTTCATTTACAATTGAACATTATTTTATATTTTGTGACACACATGTTGTGAGATGTTATTATTATTTCTTATTTTTTTTCTATGATTTTATGAAAGGATCAATGTTAAACAATATTTCATCATGTAGATACCATAGTAGGCACTCAAGATTATTATGACATGAATCAATTTAGGCACACAAGGAAAATGGTTAAAGGTTATTGTAGTTGAACATGAAATGTTTTTCCTTTCATGTGAAATTTAATATAAAATTGTTCTAAACATTAAATTTATAATTCATATGTTCATGCAAGATGGGTTTAATTTATTCTCTAAATGAGAAACATGAATATTGACAATGAGTTTACCCTTTTTAACTAGAAATTGTCTGCAGGAAGGTTATAGGTAGTGATGTTACCTCAATTTTGAAAATGTAGTATGGTTTGAGAAAAAGATTATGCGGTATTATTTTATTACCTATTAAGGTGTTAATTATTTGAAAATTTTCCTAATATCGATTTTTTGATTGAAATGTTATCCCATCATAATAAATATTGTTGATAGGAATATGGGAGTACGTGGATAGGGATGATCCAAAAGTTGAAGAACATTATGAACCAATATTGATAATAAAAGAATGTGGAGAGAAGTTACATGTGAAGTATGATCAATTCATGAAATTCATGGGAAGAGACAAAGGAATGATTTAGAATTTCATATCTGATTTGACGATGGTGTTTCTGTAACTGGATGCCCCTAATTTTTGAGGAGAGAGTGGATTATATGGATATGAATTTTGGATCTATTCAATCTAGAATATACATTACCATTTCGAGTCTCTTTCAAAGAATAGGGTCCGTCATATAATTATATGTTACTAGGATCAGTGAAGAGATGGTGGGATGTTTAGGCATTGAATAGATAGTCTAATAGAATGTCAAAGATGGGATTTAGGTAGTGGTTCATTTAATCACTTCTATCTAGAAATGTTGTGGTAGAAATGTGTTGTTGAGTTCATTCTATTGATTTAGGTGATTATGCATATAATGGATATCTAGGATGCTTTATTGATTCGTAATGATTTTCTCAAACAATGGCGTAAGATATGGAACTTCATAAATATGATTTTAAGAAGGATTAAAGTGTGATACTATGTCCCAAGTGAAAATATTAAGGCAGAAGATGTTTTCAAAAGTGGTGAATCATATCATCCAAGTTAAGGGGAATCGGAAGGAGGCCTCTAGTGTAGTGTGGATGGTTTTTATTGGAAGAACAAGAGGTATGTCATCCAAGATAAAGAACCAAAATTATGAGACTATTTTTTCAAGTATTGGAAAACCTAGTGAAATTTGGGAAAATAATTATTCATATGATCGTTATCTTGTGGGATTCCACTTGTACGGAAGGCCACTCCACTATTGTAGAGAATGTCACAAACAAACATTGGAGTGTTTATATTGTAATAAGTTGGGTCATATATAGAAGATCTAATAGATCATACATCCTACAGGTAATGTTGTGGAATGTATATTGAGTTAGTGTTTATGAATGGGAACATCTACACAATATCTGGTTGTTAGTTGGAGTTCTACTGGCCATGACCCTAGAAGAAATGGATGCAATATATCTTTGAAAGATCACCTATATCATCATAGTTGTGTAGATCTGGGAACTCAAATTGAATCAAAGTGAAGAGTGACATTTCAATTATATTCAATTCATCATAGTCATCTGTATAGAGTTGATGGACTATTTATCATGAAAGTTGTTATTCTTATAGATTCCACATTTTATAGTGTTGTGTTTCATACGCGTGTCTTAGATTAAATTATTTAATCAAAAAAAGTAAATGGGTTGAACCCGAATGTAGAGATCATGTGAGGGTGTTCATGATAGATACACCATGGTAGTATGATTAAGGGCATATTCTTGTTCAGGGGACATTCTCAAATGATTTTTGAGTATCATTTTTTAATACATACTTATTATAAATTTCTTGCTTCAACCTAGTTCTAGTTATGGACTAGTTTGTAGAATAATGAGACAATATTGATTCATACGACATGAGAGTGTCTTTTATGTATCATTTAGTTGAAAATTACTGAATATGGAGAGTGGGATATCAACTATGGTTGGGCAGGGCCAATTACTCAACAACTGGGACAGATCAAAACCAATGTTTCTAGTCTATTAATGGATAATGTATGTGCAAATAATGATGTATTTCAATAATTGTGTAGAGATTTTAGGATTTCATTCCTAATGATTTCATCATCCTGTATCGTAAGAGATATTTTGAATATTTTATTATGAACATACCACTATATGAATCATTTCTTATTCCACCTTTTAAATGGTTCCAAATGTACATCATAATCTCATGACACAACTGAAGCATGGATGAATAAGTATTTTATGCATTAGTGTACCTCACCTTAGATATCACCAGTTTTGGCTACAAAGAAGGATGATGTGTGATTTTCCTTGTTTTTGGATTGAAAAAACATAACCTAGGTGATAGGGAAGAATCGATATCTTCTTCTTCAAATTGATGATCACTTTGAACTACTGAGGGTTTATTTTATCTTCTAAAATATTTAATAAAGGTAAATGTATCATTAGTTTAGATTTTAGAAATTTTTTATATCGATGACATCATTAAAAATATGGTGTGGCCTATATGAGTTCATTTTAATTTTATTTGGGATGATGAATGCACTAGTAGTGTGTATGGACTTGATGAAATAACTAATCAATCTATAACAATATCAATTTTTGTTGTGGTTTGTGGACGAAATCTTGGTGTGCGAAGAACCTGAAAATGTATATTGGTAAATCAATATCAAGAAATCCCTAGCATGTACTGAAGGGAATTCTGGAACCCAAATGTTTGGATACTAGCACCAGGAATCATACTAAATGAAAATTGGAATTATTTTTTCAACAGAAATTATTGAAGAAGACATTCAAATAAGTATTCATACAAAGGAAAACTATATATGGAGTTGTTCACCTAAAATAGAACAAGTAAAAAATGAAGTTTACTATATTATTTCCTAGAGAAATATGTAAATACTGAATTACCAATGTATTTTACTATACTAGATACAACAATAAAAATCTATGACCACCAAGGGGGGATTTACCCATTCTCAAACCTATAAGAAGATAATATAAAAAACCATATGTCTTTGGATGGGTGTGAGAAAAAATCCCAAGAGTGTCCCACCATAGAATTGATTATAAGATTCCAACACATAATTAACCAATAATATATTTCAACATGATATAAACTATTACGGATACTAAAAGAATAATTAAAAAAAATTAATTTTGTATATTTTAAATGATGGAAATACCTTTTAAACATTTTTTTTCACAACCAATTTATAAAAAACAGTTTATATAAATTCATTATTAAGTTATAATAGTTTAAAAAATTTATCACAAATTTACATCACATATATATGTGTTAATCATGGTCATCTACAAAATATTTATGATAATTATATTCTATAGGACTCAAAATAGTAATGGTGACACTAAAATATGTCTCAACACATGTCAAATCAATCCTAGTCAATGGATACATCTGAAAAATCCCATTGAGGATGTATTGGAATGCATTTCTGTTTTGAAAAATTTTTAAAAAAATATTTTTGTTAAAATATTTCACTAACTACAAAGGGTTTTATGTTCTGTTGTTCGAATAATAATTGGTAATTTAATTCAAAATAGTTTAAAAATTCAATTCATCCCATTCCCACATTCAAATATTTCTAATTATAAAATTTGAAAACAAATGTGATTTGTAATAAAAATAATACTTTTTCAAAGATAAATCCACTATGTTTCTATAAAAATTATTTTTGAGCCGTTTCCATAAATAAAAATATGAAATCATTTTAATAAGATAAATTCTATAAGAAAAAATTGAAAATTTAAATTTCACATTTTTTCATCAATTTCTAAAACACACAATAATAAAATGGAATTCGGGGATTTTCCCAGTCATTCCAAAAATTCAATTTCACAATAAATACCTTAATTCAATGGAATAATGATTTCTACAATCCAATTTATTATAGATTAAAATAATTTAAGATATTTAAAATAATATAATTTAAATCATTAAATTCATGGATAATAAAATATGGCCATCATAATGGAACCAATGTCCATTCACAGAAAAAAAACCAACAATGGAACTCCCAAAAAATAATATAGGCACAAAATATATGAAAACTCAACCTAGAAATAAGAATTGAAAACATTTATCTTAGATCCATCAATCCCTAGATGATATATTAACACAAAGAAGGAAAATTTATGAAAACAAATAGAAAGGGATAATGTTTACCCAATGAGCCACACCACAACAACAATGATGATCAATCTTTAATCGAAACAACCGAGAAGGGTTTAAGGGCTCCAAAATCACTTAGGGATATCTCTTGGTAGGAGTGAAATGAAAAATATATATGAAGAAAAGAAAAATAAACGAGGATACATATTAAAAAACAAACATTAGGGTGTTACAATAAGTTTAGACCAATTAACAATCTAGAAATTGAAATTACCCAGAATCACCAAAAAACGCACTACATTTAATGAAAATTGTAATTAAATTTATTTTTGAACATTAAAATCATGTAGTTGAATTACATGGCATGTAAATCACTATAAAACTAATCAAAAAGATGATTTTATATTGATAATCCAATAAATCTATAACTTCACCACTGTATGTGTCCTCCCAATTCCTTCTTGGCCATGTCAGTGAAAAAGGATAACAAAATCATATTTCAATACATATATATCAGGAAGATAATATTATGATTCAATATACCCACCATAAAAAATAATTTTCCGATAAAATACTATCGTTTTTCTTCTATAAAAAAATATGAGATCATTTATCTCTCATCAGTTCCTTATACTCCCATGTCTTGTTAGAATCTGAACTGTGATTTCAGAGAAGTCAAATTAAATAAATCTCACAGAATCAATTTACATTTTTTTCTGACTCATCTATCCTGACTTGCTATTCAGTCATGGATAAATCATGGTAAATTTCTTGATCACTCAAATTTAGAACATGATATGGATCAAATTGATACATTCATAGTTGTGAAACATGGAGAACAATATGTATCATTGTCGAAAGTGGTGGAAATGAAATGATGGAATCCACATTACCCAATTTCTCAAAAACAAAAAAAGGTCCCACAAAATGAGGACCAAATTTCCCATTCCTCCGAAGTAGTCAATGACCCAACCAGGGTGAAACATTCAATAAAACCTAGTCACTGACTGAGAACACCAATACACTATGATGATGATCATCATAAGACATATATCAGTTGTATTTTTTCAACATCCTCTGATAAATCAAATGAATACTTTATTTGTTCTCTTGAATTATTCGAAGTCTAATTTTTGAATTTTCACTACACTATGACCTACATAATAGATATTTTCACACATGGACAGTAAATTAATTAAAATGATCCATTATAATCACAGACTGATAATTTTTTGTTATATGTAATCTCAACCATCCCTAGATGGTCATCCCAGGCATCATTGAGTTCGAGAACACAAGAGCAGAGCATGTCATCACTGAAAAGTATATTTCATTCTATCTATCCACTAGATTATTTTGGGTAGGTTGTTCTTAAATAGAGCAGTTCACATAGTTCCACAAGAAAGCCGCTATAAAAATATAATGTGAACCGAGGATCCCTATATGATACTATATTAGATGGAAGTCCCTATAAATGAACTATATATTTAATTTAGAGATATCTCTACACCTCAACAGTGGTTTTATCATGAATTTGTATAATGTGTTCCAATTTGGTTAGATACTAAATCACAACACATATCATATTATTCATCCTTTGGATACATGAAAAATCATCCAAAATTTCCATAATGATATCATCCCACATCTATTTAAGGACTAGAAATGTTTTATGAGAACCCAATGTTTTTTGGGTACACAATATTAAAATATTAGAATGTATAATAAAATGAGAGAAATTATATAATGACATGTCTCATACCTGGACACCAGAATCTATTCCACATGTCATAGAACATCTTTAGGGTTTCCGGGTGCATTTCCAAATGGGAGTAATAGAATTCCCCCATCACAAAATTCATTATTACTAATAGAAAAAACAAGTATAATCTCATATCATTTAATGCCCTATTTTGATAATGAACATTATGCAATAATTTCTCCCCCATAATGAAAGTATTTAATACTAATGATCTCATATTGAATCTATTATTCCTGAAGAAACATCAAGAGAACAACTGAGATCAAATGTACACATGAAAAACTAACCTTACCCCAGATTACAGAACAAGAATATCAAAATTGGGAAATCAGATTCATCAAGTTCAACTCATTGGACAATGGAACAACCTAATTCATTTAAACTATTTCCTATTAAATTATTTAAATATCATTAGTAAATATTGATTCACAAAACATCATGCTTAATTAAAATTACTATATTAAAGTATTTTGTAAAGATGAAATTTAAAACCCATCCAGTACGATATAAGATATAAAAAATATATATAAATTATGATTAATATCTGGTTTATACATATATAATATATATTTAATGGATATATGATTTATATAAATAAATGAAAAAACATTTAATAGAAAAAGGAATTATTTCAAAAAAAAAATTTTTAGGGAAAATGTTTTGTCACTTCATCACAAATTCGAAGAAATAAATTTCTGTAACTTTTATAAAATGTATATGAGATTATTGAAATTTTATTTTAAAATCATCATATCAAAATCCACTTTTGAATAATTTCATGGTTTTTTCTAAAAATATCTATTTTTCAATGTATTGTAAAAGTAATGATTTTTATTTTACAATGATTTTTAAATTAAATTAATTTAAAATATCTATTTTTATTTTATTTTTTTCTAATATAAAATTCTCATATTATAATCATAACAATTAGGTATGTTTGATCAATATCATATTGAATTTTTGTTTCAAAGTATGTAATAATTACCATATTCTTATTCTTGAAATCACTCTTTTTCACTATGTCTATATGTTTTTTCTAAATTTAGTTTTTACACTTTTGTGAAATCAATTTCGTAAATTAGATTCAATTTTGGGAATAAAAATATTTTATACTTTTTAATTAGTTGAACATAATATTTGACCGTAATTATTACTGTAATAAGTGAAATGTAACTATCACCATGAAGGTAGATATTGATTTACCTGGGGTTAATCTATAAAGATAATGGCATAAAGTACCTAAAAATGACTAAAATATATTGTATGGAAATATATTGTTCATATCATGTATATTTCATGAGAAAAACTTTTTCGAACCCTTTATTCTTGTTAAATATATATGTACACCATTTTATCATAAAAAATTACATGTTTTCCACTGACCGCATTTATAAAAGGCCATACTCTATACTCTCTTCATCACACATTCGATCCATTTTCTTTCATCAAATACATAACCAAATCACATAACAACATCCATGAAATCATACTAAAATCCTTTTAGGGATAGAATGATGATCTATGAATATATCAGGTATAGTCCTTAATATGTGGTCTGGGAAGAGTGAAAAAATTTAACAATATTGTTCTGTTTTATTTATTTCGCCACATTATTATAATATTCTTCATTTTTTACTATATAATAAAAAATTTATTCCATATATTATGAATTTTTTATGTTAATATAATTAATAATATACATAACCACTTCAATCAAATGTGAAATGATAATATCACTTTTGTGTACTGAGGACAATAGCCTTGCCAACCAATGTGACACATATTCTATCAACACCTATCACAAATGGGAATAATAAAGGACATAATGTATATGTGTGATATAAATAACATAATCATATAATTTTAGTAAATATATTATATTTACCCTTTTCACGTTCCTTTATGTTAGTGATACAATTAAATCTATCATGTATCCAGCAGACTACCACCATAAGAATTCATGTGGTTTGTTTTTCACTAAGATATTACATGGAATGAAATAATGAAACATTTATTGAAAATATGTTATATAAATGACATAATTAACATATTAATTGAAATATTCATAATTATTAAATTTAATTTATCATTTTATCTCTTATTTTTTCTTACATTGATAGATGATTAAATTATTCTGTTATATGTGGACCACCACCTTTATCAAACGATGTGACTCTTCTTTCATCACCACACAAAATGTATAATATATCAATATGTTCATTTTAAATAAATATTATTATATTTATGATTATTATATAAATATTTAAATAATTTTTTTACTTATCATATCTATTTAATGATGTTTGAAAATAGAAACATTAGACATGCGTATATACGGCCAACCATATCTATGATTATAATGTACTCTATTTATTAAAACCATTATTCTCGATTTAATTTATGTTTATATTTTTCTACTAAATATTATAATTATTTCATGATTATTATTTATTATATATTTAAATAATGACCTATTGGAATAATATTCAACCAACCCATTCCATTTTCGATACACAAGATAAATGTCATCGAAATCCCTGATGTAAAGATAATTAATTACTCAAATTTATATAAAATGATAACATCTAAAAAAAGTAATTATGAATTAAAATAATATTAATAAGCATGAAAATAATTTAAAAATGTTAATTATGTTGGAATATAATAACTGAATGTGATGAGGTAAATTTATTTCATTAGGGACCGCAAAAAATTATCTTCATTAAGGAATATTGTAATGTTATACTTGTAATTTATTTTATATTGTCCATATAATTACAATTTACATGTAATATCCAGATCCACTAATAATTCATACTATTTTGATGTTCAATTTGAATTATTCCATCAATGGTTATTTGACATTAATGTTACCATGAGTTAATTAATTTCACAAAAAAAATTATTTTCATTATGTAATATTACATAAAATATTTCCATTGATATTTAATAATTATTTTTATAATGAAATTCCATTTTATTATAATTAATTTCTTATTTTTTTAGGTGGTTTTAAATTTTTTACTAATTTTATACTCATTGAATTATCTTCCTCTCATAATTATTGTCATTGTATTGGATTTTTTCACAATATATATTTTATTGAGACATTAATGTTAATATTAACCTGTTAAATTTTATGTAATCTGTATACTTCCTCATTAAAATATTTACCATGAATACCTATTTATTTATTGAAAATGTCATTTTAATTCATAGATATTCATATTATTTTTTATCATTTATGTAAATTTTACTCCAACAATATAATGATATCACATACGATTTTTAATATTAACATTATTTGATTAACTAGGTAAATATTGACAAATATAATGTCATTACTCAATGCAAACATTTTTTGATAAATAATATTTTCAAGGTATTATGTTATTTTATCGATTTATATAGAACGATATGGAAATTTAGTAATTAGTGGGAACTAGATAAAAAAGCCTCTCAATTAATTATCATGTATCATGAGAATATTTTTTTGGCCAAATTATATTTGTTTATAAAAATAAGTTTTAAATTATCCTGAGTAATTCCATAACATTAGAAGCTTTTATGATTCCTAATATAAAGTGGTATAATAATCAATAATTTAATTCACTGAAAATATATTATTATTATTTCCTATGATATTATTTAATAATCCTTTTCATCCAATAATGTTGATTAAAAATAATTCTTTTTATTTGCCTTGGTATGTATGTTATTCCATTTACCTATTAAGACAGTTATGTTAGTGACTAAAATGAATTTCTAGTAAGTTATATATCATTACATTATTATTATTATTATTTATTGATTCATGATATCTTATAATGTAATAAACTATTATAATGTATTTGATATAACCCTTGTTTTTCTTCCATCCCGACGAATACATGATGTGTAATATTAATAACATTCATAGATATTCTATAGATGTTAGTGATACTCTATATGAAAAAGTATTAATTTTCATATTCAAATATAATATGTGAATAATTATATTATATATTTGTCTATTTATATTGACCTAATTAGAATATAGGTATGTGATTACACATATTTTATTCCGACATAATAAATTAATAAACTTGATCAATGTTACTGGTGCCAGTGTCCTTACAACGTGCATATCCTAGTCGAAAAAAATTTATATAGGAATACACTAGTTAGATATTGAGAAAAATGACTATGAAAATGTATTTTTAGGAATATATCCCAGTAATACTGATGAGATAGGTGGAATAAATTTCAATATCAGCAAATATATTTCAGTCCCCTCTAAATTATTGACTATATAATGAAAGTGCATTAACGGTTTTCACATCCATCTAATTTATCTCCGGATCATGATGTATTTTATGAATATATCAGAGGAAGTACATACACTATCCTTCATATATACTAAAACAAAAATTTATACTGGTATAGGTTGAAATATATTTTTTGGACCAATTAGTAGATAATATTGTTTCTATTGTGTATTTTCAATGATATATGCTTAATCACGTTTTCAATGGACACTAGTGAAATCATTAATTTTAGGATGGTACATGATAATTTGAGGAAGTGGTATAGAGGAAGTATCAATAATTTTTCAGTCATTATGGGGGAATTTAGAGGGATATATTATTATAATTTATCTATATTGAAACACAGTTATATTTTATATTTTATTTCCCTTTAAATAAAATTAATTTGTATTGTATAATTTATAATATCCCAGAACTCACACTCTCGTATAATGTTCTAAAATCTATAACATTACATTTACATATATGATGCCCATAATTGAGACCTAATATTTTCGTCAAAACCATAAAAAATAAAAATTATTATTTATATAAATTACATTTTGGATGACCTTTCAGGTTTATAATTTGTCAAAATTAAAACAAAAAACAATTTAAATAATTAAAAATTCATCAAAAGGACATTTCTCCCATTTCATTTAGCTTTTCATATTTCATAATATTTCATTAATATCCTCTTTTTAAATCATTTATATAAGTAAATAATTATTCATAATTATTTAAAAAAAGTGGAAAAGAAACATAGGAAGGGTGATATCATATGCTCAGTAAGGGAAACAATGCATTGAAAAATAAAATTTAGCAATGGGCATAAATATTACGTAAGTGTATAATGATATTAAAAAAAATTCAAGAGTATAAAATAAAAAAATCATACAAATAAAAATGTGTATTTTCAAAAATATATACATTGAATATTTATTTATCCTATTAAATAGAAATAAGAATAAATGATCATAATCCATGTGATACAAATAATTATCAGAAGATTCTACATAAACCGTTAGATTAACACTTAAAACAAGCCAGAATCTAGCGAATTAATATTATAGGAACCTTAAAATACTAATAAAATACCCTTACAGTATCATTACAAATTTAATGACCAACATTTTCTACTTCCATATCTGGAGTTCCCAATTCATCAGAGCGCTATTTGGGTTCACCCATCACTATCTAGACAAAACCATCCGTTATAATATTCATGAATTTAATTCAAATATAATTCATCGAAACAAAATTAAACAACAATTTCACATTTGAAAACACAATAAATCCATTAAAATTAAATAGGTATCACTATAATCCCTTTGAATCATGATTTTCCCATGGAAGTTTTTTTTCCAAAACAATACCAATTAAAATTTAATTACCCATGGATTTGAAATGGGTTCAAAAACATTTTAACTGAAACAAGATTTATCAGGGAAAGTAATTCAGTTACATAACAACTTCTTTAGGAATTAATCAATCCATGGAAAAGAAACGTGTATCATAACAATTTCATTATAACAAAATCAACTAATGGATAATATATTGTTTTTATAACAATATCATTGAAAATAATAATAATTTGTATATAGAATTATTGTGGATGTTATCGATACAAAGTATCCCAAGTGGAAGATAATTAACAACAAGGGTTATTGATATTGATGAATGGAAATGTCCTTAATGGATCATTAAGAAAATTATTGAGGAAAATATTCATTAAACATTCTAATGAGTCTCACGCAACATTGGATCATTTGAATCATTAACAACATGAATAGAATAAAATTAAATGAAACATATAATATAATTATAATATAGTATATTGATGATATAAAATTTTAAAGGAACTATATATACATCATATTAAAAAAGAAAAGTGTATATCCTGAAAAACATCATAAAGAATGAATATTATGAGAATGGTGTATTAATTATTTGGTAACATTGAAACCATAAACATTATGAAATAGATATCCTGAATATAATATGTAAAAAACAAAAAAAAAATTAATGATAAGAATCATCAAATACGTTCATGTGAAGTACATAATTTTACAATTCATTATGCACAAATTTAATATTACACTATAAACAACACTTATTTCACTTGGGAAACATGCAAAACTGAGTATTACCACTTTTTAATGGGGAACCTATTTTTAAATTTTTATTTGAAAATTTTAAGAAAAATCATCAAAATTAACATCATTTTTAAATTAAATATTTATAATCAATATTAGGGATATTTTTTTATGTTTATTATAAGTTTCTTTCACTGATGAATAGTTAAAAATAATGCATCTTTTTTAAAACATCCTTTTCATCATAATATTTCCTTATAATGAATTACTTTTTCAATTTTTTTAAATTAAAATTATATAAGTTATATATATATATAAATTAATATAATTTTTCTCATTGTAAAAATTTGTATTAGTTATTTATTTATCAAGACATAATATACTTTATATTATTTTATCATTAAAAACCTACTTTATCACCACATTTGAAAGATTATCATTAAACCTAATTTTATGACTTATGTGAATTGAATTATTAAAACCGGACATACAATGTTGTAAAATGTTAACTTTTTATATTTTATTATGATAAAATTTATCTTTTACAAAAATGATTAGTGATATTTTATAAAATTAATTAAAGTTATTAATGTAAAATTATGCATAACAAGGGATTAAAAATTAAAAATAAGGTCTATAATGACATACCCACCAGTGTAAAATCTAATAGATGACAATATATCAACCCTATTTTCCCTTTGTTCTAAATTTATGAGTTATTGGGAAACATTTTCATTATGGTGTCCCATATAATGATTAATTATGGGAAATTAAAAAATTTAACTTTCCTTACCATTAACATTTTCTAAGTATTAATATATGGGAATGAAATATATTTTCTATTTCAAACATTATCTTGAATGATAAATTAGTTTTCTATATCAATATAATTATCAATAATTTTTTGAGCTGAAATATTTCCTTTAAATTCTACAAAAATGATAACAATGTTATTATTTAGTTAAAAATTTAATAAAATATATTATAATATAAATATAAAAATTGATGTCTATTGATTATATTAACATCATTGAATTTTTTTTTGATTAATATATCATGTTACAAAAAATATAATATAATATTTCTAAATTCAATTATATTAATGATATTTTTTTAATTTAAATTGTGTGAATAATGTAAAAGATGATTTTAAACTTATTTTATAATTTATAATATTTTATTTGAATGAAAATAAATTACTACCAATCCAATAATCTACCAATTTAATTATAAATTTTAATTAATATCAAATGTGGTATATATATAGACCATTTTAACATTTATAATTAACATATCGACCAATATATTGAAAAAACATTGTTAGCATGATTTGAGTTAAAGAATAATTTTTCGCGTTACATGCGCCTATATTGAAATCAATTTCAAAGACATATTGGTTTTTTATTTTTAAAATTAATAAGATTATTTATAATTTAATTTTTATAAATTTTATAATAAATAATAATTTAATATAGTCTTAATGGTAAAATTACAAAGGATTAACAACAAAGAGAAATAAAAATGATAAAAGTGGGGAAATATAGAAGTTAAGGAACACAATTATAAAAATGGTTTTTATTTTGTGTTTTGGAGTATCGAATCTACCATAAAAAAATTATTTCATTATTATTAATTTTTTATTCTCTTTAGAAATGGGATACCTCTTAGTAGTGCATGTCTTTTTTACATTTACCACTATTCCACCCCCTATAATATTAATAGGAACTCAACCCTCTAACTTACCCAAACCTCTCATGCACATTGGTTCATATAAAATATACTAAAATATGAATCCAAAATCCGAAAATTAATCCTAGAAGGCTCACATAGGGTAGAAAAGAATCCAAGTAATCTATTCGGTGAAAACTAAATGAAGTTACCCAAAGTAGAGGTAAGATCCTTCCCAAGGCCTTTTTTTTATTTTCATTCTCCAACCATTAAAAATACATATTCCATTATTATATACAAAACTCATTATAATAAATACACTGATATTTTTTAATAACAATGGTTTGACCTAATCATTCCCACACATCCCTCTAATAGGTGATGAACATACTATACATGTGTGTGGAGGACAACTGGATTACAAAACACCGACTGTTTGTTCTTCAATTACCAGTAATCAGGTGGGAATAATGATGTAAATACCTTTTATATATGATATATATTATATTTATTATGTATTAATGATTCAATATTTTTTATATAACAAAACCCATTATTCTTTATATTTTTCTAATTACGATAACAACATTCGTGGACGTGTGAACTACGACCTCCTCAATGTGATGTGATTTTTTCACACAATAACAAAACTTCTAAAGAATTGATTAAATAAAAATATGTTACATATATGAAATAGATATTATAATTGAGTTATAAGATACTAATATATAATTTTAATTTCATTATTTTAATGTGACAATGAATTGAAAGTAGTTTTCATGTTTACTAATGGCCTGCCATCTCCATGAATGTAACAATTAATTTCATGTCTCATAATTATTTCTTAATATGATAACATATAAAATGAATATATATGATATTGAAATCAGGTTTTATCATCTGGATATAATGATTTAAGGACGTATGTAATTTTAAAAACAAATACCAAATCAAAACAAACTCAAAATATATTGAAATTAACAATTTAAATAGCGAAAATAATGAATGATTATTATAAATGGGTAATAATATATTATAAGAAGGTAACATATGACTTAATAAATATGATAATGGTTCACTATATTTTATTAATATTTATATGACCATTATTCTGGAGGTTAATGGTTATTCATCCAATAAAAAACATGTTGTAATGGATTTTAATCTCATAATTTAATAATGTGAGATAAATGTCATATTCAACATAATTTTTTGTGTTATGTATATAGTTTCCATTTTTTATATAATTCCAATAATTATTTTATATTCATTTTATTCAATTTTTTTACTTTGAATTATCTCATCTATGGGATTTTACATGAAAATTACCAAGTGGTAAATGTTATCTTACAGTATCACATTATTTTTTGATAGTTTTGTTTCGATTTAAACAATGAATTCCTTGTAACTATTATCCATTTAATATCAATTTTATTTTTGATATTCATATTCTTATGTAATGGGTATTATTATTTCCTAAACGATGTTCCATTTTTACAAATGGTATTCACTTTGATAATTATATGACGAACTGTGTAATTATTGAAAATTCTATATTGTTTATTAAATATTGATATTTTGTGAGGAATATTAGTTATTGATTGGATTTATTAATAAATATGAGGAATTATTTTGAAATTAAATGAAGTTTTGGGCACATAAGTAATAAAATCCATCGTTGCTCAAATTTTTCTCATGAGACAAATCAGTTTTCCAAATAAGAATGGTTTCTACCAATATTTTTATGAAGTCTGGATGATAGATCATGATTGTAGATTTTTTGATGCTCATAATACATGACATAAATAATTAAGGGTTTCTATAATTTTTAATTTATATAATATATCAATATGGGTTTCAGTATGAGAAAAAATTATTTAATGAATTAATTTGTATGTTTAATGATACAATGGTCAGTTTTTTAGTTTCATAAATTTCCATATTGATTATTCCGTATTCAAATACTTAAATGGATATTTTTTATTCATTCACCATTACATTTTGATTTACTCATATTTATTAATTATTGAAACTATTAAAAAAACCATTATTATAAATTTTACCTCAACCATATTTTGTTTCCTTCCACCAGGATATAACAACGAATTATTTGTGTTAGATTTCAAGGATTCTGTTTATTTAATTTTATAATGTATCATGTTTAATTTTCTTTTCAGAACATATTATGGGTATCATGTATGTAATATGGTTTTCTGAAACTGTGAAATATATTTGTCCCTTAGGATATTATTATTGTATCTTAAAAATTTAATAAAATAATGTATTGGCTTCGAGCATATGGGGGATTGCAATTACAGTTGTTATTAGATTTTGAATAGATGTAACATTGGAAACTTGATTTAAAAATCATACACTACAGATCATTAACCTAGGATAGACATTTATTATAAAAATATTATAAAGTCATTCAGTTTTTTTATGGAATATATTATAGGAGTATACATTGAAATACACACAATTCTAAATACATCATGTTCGTATGGTTCTTGTATAGGCATACCTAGGGGAATCTACTCAAATAAGGTTTGTTGGCCTTCACATAGGAATAACATTGTAAATTTTATTGGGCCATACAGTTCACATAGTCTGCCAGGCATAGATCATACAATATGGATAATGTTAATTTTCATACAAATCATCATGGAAGATTTGAATTTAATGACATCCATAAAATGGAAAATGTTTATGTTTATTATATTATCAATGAAATTTTTATATGTATATGTTTAATATTTTTTGAGATTTGGGATTATACAAAATTTTATATAATGATATGAACTAACTATGTGGTTGAGACCCTTTTGAAATGGTGCCTAGCAGAAGGAACATGAACATCACTAATGTACACAATCCAATGAGTAAGAAGTATCATTTATTTTAAGGTAATTGGACAATATTTGGAAGGAAAATAGACAACCATATATTCTCATCATACAAGGACATTGTATCATGTGATCAATAGATGGGTAAGGAATTAATTAAACCCTAATTAATTAACGTAATTAATGAAAAGAAGTGGGTGGTAGGTCAAAATATTTATAAGGGAAGTCATGGAAATAAGTATTTTCCCACAACAGATAATTGTGCAATAAAACACCATGGTAATGGATTAATATGAATGGAGGTTTGTTATATTTGTCTGAAAAATTTTCAATAGATTGATATTTTATAGTATAGAACTACAATTTCAATGTGTAATTCTTCCCATTTAAGGAAAAGGGAAACTACACAAATTAGTGAATAAAATTTCAATGTAATATAACAAAAAACTCCTACTGGATCATTTTCAATAGGATTATAACAATATATACGATTGTGAATGATTAATGTGATTATTTTTAGATACATAGATTATTTCATTTCTGTATTTTTATCAAAGATGTATAGTTTATAATAATTATGGAATATATGAGGATTGTAGTATTGTACTTTTTCATAATGGATTTGAGATTATTTGTTTAATAATACTATCAAAAGTGAATCAGTTGAATGCTAATAATTGTGTGAAAAAATGGTTATGGGAAAGATAACCCACAAAAAGTTCTTGATGCTGAGATAATGATGTTTCAATAATGAGATAATTGATTCTAAAAATTAAATTTAATTGTACCAACAACATTAGAACATATTAATTATTATTATGTCTATTGTATCATTTATGGAGTTTACAACAGTTCTGGGATTAATCAATATATCAATGAACATGAGTATAACTTATGAAATTTGAAATATTTAATTTTTTTAATATGGTTTCCAGGTAATTAATATTATCACCATATTTACATTGAATTAAACATGAATTTAGTCATATGATTTTATTTTTATAATTTAGAGATGGTTCATGTTGATTAAAGGCTAATGAAATTTCCATTTTCCAAATCATAGTTTTGTGGCGACCTTTGATATCCATTTTTGATATATCCTATTCTAGGATCCAGACACTGGTGCCCATGATAGTCTTTCACATAACATCAAATGCATCTCCCATAATTCTAGAGGATGCCAACTAGCAGCGAGTTCCTAATATCAGTCTGAGGGACATGTTATCCTCTATTATCTGATTAAAAACCCAGTAGATATAAATAAACAATAAAAACTAAATGACCAAATGATATCATATCTCGAACAATACCATCATATCAAGTTAACCAACAATTAAAATACCATATGAAAACTAAATTATAGATATTCTATTGTAAACATTTGTACAATGTCAAAATACCATTCAAAATTAAAGACACTAACAACTCCCAAGATGCTCCCAAACCATATATGGTTCCCTCATTTTTTACCCATCCCCAAATAGTACATCTAATAAAAGCCCTTTTCCCTTAACCTGACATGTAACAATGAAATCTATATGGCTACTAACCAGACAGCCTGAGAAGGGTGAGAGTGAAAATTAGTAGGACACCACCAATGACATCTTAAACAATATATAGAAAATAATAGTGAATGTTTTCGTATGAAAAATAATAACAATAAATTTTTTGATTTTTAACAAACTATCAAATTATTATTTATTTAAAAATAATAATCCCTTGGTTACCTTGGACACTTTAACCATAAAACACACTTAATCCCACACTGGTGGATAAACTATCCATATGGGATATCATGACCAAGAATGCCACTTTTCCCATTATGAATTCCATATCGACTACAAAATTAAATTTTAAATATTCTATACCACATTATCATAATTAATTTCCTTGATACCATTCATAATTTCCTCACATACTTTATAAATTAATTTAATAAACTAAATAAAATTAAATAAATCATTAGTTAATAAATCTTATCAATCTGATTAATTAACTAAATAATTAATTATTCTTCTATATCTCATTAATTATATCATTTACTAATTTATTATATCAGTCATATTATCTAAGTAATAATATGGTTATATTCTCAATATCATTAATGGTAACATCATTTAATAATTCATCTAGTTTTTAATAATTAAATAATCAATTTGGTGCAGTAAGATAGACTTCTAGGAAGAATTTTCAGTATGGATTTTGTGTGGTATATCAGTCCATGTGGACTAATAATATGGTAGGTACCTTTTTAGTATGAGAGAGGTGAACAGTCTGTTCATGGTTTCAATAACTGTACAATACAATTGTGTGGCCTATCGATGTAATTAAAATTATGTTTTTATTTTCCTATCTCTATGATTTTTATTCCCAACACCCCCTTTAGTTGAACCACTCAGCATACATGGCTATAGGTGTGCCACCCACTTCATATCCAATCTAGATGACTTACTTATTATTGTGTATTTGGTGATGAATCTTCATTGGAATACTATGTATGTGACTTCCCCTCATTTTCCCCCTCTCTTTAAGAGGTTTTGTTCTTCATTGGGTATTTGTTTCTCCATTGTTTTGGGGGTCAATTAAGGGGTCTTTTCATTCATATTAGGGTATTATCTTGATTTTTTAAAAAATATTTTTCATTTATATGGATTTTTGGTGGGGTGATTATATTTTTTCATCATTTTCGGTAAGCTTCTAAGGTTGTGGCAGGTCGTTCCATGCAATCAAATTTTTAGATTATTTTATCCTGATTTTTTGTGTTTGAAAATATTTTATATGTTTTATTATTATAGTTTGAAATATGTTTTTGATGTTTTTTTGACTTCTTATATGTTAGAAATGAGTATTTATAGTGGATGCGAATTTTCTTAGTGTATGACTAAATGAAATATTTAGTGCGTAACATTTTGGTGATTTTTCATCACAGGATATACTGGAATTGAAAGAAGTGCGTAACATTTTTGTGATTTTTCGACATTACATATTAATTATCGTGATTTTAATAAATATATGGTTATATATATTTATTAGTTATTACTATTACTCATTTAAAATGTTATATATATTTGGATATAATATGATATGTTTGATGTATTTTTAGAATCCCTATATATTGGGGAGACTAATTCTGGTCTCTCTCTCTCTTTAGTTGTTATTCACTATTTTTTAGGTTCTTATATCCTCCAAGAATCAGTGAGAAGCTCATCACTTTTTGATTTTGATATTTTTTCATGGCCTATTTATCTGAGAACTAAAAAGATGTATTGTGAGATGAGAATTCAATTCTATTGGATGGGTGTGTAGTGTAATAATGATAATTATGTGTTCTGATATTACATATTCCAATATATTAAGGCTAATTATCTGAATCGATTATGATTGATTTAGAGTTATAATTCAATGGTTATTAACAGGAGAAATTTATCTATATTATTTTTCTTATATTTAAATAGAATCCTCATAAAAATTAATATATATATATATATATATGTTGATTGACTATTTGGAAAATAATTTTCAATTTAATCTGATCAGGGACATAAGAAATGTTGAATGACTGGGTATGGAGGATGTGAATTTGAATATATTGTTACAAGGGGTTTGTTAAATGGTTGTATCATAGAGGATTCTTAAGATTGCATCGTGTATCTGGAGAAGTAACTAATCTTTTATGGGAACCTATGTCAGTTTGATAATTTTTTACAATATAGATAGAGATTGTAAGATTAAGCAGGGTACTCATATTCTAGAGGACATGTATAGTTCTGGTTTACTGGATTTTGCTAGATCATGGGTTATCTATATAGTATTAGATGAGTATTACAATAAAAATAGTAATCAATCATTGATCCAACGAGCTCCTTTCAAGGATACGTTTGGTGGATCATGTATTTGAAAACATTTTTTGGATGTGGTGGGTGAAGATTCTTTAGTGAGATAATGTTTTCTTCATGAGACAACTGTAAGGATTTATGATAAACATTGGAAGATGGTTATTGATAAGAAATGTAAAAAATACTAAGATGATCAAAACAATTAGACCTAGGTTTTTTCATTAGGTGATAGATTTTCTTAAAAAAATTCTCTTATATGGGTTCATCGTCTGCTGAGAAATGTTTGATAGATTATGCGCATATAAATTGTATAATTTTCGGTCATTGAGCGACATGGTTTATTTTCTCATCATTTTTATTTTTTGGTTTAGTTAAAATATAGTAATTATTTTATCATATATCACTAAATAATAATTACCATCTTAATCCTTATCATGTAATGTGTTAGAAAGAAGTTGAGTTAAATCTAGATGTTTTAATTATGGATAAGCGGGTGGGGATAGTTGAATCTTGAGTGAACATCATTTGTGGGATGTAAATTTTGGCGGCTATAATTTTTGGAAGATAAATATTATATTATAATTAGGAATTAGAGTTGGAGTCACTCATAATGGAGTAGTGGTCTCATATATTTACCATACATCATTCTTCCACATGACTTCTTGTGGTTGGATTGTCAATTGGTGGGAGGTTTATATAATCTAGTTACTGTATTTTAGGTATAATGCTTCTTATAATTGGATTTTATATTTAATATTGTGTAACATTAGACTACCAAACATAGAGAAAATTATATAGAAAAAAATAAATAATTTTCCGGGTTTCATTTTTATTTTAAATAATCGAGTATTAGTATAAATGTGTAACAGATTAATGGAGTTCTCCCCGTGTTCATTGAATTCTCAATGATATTTGTTTTTTTCAGCTAAATACTAGTCTCCATTAAATACAAAAGAGAAATAAGTTAAAATTTATTGTATAACATGTTTTTCACTATCATTTTGGAATATTCTATAAACAACTATAATACCATGAATGGAGGAATCACCTTCTAATGGGTCCATGCAGTGTAATTTGTAAAATCGGATTTTTAGTAAAAATACTATGCTTTTTTGGAATAATTGATATTCATATATTACATTATTGTTAATTGTATTAAATTACATTTAATCAACCCATGTTGAAAATTTAGTGTAATATGTGATTAATATCCTATTCATTCATCAGAAACGTCCATGCCCTTGAAATGGGAACTCCCACTAGCAATTTTCGGGGCCTCTACTTTATTTGAATTACTTTATTCAGTGAGGGATTTCGATTGTGGTTGTCTAACATATGATATAATGTTTAATGAATTATATATCAATATTCACTTTAATCATGGTGGTGCTATTATGTTAAATTACTGGATCATTTGATGTGAAATAATTATTGTTTCTATTTCATTCAATATTAACCCCCTAATATAACTCATTAATATACCCCCTATGTTAGTGATGGTGTAAAAAATATAATTCTGAAATTAGAGATTTTTTATTCATCCTTATAGATAATTTTCATAATTAATTCAATTTTGGGTTGTTTCTATTGATTTTAGGTCCTCCATTGTAGTTATTGTTTGCTTCTTCTAGTTGGATCTCTTTGAGGCCATCGGTGACAACTATTTTGAGGTATATAGATTTTTATCATGTCTATGTTGGTGAAAATAATTTCTATATAATGATAAAATATTTACAAGTGGAATGGATTTATTGATACTTTTTTGGTAATTGGAATTTCATTAAAATATTAGTTTCACCTAGTTTTTTATGTAATAATTGTTTCCCTACAATGTGAAATGGTTTTCAAAGAATGGATCTGATGGAATAATTTATTTTGATTAATATATAATATTATAATAGATAGGTACTTAGGTAGAAGGTGTAGTAATATTCCCTTCATGTTATCCTATCTGGGGGTTCAGTCATTTGGTTTTCCTATGCTATACCAGATTGTTTCTTTACAGACTTGGAAGAAAAAAATTGTGTTTCTCATTTAGTGGTAATACGTTCATAGATAATATCAATGAAAATGTATTATGAAATTAAGTAAGTGAAATTTTTTATTTTTTTGGTATAATAGTCCTAGATATCTTGAATTTTTGACATACATGGAATGACATTACCCATTCTTTATACTGTTCTGGATGTTTGGGCATTAATTGTTTTTTTATATTTGAATGTATTTGATATAATATATGATACATTATTCATTTCAATTTGAGATATAATTTTCTATATATTTATTTCAAATGCTTCAAAAATAATTTACATCCTTTATATGGAAATTTTGAATAATTGGAATGTAAATTATTTTACCATGATTTTTATTTAAAAATATTAATCCATGTTTTCATTAATAATGACCCTTCGTGAGTTATTATTCAAATGGTTATTATATAACACGTATGTGGGAACCTGTCGACCCACATAGATCACAACTTGTTAACCCTGTCATTGGTGTGTAGACCATTGTTTTTCATTAGATGATAGGAATGGAATGGTGTCACAGTGAGGATATAAGGTTTTCTCTCAGCTGGTTTTGGTTGTTGGATGGCTATATGGTGGGATTTTTCATATGCAATATTCTGGAGACTATTTGAGTAGATGTTTTTGTTTTTCTATCTTTTATATATGGATATTTCTCTTGGATACTATTTTTCTAATATTTAAGATGTCTTGTTTCGTTTTTTCACTGTTCATTATTGATAAATATTCATGGTCACTTCCACAATATTATTATATATATATACATATATCATGTTTTCTAAATCAGTTTTTTTGTAAAAAAATCCCTATATTTTCTATTGATTCATTAGTTCTAGTTGCTATAAATAAACAATCAAGAAGGACTTATGTGTATGAATCAATTGTGGTTAGGTATAGTTTGAGAGTGCATCTGTTATGAGTTCATTATAGTTTGAGTAATGAGATTATCTACATGTTAACCATAAATGTACATTGTGAGAAAACATTGAGATGATAAAAAAATATCAAGGATAGAGAGGGTAAAACTGAAATCAAGTATTTATCATGCTCAAGTGAAGTATTTCAAGACTATAATTACAACCAATACTCTTGAAGGAGTTACATGGATAGATCTATTATTCCATCTACTCATTGTTTAATATCATAATTTTATGTGATCAAGAAGATATCAAGGAGTGGGAAAATATATTTCCTCGTTGGATCATCATTGGATATGGGTACTATATTGCAATGGATTTTGGATCCTATGGAATCACATGGTATTATATAATTAAATTCAATTGTTGATTAAAAACTGTGGACAATGAGTTAATGGGATTTAGGTGTATTTGGTTTTAATCAATAATATATGATATGGGAGAAACCATATTTGTGGGTATTTATATCATCAAATCGAGTAGGATTTCTATCTAAACCTAAAAAATATTATGTCCAAATATAATTCACTAATTCATTACTCATGGATTTATGATAATATGAAATTATTTGTTGGAAAGATATATTAAAAAGTATAAGATGTTTAATAATATAAAAAAATTAATAATATGTATGATGTATAATTCAACCCCCCATAGTGTAGTTAATATGTCCCATGGAATTAAAATACAGATGTTCTGTTAAATGTTATGGAATATATATGGTAATATATATTATACCTATTGACAGTTATGATAATAGCATACATATATATCTAAATCTGTAATAGATAGTTAAATTAATATGACTAATTTTATTTATGGGTGGGGAATGTAATTCCACATAATTATTAGTATATATTATTTATAAAATAATATTATCTTCAAAATCTTACTCCACTAAAAAACAAAAAATGTGTCATGAAATGATGTATTAAAATTAATATGATACTATAAGAAGAATAAAATATCTGGTTCTTAATTATATTGTAATAAATTAACACATCTTTTGTTTGGGGGATAATTAATTAATATGACTAAATGTTTCTATCTCAAATCATTACATAATGTGATAATAAATATTATCAACCACTATTAATTGGTAATTATGATAATATATGATATTAATATATATGAATGAAAATATTGACATTATTTATATGTGACATTGATATGAAATAATACAATGAAAAATAGAAATTAAGATTAAATAAAAACAATTTTTTTTATATTATAAATTATCATTAAAAATTTACACATAATAATTTTGTAATTTAAATTTAAATAAACGTTCCGTTTTTTAAATACAATAACGAATAAAAGTTAATTTTTCATTATTTTATAAAATATATTAGATATTGTGTACTAAAATTTATATTTTGGATATATTTAAATGAAAAATAATTTTTATAAAATAAACGAATTTAACATATGAAAATAAATGAAAATTAATATTTTAACCTATAAATATCATTTACGCATAAAAATAAACATTTACCATAATAAGGACTTTATGAACTACATGCACTAATTTTAAAATTTATTTTTATTATGCATAATAATTTTATCAAATAAAATACATAATAACATTAAATTAGTTGGTTGAAAATATGTAATAATACCCATTTTATTTTTTGTAGTTAATCCAAAGTTGATTTGGAATAAATTATTTACTACTGTAAAATAACAATGGTTAAAAGTGAAAATTCATTGTGCAATGGAAATAAAATCATATCTGTTACATATTTCAAAATTAATTTTTGAAGATTTATTGACCTTAGATCATACTCGGTTCCAAAATTTTACATTTTATTGTATTCTATAAAATTAAAACATATTTTTTATTTATATTATTTTCAATACTTTATAAAAAATATTTTATTAAAAATTATAAAAGGGGTGACTGAACACCCCATAAGGACCACCCAATTAATTTAGTATCCACCAGAAAATATAAAATATTCATCCCCTAAAATCATATTACATTTAATTATACCTCTAGTCAAATGAAATAATCCTAAGGACACAATTTATGTGTAATGAATATGGAAAACAAATTGATTTCAATATGTGTAATCATTTTTCCAATTTAATCTTACAATAAAAATTAAATTTTATTTTATAATATTTTAATTGATATATAAATATAGTAATATTGATTATTTTCATACTATTATTATGAAATGGGATTAATTAATCACTACAAATTCTGAATTGTTTTTTGAAAAGAAATCATTTAATTGATTTTCTGTGGGGAAAACAATCTCCATAAAGTGGTGACATTTTATTTTATATCTTCAGCATAAATTTCAATTTATAAAATTGAAATTCAGTAACAAATTATAAATATATAATATGATTATAATGATAAAAAAATAACCCCCTTTACTCCACATTTCTTCATGAATGACAATTTTAATTGTTTGTTGTATAGTGTTTATCCTCCTTGAAGTAACATACATTAATTTTCAAAAAATCATTTTACTATTTTCTATACCCACTTCAAATATAATTCAACATATTAAAATGATCATAAATATTACATTATGAATTTTTAATAATTATTATATTCCAAAAATCAATATCATGAACTTAATCAAGAATTAATTATGTTTTTTTTTTCATTTTTTGTTTGGTTTAATAACCCATTTATACATTTTTATAAATTTATATCAAGGTTGAAATGGAGAACATAACTATTTAAGATATATTATTTAAATAGGGAAATAATTATTTTTTATTTTTCAATTATGCTATATTAATTTTTAACTCCATTAATTAAGTGAACAATATTGACTTTTAATGATAAAATTAACATTCTAGTCCACAATTAAATGTTGAATAATATTGATGAAAATGTAGTTAGAATAAAATAAATAACATTATAATTAATAATAAAACATTAATTTTAAATCATTTATTTATTTTGGATGGTTAAATATTTTGTGATCAATGGATAACAATGTCTATATTACTAAACTATATTAAAAAAATAAGAATTATTCACAACTAATATAGATAATAGATAATAACTAATTTATATAACTATAAATGATGATTGCAAATGATTTTTATAAATTATAATACTTATTATTTTTTTAAAATAATTTTTTAAGGTAGGTATGTTTTCTTTAATGACATTCTAGTGTATTTGATAAAATCATGATAAAATTGATGGGTTTATTCTTATGAAATTTCACTGAGATGGACATATTTATTATAAAAAACATTTTACAGTTAGAATTTTGAATCCACTACTCAATTAATGTTCTTATCATGAGCCAATGATTATTTTTAAATATATTTATTTATTTAAGAACATATCTATAAATATGTGTTGACTCATATGTTTATATCATCAAAGGGGGGTTTATTTAATCATCTACAATTTCATCAGAAGAAATTCTTATTTTCCACCCTATAATCATTGAGATGTTGTGATTAATTTCAATTGGCTATACATCAATGTTTTAATTTATATAAAGTTGTTATGTGATAAAATTCTAATTAATTATTACAATACCTTTTCCATTTATCATTAGGTAGTAAATAAAGAACCCTAGAATAAGAAAAAGATCTAGAAATAAAATGATTTCCAAATACCTTAATTTTTGTGGAACCAGGGGCCTTTTAAATAATCAGTTATTTATAACATTAAGACACTCAATTATTCTATTATAATTAAAATATTTTACATCGATGAACTGAATCACTCCTAATACATTTTTAGGATTTTCATTGAAATTTTTATCTCCACCTTCCATTAATTTTCTCTTACTAATGGACCCAATATTATGTTATTCTATGGGAACATTGTACACCCCATTCATTATTTTCTATATGATGTTTTATGAAACCTTTTCTCAATGATGAAATTAAATGTAAAAAATATTAAACATTTTAATATCATGGTATATTTTAAATAGTGAGGAAAATATTTATTTAAGATGAACAGAATATAACAATTTGAAGTTATAAAATATAAAATTGTATTCGATAGTTTGTATTACATGAAAACAAAAGCGAATATAGGAATATAATTTCCCAAAAAATAAAAATATATTTACTATTTTAAATAATTTAAACATATAAGTTATATTTTAAATGCATGTGAAACTGATTTAAAATGGTACAAACACAAGGATGAATTTCATTAATGACATTGTTTATAGGCAAGACCGAGTTTTAACAAGAAACTCTATATTATTAATATATTATTAATTATTATAATAAGATATATCCTAGCCATGAATTTTGGGTTAATGAATATCATTTACTGTATTATTTAAATATATGGTTTACAAAAATATAAAATAAATACATTGGTTCATGATAAATTATAAATGTATATAACGATATATTTAATATAATGGGAATATATTTATAGAAGAATAATTTTATGCTTCAAAGATGGTTTATCATATTAAATTAATTTAATTATAAATAGTGTGTGATATGTATTATATATATTTATGTATTATTCAATAAAATATGTTTTATATTTATCAAATTGATTTTATAAGAATAAGATAAAAAACCCAAAATTACACATAAAAAAGTTAATACTTTTATAATCGTACTTTTGAGACCTTTTCATGAATACCTATTTTTAATAGAATTTCTAGAATTTAATAGATATTATATGTAAAAATTAACATCGTATTCCAAATTGGTACTAAAAAATTATGTTATGTGTAACTATTGGTATTTTTATGTGATGATTCATTTTTCAATGAATGTTGAAAAATAAATATTTTTAATTAAAGAATGATTTTTTAAATTTATTTATTTGGAATTTTTTTTAAGGATTAATTATATTAATTTCTATCAATTAATAGATTTTAGGTTATTTGATTCAATTTCACTTTGAAATCAAACAAAATAATTAAGCAATATTAAGAATGTTATTCTTTAAAGACCAGTACTTTCATCTCATATATGGTTTTAAATTTGATATAATTTCTTCCACTAATGTGATTAGAATTTAGAAAAATTGATATAATATTTGGTAGTAGAATAATATTTTATTTCTAATAATTTGAAATTATTTTTTGACCAAAATAAATATGGAATGTAATTAAAATTAATTTTAATTATTAAGAGGAAAATTAGTTTAACAATGGGATAAACCTTTACCTTAATGTCCAAAATGGCCAAAAACATGTAAAATTTCATTTTATGGACATATTTATACCATATACTATAAAGACTCGAAATTTCCATGTAATTGTTTTTAAATATATGTTAATATTGCATGTCCTCAAAAATTTATGGCGTATGATTCTGAGGTCCAGTGTTCCCAGAATCAATTTCTCAAGTTTTTTTCGGTTATGTTCAGTAAACGTACAAGCGGGTTTTTTCTAACTTTTGAACCGCCACTCAGAATTGAAATCTTAGGGCACCGTTGAACTCACAGTTCTAGTATTTACTTTAAGAGACCTCCACCTGGATGACAGTTGCTCGAGTGTGAATGTTAGTTTTTAGGTTTTTTGTGGAATAAAAAAAATAAAATAAACTTATTTTTATTTTATTTTGATCTTCCATGTGGTAATTTCAGGTGGGGTCCACCAGGACTAAACATCAATGTAGAGGTTGGAGGTGGGGACCACCACACCTCAACCTCCCATAACAGGTTATGGTGGTGGGGACCACCCAAACCAAAACCTCCCATGAAAGGTTATGGTAGAGGGGACCACCCAGGTTTAAACCCCCTTGAAACCTCCCATTAATTGGGAGAATTCTTCCGACTCCCATAATTATTGAGGGAGAGCCTCTTTTCCTTCTCAGCCATTATTGTGACAATGCAAAAAGTTAATTGACATGACCCTATTAAATTAAGTAACATCATTGATGGAATTTAGGAAGGTTCTTAATAAATGAACCATCATAAATTCCATGATCGTTACATAACTTATGTCTTCTCTTATATATATGGAGCTTTAGAGGAGAATTTGGGGTTGATTCACCAAGCGATTAAACGCGGGTAAGGTGACGTGACACCCCACATTTGGAGGTTTATACTCTCCGATGAAGAATGATCCACCGACGAAGATTGTCGACCTCGACTTCAATCTTCTTCCTCAGGACCTCCTTTAGACGTTAGATGCCCTCATCCACAGTGAATCGGCGTCCGCCTTTTCCCAACAGTTCATCTTCCACCTTCTCATGACACCATCGATGAACAAAGAACATGGTAGGGATTTTATATAAGTATTAAAATATTCCCATGATTTTTTAATTCTAAAAAAAAGAACGCCGACCAACTTATTATGCAGTTAATCCGCGGATTGTTTTTCCTTGCTGGTTGGGAATAAATTTTTGCGAGAGTGTTTGTTGTGATACGTTCTTTTGAGCCAAAGGCTACCACCCTAAATGTGGATGTTGTGGACCAAACCAACATTTTCTGACCCTTCTTCCATTCTCATTTGCGGTGTTATTCAAAATGGAGGAAGGAGACAATGACGGTGAAGGTGACGAAGGTGACAGGCAACAACTGCACCGGCATCCGCAACCCGCGCCTTCCTCACGGCGCTCCTACCAAACCGTCTTCTCCACCTTGTGATGAACCGAACTACCCACCATCTTCCGAGTTGCACCGTCCATGCCACCCGCCGACCTGAGCCACACCGAGGCAGCGCCTCAATGCTCCCAGCCACCCGCACCTCTTGAGGGCCTTGACCAAACTATGTCGGCTCCGCCGGCCTAAGCCGCGTCGTCCCGCCGGCCTCTCGAGCTATCTCGGCTCTCGGCCAACGCACCTCCTTAGCGCCCCTACCAAACCACGACGCCCCGTATCCCCCCTCACAGCACACCAGCTAAACTGGCCTCCCAGCCAAACTGGCTCCGGACGAGCCCCCCGGGTCGAGCCGCCCCGAGTAGCGCCACCACAGTGCTCCGTGCTGAACCAGCCTCATGTCGACCGACATTCGGTCAACACCATCATGCTACTTGCTTCCCTCGCAGCACGTTAGGCTGGGCCCAGTGCGCCAGGCCGAAGCCAACAGGCCGGAACCAACAGGATAGGCCTGGTCGACTCGAACTAGGTTGGCCCAGACGGGGTCAGGTCGGGTCGGTCGGACCGGGTCGGAATGGACCCGGGCCCATTATGACCTTTTACCTTCTTTTGGAAATATCTTTGGCACTGAAAGTCCATTTGAAGAACTATCAGTGGAACTCGTAATCAAGGATCATTTCAATCTCGTTGAGTATACCCCACTAGAGTTTGGGGTATAGCTGACATACTATCAGGTTGGATCATACACGAATCCAACCACACCCCTAGAAAAAAAGGCTAATAACTCACAGATCGTGCGTCCGATTTACGCATCGTTAGTTGGGTTGACACCCCTATGACGTGTCAGACCATTCAGATACTTTTTTGTGAGACTTTTTTGCTGTTGGAGAATCTAATAGTAGCTTGTGGAGTGGATCCTCCGTATACGAGTGAGCATTTTTTCCAGAACCTAGTAACAGGGTGAGACTTGATGACTGTTGATTAATTGACTCGGAGTGACTCGTATGGTCCAGTGGGGAACACCTGGTTGTGGAGGAAGACCCACGGCAGAGGGGCACCTAGTTGTGGTGGCAGACCTGTGGTACTCGACAAGAGGAGTACATCTATAGTGTATGAGGGGGAACCTGGTTGTTGCGGCAGACCCATAGGTGGGGAGCACCTCTGTGTGACACAATAGACCCACGGTGATCGACAGGGTGAGTACCTTAGTAGTCCATGGTTATTGGGAAGCACCATGGTGTCGTGGCAGGCCCACTGTACTCGATAGAGGTGGATTTCTCGAACAGGCGAGGGTTCTAAATGTTACTACCCCAAGAATAAAATCCTAGTTGAGCTGATTCTATAAATTTTGTGTTTTTTCCTCTTGATTGAGATATATTATTTGGTAATATAGGAATATGTATTGGCATATATCTAAGTGGGTTCATCTGTTGAATTCATACTTTGTGGTTTATCCTTGTTTGATATTGTGAGACCTTGAGGGTCTCGAGGTCCTGAATAAGTATCGTTATACTCACACCTACACAGGCTATGGCTGCACCATGTTATGTTGGATGCAGAAGACAGATAGCTCTAACTGATGCTGAGAGTACTAGAACTAGACGGTACCCGGACTGGATGGTACCTAGAGGTGTAACAGGTTTGGAAGGGGCATGAGAAATTGGTATCAGAGGGGTCAGTTCTACATCAAAACATTGGACTCTGATCTTTTCTATGAAGTAATAGTGTCAAGGGTATTTAGTGTGGTTTTCTATTTAGGGAGTACAATGTTGGTGCGACAACCGATGTTTCCATACACCAGGACCCAGACATCTGATTTTCTACTCAGTGCACAAAAACACTGATAGTGTATTTTTTCAAAAAAATTCATTAAGTCAGCCCAACCAGGTTAGCTCACAAGGCATACCTTTGAACATGTCACACATGTTTGTTTTCAGGATGCCTACACGTGGATAACCATTTAGGGTCCCGCTATTTGTATTCAAAGATAGACCATCGAGTGACGAGTCTTCGTTAAAGGGACCTTTTCTAGAAGAGGAACCAGCGGAGGCACCAGCAGTACCTTTACCCACTAGGCCACCGATGCCACCAGCCCTAGCATTTGACGGTGCACGCCACTTGACCACATTTCACGAGTTCCAGCACTAGATTCCACCCAGGTTCAGGGAGATACAGACCCGTAGGGGGTAGAGGGTTGGCTGGAGGCTGTGGTGAGAGTATTCTAACTATAAGGGAAACCAGCAGACTTCCTAGTGATTCTTGCTGCCAGCATACTACAGGTACCATCAGGAAGATGGTGGATCTTGATGGTCTTGTTCTCAATGAAATGGAGGTTCTCTGGGCAGATTTCGAGACCCTATTGCTTGCAGTGTTTTTCCCAGTGACTCTTCACAGTGTTCTCATACAAGAGATACATCATCTTCATCATGGCAGCCGACTATAGCTCAGTACTCAGCGAGGTTCAATGCCCTCTCATGATACTCCACCGATATGGTGTAGGACCCAATCTTCAGGGCCCAAAATTTGAGCCGGGACTCAACAAGAGATCAGGTCTTCAGTGATATCACTCATCATCCCTACGCAGGTGGGGGTGTTAGAGAGATCTATCCTAATGGAGAGTTCCCTTGATAAGCAGTCTCTAGTAGCGAGATCCACCACCAGTTGACATGTAGTGGAGTCTTATGCAGCTGGTAGTAGACAAACGTCATTGAGGTCCAAGAAGACCAGACCTACAGGTGGATGACTACATTACTTATGATTGATTGTGCGGGCCATAAGAGACAAATCCAGATATGCGAGGATCTGGCAGTGATAAGTATGCGGTGATCAGGGTCACATAGCTCGTGACTATCCGACCCGCCGTACAGATGATCACCTGATGGTTAAAGGACCTCCCAAGAAGAGATAATGGTTCGATCGAGGAGGTTCACAGGGAGCATGCATACATGGAATGGGGGGCTGTTCGCGCAGCTGGTGGTGGGTGACTATTCGAGATATTACCTCCAAGACCACCAGTATGTTCACCCCGACCATAGGGAGTTGGTGGACATGGGAAAGCATCGCTCCAGGACGGTGATACCTAAGACCATGGCACTCCAAAGATGATACGAGGTATGATCTGTGTCAATTCCACTTGATCTTCAATTCTTTTAAACATAGGTTGTAGTCATTATTTAATTTCCACCGCCCTCATTTGGAGCTCAGAAATTCCTACGGAGCTGTTCGACTGATCCTTACGACTAGAGAATCATACGGGAGAAGATTCGATGATTACACACTAGTTCCTGTAGTGTGAGCCTACTCTAGGTGGCAATGGTTCACCTAATATATCCTAGTAGCAGCGTCGAGGCCTTATGACATCATCTTTGGCATAAACTAGTTATCTATAGTCCATGATCACACCGACAGTATTAGGCACAACGTGTAGTGTGTCCACATGGATGGGACCAGGTTTACCTTCACTAGTGATAAGGGAGCCTTTGCAGCTCATGATGGACTTACCCAAAGGAGGGTTCAACTGATCACTCATCATTTTCCTAGCCTTACCCTAGGAGCTATTGATGTGGGGAGTCCGAGCTATCATATAGTGGTGGACCATTATACATATGTTTTCCATAATGATGTCCCAGTTCTACCACCTCACATAGAGGTGGACATTTTCATTGACTTGTACCCCGGGACGACAAAGATATCTACACCAACATATCTGGTGGCTCCCATGGAGCATCTTCAGTTGTGGGTATAGCTGGAGGACTTGCTGGGAAAGCGATTCATCGGGCCCAGTGTTTCTCCCTAGGCAGCCCCTATTCTATTCTCCAAGAAGGCGGATGGGATTTTGAGGCTTTTTGTTGACTATCGTTGCCTTAACCAGGTGACTGTGAGGAAAAAGTACCCACTCTCAAGGATTTATGACCTCTTTGATCAGCTGAAGGGAGCATGCTGGTTCTCAAAGATACACCTTGGATAAGGCTACCATAAGCTTAGAGTTCCAGATGGGGATATGAAGAAGACGGACTTCAGGTTTCGATAAGACCACTACTAGTTATTGGTTATTCCATTCATCATAAACAATTCTCTAGCATTGTTCATGGGACTCGGGAACTTGATCTTCCAGCTGTACTTTGATTGCTTCGTAGTAGTCTTCATTGATGACATTCTGATCTACTCGACTATGGAGGAGGATCATACATACCATTTGAAGGTAGTAATAGATACACTCTGAGGGTACCAGCTTTATGGTAAGCTCTCTAAATGCTAGTTTTGGATATGAGAGGTTCACTTTGGGAGAAATTTCATCTCAAAGGCAGGAGTTGCAGTGGATCCAGCAAATATTGTGGTAGTACTTGCTTAGGAACCACCCATAAGTGTGACGGAGGTACGGAGTTTTCCGGTGTTTGGCTTGGTATTACTGTAGATTCATTCCAGATTTCTCAAGAGTTGTAGCACCACTATTGTCCTTGAAAACGAAGGGGAAACCCTTTTTTGGTATGAGAAATGCCAGAATAGCTTTCAGGAGATGAGGAAAAGGCTGAAAACTGCCCCCATCATAAGGCTTTTAGAGGAGGGCATAGGGTACGTAGTTTACTGCGACACATCATGGACCAATCTCGGATGTGTCCTGATGCAAGATCGAGCTGTGATCTCATATGGTTCTCAACAGCTGATACAACATGAGAATAACAAGATACCCATGACCTGGATTTAGCAGCAGTGGTCTTCGCCTTGATTACTTTGTGGCTATATCCGATGGGAGAGTGTTTTACAATGTACTATAATTACAAGAGACTAAGGTATATCTTGTCTCAGATGGACCTGAACCTAAGACAACGATGTTGTATTGAGTTCCTCCAAGACTATGAAAACAAGATATTCTATACTCTTGGGTAGGGGAATGTTGTCGCAGATGCACTCAGCAGGAGATCTGGAATACAACTACTCGGTGAGGTGAAAGAGTATCTAGCTTCCTTGAAGACATCCTTTGTGGATAAGGATGGAACAACATTTCTTGAGTGTCATACAATCACTCCCCCACTTTTTCAGCAAGTATGGGAGTCATTGTGTAGTGACGCTGACTGCGATGCTTGACATGCTCTAATATCCATAGGACATGCACCTAATTGATTTTCTGAAGGTGGGGAGCACATCATCCTCTTCAGAGGACGTACCATGGTACCAATGTCACTTCAGGATCTATTGTGGAGTGAGTTTCACACGTCCCCTATAACAATAAATTTAGGAGTGGAGAATATTCACCAAGACCATCAACGAAAGTACTGGTGGCCGGGAATGAAGAACGCACTTGCAGAGTTTGCCTCTCGATGCCTCTCGTGTCAGCAAGTGAAGGCAAAGCCCCATGTACCAACCGGCTTGGTTCAGCCATTAGAATTTCCAGACTTGATGTGGGATGGAATATCCATATATTTCGGTACGGGGCTTCCACGTACATCCAAGGGTTATGAATCTATCATGGTGATTTTCAACCGACTCATCAGGTCATCCCACTTCCTACTGATCCGAGAGATGGGATCAGTAGAGATCATGGAACACCTCTATGTGCAGGATATTTTACGTTTAATTTTAGTACCATCAATGATCTTCTCCAATCGTGATGAACAGTTTAATTCCCATTTATGGAAGGGGTTGCAGGAAACATTCGGGTTGATGAATTGTTTGAGCACCGCCTTCCATCCTCAGATGTATGGTTAGACCAAGCAAATCATTTAGATCCTTGAGTACATGCTCCATGCATGTGTCCTCGACATCAGTCACAGCTGGGAGGATCTCTTTCCTTTGGTGGAGTTTTCATACAAGAACATATATCACGTTACCATAGGAATGTCACCTTTCAAGTCATTGTACAAGTGACCTTGCAGATCACGTTTGTGCTGTACCGACCCAGGGGACTCAACACTACTGGGACCAGAGATGGTATGGGCTAAAACTGAGAAGGTGCAGATCTTTCGGGAGTAGATGAAGACTATACAGAGCAGACAATAGTCTTATGCTAGCAGGAGACAAGGAGCTCTCAAGTTCGAGGATGGAAACCATGAATTTTTACAAGTCTCACCTCAACGAGCTTTGTGGAGATTTGGTTGAGGCGGCAAGTTATCTCCGAGATTTAATGGACCCTTCTAGGTCCTCAGCATACTTGGTGAGGTGTCTTACTACTTATATCTTCAACGTAAGTTGCACCAGGTGCACGATGTCTTCCATGTATCCCAGCTGAGGAGATACGTGCATGACACTTCCCACATCATTGACCATGGCGTGATGGACGTCATTGATGGGGCGGCTTTTATGGAGGATCCAGTGGAGATAGAGGATCGATAGAAGCGGGTCCTTCATGGTTGGTCGATACCCCTGGTGCATGTTCTTTGGAAGCATGGGAAACTCCAGGAGAGCACATAGGAGAGGGAGGATCATATGTGTGCTCAGTACCCCCAGTTGTTTACCTAGTTTGACTTTTGGCTTACGGGGGTGTAGAGCCCTGATGTGGGGGAAATGTAAAACTAGAATTTCCATGTAATTTTTTTTAATGGATGGAAATTTTACGAGTCTGCAAAAATTGACAGCGCATTATTCCGAGGCCCACTGTTCCCGTAATTAATTTCAGATGCTTTTTTGGGTACGTTCAATAAATGTACGAGATGGTTTTTCTAACATTTGAACCGATGCTCGGAATTGAAATCTGAGGGCACCGTTGAACTCACAACACTTGTATTCTCTTATGAAGACCATCACCTCGATGTCATTTGCTCATGGGTGAATGTTAGTTTTTGGTTTATTCATGGAATAAATATTATAAAATAAACTTCTTTTTATTTTATTTTGAGATTATATGTAGTTATTTCAGGTGGGGTCCATTGGGACTAAACCTCCATGTTTAGGTTGGAAGTAAGGACAACCACACCTTAACCTCCCATGAGAGGCTATAGTGGTGGGGACCACCTGAACCATAACCTCCCATGAGAGGTTATGGTGGTGGGGACCACCCAGGTTTAAACCCCCCTTGAAAGATACCATTAATTGGGAGAAACCTCCCTACTCAAACAATTAATGAGGTAGAGACTCATGTCCTTCTCCACCTTAATTATGCCAATGCACACAGTTAATTGACTTTCCCTTATTAAATTAAGTAACAAATCATTGAAATTAAGGATAGTTCCTAATAATTGATCCTTCATAAATTCCACAACTGTTACATACCATCTCCCCACTCTTTTATATATGGATCTTGGGAGGAGGATTTGGCACAACTTCCCCAAGCGACGAAGCTCTGGTAATGTGAGGCAATTCCCAACACTTGGAGGTTTATGCTCTCTGATGAAGAACATCAACCACGACTTTGACAGTCTATTTCAGGACCTCCTTCTGACGTTGGACTCCCTCATCCATGGTGAATCAACATCTGCCATATTCCAACATTTCATCTTCTGTCTTCTCATGCCAACATCGATGAACAACGAACAAGTTAATGATTTTATTTATGTATGATATTATGCCTTGATTCATTCCTTCTAAAACAAATAATGTATACCAAATTATTATCAAGATGATCTGTGGGTTGTTTTTCCTTGCGGGCTGAAAATAAATTGTTGCGGGAGGGTTTGTTGTGCTACGTTCTTCTGATCCAAATGCTACCAACCTAAACGCGGTGGGTGAGGACCAAACCAACATGGCCAAACCCTTCAACCATTATCAATTGTGGTTTTATTCGAAATGGAGGAATGGGGTAACGATGTTGATGGTGACCAAGGTGATAGGCAACGACCGTGCTACTCACGACCTCCGAAACCCGTGCCTCCCTTACTGTGTTCCACCCAAACAATCTATGCCACCCCAGGCTGAACCGCGCCACTCACCGGCTTCCGATCCACACCGCTCGTGACGATATATGACCCGTGATGCACCCCAACCACACCTCCCAGCCCCACCGGCCCATCGTGCCTTGGCTGTACCTCCCGCCTCCCGGCCGCTCGCGCCTCTGGAGCGCCCCGATTGAACCGTGTTGGCCCTTCCAGCCTGAGTCGTGCCTATAACACCCCGACCCCAATTAACCAGAGTCGGTGCATTATTACATAATATTGACATGATCACAAAATATCATGTTTTGAATGACCGGTTAGTTTAGTAGCCTTTGAAACACTATATACATTCATTTGTCTTACATTACATCATAAAGTAAAGAAAACTACAAAAACAACTTTTCTTCATATATCCTCATACTATCCCTATAGTTCATTCATAAAATACATCATCACATCCTGGGAAAAATTAAAACATTGAAAGGGGTGATCTCCTATGCTCAGTAAGGAAAACAATATAGCGGAGATGTTCATAAATAAACATATACATTTAAGGAAATGTATAACTAAAACAAAAGCCTTTTAAACTTGAACTTCTGAATAATATGGCAAAGATAAAATTAAATAATTCCATTTACATATTCACATGGATATTCTACGAGTTGAATAATCACATGCAATATCAATTACAACTTTAATAATTATGGAATGCATAATCCAGACTTTCATAACCACATAGTCAAGGCCTTATGCCATTAATATATATAAGATTTGGTCCATGCCATGTGCCAAGACAGTAGTTTGTCTCATGGGACCTACCGATGCACCGAGGAGCTATAACGGTCTCCACCCGTCATGTACTATGTACAATGCATTCCTCATGTGAGCAGGTTTAAACATAACATAAATATTCATATTAAAACTATCATACGAAATGTCAAAACATTCACCATAAACCATGAATGGTATAAAAATAACACATCCACTATCATACATAGCACAAAACCTTCAATACAATATAGATGTTTTGTATCATAAAAAATAAACTTCAAATGAGCTTAAAATACATCAAAGGATGTTTACCTAGATGAAATCAAAACTATTTGAGAGAAATATCTCTTTTTTTTAATCATTGAAAAGTCACACATTTATAAAGGATGTAATATAAAAGGGATTTTTGAATCAATGTGTCCCATACCACTTTGAAACTCTTGAAAAGAAATATAATTTCAAAATATTAATCTCCATATAAATAAATCCTCAAAATAATTTTGAAAACATGGACATTAATTAAAAATATTTAGAAAGATAAATCTTTAAAACGTTTAAAATTATGGTCTTGATAAAGATTACCTTTCACAATTTCTTAAAATATTCATTTTGAAATCATTTAAATGTAAATAATTATAAAATAAAACTTTTACTTTCAAAATATTCTTATAAGTTTTTTAGGTAAGATTCAATGATTTTATAACGGTGGAAAATAGTTTCACCCTCCGTATAAGTTAAAAAAGACATTTTTACCATAAATCTGTCGAAAAGTTTAAAAAGGACCATATTTAGAAAACGACGAAAAGATTCTGTTAGAAAGTTCTCATAAAAAGTCAAAAAGGGTATAAATAACTTTAACCCATATTCTATAAAATATTATCATTGTTTTTAAATACATTTTTAAAAAACATGTTTGTGGATGATAAAGAGGTCCCAGTAGATAATTACGTATAAACAACCTCAAATAATGAAGTGATTGTTAAATAAACCCTTAACATATACTATTCCTTGGTCAAGGGTAGGTTAACCTCCTAGGTAATAGTTAAATCATTTTTATTGAACTATAAAATAATCATATACATAAATATGATATCATATATGATCTTTTAATATTGCATTGTTAATAATATCTTAGTATTATCGTTGTTTCTAGTGTTAACTGATTCATTTTACTTTATATGATTTGTTACATAATCAGTTTTTTTAGGATTTATTGTATCTTATTCATATCCATAATTATATAATGTTCTGAAAAATTTCTTTTAATCATCAAATGAGAATTATTCTTTAATGGATATGATGGGGAGTTAATCTCATCGTGTTTGTGGAGACGGTAGTCTGTACGTACGCATGAAAGACAATATAATTCTTTTGATATTATAATATTACATAATTGGATGTTATATCATATATAAAGAATCATTATAATGTTATATTTAATATTTACATCAATTACACATCATTATCATACCAATAAAATAATAATGTTTTGAATAACAATTACACCACCACTGGGAGACGGTAAGCCATTCGTACACATGTAGGGTGAAATGTAATTCAATGGAAGGATAGAATACTGAATATGGTTGTACAATATTTATAATAGCATCACAATATATAGAAGATACTGGAGTTATTATTTTATAATGGAAATAATAGTGAAAGAAGAATTTGAAAAAGAATGGAACTTGAAAGAGGGTGGTGAAAACATTACCTCTTCTTCGGGTTATTCCTATTTGTTTGATCAAAAGGGCTCCATAGGTTGGATTTATGATCAATATAAGGACACTAGGTTGAATTTAGGGAAGTTTTTAGGATATACGGGAAAGGTTTGGCCAAGAAAAACGGCTATGAAGCTGTGAATTTGTGAGACGGGGGAGTGCCCTTTATAAGAGGGGTGAGAGGCACCTTAGAAAAAAGGTAGAAATATTAGTTTATAATAAATTCCAATTCGGTTTATAATGGCTCCAAACTGATTTATTTCAAGGATAAGGTGTTTATGGGTCGAAAAAAATTAATCCAATTTGATTTAGACTGGTTTGGGTCATTTTATTAACCTTATCTTTTAGTTTTAACTCTTAGTTAATTAGTTTCACATTTTCCATGTCTCTTTGTATTTTTATATTATATAGTTAATAATTGTACTATAGACTTACAAGAATCCACTTATTGGTCTATTAGTGATATATATATCATTATATAAGTCCTTTGGACGAATCATATATTTTTAGGAATATAATATCAATTTAGAATATAACATTTGTTTTAAAAACTCCTTTATGTCAATTTTGACACTATTTAATAATTGATTTTTGTTAAAGTCATATCAAATTTATTATTTCAACCAAATTCATTTAACAAATTCTAACATGTCATATAAACCAATAAAATTTGTGTATGTTATCAAAACTTTCAAATTATATTTATTTTAACACTTATAATACCAATTATTTGATTCATTCATTAATAAGGATAATAATGCATCATTATTGTGTCATAAATAAATTTAATTATTCAATGTCTAAAAATTATAAATAAAATCCCATTAAGTTGAAATTTTTTTAGATTTCTAATTAATATTTATAGTCTAAAATATAACATATATTACCCTATGTAAAAATTGTTTTTCTAAAAGATTTATGCTTATGTCATTTTTGTATTTACTTTAACTTAATTAATTTAAAGTGTCATTATCACTTACAAGTGGCTCCATGGGTCCCAAAATAGACCCAAAGATGACCATGGTCGGACATGTATCATCCAATAGGGTTAGGTCATGTTTTAGGGTAAATTAATATTATTATAATATTATCTTTTTACCCTTATTTACCAAATTTACCCTTTAACCACAGTAAATAAAATATTTACCGAAATAATTATAAAAAATGTCTTAAAATAAAAGTAAACTATTTAAAAAAAATTTAATTCATTATTCTAAATATTGAATCCATTTTTTTAAATTCGAAACACAGAAGTGGCAGAAAGTAATTTAATATTATATCCCACTGTCAAAACAAAAAGCGTGTTTTTAATAAATAATAACTATCAAAAGATTTCCACATGCTTATGTCTAGTTTAAATGTGATATTTCGTCCAATGACAAAAATTTTATTAAATTTTGAAAATATAATCTAATTATACTTTAATATCACCCAAATTAATAATTTACACTATTAATTATTAAGATAAAAAAGTTGTTTTTAATTAAAATTTACTAATTTTCATTATTCATCATAATATAAAATTTATCAAAAATGTAAAAAAAATTCACCCTAAGCTAATTTCGATATTCCAAATCCAAAAATGAAGTCCATTTTCAATGATAAAATTTATAAAATATCAAAAAGTGGGTATTACTATTCATAACAGATGGTTTGATTTGTTGTGGTGTGTTAGAACTCGAAGTTGTGTACAACACATGCTACTGTATTATTCAAAGAGAAGCATACCGTGGAAGCATGGGGTGTTACGTTCTCCCCTCCTTTAATAAATTGTGTCCTCTCAATATGAAATTTTTCTTTTAAAATAAATGTTTGAAAATAGAAAATACTTTTGTGGGAAAACCCACATTGGAAATTGGGTTAATAATGTTTAGTCTTAAGAAGAGGAAAAGTGAAATGAAAGGGCCACCACCAAATTATGATATAGATTAGGAGAAAATTGGTGGAAATTAGAGACACATAATTTGATGAAAAATGTAAATATTTCTAGGGAGTGATTGAGGTCATCAGTCATAAACAATTGTAGAATTGAGGGCCTCAAATCAATCAATCTATGATGATTTAAAATATAATTGGTTCAACAAAACATAAGGTATTAGGAATTCACATTTTTAGTTTTATGATCCCTTACCTAATGTTTATGAATTATTTTCTTTATTTAATAATTTTAGAATATATATTTATATATATACTTGACAAGTATAGTTCCATCGTTTCACTAATTTCTACCACAATCTCATCTTTCACTCTAAAAGATAATATGACATAAAAAAATTCCATTTATCCTATTCAAATAGGGTTCCAAAAAATTGAATTTATAATTCATATACCATACCTTTAAAAAAAATACATTATTTAATCTAGGAAATCACATGGGCCAGTGGTAGGTGATACACCCTTGTCACCCTTCAGTTGCGGGTTCAAGTCTTGTGGCCTTTCCAGATACGACGAGTTGCTGCCCGACCTCTGGGTTGTCCTTTTATGGCAATCCAAAAATAATCTCAAACTATAATTATACAAAATAATTTTGTCCAAACTCATAGTCCAAAATTTATAAGGAAGGTATACACAATGAAGATCCTTTTTTCACGTAATAACATTTGAACACCTTCATCATGTATTATTTTTAAAATACTACAATATACTGAATTACCATAAAACCTTATTGATTACATTCATGATCCATTATTTCTTATAGAATACTGGATATAGTACTTCTATCCAAAAAATTTGTAAACTCCAACAATGAAAAATCATTAATCAGTTTCAAGTTCGTCAAGAATATCCAATATAATTTATTCAAGTCAATTATCTCTTATTCCAAAATCACTACCTCATTATCGGGACCATATTAAAAATTACCTTTCCTTTAACCATGTATTTTACCAAAAGTGTAGATCACTATTAAGTCACATTTCATAGAACCATATAATCTCAAATCCTCAAAAAAAATAGTAATGCATTACAATCCTTATATATTTCCATAATTTATATAACCAGTATATTGTTAATATAACACTCAAATGAAATAATCCTATAATAACAACATAAGAACAATAGTCATTCTTCTTCATCTAAGGTAGTTTCATAACTTGATTATTATCCAATAGCTACATTTGGGGCATCATATGATGATTTGGACATTGGTTCGCGTAGTTTCCCCACTCCTAACAGATGAAGTATTGTGCATTTGAAACCTTTTTCTTACCATTATAGTCACATACATGGTGTCCTTTTTCTCCAAACTTATAACAAACTCATATTACCTTCATCCATGTTCCTGGGTGTTTCTTCCCATAGTTATCATATATGGGAAAATTCTCTTTTTACCTCTTCCCTTTATCCATCTATCTCTATTCCAGGCTTTTCTTCTCTTGCTTCCTTTCAAAGCCATATGAATCATAGAATTATTTACTTATCTTATTAACACATGTTACTATTTCTCTATATGTTGAGAAAACATGAGAGACTATTTCCCTTCTAAATGTTCGATTAATACCATGAATGATATGATCCTTCTTACTCTTTGGATCATATGTATTACTGGAGATCACATTCATTCTACTGTGTGCCATTTCTACACAATAGCATACAGTAGGTCAGTTTATGAGTTGCAATGAATAATTCCAAACTTGTAAAATACCTATGGTAAATTGAATAGTTTGTGGATATAATCCATAATCCTAAAAATGTTTTCTTTGAGGATTTATATACTCATAAAACCTTCATAATTGTTTGTTAAAAAAATGAGAATTATTGTAAGCATATCCCCTGGGAGTGTCGTAACCAAGAGTGGTGAAAGGCCCATTGTCGTGCACCAGTTCTCATTCGAGTCTAGCTCAAAGCGGTGTTTTTAGGTTTTACCCCTAGGTATATATGTGCCAGAGTTGACTTTACCTGCTCATATCCAGACAGGGATGTATTTCTTGGAAAACTCACAAAATATCTACAATACCAAAATTCTAGTAAGTTTTTCTAGACTAATCCTCAAAGTCTATCATTGGGCTATGTGCTATTCTTAGAGTTTATCTAAATCTAACATCCAAGGTTTATACTAAACTTCCACTGATACCAATTGTAATGCCCTGATCCTAGATACCCAGAGTCGGTGCATTATTAAATAATATTGGCATGATCACAAAAGATCATGTCTCGAAAAACAGATTAATTTAGTAGCCTTGGAAACACTAGATACATTCATAAGTCTTACATTACATCATAATGAAATGAAACTAAAACAACATCTTGTCTTCATATCCCCTCATACTATCCATATAGTTCATTCATAAAATACTTCTTCACATCCTTGGAAAAATTAAAACATTGAAAGGGGTGATCTCAGATGATCAGAAATGATAACAATATAGAGGAAACATTCATAAATAAATATAAACATTTAATGCAATGTATAACTAAAACAAAATCCTTTTAAAATAGAATTTCAGTATAATATGGCAAATAAAAAATGGAATAATTCCATTTACTTATTCACATGGATATTATACTAGTCGAATAATCACATGAAATATTAATAACCACTTTCATAATGATAGAATACATAATTCCATACTATCATAACCACATAGTCAAATCCTTGTTCCAAGAATAAAAATAAGATTTTGTCAAGGCCTATTTCCAAGACACTACATAGTCTCATGAGACCTTCTGATTCATCGAGGAGCTATATTGGGATCCACCTGTCACTTAATAAGTCCAATGCATTCCTCATATGAACAAGTTTAAACATAACATAAACATTTGTATTAAAACAAGCATATGAAATGTCAGTACATTCTCCATAAACAATGAATGGTATAAAAATAACACTTCCATAATCAAACATAGCACAAAACCTTCAATACAATATGAAAGTTTTTTAACATAACAAATCAACATCAAATAAGCATAAAATCCATCAAAGGATGTTGACATTGATTAAATCAAAACTATTTGAGAGAAATATCACTTTTATTGAAATCAATGAAAAGTCACAAATTTATAAATGATGTAATTTATAAGAGATTATTGAATCAAAGTTTCCCAAACCAATTTTAAAATTTTTAAAAGAGATATCATTTCAAAACATTCATTTCCATATAAATAACCTCATAATAATTTCGAAAACATGTACATTAATTAAATTGATTTAGAAAGATAAATCATTAAAACATTTAAATTTCTGATCTTGATAAAGAGTACCTTTCACAAATTCTTAAAATATTCATTTTGAAATAATTTAAAAGTCCCATTATTATAAAATGAAAAATTTTCATTCAAAATATTCTTATAATCTTTTAAGAGAATCTTTGAAGATTTTATAATGGTGGAAAATAGCCGCACCCACCGTATAAGTTAAAAAAAGACATTCTTACATTAATTCTATCGAAAAGGATAAAAAGGACCTTGTTTGGAAAATGATGGAACGATTCATTTATAAACAACATATAAAAATTCCGAAAGGGGTATAAATTCCATTAACCCATATTCTGTACAATAGTAAGAATGTTTTTAATACATTCTTAAGAAACATGGATGTGGATGATAAAGAGGTCCCAGTAGATAGTTACGTATAAACATCCTCGGTTAATGAAGAGATTGTGAAATAAACACATACCTTGTACTTTTTCTTGGTCAAGGGTAGGTTAAAATCCTTTGTAATAGTTAAATCATTTTTGCTAAATTATAAAATAATATATTACATAAATATGATGTCATATATGATCTTTTAATATTGCTTTGTTAATAATATCTTAGTATTATCGTTGGTTCGGGTGTTAACTAATTCGTTTTCTTTTTATAGCTTGTAACATAATCTGTGTTTGGTATGGATAGGATTTATCTTATTCATATCCAAAATGATATAAAGTTCATATACATTACTTTTAATCATTAAATGATAATCAGTCTTGAATGGATATGATGGGGAATGAATCTCATCGCGTTCGTGGAGATGGTAGTCCGTACGTATGCACGAGAGACAATATCATTCTTTTGATATTAAAATATTATATAATTGGATGTTATATCATATATACAAAATAAATATAATGTTATATTTCTGATTTACATCAATTACACATCATTATCATATCGATCAAATAATAATGTTTTGAATAACAATTACACCACGACGTGGAGATGGTAAGTCATCTGTACACACGTATGGTGACGTAGAATTCAAAGGATGGATTGAATACTGAATATTGTTGTACCATATTTATAACAACATCACAGTAAATAGAAGATAATTGAGTTATTATTTTATAATGGAAATAACAAAAGAAAGGAGAAGTTGAAGAAGAAAGGATCTTGAAAGGGGTGGTGAAAACATTACCTCTTCTTTGGGTTCTTCCTTTTGATTTGACCAAAAGGGATCCATAGGTTGGCTTTATGTTCAATAAAAGGACTCTAGGTTGAAGTGATTGAATTTGGGAGTATATTTGGGTAGGGTTTGTTTGAGCCAAATATCATTGAAGGTCTGAATTAGAGAGAAGCGGGAGTGCCCTTTTATAAGAGGGGTGAGGGGAACCTTATGAAAAATAGAAATATTATTTTAAAATAAATTCATATTCGGTTTATAATGGCTCAAAACAGATTCATATACAGGATAAGGTGGTTATGGGTCAAAAAAACTCATCCAATAGGTTTTATTCAGGTTTGGGTGATTTATTAACCTTATCTTTTAGTTCTAACTCTTAGTTAATTAGTTTCAAATTTACCTTGTCTTTTTTTAGTTTTATATTATATAGTTAATATTCTTACTATATACTTCTAAGAGACCCCTAAGTGGTCAATTAAGGATAAAACTATAATTATATAATTCCACTGGAGAGATCTTAGATTTTTAGGAATATAATATCAATTTATAATATAATATTTGTTTTAAAAAATCCTTTATGTCAAATTGACACTATTTAATAACTGATTTTTGTTAAAGTTTAAATACTTTATTAATTCGAAACAAATTAATTTAAGTAATCCTGACATGAAATATTAACCAATAAATTTTATTTATGTCATCAAAACTTTAAAATTATATTTATTTTAACATTTTTAATACATATTATTTGATTCCTTCATTAATAAGGAAAATACTGTATCATTATTGTGTCATAAATAAATGTAAATATTAAATGTCTAAAAATTATAAATAAAATTACATTATGTATAAAATATTTCAATCTTTCTAATGAATATTTATATTCGAAAATATTACATATATAACCCTATGTAAAAATTGTTTTTCTAAAAGATACATGCTTATGGCATTTTGGTATTTACATTAACATAATTAATATAAAGTGTCATTATCACTTAAAAGTGGCTCAATGGGGTCCCAAAATCAACCCATAGATGAAAATGGTCTGAAATTTATCAAAAAGTATGTTTAGGACACGTTTTAGGGTAATTTAATATTATTATAATATTATTTGTTTACCCTTATTTACCGAATTTACCCTTTAAGCATCGTAAATAAAATATTTACCGACGTAATTATTCAAAATATCTAAAAATAAAAGATACCTATTTATAGAATTTGGACATCCTAATTATAAATATGGAATCCATTTTAATAAATTCAAAACACATAAGTGGCATAAATTAATTTAAAATTAAAATTTCATTTTCAAAATAAAAAGTGTGTTTTAAAAAAATAATAACTATCAAAAGATTGGCACTTGCTTTTGTCCAGTTTAAATGTAAAATTATGTCAAATGACTAACATTGTATTAAATGGTAAAAATATAATATAATTATATATTAAAATCACTCAAATTCATAATTTATCAATATTAATTATTTTGATTAAAAAGTTGTTTTTAATTAAAATTCAGTAATTTTCACTATTTATCAAAATATGAATGTTATCAGAAAAGTATCAGAAATTCACCCTAAGCTAATTTCGATCTTATGAATCCAAAAATTATGTCGATATTGAATGATAAAATAATTGAATTTCCAATATTGTGAATTACTATTCATAACGGCTAGTTTGATTGGTTGTGGTGTGTTATAACTCGATGTTGCATACAAAAAACGCTACTGTATTATTCCAAGAGAAGCGTACCATGGAAGAATGGGGAGTACAGATCCGGCCCGCTCTCCTACCAAGACATCCTAGCTCCAGGCCGTCGCGCCTCCCGATCTCTTCGACTTGCTCCCACGCAGCCCTACGGGCTGAACCGGCCTCACACCGACCCCTGACCGGTCCACACCCTCACAGCCGGTCTGCGCCCTTGCGCTACTCACAGCCCCGGCACCCTGTTGGGTCAGGCCTAGCAGGATGGGCCAAACCCAATGGTCCAGACCCAATGGTTCGTGCTGGGTTGACCTGAACCGGTTCGGCCCTGACAAGGTCGGACTGGACCCAAGGCCACTAAGACCCTTTTCCTTTTTTGGAAATATCTTTGGCACCAGACATTCGGTTGATGAACCATCAGCGGCGCTAGTAATCAGGGTGTGTTACGATCCCTTTGAGAATACACCACTAGAGATTGGGGTATTGCTGAGACACGGTCTGGTAGGACCGTGCACTAATCCAACCGGGCCCTAGGACAAAAAAGGCTAATAACTCACAGACTAAGCATTGGGTTGACGTGCTGTTAGTGGCGTTGAGACCCCTATGACTTGGCGAACCATTGGGATAATTCTTCATGGTCCTTATAAAAAATTTGGAGGATCGACCATGAGCTTTTGGAGCGGATCTTACGAAAATTATCGAGCATTTGTGGGGGAAGCTAGAAGCTGGCTATGATTTCATGACTGTTGACCGATTGACTTAGAGTGACTCTAATGGACTAGTGGGGAGCACCTGGTTGTAGCCGCAGACCCAAGACAGAGGAGCACCTGGTTGTGGCGGCAGACCCACGGTACTCGACGGGAGGAGTACCTCTGCAAGCTGTGAGGGGGAGCTCCAAGTTGTGGCGGCATTCCCTTAGATGGGGAGCACTTATGTGTGATGTAGAAGACCCACGATATTGACTGAAGGAGTACCTCAGTAGTCCATGGTTTGTGGGAAGTGCAATGGTGTCGCGGAACACCCACTGGACTTGATAGAGGAGGAGTTCTCTAGCAGCTGAGGGTTCGAAATGTTAATAACCCTAGAATAAAATCCTGGTTGAGCTGAGTCAGTAACTTTTCTGTTTTTCCTCATGATTGAGATGGATTACATGAAAACATAGGTATATTTTTGGAAATATACCTAAGTGGGGTCATATGTTGATTTAATACTTTTTGGTTTGTCCATGTTGTATTTTTTGAGACCGTGAGGGACTCGGGGTCCCCACTAAGTATCATTATACTCACCCCTGCATAGGTTATACTCGCACCTTGCTATGCTGGATGTAGACGAAAAACAACGATGATGGAGGCTCAGAGTAACTGGAAAGAACATTACCTGGAGGTGGACTATACGGTGTGTCAGTACATGGAGGATACAGACAAATGTAGAGTGATGAGGAGGTTATCTGTACCTACCCATTAGGTAGAAAACCCAGAGGACAGCCCATCAGCTCTTTTTGCTTTTCTTCATTTGTAATTTTACTTCCAGTTCCTTGTATATTACAATTGGGTTTGTATTTCCGACCCCCTTTTTACTTTTCATCACTATTTTTTTATATAATGTACTTAGTGTTTTATATCCAGTTGTGTGCTCTGTTGTATGTGTTTACAGGTTATATTGGCAATTACTTTCAAGTTTTAAGGAATTACGCCATTGGTGGTTGTCTCCAGCCCCTGGCCTTGGGAAGGCGGGCTTGGGGTAGTCACAAAATGGGCCCTGGGGTACAGGTCATGAAATATATTCCCTTTTCATGAATTATTTTCAATATTTAGAGCCACATTTGATAGGGTAAACGTGGTTGGAATTCCCTTTTCAAAATTTACAAGAGTTCAATTCCAATCCACTATAAAAAGGTACCCACCCACCCCACTTACTCACTCTAATAAATCCACTATGGATCAACCATTAGCTTCCCAAGTAGATACTAATCATAAATCCCCTAACTCTATAAGCCTCACATTAGTAGGAAATCCATCCATGGAAGCGTTATGGTGGAAACCAAATTTTATTACCCAAATAAGTGGTAACCTCATTTCTCAAGATCATTAGGTTTATTTTCATTCCACACCCACTAAAAATTAATAGTACAAGTTTATATACTAACATAAGAATCATAAATATATAGATATTGTTTTGTTGTGGTTTCATCCTATATTTATAGATGCATCTATCTAATGTGTAACAGATATACCATCCATGTGTATGGAGAACAACCACCTCAAAAAATGATGATTGTTCATTTTTTCATTTACCGCTTTAATAGTTGTTAATTATAATGGAATATTTACTTATATATGTTGGGTAATATATTTATAATGTATTTTTTTATTTAATTATTTTATAATATATACTATTTTTCTTTTCATTAGGTGTAAATATGGAAACGTCATTTTTGGAATTGTGGACTATTACCCCTCAAAGCAATGTGATTCATTCACACTATACATAGAGCATATAATGGATGGTTTAAAAAAACTATGTTACAAATATGTCAGAGAAATGATAATGGATTTATAATATAAAAATATATAATTTAATGGTCATTATAATAAACATGGAAAATAAATTAATTTTTCATTCATGTGTACATACAAACTTACCATGTCCATGAACAATACATTGGTTTTTTTCTCCCAATATTATAATATATTATATATATATATATAATGAATCTGAATTATATTTAAATAATTCATTTCATTCTTTATATGAAGAAAACGTGATCTAATTAATAGTTAAAAAAATAAGTTAAAACATACCCAAAAGTATAGACAACTGACATGTGAAATACTGGAAATAATGAAATGTTGTTAACAAACTTGTCAAAAGATATTATAAGAAGATAATATATGATATTACACATTTGATTACGTTTATATTATAAATTTTCTACATATGTACAACCATTATATGTGAGTTCACATTATGTTCTTCCAAAAGGAAAATAACGTCAATGAATTCATCTTAATTTACATTATGTTGACACTATTGTTGTTATGCACCTAGTTTCTTTTATACGGTGTATATATTACCCATTGGAAAGTTATATCCAGAATCTACATATTCTTATGATATAATATGTTTCGTCTAATTCCATTCATATAAGGGGTTTAATATTCAAATGATCTACTATTTTATGGGACACTTTGGAATAATGGACGATTATTTTCCTCAGTAATTATGTTAATGAATATCATTTCAATCTCATTTCATTTTTTGATTATTAAAAGTATCTTGAAACGATGAAATCATTTTTTTACGCTTTATTACTTATATATGGTTTATAAACATCCAATATATCTTCAGTATAATGATTCATTAATTCTTCATGGTATTTTGTGTTTCAATTTGAATTATTTTATTTATGGATATTTGAGACAAAATTACCCAAGTGAAATGAAAATTTAATTACCCCAATTGTTTTCTTTGTGTTATATGACATCCATGATATAGTTAATATTATATGATTATGAATATAATGACTTTTATTATTGATTTATGTACTTCCACTTTTTTATGTGGATTTATAGATGTGAAACATAATATACTCATTGATTCATTCTCACTTCAGTGTTATAATATTTTCAAGTGTTTACATCACAATCTCATCTTGTTTAAGATTTATTACACATGAATTACTAAAAATGATATCATTTAATAATTATTTAATAATTCCCTTTCATATTATTATATTTTTGTTGTTCAAGAGAAATACCAATTAATAGAACTATTTTTCCACCCTATGATACTTAAATTATTTTATAAATCATTTTTAAGAAATCCCAAACACATTTCCCTCTATTGGAAGAGGACCTATTTTAATCTATAAAAAATATGCTCCAAAATTTCATTTAAATTTTATTATAGATTCCTAATTGATTTATCAAATGAATATTAACCCTCTAAGAGAAAATTTATTTGTTTTTTAATTTAAATATTTTTGAAATGTTTTTTTAAAAAATTAATTTTCGGAAGAAAATTTTTAAATATTTGGAGTGGTTGTAATTTTAAACATGGGTAATGAAGGGCTTCAAACTACATGAATGGGGGAATGTTTTTTCTATGGTGGATAATTGTGTAGATTTCCTAGAAAGTAATATAATTAAATGATAATAATAAAATATAAATTTATATTATCACATTATAATGTAATATTAATTATATTATGGCGTTTTCCTTAAATAGATGATGCATACATGTGAAATAAAAATACAAAATACTGTAATCCCTAGGATAATGAGTTTGAATTTTTGGTATTGGGTAATCAAGAAAATGTCTTGAATTGGATGGAAATTGATGAATGTGGCTTATAGATTGTATGTATGTTTTTGTTAATATAGTTGTGGCTACAAATGTGTTTGATGTTGTCTAGATTGGTGGTATTTTGTGTGATGGGATTGTTCATTCTTGGAAACCCATAAAATTTTCATGCATGTGGAATTTGGTCTATACCTCGTATTTTCCCTTATATTTCAAAATTAACACCTCATAGGTCACACACCAAGTGTTGATAACTAAATTTTGTTGTAGTGTATTTCCAAACATCTCAATCATGAAAACAGTTGGTTGGCTACCCACTCTTCCCCAAAAAATTTCCTGGTCACATTGACATGTATATATTATGTTCACATTATTTAAATAGTGAAATTTTGTTTTTTAATGATATGATGTGATGTATAATGGTGGTGTTGATGCATAGCGGGTGGTGTTAATGATTTTTATTTCCTTCATTTTCATTATACCCTAATACTTTGGATATATGGGTGTGGGTGAGTTATAATGGGCCAGGTGATGTTAGATGAGGTGTGATGTTATCAGATGGCCAAAGTGTTCTTGGTCAAGATGTGTTGGAATGTGATGTAATGTCCATGGTGTCTATGGTCGAAATGCGATTTGATGTTATGGGCCATGTTTTTTCATGATGGTTTGTTCTATAGAATATATAAGAGAGAAAAGATATATGATGCTTATGTGTGGGAGAATAAATTCTATGGGAAATTATGGCAAGGTACCATTTTTATTGATAACCATCAAATTATTCTATTATATATGAATTCATTATTCGATGAAAATTACTTTATGATGATTGTTTTGGTTAGTTTACAATATTATGTGTTGTTGGTAATACTATTTCCTCTCAAGTGGATTGATATGTAATTTTTTCCATTATCACATCATGAATTAGGTATCATACAGATTATAATTATATTTTCACCCCATATAAATAAAATATATCTATTATGTTTCTTAGAGGACTACAAGGACTGTGTTGAACATTATTAGCATAGATCACCTTAGATGTTCCTTTATTCTTGACTATTCATTCCATCTAGTTATTTATTTAGAATATTATATATGTTTTTGTATTACATATACATTAATTGTGGTTTGATGTTTGTTTTCATTATATTATTATGGTTTATGTGGTTCATTGATACATTATATAATAGATCCCAATATTAATATTATGGAAATAAATTATTCCAATATGCTATATTTTTATACAAACGATATGAGTCCTCACCTTGGTTCCTACTAGTGGTGGGACTCATAATTAATTACCTTTCATCCATCATTACTAAATTGGCATGTGATCTTTTTTGGGAATGGTGCATGATGAATATGACGTACTTCATAAAAAAATCAGGATCCTCTAAAAATAAACAGTAATTACCAAAAAAATACATCCATGATTATTAATAAAATCATTATCATAAGAGGATCACTTAGAGAAATCTATAAATGTTTTAATATAAAATTTAGGTAAATATACATTTATATAAATAAAATATTTTTAAACTAACTATATATCTATGTATTCAAACAATTCAATAATTATCATTACGATAAATTGAGTTGATGAACACATAATAATAAAATGAAAACATCCACCATAACATGATACTATATGCTATGGGAGGCAAGGAAACCCTAGAATATTTTTAATTTTTTTGTTTTATAACACATTATCTTGAGTGTTGTTTCCTCTAGTATCGTATTTTCACACAAATATGATATTTACATTGTATGGGGGAAATCCTTTATAAGGATGTATGTACACTATATAAAATCACATCATAAATAAAGACACATTCCCATCACATATAATATAAATATTTAAAACATAATAATTATAGTAATTAATCTATCTCATGGATAGAATAAATTGATCGAAAACTATAGTTTTCTAATTTCGACAAAAAAATTCACATGAAACCTGTAATAAGTGAAGATTAGATTGACTAACCCAAAAAATTTCATATAAGAATCTTTTCCATTGGAAAATGACCCCACAATACTAGTCCCGAGAGAATAGTGAATGATTCATATAATGATATCAACCCATCCCCATACAAAAACATGTCTTTGTGAGAGATTAAAAACTGGTCACACAAATAAAACTATGTAACCCAATGAGGATTGTGTAATAAAATGATATATAAATGGTCAAAGAAATTTTTTTCCGAAATTAGTTCTAAATATCAACAGGATGATGAAGAAAAGATAAATGTTTATAGTATTTGAAGGCTAACATGTAGTGGTTGAAAAAAAAAATTTTATTATAAAAATAAATATTTTTCTTGGATTTAATTGTTAATTCCCACAATGAAAAAAATGAAGGTTTACTAAAACTTAATCTATTATTATATAAATCTAGAAATAATGAATAAAATTTTTATTCACATGAATAAACTAAAAATTGAAGGGTTTTAAGATCATATTTTAAATTGAATTATCTCACCACACATAATGATCATCTATTAAAAAACATATCATAGTGAAAAACAACAATTATGGAAAGGATTCATTATTGTGGTTAATCAATGAAAATAAAAATGTAAGCAGATCTCATAACATTACATCATAAAATTGTCAACTCATCATAAACATTGAGGAACCTGAAATACCATTGATGATAATACCCACAAATGATCATCAAAACAAATGAATTTCAAAACACACACAAACACTCATAGAATGATTCAAATTGATGTTTAATATAATAATATACATTAAAATAATTTCCAATGATACTAAGTGGGTCCCTCATACTTCTACAGACTATAGTACTAGAACTTTTAGAGAGTTCTCTTCTTTGTGTCATCAATTACATTCTATAAAATGTGGAAGTGTTTTGACATATCATGTTAAAATTCATTCACATGAACCATGTAGTATGGTAAAACAATAAAAAATCATTGAAAATAATTAATATTTTGGATATTTAATCTATAATACATATTATTTGAAACGAATTAGTATTTTAACTTATTTCTAAACCTCATCCCATTGGATAACCCATTAATATATTGTAACACAACAATACTATGAATTCTCAATTCAAATGACTCTACCCAAATAGATTAATCTATAAACTAATCAAGTATATAAAAAATGATTTCTATTGTGGTGGGTCAATGGGGTTCCTAAAATACCAATTCCAAGATGGCATCCATTGTTTACAATATGATCAAAACGTAGTTGAAAATTTTTCCCTTAAAATACATGCATCATCAAGAATATTTTACTGCTCACATTTTTATAAGTCACAACCATAATCTTGGATACCACATTTTCATACCCCAATCCCCAAAAGTAGCTATCTTTGGCTATAAATGAGAGAAGTGATGTAATAAAAAAATGAAACCCCCCACTAATGGGGATCTGGTTAATAACACCCACAAATGTTAAAAAAACACATAAATGGGAGGTAGTAGCCTTTTATATTTTAATTTATATAAATAGTATTGATAACATGAAAACAACCCATTCCAAGATTATTGGAAAATAATATCTTTCATTTATAATTGTAATTTCAAAAAAATTTAATACAATTAAAAAGTATTTATTAAAATAATTGGTCATGGCATCGAAGCCACGATATACACTAAATGACTCCCAAAATAAAGAAATTCCAACTCCATAGGAAAACATATCCTACTAACCTAAATAATATATAATATAAAGGATTTGGTTAGAAAAAAATAGTATACTTAGTAGGATCCCCCAAGAATCCTCCAACGAATAATATAAAAGAATAATAATAAATCCCTATCAGAAAACATATAAAACACAATCCACACCTAAATTGTAATATTATTCATTTAATATCCCCAAAATGGTTTTTAACACTATTTATAACAACTTGTTACTAAAAAAATAAATAAAAAAATTAGGTCCCTCATTCCCAGTTCCCATAAATTTTTGCATCTTCCCCAAAATCACATTTTGTGATTCATCTCTCTAAAAACTAATCAATCCTAAGGAGACCTGTATATATAACATAATAAACATCTATATTAATACATATTTTCATAGTCTCATCTGAAATATCCCAAAAATATTCCAGTTGTTTTACCTAGTCTCTAGAGGTCATATGTTGTGTATTATACCTCGTGTATTTCAACTCCATCTATCAAATGCCATATATAATGTATGGTACCACAACACAACATATCCCATAAAAACACAACAATAACAAAAATTGTGATACAATATATATAAATATATATTGTATCAATTAGGAATTATGTTATTATACACAATTATATAGAAAATTTTTACAATCATGCATACCAACACAATATACTACATAGAAAAGAGTGTGCGACTAGTCGGTGTAGTCATCAATCTTTTCCCCGCGATCTCAAATTTTTTGTATAAATAATTTCAATAATCCATTTGGAGTCACTATACAAATATAAATGAGTGGGGTATCATAAGAAATTATAAAACATACATAATATATATATATATATGTTCCCCAAACAATCTATAGGATCATTTTTTCTAGCAAAATGTGAGACTCTAGTATTCTACTTTTATGTCATCAATATCAATGTCATACAAGAGACAAGATTCAATTTTATAATTTATTAACCACTAATATATTATTATTATTATAATTTCAAAGATTAATATTTTTTTCATCATGAAAATGTGTCTGTTAAACTATTAATGCATTCACCATATTGGAAGTTGTGATATTTTCAATGGAGTTTCAAGAACGACTCCATTCATCCATTAGTATATTATCATTTTATAATCATCTATGTACATTATAAATCATCCAAAACTAGAAAATAAAATATGTAGTAATAGAGAATTTAATATACGTTATTCCCATAGCAAGAAAGTAATTATCTAAATAAAAAGTCAGCATCACCCATTAAATATGCATGAACATTATAAATAAAGTGCCCCAACATTCATTATAACAATGGGGAGAACCACTCATCAACCCAATATATCAATAGTGGTTTCATTAAAATTTTAGTATAATATAATTTTTGAATGTATTTTATTTTTTAAATGTTATTTCAACCGCTTTTATTGCGTTAATGAAAATATTCTGAGTGTTTGAGGGTCCATAAGGGTGTTGTGAGGATTTGGGTCACGAAAGGTGAAAGACAGGGACAAACAATTTATGGATCATGGTAATAACATTGCTTAATAAACCATGAATCCTTCTTTGGAAGCCTGTGTGACCTAGAAAAGAGGTATTCCACATGGTTGGAAAATATTTTCTTTACCATACAGAGTTCCCCAAGTAACCATGTAACTATAGATAGTGGCATATCACATATATAGTGCACTATTTCTAAAACTGTTTGGCCTACCTAGGTAACCATGCAATGGATCTCCCTGTGTACAATGGCATACGCATGGTTTGTTCATGGGTTGGAAAACTATGTAGGTAAACCATATAACCAATTAAAATTTATAAAAATTACAAATTTTCCATGTCATAGATTTTAGATTAAGCTCAATTTTCTCCACCATTATCATTCCTCCTACTGTAGTGTTGTGCTAGAAACCTTAAGATCTTCCAATGATCAATCTAACTCATTTCATCTCCATTTAAAGAGGAATCATTTTCGGATTGAAGCTCTGGGTATGTCTAATTTCCCACTTCTTACTCTTTTCATAATTTTGGTTGGTATCTTGGGAAATCTCCTTCTGCATTCCTAAAACATTATTCCTCTTTTCATTTCTAGGTTGAGGTTAATGAGGTTTTTTGTTTAGGATCAAAGGCCATGATTTGGAGTATATTCATCAATAGATTTTAGGATTGTGCTATACAAGTTATATCTCGCTGTTTTTTAGATTTGTGCATTTTTGGTTTGGTTCATGGTTACCGATTGTTGTTATTTTGATTTGTTTTTTCAGATTTGGTAATGTAAGAATATAAATAATGAATCTATCCCATCATTGTCCTTCTGGGATGAATCACTACTGAATTGACCAATTTATGGCCACCATTGGGGTGCGCCGATATTCACGAACTAGTGTATTGGTAATGTATGTGCATAGTCGATGTGTAATATTGTATGTCCCTTGTCCAAAATTTCATATTGTTTTATTAATTAGAAAATTTTATCTTTATATCGTGCCTATATTTTATAACGGCATAAGGGGTTTAGTGAAATGTCATGAAAATGGGTAAATTTGGTAAATTGATATAATGTAAAATATCTACTGCATTATGTTTGTAAATATTAATAGAGTTAGTTAATACGAAATGGAAAAAATGTTATATTATTAATGAAATTTGAAATGAGAATTATGTTGAGTGGGTTTTCTTATGGGATTTGATTAATTTGTGTCAAGGTTTGATATATGGGAGTTGTTGATTATGCTTAGTGATATTGGAATGATAATGTGATTTGGTATAAATGGGATATGTAATGTCAATAGAAAACATGTTAACGGGTTATTAAAAATATATCAATTCCAATGTTTCTTGATATGAATTAGGATTGATATATATATATATATATATTTTTATTGTGTTTGGTTGTGATATGATTTATGTGTGGGGGATGATTAAATAAGCATGTGAACATTGCATGAGCAATGGGATAAAGGACTGAGGCTCATCCCATGGGCCAAGTTAGAAAAATGCGCTAAAATCCACCCATAGTGCACTATATAGGGAATGGTATGGATCTATATTCTCTTAACGGTTACATTCAACCCGAAATAAGATATAATGGTGGCGATAATGTGTCAGTTGTGATGTGTTACCCCTAATGCAATATAGGCATCATTTATTCACTTGTGGATAGTGATGAATACCTTAAATACTTGTTTGAATGATTTATATGCCCAACCCATTTAACACATGATGATATTGAAACCAATAATAAAGAAGGTAGAGTTGATGAATTTTGTAATATTTGTAGTACTAGTAAAATAAAATGTTGTTACATAATTACAACTAAACTATCATTTAATTAAAGAACACGAAATTGAGTTATTTTCTATTATGTCCCCTAAAAAATGCTACGTTTTGTAAAATGATATCGAAATTAGTTTATGTTTATAAGAGACCACCGCAAATAGTTTCTCTGTGTTTTTTAAAAAAAACCTATTGTTACAGGAATATCAAAATATCACAAATAACAAAAAAAATAATAAACATTTAATAAAATGTTTAATATTGATAAAATTTAATAAGGTATTGTAAAGAATAATATTAATAATAATAAATTTATAAAGTAAAAAATATAATAATAAATTATAAAATTAGTAAATATATAATTAAAATATTAATGTACTGTAAAATAATAAAAACCCCAATATTCAAAAGAAAGTAACAACTAAAAAATAAAAACTGTAATAAATAATAAAACATTAATAATATAAAAAAATATTAAACAACTAATAGAATTATAAAAATTAATAAAAAATAATAGAATAATTATAAATAATTAAATATTTAAATAATTAAAAAACATTATACTCGAAATAATATAAAAAATGAACTATATAGAAATGAAAATATTTGGATTAACAATAATTTTACAAAAAACATTACACTCAAATGTTTTGATAGAAAAAGAATAAAAATCACTGAGGGGAAGGGTCAACTTGTGGAGTTAGAGTGGATGGTGGAGGGAACAACATCCCTAAAACATGAGTCATACGTTGCTTGTACTCCTTCGTTTTCTCATGTTGCTGATGCTTCAATCAACACATCTCATTATTCTCTTCCACATATTATCAACAATGATCATCCTTCTCTCTATGCATAGTTTATATAACTGCACGGTGATATTGTAGATTTATCTCACATATTGTAGTAGATGATTATGACTCATAATGAGATCATATTTAGCTATAATCTAGCATTTTATTGAAACCATAAGAACTCCCAGGCATCAATCGATAACTGATATCAACAAATCAGCCATCCATTAAGGAATACTGAGTTTCCTACATCCATGGTGCATCATAAAATCCTATTAGACCAGAGGTCTAATCCTCATTCTCAGCCTAACTATCATCTTGTGTTTGAGAGGTCATAGACGCTTATGACTGCTTCAATTTCAATTAAAAAGAATATATTTAAATAATAATTCCAATAATTAATAATAATAAAAAAGAAATTATTTCGACTATAATTTAATGAAAGGGATCACCTCTATTAACTCCAGGGATAGGATCACTTTATATTCTCTTACTAATATAAAACTTTATAATTATCATTTACTCAACTTCCAATATTTGTAATAAATAATTTTTTTCATTTAATGTTATTTGAATTATTATAAATAATGTTCATACCATATGTCACCGATGCATACTGAGTGTACGACTTCCAGCTTGCTCTGTCACTTCTATCATCACATGATTATATGGACCTAATAATAATTTCCTCTAAAAAGATAATCCCATATAATATGAATGTAATCTATCCAAAACCTAATATGATATTCAATCTAGTTTGTGGGGGAAACAACACTAATAAAATTCTATGATGCCCTCTATTCACACAATTGTCCTCCTCATATTGTGAAAACATTGATGGAAATTGTCATGCATATAGATATTTTATATTTCTTATATAATGTCAGTAATTATTTCATCTAATAGATACAATAAAACCAATAAGAAATAAATATTATTATTTTTTATGTAAATAAATTCGATGTAACTATTACATATTTACGTACCATCCAATGCTCAAACATATGTCACTGAACATCAATGTGAATATAATCATGGGTAATCCAAGATCCAGAAAAATAATTCTGAAATATATTACTCCCTTTTCGAATGTCTATATGTGAAAATTTATGAAAAATAGAACAAATAATCAATCAATGATTATATAAATAAATTACTAATTATTAATAAAAACATACTAAAATAAAATGTAAAGATGTCTATGCATTCATCGATTGAAGTGAAGACATGGACATTGCTCAACAATGGGGTTTGGAATCATCAATCTCGAAATACCATGACCCCTCCTAGTCATCACTAAACCACCATTAGTATGAGGGTATGATGAAGAAATATTATGGTCATCACTAGGATGATCAGCTTCCTCCAACCCAGAAACCATATTGGAGTCAATCTGAAACATGAAATGATTTTCGTCAATAAATTGTCAAAAACATTTATTATATATAGATATAAATTATAAATGATTATTACTAGAATTTATATATGTAAATATTCATATCCTTCCTCAAATTAGTATATGATAGTGTAAATATCTTCATATACAACTTCATTATCATTAATTACTATAGGAGTTTCAATTTCATCAAATATTTCATATTTCAATGTAATTTGTTACATCAATAATATCATCATCACCACATTCTCATTACTGTGGGGTGTCATCATAAATATTCATGTCTCTTTATTTAAAAGATGTATTTTTAATACAGTCTTGAAAAAAAATCAATTCTGTAAATATCAGTGGAACGATATTCACATTGAATAAACTAATTTTCCAATGATTTAATTTTTATTAGTCTCCACCAATTAATTAATTCTCTTGAATGAGAAAAAATATTTTTATAATAAATTTGATTTGCCTAGTGATAAAATAGGATTGGTTTATTTTGTTATAGAAGGATTTTATATTTAATATCAATGATTCCTAAGAGAAAATAAACACCCAATCCACTCACAATATCTATACTCTAACATTTAAACATTATTAAAAAATTCAATCCAATTTATCACAATTAAATTATTTTTTCCATCACGCCATAAAAATCTACATTGATTTTTATATTATGATTTCCTTTCAAGAGAACACAACTATTCATTATTTTTCAGATTCCACACATCCATGTGGATGAAATTGAAAACCATTAACCACATATGCATAAATGATTTAACCATTTTCGATGGTTGGTAAATCAACAGAAAAAATGTACTATCAGTTTTATCAACATGTTGAGATTCCAAAATTTGTTTTAAAAAATTATCAATGTAAAAGGTAATAAATAGATTTTATATCTTAAACCATAAATGATTTATTTTTTAGGTTTTTATAACCAATATGAAAAATTATTTTTCCAACCATATTCAAGATCATATAGAGTTTTTTATAGAAACTATTTCATCATATGATTGTCATAAATTCTAGAAATAAAATAAAAATAATTTTCTATAACAAATATTATAGAATAATTGATAAGAGATATCTAAGTAAAAATGACTTCATTTCTTTATAGTTCAGTAGAACATATTTCTAGTCCATGTGATGTTCGACGACTGAAATCTGTCATTTATGAACACAATAATAGATACGTTTGGAATTAAAAAAATGGATAATTTATTACTAAATTCATAAAAAAATTCCCTTTTTGCAGCCCATGAAGTTATGTTTTTGACAAATATTCATATTTATAATCATGATAGAATGAAAATAAATTTCCTCTTTCCAATAAGCTATTTAAATTAATCTTCCAATTGATGCTTTGTTACACACATTTTTCTTCATTTTCTACATGAATCTCTCAAATGGTTACATTTGTTGAAAATATAATGAACATAATCAATTTTATTCATGTAGAAAATGTAATATCAAATGATCCATTAAATCCATAAAATATTGAGGGATGTTTTATTCCTATTTATATAAAATTAAAATAGATTCATTCTATTGTCTAAATAGTGCATCATAGCCAATTTTCACAATTGAAATGTCTTAGAAAAAATATAATATTTCTAATAGTTCATTCTAAATCATATAATTATAAAATTCCCTAAATACCATTGGATAATATATTTCCATTATAACATGAAATAAATGACTTTTTAATCTGTAATATGATAATTTTTTACACATCTATCCCTATTTGAAACATAAAAATATTTAAGCCTTAAATATTCTATCCACTAACAAAATAAAAAATAATTCTAATTGGAAACTATATATTCCAATTTTGGATTCATTAACTTCTTTGATACGTTATATTCAAATAGTTCAATTTCAGGTCACATGCAAATTTTGGCATGATCTAATCATGACATTACATTACCTTCATATATTCTTGATCTATGAAAAACATTATAAAACATATTTTCAAAATATTTCATATCAATATGCCTGATATTCATCATTTAATGGTTCAATGAATCAGACCAACATTGAAGATCCAAAATATTCATCCATTTAATCCAATTGTGTTCATTCCCAAAGCTATATTTTTTTTGGAATATATTCAGTCCAATCAAAATGATATGTAATGGAGAGAGAAAGAAATTTAACTCAATACATGAGATCATTATAGGATGTCTATCACATTCAATTGTACCTCTTTAGAAATGATATCTATTACACCGAAATGGATAATTGGAATGAATAAATATTTGATGACAACCGAATAAATAAGGTTTGTTCCAATGATGAGAATAAATGATTCGTTGTCTCTCATAATGTATGGAAATGAATTTGGGCCATGTGTACTCATGCAGATACCATTCCATATGATGGGAAGTCAATAATAATTCACAAAAATGTAGCTTTCATAAGGAAATTTGGTTTGGCAACAATATCATATGTAGTAACACCATTACCCCCATAAAAAAGTTAACTCATAAATTAATGGATTTATATAAAAATCTATACTCTTTCATGGATTTCATAGAATTAGTAAGGTCAAAAATATATATGGACCATTTATCAGTATCCAAAGTGGAATATTGTACAGAGTTATAAATATGGGGAAATAACAATATTGACTACCGTAAGAACTATATGGACATAAACTGTCAAGAGAAACAAAAAATCACAAATTTTTGAACTTTTGAAGAAGATGAATGATGTACTTGGTGAAAATGTTTCTGTGAATCACCATCGGTAGGATGATATAGTTCATTAATGGCTGAAATATTTGTTTTGTGCCATAAAATTACTGACACTTTCATCTGACAAAAAATGAAACTCATAAATTTGAGTGTAATTGGAAAATACCACTATTGTTTATATGAATAATTTTGACTTCCCAAGATGACCATCATTGTACCTCGATTTTCCACATATAGGAAAACACAGTAATGAAACATTTTTATCATAATATTTGATGAAATCATTTGAACATGCTTGATTATTTTGATAACGATCACCCAGATTATGAAAAAACCACTTACTCTACGATTTTTTATTAGGAAAAAATTTCTATCAAGTATCAGTACTTTTAGAAAATATAATATCTGATCAAAAAATCTATCTAAAATTCAGTTATCTGATTTAATAGACATACATTTTTTAACTACTTCTAATTTTTTATCTTGCAACCAGGGTATATGAAATTTTTAGCATGATTCAAAAAATAAAAAATTGAGACGTTTCCAACTCTGTAGTTAAATAAATACCATCAAGAGCTTCAGTTTCATAAAAACATGGACAATCCACATTATTAAATACGTTTTAATTGCACTCATAAAAATAAGTTGTTAAATGATCATTAAAAAAATCTAATGTAAAAATAAATAAAATAGAATTAATCAATATCAATATTCTATGAATTTTGGAAAAAATCATCCTAAAAAATTTATAATGGGATTAAGAGATTATTATATGTGTGGGGTTAAGTGTTGTCTATTTAACGAATTGAATTAGAAGAATTAGAGAACACCTAACTAGTGTTTCAATAATAGTTAAATATGGAACTATGAAAACTAATTACCTAGTTATCATGGGAAACTACCACAAAAGATGCCAAGGGGGGATGTCCCTAATTATGAAATCTTTTAAACTAATGTGGAAGTACACAATAATGTGGTTCTAGGTAATATAGACATATATTCATATTTATTTATTTATTTATTCAATTTAATATCATTATTCTATGTTATATCTTCCATATTTTCCATGAAAATTTGATATTTCCTTATCACTGTACATAGTATTTGTAAGTTAGAACTAATAGTAGAGATCTCCCGAAAACTTTTATGTGTTAGGGATTCCTCATTATGAACCATTAGGGGAGATTTTTAATAATTTTACCTAATTTTACCCATTTTAGGTGTGGTTTAAACCACCCCTAATGATTTCATAATAGTAATATTTTTTTCACATGCTCCCTCCAGTTTCGCCCCTCATATTCCTCGCTCATACCTCACAATTCCACCATGTTCCCAATGCATGGAACCCACTCCCCCTCTAGTTCCCCACCCAAAATCTCCCAAACCCTCCTCTTCCACCCGCTCAGACCCCACTCCCCCTCTAGTCCCACCACACTCAGTCACGCACCCCACTCGGACCCCGCTCACTCTTCCAGTCCCTCTCGGGTCTGCCTCGCGCCCCGCTCGGACCCTGCTCCCCCTCCTATCCCACCACACATAGCTCTGCCTCAATCGGACCCCACTCTGCTCTCTCTCCCATCACATCCCCCAGCTCCACCTCGCTCTGCCATTTACCATGACTACGCCACAATATTAGATAACCACTGGTTGTGAAATTCCTTCCATATGTTTCGAACCCCAAACATCTTCAAACCCCGGCCTTTAGTGCCTTTCCCACTTACCATTATGAAATTTTTACATTTATATTTATTATAAAAATGATGATATTTAAATATAGAGTGTGGTTTATTCTTCTAAATATTATTTTCATAATAAATTTAAATGAATTTATGTCATAATATATATATTATTTTTTTTATCTGTATATAATATATGTATATAACAAATATCTATAATATATTAAAATATGTTATATATTTATATATATTAAATATTTAATATATTTATATGTCTATTCAAATATAAATAAATTCATATATATATATATATATGTATATATATATGCGTATTTTATATTTACATATGTATACACTTAAATTTATTTATATTATATTGTACCTAATATACAAACAATTAATATAATATATGTTTAATTTAATTATTATTATATATAATATAATATTTCCATATAGATGAAATTTTATATTCATCTATATATATATATATTACATTTATAAATATATTTGTACATATATTTATATTTATATATTTATGATATATAATTATAAAAAAAATATATATTTATATATAAATATATATTTATTTTTTTAAAATTATATATATTTGGAGAAATAATATAATATTAACGTATTTATACATAAATACACATTACAAATGTTTTTAATATGATATATGTCTAATATAAATCATAAAATTAATTAATTCATTAAATGTTTAGCATTTTATAAAACCATATATAAATTTTATTTATTTATATTTGGTTGTGTTGGTTTAAGTCATTATATGATTTATATATAATATGATTATAATATGTATTTATTTTATTAATTTTTTATACTTATATGTGTGTGTGATAACAATAATATTATTAATTAATGATATTTTTATTTCAACTATTTTTTATCTTGTAATAATTATATATTGGTTTTATAAATACGCTACTGGAATTCTTTGTATTTGTGACGGGTTAGTTTCGACAGCATCTCTTTGCAAATAAACTTTAGAGACAAGGTCACTTCGCAAATAGCCCATTGTCGAAAATGCTGTCGTAAATACAATTATTTGCAACGGGCCCGTCACAAAAAAGTCTCTGATTATATGTATTATATATACATAACCTTTTTCGCAATGGGCTCGTCGCAAATAATTTTTGCGATGGGCCCTCATACCGTCACAAATATATATATATAAATTACATTCTGTGACGGGCCTGTCACAACAATGTATTTGCGATGGGAAAGTAATCTTGTCATAAATATGTTTTTAAAAATCATTAGTTAGACTATTTGTGATGGGGTCCCGTCGCAAAAGGTCCTATCAAAAATAATAAATTTATTTTTAAAAATTAAATTTAATAAAAATATGATTAATGAAAAAATAATATTTCTATTATTAAAAAAATTAAGCATATTAAATTTCACAATATTCATAAAAAAAATAAAAAAATCATAAAAAACATTATTATTATTATTATTATTAAATAAAAAAATTAAAAAAAAATACTAAAAAAAATATTTAATAAAATAATATATATACTATTAGAATAATAAAAAATAAAAAAATATGAAAATTTTCAATATTCACAAAAATATAATAAATTAATAAAATATTAAAAATTAAATTATGTAATATTTGAACAGATATAAAAGACACAAAATCTCAATAATTAATATTACAATGTTAAATTAAAATGTCTGTGACATAAAAAAATTATTGGGGGGTCGTTTTCTGGAGGAGGTGGAGGAGCTGAAGGAGCTTGTGGAGGAAACTCCAACACTAAACTACGAGTCAGACAACACATGTACTCCATCTTCTCGTGATGCTACTGCTGCCATCGATGCATCTCCTTCTCATGCTGTTGCTGTTACTATCATCGATGAATCTGCTCCTCGTAATGTTGATCCTTCTGTTTCTACTGCCAACACATCTCTTCTTGCTTCTTCTACAAAGTATATATAAGCTCAGCCTGAGCTCGTAACAGCTCCTGATACTATGATCCAGAAGATGATGCCTCTCCACAAGCTCCTCTTGAGCTGGACGCTGAAATCGCAACAATACCATAATAAGTTCCCAAAGTCAAATGAGAGATGATACCAACTACTTTTCCCATCTCAAAGCCATACTGAGTCGCCAACATCCATGCCACCTCATCGAAATGGTGAGCACTAGTCTACTCAGTCATATCGTCCTGACCCACAGCCTATGTCTGAGAGGTTGCAACCTCATATGACTCCATTAATTACATTTAAAATTAAAATTGTAAAATAACATATGCAGTTAATTTTTAAACTGAAAAAATAATACTAACCAAAATCTGATGATGGCGATCACCTCTAATCTCTCCAGTGGATGGATCACCTTACATCCTCTGATAAACATCGAACTCCATAATATCAAGAAGCTTAATTTCCTACAGAAATATAAAGTAAACTGTTTATATTTAAAGTTATATAAAATATTTAAAAAATTTAATTACCAGATTCTCTCTATGTGAACAGAATGTAAGACTACCAGCTCGATGTGTCACCTCCAGTCTCCCCGGGTTATTTCGTCCCACTGAAGATCTCCTCTAAAATACACCACCCAACCACTGTAAACATAATCCATCCCAAACGTGAGATAAAATGTACTCTGGTCTGTGGGCTCTCATCGACTCATCAAATTCTGTATCTCCTGCTTTCTTAATGGTTGTCCTTCTAAAATTTTACAAAAACAGAAGGAAATGGTCACACATAGAAACCTGTCATGCCGAGTGGATAGCGTCGCACATGCTATCATCGATAGGATACCATAAACCCTAAAAACAATTTATAATATCAAGTTTTTAATAAAATAAATTTCAATATAATTATTATTTATTTACGTACCAACCAATGATGGAACATGCCATGTTGCACATCAATGGGAATATTTTCCCTTGTGATCCATGGCTGAGAAAATTATTGTGCATGATAGCGCTCCCTGTCTAATAGCTACATGCCCAAAATTGTGAAAAATGAATAAATAATCAAACAATTAGTATATATATAAATAAATTAATGAAATATAACTAAAATATATAATTTATCATACCTCTATGTGTGTGGATAAAAACAATGATGTGGACATCACTCGTGAATAGGGTCAGGAATCATCAGTCGTACCAGACCACGCCCCCTTTGCGTAACCCCTGAACCTCTAGTAGGTTGAGGGTCAGATGACCCAAAATCCACATCATCCAATGGAAGATCAACCTCCTCTAACTCACGCAATAGATTAGAGTCCATCTGCAACACAAATTTATTTTTTTAGCTTATAGTTGAAATTAACTATTATAAATAGATAAATTAGTTATGATTATAACCAGTATTTTACTGTGTCAATGTTCATCTTCATCCTCTTCTCCATATCTGTCAATGTCAATGTCCTAATCATCCTCCTCAGCATCATCAATATCCATATGAGGTTTAGTTTCTACATCTCTTATCATTACATATTCTTTTGTAGCAACATTAACATCTTTATCACCATCTATCCTTAATTGAGGGGTGTCATCATCGATTTTCACATATCTTTTTGAATTAGATGGATTTTGAGGAGTCTATTGAAAAATTTCAATTCTTTCCACTTTAGAAGAACCAAATTCATTTTTAGTAAACTGATTTTCCCAAGATTTCATTTTTATTATGCTCCACCAATCGCTCAAGGCTCTTGATGTAGCACAGTACGTTGCATAATAAATTTGATGTGCATGTTGAGCCAGTAAAAATGGTTCATTTACTAGAAGAACACTTTTATGTTTAATATCAATGATTCCATGAGTCATATGAACACACAAGCCTCTCTCAGTATCCAACTACTGACATTTAAACATTGTTATGTAATTATATCCTAGATAACACAGCTCAATAATTTCATCCAAAAGCCATAAAAATAAACTTCAGTTTCTCTGTGATGTGATCCTCTCAAGAAAACCTCAATGTTCATTGTTTTTTTTTTGATTCCCTGTATGCATGTTTATCAAATCCAAAACCATTCACCACATATGCATTATTATATTTAACCATTTTGGATTGTGGGTTAGTCAATATACACCATCACTTAACAATTTTATCAGCATATTGAGACACCTGAATATTTTTTAAACCAATTTTCAATATAATTAATAATAAACGGAATTGATATTAAATCATAAATAAGTTATGTTATCATTTTTTGAAACAATTGAGAAATTTTTTTTGTCTGTGTTTTTCAAGAGCAGCTGCTGTAATTTGTGGAAGTTGTTTCTTGATTTGATTATTATATATCATATAAATAAAATAGGTTTAAATAATGTAAAATAAATTATAGAATACATGATATAAGCACTCACAGGACAAATGATTTCATTTCATCGTAGTTGATCAAAACGTATGTATGTGCTCTGTGATGTTCAACATCTGAAAGCCATCATTCATGAACTCCACTGAAACCAATATTTAGATGATTAAAAACTATTAATTGATTGTTCATTTCATCATTAACATTCCCCTCTTTTCATCCCATGCTATTTTGTTTTTAGGGTTATTGAGATTAAAAATAATGAGAGCAGAAAAAAGAAATTTTCTCTTGCAAACAAGCTTCAACAATTGAGCCTTCAACTGATTATTTTTATGTATTTTTTTCTTGAATGTCAACATGCATCACTCTAATGGTTACATCCATCAAAACTGTACTGGACCTCAACATTTAGCTTCATGTGGAAAATAAACATCAATATTTTTTTTGTCCCATGTGATTATGTCATTTATTAATATGTATTATAACCATCACTCCACAATGCATTGAACTCATCAATCAATGGTTTCAAATAAACATCAATATTCTTTTTCAAATTACCTGGGATTAATTGAGTCAAAAAGATATAAGGCTCCTTCATCAACATCCATGGAGGAATATTTTACGGAGTTATATAGACAGTCCAACATTAATATTGACTACCATAAAAACTAAATAGACAGAAACCATTAGTAGAATGACCCAATCGCAAGTTTCGGGCTTCTATAGTAAAAGACCGATGCATACGGTGAAAATGTTTCCATGAATCACCATTAGATGGATGATTAAAGATTTTATCAGTTGAAATACTAGTTTTGTGCCATGACATCATTGATGATGTGTTCAGAGACATAAACAAACACTGCAACCTGGGTGTAAGGGGGAAATATCTCAACTGTTTTACTATAATCGATGTAGACTTTTCGGGTTGAGCTCCATTATACCTCGATTGTCCACATGTGGGACAACTATTGAATGACTCATTTTCTCCAGAATATAAGATGAAATCATTTGGACATGCATGAATCTTCGGATAACTAAGGCCTAGATTACGAATGAGCCTCTTTATCTCAAAGTAGTTTGCAGGCAACACATTTTCTTCAGGTAACAGTGTAATAACCAAAGAAAATATCTTATCAAACTTGTTCTTTAACATTACATTATCAGATTTAATTTCCCTAAATTTTGCAACCACTTTTAATTTTCTTATCTTGCAAGAAGGATATAATGTATCCTCAACAGACCTCAACAACTTATAAAATTCAGATGGTGCCAACTCTAGAGTTAAATCAATATCATCGTGAGTTTAATTTTGTTTTACTAAAGAATCAAAAAAATCATGTACTAAATTTTGAAACCGTGATGGATCTATAATCATGATATTAAGATCTTCTCTGGAACTACGTTCATCATCTTGATACCAAATAACATAATTTGGTTAAAAACCAAACTGCAAGGGATGTCCCCCAACATTGTCAAATGTGTCAAACCTTTTCAGAGCACATTTTTTACAAGGACATTTAATTGTGCCTTCTAAATCATATTCTGGTTTTGATGACGCAAATGCTAATAAAGCTCCAACACCTTCAATATATACAAAATTTAAACTAGAAACATTTTGATTTCTGCACTGATTTATCCCTGATCGATCATCTAATAATGACTGATGTCAAATTCCTTGGTCTATATTTTTCTACATAAAATATAAAATCATAACTGTTTTTGAATAATTTGAAATTATAAATACACTATCTGAAAAAAGAATTTAAATAATTACAACTAATAAATAATTACCATTAATTAAGGTCACCACAATTTCCAGTGGATTGGCGACTACTCTTATGTCTGATGGATCATATAATTACATCGTTCTCACACTAATTATTGCTAATTATTCATAATTATTGCTAATTATTACTAATTATTACTAATTTATACTAATTATTACTATTTTTAATAATTATTACTAATTATTACTAATTATTACAATATATTACAATTTATAACTAACTATTACTAATTATTACTATTTATTACTTATTTAGTAATACATAGAAATATATAATAAAATGAAAACGGTATTAATAATGAAAGGAAATTTGGAAATCATCATTGTGGAGATGATTACAAATTTTCCCTTCATTATCCAAGAAAATTTCGTTTACTAATTATTACTAATAAAACAATTTATTATCAATATTTATGAAAAAATAATATTAATATTATTAAAATAATAAAATTTTTATAAAATAATAAAATTTTTAATATTCGAAACAGTCATTGATCTATTCTTTACGTGTTCAAATCTCAAAGGGTTTCCAATTGTCAGGTTATGCCCAATAAAAAGTTTGTGTCAGCCATGTCCAATGTAAACTCTATAATTGTACTTGCATGGTTGATCACCTCACAGTTAGTGTTGCAATAGGACGACCAAAGTAATTTAATTATTGTCTCTAAGAATCATCTCACATAACCCTTTACATAGATCATTCTCCCTTAATCATTTGTGGGGATATCAGTGTCTTAACCATAAATTTTCAAGGAAGAATGGTCTATGTAAAGGGTCATTTGAGATAATTCTTATAGATGAGAATGGCATGACTTGGGTTGTCCTATTGCAACACTACTTGCGAGGTGATCAACCATGCAAGGATAATTATAGAGTTTACATTGGACATGGCTGACACAAAATTTTTATTACGCATAACTAGACAATTGGTGACCCTTTGAGATTTGAACATGTTATAAATAGAGAAAAGCCTATTGTGAATATTGATAATTGTAATATATTATAAATTTTTTATTATTTAAATAATATTAATATTGTTTTTTTGTAAATATTGATAATATAATTTTTCTATTACATTATTACTAATTATTACTAATTATTACCAATTATTACTAATTATTACTAATTATTTCTAATTATTAATAATTATTGTTAATTATTACCAATTATTGCAAATTATAGCTAATTATTGCTAATTATTACTAATTTTTTCTAATTTTTTCTAATTATTTCTAATTATTGCTAATTATTGCTAATTATGGCTAATTATTTCTATTTATCGCTAATTTTTGCTAATTTTTGCTATTTTTGCTAATTTTTGCTAATTTTTGCTAATTATTGCTAATTGTTGCTAATTATCACTAATTATTTCTAATTATTAATAATTCTTCTAATTATTCCTAATTATTCCTAATTATTATTTCTATTTATTACTAATTATTTCTAATAATTACTAATTATTTCTAATTATTGCTAATTATTGCTAATTATTGTTAATTTTTGTTAATTATTGCTAATTATTGCTAAATATTGATAATTATTGCTAATTATTGTTAATTATTGATAATTATGGCTAATTATTACTAATAATTGATAATTATTGCTAATTAAGGATATGTATTGCTAATTATAGCTAAATTTTGCTAATTTTTTCTAATTTTGGCTAACTATTCTAATTATTGCTAATATTGTTAATTATTGATAATTATTTCTAATTATTGATAATTATTTCTAATTATTTCTAATTATTGCTAATTATTTCTATTTATTGCTAATTATTTCTATTTATTGCTAATTATTTCTAATTATTGCTAATTATGGCAAATTATTGCTATTTATTGCAAATTATCGCTAATTATTGCTAATTATACCTAATTATTGCTATTTTTTGCTAATTTTTGCTAATTATTATTAATTATTCCTAATTACTACTAATTAATTCTAATTATTTCTAATTATTTCTAATTATTACTAGTTATTACTAATTATTACTAATTATTATTAATTATTATTAATTGTGACTAATTATTACTAATTATTACTAATTATTACTATTTATTAGTAATTATTACTAATTATTACTAATTATTAAAATTATTACAAATTATTACTAATTATTACTAATTATTTATAATTATGACTAATTATTACTACTTTTTACCAATTATTACTAATTATTACTAATTATGACTAATTATGACTAAGTACCACTAATTATGACTAATTGTGATCAATTATTACTAATTATTACTAATTATTACTAAATATTACTAATTATATCTATTTATTACAAATTATATCTATTTATTACAAATTATATCTATTTATTATATTTTTTATCTATTTATTACAAATTTTATATATTTATTACAAATTTTATCTATTTATTACAAATTATATCAATTTATTAATATTTATATGTATTCATTACTATTTATATCCATTTATTACTATTTATATATATTTATTACAATTTATATGTATTTATTACTAATTATATCGAAATATATCTAATTATTACTAATTATCTCTATTTATATCTATTTATTACTAATTATATCTATTTATTACTATTTCTTACTAATTATATCTATTTATTACTAATTATTTCTAATTAATACTAATTATATCTATTTATATATGTTCATTACTAATTATATCTATTTATTGCTATTCATATCAATTTATTGCTAATTATATCTATTTATTCCTAATTATATCTATTTATTCCTAATTATATCAATTTATTACTAATTATATCTATTTATTACTAATTATATCTGTTTATTGCTAATTATATCTATTTATTAATACTTTTATCTAATTATATCCAATTAATACTAATTATCACTAATTGTTTATAATTATCACTAACAATATCAATTTCTTAGTAAAAATAAATATAAATAAAAATCAATTGAAATCTTATTTAATTACAATTAATAAACAACAATTAAATTTAACATTAAAACATAAAATAAATATAGAAAAATAGAATATAAATACCTTAAACTTTGATATTCTAAAGATATTGGCGCCTTCCAATTCCTCTCGTCTAAAAAATGTCAACTAAAGTAGATTTTTCCTTGAAACTGAAAAATGAAGAGAGTGGGAGAGGAAAATCTGAGTGATTTTGGAAAAAACGGGTGGGGGTATGTATATGTTAGATTAGTTGCAACGAGGTTATTTGCGACTGGTATCCCATCACAATTAGTGGTATTGGCGACGGGCCCCGTCGCAAATATCCTCGCCAGCATTAATAACTTTCGGCGGTTAAAAGGGAATTTGCGATGGGGCCCATTGCAAATAGTTCCTGCTGACAATTTTTTTACGACGGGATGACATAACGATGCAAAAAACTATTAACTGTCGCCGTGTATTTGTGACGGGTACCATCGCAAACAATATTCACGCGGTTTGGCGTGCAAGTCCCGCCAAAATATTTGCGACGGGAGACGAAATCTCTTCACAAATAATAGGTCATTTGCGACAGGTAAATTTCCTCGTCGCAAATTACTTTCCTGACGGGTTATTTGTGACGGGGTTTATTCCCGTCGCAAATAACCCATCGCAAATATTGATTTTTCCAGTACTGATACTGATTGTTTATTTTTTGATTTATATCATACATATATTTTATTAAATTCATTTATATTATATATTTATGTGAATTAGTTACATACATACATACATGATTATATACTATATACATGATTATTCAATGAATATATATATATATATAAGTATTTACATAATATATTTATATAAAAGGCCTTTATAAATAAACTTATATAATGCGTTCAAATACATATATTTGTTATAATTCACATTTATATATATATATTTTTATAAAAAAGATATTGTTATATATAATTAAAGTATAATTTTTGTTATATGATATACAATTTATACATAAATTAAATTAATGTTATATAAAATAAAGTTTTATTTTATATATAATTTATAGGTATATTATATATATTCAATATTAGATGAAATATAATTTAAACAAATATATATTTAATATTATAAGAAATATAATTTATACAAATATTTATATAATTCATTTCAATAAATATATTTATTATTATGCACATTAATATATATTCATTTCAATAAATATAGTTGTATAATACTGTTTAAATTAATATTTATTTCTTTTTTTAAATTGTACTTCATATAATAATTATATACAATATAAAATCATAAACATATTTTTTAAAAATATATTTCTTATTATAAGAATATTAATTATGAAAACAGGAAGCTTTATTTTTTATATGATATATATTCTAATGAAATTATATTGATGTATATATTTATATAATATGTTTATTCTTTTATATTATTAATAATTAATATTTTATGAAATACAATTAATACAAATGAATATATGTTATTGTTCATAATATTATACAATTATATTTATGTGTACATATAAATACAATTAATTACATGCATATAAATATTTTATATAATTTGTTCATAAAATATATTTAAATACATTTATATATTTTTCTTTAATTATATATATATATATTTCTAAGGGATGTTTCCTTTTAAATAAACAGTGGGTTTCACAACCACAACAAATTTGATGACATTACAGGGGGGTCTAAATCCCCTCTAATATAAGAAATTCATGGAGGTTAAAACCCCTATAATATGAATATATTAGAGGGGGTTTTACCCCCATATAATTTAATACATTGGTTGAGGTTTTCAATCCCATCAAATTTAAGCTATTAGAGGGTGGAGGAGGTTTTGAACCACCTCTAAAATACAACTGGGTATTAAAAAAATAATGTTAATAAATTTAGTGGTGCTTCAAAACCCCTTATACATTTAAAAATTATAGTGTTTACATAACCCCCTCGAAATTTGATTATTATCAAGGGTTGTACATAACCCCCCTCAAATTTTAACATTAAATGATTTTACAGTGGGGTTGTGTAGAACCCCCCTAATTATAGAGAACATGAATTTTGAGGGGGTTGTGTATAAACCCTTTTAAATAACCCCCGCTAATTTAGTTTTTTTCTACATTGATAATTATTATCATTAACATGATTTTAAAATATGAGGTAATAATTTATTTAGAGAATAATTAAAATATTATTCAATATTATTTTGTAAAAATAAGTATAATTATAATTGAGTCGTGATCATTTGAGTCATGACTACCTAAACTAACAATATTTTAATAGAATTATATTCTTGGGGATAAAGATTAATCAAATTATGTTGATGAAGCTGGTAATAATACAATTAAGGATAAACCAAATGTTCATGAATATATTGATGTAATTCTTGAATAATTTGTAGGACATGCACCTTAATGAGATGTTGTGTCTTCCATTTACTTAATTTCATTTGTAACAATAATATCAATGAATCATCATAAAATGAACTCTCTAAAAAATGTAGTTACTTAAAAAAATAAATGGTTTTTGGGATAATTGATATATTCTACCCAGTGTTTCACCATGGGGATATCTTTGTCTCTCCATTAATAAAAATATATACATTTCAATGAGCATTGATTATAGACAAATAAATAAAATCACAATAAACAATGACTACAATCTATATCATATTGCTGATATATGTTATCAGATTCACAGAGAAGAATAATTTTCAATGATTTATCTTTACCCAGGGTATAATAATTTGAGCATAAATAAGAAAAACATTCCCATGGGAGAAATTATAATTTTATATTCACATTAGGATATTATCGTAATTCAATTTTTAATATGTAACGAACCATGTATTTTTATGCATCTAATGAACATATTACACATGTAATATCAAAACAATTGTCTTGAGGTATAAATTGATGATATATTTGGTTCATTTAAAATGAAATAAAGACCATGTGAATAATTTTAGTACTATTCATGATAATCTTATATGGAATGATTTATGCAGGAAATTAGTAACTGCTATTTATTGGATCATGATGTTTCATTTTGTGGCCTTGTCCTCTCATGTAAGAAAAATCGGTGAGTTCTAAAAATACAATAGAAATGATATAAAATCCAACACCAATGAACATAACTCATGTATGTACTTTCATTGTTTTGGTAGGATAATATTTTTAATTAAATAATTAATTTTCCTATTTGGATAACATGTTATCCAAGAATAAACATAAGGTGTAATGTTATTTTGGACCATGTAATGATGAGAATATGATGATGGATTGAAATGTTGATTGTTCAATGCCAAAATTATTAAATTTCCCTCATGAAATGATGGGTTATATATATATATACATTCATCTAATAAGTTAATTCTTTCTAGTGAAGAAGTATAATTTTATTTTATAAGCATTAATGAAATTTATTGCTCGTGCGTGGAACTATCCAACTCTTGATCTTATGCAAGAAGCTGTAATAATTTCAACAATTTAATAGAGACAATATACCTATGTTTAATGTTGTGATATTTACATTGATAATTAAATCCAATAATATAAATTTTTAGAAAAATGACCAATATGAATCAAATGGTGTTGCTAGAGCTGCCAATAAAAAATGAATCTTAATAAAAACGTAATGAAATAGAATATTGTTGAAGATGCACTGAGTTTAAAAATTAATTGATTTCAAACAGAAATGTGGTATAAGAGGGATCTGGGGTTCATGTATTGAGTAAAATTCGATATTTCAATTATTAGGTAAGGAGGGACATCAATAATTTTTTAAATGAAAATGATCCCATAATTGTAAGAGGGATATGGGGTTCATGTATTGAGTAAAATTCGATATTTCAATTATTAGGTAAGGAGGGACATCAATAATTTTTCATGACCCGTCCTCAGGTCTCGTGCCGTGACTACCCCAAGCCCCCCTTCCATAGGCCAGGGGCTGGCGACTAGCACCAAGGCGTAAATCCCAACAAAAGGGAAGGCATTGACATTGAAAAGCAAACATGTACCACAGAGTAAGCAAGCAGAAAAGTAAACACTAAGTAAAAACTGTAACAAACTATGCTAAAAGTAAAAGGGGCTGGAAATACAAGCCCAACTGTAAAGTACAACTGAAGGGAAAAACAGCAACTGAAAAGTAAAAGCCGCTACACCGAGCTGTCCACTGGGAATCCCACCTGAAGGGTGGGTACAGATAGCTCCACTGCTCCTCGGGTCCCGCCGTCCGCTCCGAGCACGTCCGCCCAGTGGTCCACCTCCAGGTACCGTCCTGCTCCGCACACCTCCACCATGATCAGCGTTGTCCGTCGTCTGCAACCAACACAACGTAGTGCGGGCATAGCCCGTGCAGGGGTGAGTACAAGCTACTTAGTAGGGACCCCGAGACCCCCGAAGGTCTCCCGAAATCCACAAAGGATAAACCACAAAGAAAAGATGCAATCACGATGTAACATCCGACACAGCTTAGGTATATGCCCATACATATACCTAAGTCATCAATTACCATTCGGCTCCAACATCCAAACCCAAGCACAACCCAGTCCACACAGGAAAGCAAACGTATACCCACATAGGATAGCACAATACAATCCACAAAGGAGAGTAAACAGGATTCAGCTCACACATGTATACTTCTTCGGATGATAATAAAGATGTTCACTAATCCATCTAAGTCGTTGGACCCGCAAAGGATCGATAGGTAACTAACCCCAGCAATGACCCACACAGGATCGGGCCCACACAGGACCTGTAGGCGCTGGCTCACGCAGAACCGCTGAGCGCTGACCCACACAGGATCGGACCCACACAGGATCGGGCCCAGACAATACATGTAGCACTGATCCATGTAGGATCGCTGAGTGTAGTAGTCGTCACAGTCCACTGAGGATCTCTGCACAGTCGTCGTCGCAGTCCACTGAGGATCCTTGCATAGTCGTCGTTGCAGTCCACTGAGGATCTCTCCGCAGTCGTCGCTGTCGAACTAGCAGTCGCAGCCAGCACTAGGGTTCCCGCACACAACAAGCTCGTTCGGGAGGGTCCGCTCCATGAGCCGAGAGGCTGATACATGAACTGACACAAAGTCCGAAGTTGATGTATCCAAAAGTTCCGTATCGTCAACAGGAACTCAACGTCGCAGACAACGCGTCAATCAGACGCCCGGTCTGAGAGTTATTGGCTTTTTCGTCCCAAGGGCCCGGTTGGTTTTTAAGACAATACCAACCCGACTGTACTCCACCTATGTCCAAAACTCAGGCTGAGTGAGCCAAAAGATCCGTCTCACTTAGAAGAATTCAACAAAGCAGACGGCACATCAATCGGACCTCCGTAGCTCAAGATATGTGTGTTTCCGCTCCGAGGGCCCGGTTGGTTTCGTGTACGAACCGACCCAGCCGAACTCAAAGTATTCTGAAACCTTCAGTGTGATATACCGAAACAACCGTCTCGATCCAAGGATCGTGTTTCCGCTGAAGGCGAGTCGTTTGGAGGCCCATAGCTCACGTTACGAGCATTTGACCAAAAACGGTCCGAAGATGGGTCCGGGCCCGGGCCGACCCGGCCCGACCCCCCTGGGTCGGCCGAATCGGGTCGACTCGAACCGGGTGGCCTCGACCCGGTCCGACCCGGCCGGACCCGGTCTGGCACGGCCAGGGCGCGGCCCGGCCGGTCGGACCGGCCTGGGTCGGTCGGCCAGGCCCGGCTCGGCCGAGCGGCCGCGCGACGTGGGGGGGAGCCGCCGCCCCCGCGTGTCACCCCCTCGTGACACCCCCGCGGCACCCGTGGGGTGTCGCCCTGGACGACCCAAGCGACGCGGGGGGTAGCCACCGCCCCCGCGTGACAACCCCGCAGCACCTGTGGGGTGTCTCCCTGGACAACCGGACGCGGCTTCAGCCGCGTCACGCGCATGCCTGACCCGTGCGGCCGCGGGTCAGCGGGCGCCGCCGCCGTGGCTGAAGCCGCGGCGGTTCTTCTGGCGGCGCGCCGGGGCGCCGCCGCCTCTGGCCGCCGGCTTCCGCGGGCCACGGGAGTCGCTCCGGTGGTCCATTTTCCTTCCCGTCTGTGCCGTTGTTCCTCCCGGGCTCCGTTCTTCACTACGGGATCAACAAACTACCCTTACGTCACGATTTTTCCGTCGCCCGCCAAATCCGCACAACCATGAAGAATAAAGGAGGGTTGTCGGGCCGTGTTCGTTTGGCCCGCACCCTCCGCGTTAGCTAACAACAACGGGAGAAAATAATTCAACACAAGAGGAATCGATAGCCCACGTAGGACCTGTTTCTATCGATCCTCTATCTCCACTGGGACCTCCGCAAAATTCACCCCATCATCCACGTCTAGATCCCCATAGTCAATGATGTGCATCGGGTCGTGCACGTATCTCCTCAGCTGGGATACGTGGAAGACGTCGTGCACCCTGTGCAACTGAGGTGGTAGAGTCAGGCGATAAGCCACCTCGCCAATCCTGCTGATGACCTGGAATGGTCCAATGAAGTGTGGAGACAACTTCCCGCCTCAGCCAAATCTCCGTAAGCCACGTCGAGGTGAGACCCACAAGAAGACGTAGTCGCCATACTCGAACTCCAGTGGCCTCCGCCTCCTGTCATCATATGACTTCTACCAGCTCTGAGCTGTCCTCATCCGCTCCTGGATGACCAGGACCTTCTCTGTCGTGGCCTGGACCATCTCTGGTCCCACAAGTGCTGACTCCCCAGGGTCTGTCCAGCACAAAGGAGATCTGCAAGGTCTGTCGTACAACGCCTCATACGGTTCTATCCCGATGGTGGAGTAGTAGCTGTTGTTGTACGCAAACTCCACCAAGGGTATGTGGTCCTCCCAGCAGCGACCAAAGTCGAGGCCACATGCGCGGAGCATGTCCTCGAGCGTCTGAATGGTCCTCTCCGTCTGACCATCCGTCTGAGGGTGAAAGGCGGTGCTCAGACGTAGTTGCATCCCAAACGCCTCCTGCCACCCTTCCCAAAGCTAGGAAGTAAAAAGAACGTCCCAATCAGGGACGATAGTCGATGGCACACCGTGAAGCCGTACAATCTCCTGAATGTAGAGACTCCCCAAGCTCTCCATTGTGCCCTGCTCTCTGATGAGCAAGAAGTGTGCCGACTTGGTGAGTCGGTCAACAATCACCCAAATGGAGTCGTGACCTTTGGAAGCGCGTGGAAGTCTAGTCATGAAGTCCATAGATATCCCGTCCCACTTCCACTCCAGGACCTCCAAGGGCTGTACCAAGCCTGCTGGAACCTGATGCTTTGCCTTCACCTGCTGGCAGGTGAGGCACCGTGAAACGAACTCTGCCACAGCCTTCTTCATGCCTGGCCACCAGTGCTGCCGTCTGAGATCCTGGTACATCTTCTCCACTCCATGATGTACTGATAGTGGAGAACTGTGAATCTCTCTCAGCACCTCCTCTCGAAAAGAGACTGGTACCAAGGTACGTCCTCTAAAAAGGACGTCGTGCTCTACTCCAAGGGAGAAACCGTCAGGTGCCTGTCCCGAGGATATCTGTGCACGCCGCGTCTCGCAGTCAGCGTCCCCACGCTGAGCCTCTCTTAGCCGCTGTAGAAGTAGAGGAGAGATGGTGAGAGACTGAAGGAAGGCTTCTCCATCTCTATCCACGAAGGATATCTGCAAAGCGGCTAGCTACTCTGTCGCCTACTCAAGTAGCTGGATGCCCGTCCTCCTGCTGAGGGCATCGGCTACCACGTTCCCCTCCCCAGGAGAATAGAATATCTCAAATTCATAGTCCTGGAGGAACTCGAGCCATCACCGCAATCTCATGTTCAGGTCCTTCTGTGAGAAGATGTACCTGAGACTCTGGTGGTCAGAAAAGAATATAAAGCGCTCGCCCATCAGATAGTTCCACCATGTCTTCAGGGCGAAGACCACTGCTGCTAACTCTAGGTCATGAGTGGCGTAGTTCTGCTCATGTAGCCTCAACTGACGTGATCCATAGGCAATCACGACCTGCTCCTACATCAGGACACACCCGAGTCCGATCCCTGATGCATCGCAGTAGACTACGTATCCAACTCCCTCCTCAGGAAACCTCAAGATAGGTGCGCTGGTCAATCTCTGTCTCAGCTCCTGAAAGCTCTACTGACATCTGTCTGACCAAACAAAGTGTTTCCCCTTCTTCTTCAAAGCTGAGAGTGGCGCCGCAACTTGGGAGAAGTCCGGCAAAAATCTCTGATAGTATCCGGCTAGACCCAAGAAACTCCGCACCTCCGTCACGCTCCTGGGTGGCTCCCAAGCTAGCATTTCCTCGATCTTCAAGGGATCCACTGCAACTCCCGCCTCAGAAATGATGTGCCCCAAGAAGTGGACCTCACGTAACCAGAACTGGCACTTCGAGAGCTTTCCATAAAGCTGGTGCTCTCGTAGTGTGTCTAGTACAACCCGCAAGTGGTAGGCGTGCTCCTCCTCCGTGGTCGAGTACACCATAATGTCGTCGATGAAGACCACAAAAAATCGATCGAGGTATAGCTGGAAGATCCTGTTCATGAGGCTCATGAACACTGCTGGAGCGTTGGTTACGCTGAAGGGAATAACCAAGAACTCATAGTGGCCATACCAACACCTGAAGGCCATGTTCTACACGTCCTCGTCTCGAACTCTGAGCTGATGGTAGCCTGATCTGAGGTCTATCTTAGAGAACCACCATGATCCCTTGAGTTGATCGAATAGGTCATCAATCCTTGGTACCGGATACTTCTTCCTCACTGCCACCTAGTTCAGGCGACGATAGTCGACACACAGTCGCAAGCTTCCGTCCGCCTTCTTGGCAAACAATATCGGGGAAGCCCAGGGTGAAACACTGGTTCGGATGAACCCCTTGCCCTGCAAGTCCTATAACTATACCCGCAGCTCTCGAAGCTCAGCAGGGGCCATCCGATATGCTGGAGTGGATATCGGGGCTGTCCTGGGGTACAGATCAATATAAAAGTCTACCTCTCTGCGAGGAGGTAGCCCTGGAACGTCGTCAGGGAAGACGTCCACATACTGATCCACCACTGCAGGAAAACTAGGTCTACACACATCCACTGCTCCTAGGATGAGGATAGCCAACTGATGAGTGATGGGATGGCCTCTCCTCTACGTGAGTCCATCATGTGCTGCAAAGGCTCCCTTCTCGCCGGTGAAGGTGAACCTGCTCCCGTCGGTGCGTACACTTCACACCTTGCGCCTAAATTAGTCAATCTGAGCATGGATTGTAGATAACCAATCCATGCCCAAGATGACATCGTAAGGCCTCGATGCCGCTATAAGAAGATCCCAGCCAAAGCTCTCTCCTCTCAGAGTAAGCTCACACTGCCGGCACCAGTGCGTAATCGTCGCGTCTACTCCCGTAGGGGTCTCTAGCCGTAAGGATCAAGTCAACGGCTCTGTCGGATTCTCCGAGCTCCGAAAAAGGGTAGAGGCTATGAAAGAGTTACTCACTCCTATGTCTATAAGAACTGCAGCAAGGGTGGAATAGACACAGATCATACCTCGAATCATATCTGGCCCGTCGTGGTCGTAGGCCTCCGCTGCCTGGAGCTGTGCCTGTCTCTGCCCGCCAGCTCCTTATGGTCGGGGCGGACCTCCTGGATGTGGTGGTGGCAGAGCCTTAAAGCGTCGCCCACCACCTACTGCTCGGCCAGCTCCTATGCCTCATCCGCCTCCTCCCTACGGACAACCACGGTCGACCCTCTGCCTCTTCCTGGGTGGCCCCTCCACCATCTGCTGCTCCTCGGTACGACGGGTCGGGCAGTCACGAGCCATGTGGCCCTGCCCGCCGCACTCGTAGCACTGCCTGCCCCTTGGAAGACTGGCTCTGCGCTGTGTGCCCCGCACTGCTGAGCCAGTGTCCCGAGGTTGTCTACGAGAGGGTCTAGTCTGCCTGGAACCCTGAGTCATCCGTCGGCTACCTGCTGCCAAAGACTCCGCCAACTGCCACCCTGCGGTAGGTCTCGCTGTAGACTCAGCCAGAAATCTCTCGATCAGATGGGCTCGCTCCAGCACTCCTTCCTGGGTCGGGATGCTGAGGGAGATCAGCGATGCCCTGATCTCGTGTATCAATCCCTGCTCGAAGGTTCGGGCCCGGAAGAAGTGGTCCCGTACCATGTTGGTCGAGGAGCGAGAAAGATCGGTGAACCTCGCCGCATACTGGGCGACCGTCAAGCTGCCCTGCCGCAGCTGAAGAAGCTCCTGAATGCGCACCGCACGGAGGGTGGTCGGGACGAACTTTGAGCGGAAGAGTCTCTCGAAGTCCATCCAGATGAGAGAGGCCTCATCGTGCAGCTGGAGCATCAAGCTCCACCATCGCTCTGCTGCTGCGTGCAGTAGGCTCGCCGCGAGGATCACCATGAGGTCTGCTGGTGTCCTCACTAGCCTGAACACTCGAACGACTGCCTCCTGCCAGTCCTCGGCTGCCTGGGGGTCCGTCTCCCCATGAAACCTGGGTGGTCGCTGGCGCTGGAACTCGTGCAGAGCTCCGAGGTGTCGTGCATCGTCAGCGGTTGGTGCTGGAAGCATCGGGGGCTCGGCAGGTAAAGGTACTGTCGGTGCCTCTGCTGTCAAAGAGCCCTATACCGAGGCCTCGTCGCTCGGCGGGCTATCGTCGCGCTCTACTCTCCGAACACTAGCTGGCTGCTGTCGTCGGGCTATCCTGAAAAGGAAATAAGTGTGCCACGGTCAGAACAATATACCTGGTGAGCTGACACAAGTAATCACAAATAAAACTTGATACACACATGCAATCAATGTTTTCGTGCATTAAGTCGGAAATCAAAAGTCTGGGTCCTGGTGTACGGATACGTCGGCCACCGCACCATCACTGGACTCCCTGGATTGATAACCACACTCAATACGCTAAACACTATTTCTTCACATAGAAGAAAGATCAGAGTCTGCGATAGAACCAACCACCTCTGATACCAATTTGTCACGACCCGTCCTCGGGGCCCGTGCTGTGACTACCCCAAGACCGCCTTCCATAGGCCAGGGGCTGGCGACTAGCACCAAGGCGTAAATCCCAACAAAAGGGAAGGCATTGCCTTTGAAAAGAAAACAAGCACCATAGAGTATGAAAGCGGAAAAGTAAACACTAAGTAAAAACTGTAACAAGCTATATTGAAAGTAAAAGGGGCCGGAAATAAAAGCCCAACTGTAATGTACAACTGAAGGGAAAAATAGCAACTGAAAAGTAAAAGCCGCTACACCAAGTTGTCCACTAGGAATCCCACCTGAAGTGTGGGTACAGATAGCCCCACTGCTCCTCGGGTCCCACCGTCCACTCCGAGCACGTCCGCCCAGTGGTCCACCTCCAGGTATCATCCTGCTCCGCACACCTCCACCATGATCAGCGTTGTCCGTCGTCTGCAACCAACATAATGTAGTGTGGGCATAGCCCATGCAGGGGTAAGTAAAAGCTACTCAGTAGGGACCCCGAGACCCCCGAAGGTCTCCCAAAATCCAAAAAGGATAAACCACAAAGGAAAGATGCAATCACGAAGTAACATCTGACACGACTTAGGTATATGCCTATACATATACCAAAGTCATCAATTCCTGTTCGGCTCCAACGTCCGAGCCCAAGCACAACCCAGTCCACATAGGAAAGCAAACATATACCCGCACAGGATAGCACAACACAATCCACAAAGGAGAGTAAACAGGATTCAGCTCACACAGATATACTTCTTCGGATGACGATAATGATGATCATTGATCCATATAAGTCATCGGACCCTCAAAGGATCGATAGATAACTAACCCCCGCGATGACCCACCCAGGATCAGACCCACACAGGACCTGTAGGCGCTGGCTCACACAGAACCGCTGAGCGCTGGCCCACACAGGATCGGGCCCACACAGGACCAGTAGCACTGACCACATAGGATTGCTGAGTGCAGTAGTTGTCGCAGTCCACTGAGGATCTTTGCAGAGTCATTGTCGCAGTCCACTGAGGATCTCTGCACAGTCGTCGCTGCAGTCCACTGAGGATCTCTGCGCAGTCGTCGCTGTCGAACTAGCAGTCTCAGCCAGCACTAGGGTTCCTGCACACAACAAACTCGTTCGGGAGGGTCCGCTCCATGAGCCGAGAGGCTGATACATCAACTGACACAAAGTCCGAAGTTGATGTATCCAAAAGTTCCGTATCGTCAACAGGAACTCAACGTCGTAGAAGAGGCGTCAATCGGACGCCCGGTCTGAGAGTTATTTGCTTTTTCGTCCCAGGGGCCCGACTGGTTTTTAAGGAAAAACCAACCTGACCGTACTCCACCAGCGTCCAAACCTCGGGCGGAGTGATCCAAAAGATCCGTCTCACATAGAGGAATTCAACAAAGCTGACGGCACGTCAATCGGACGTCCGTAGCTCAAGATATGAGAGTTTCCGCTCCGAGGGCCCGGTTGGTTTCGTGTACGAACCGACCAGGCCAAACTCAAAGTATTCTGAAACCTTGAGTGCGATATACCGAAACGACAGTCTCGATCCAAGGATCGCGTTTCCGCTGACGGCGAGTCATTTGGAGGCCCGTAGTTCATGTTACGAGCATTTGACAGAAAACGGTCTGGGTCCGGGCTCGGGCCGACCCGACCCGACCCCCCCCCCCTGGGTCTGCCAAATCGGGTCGACCCAAACCAGGTCGACCCGACCCGGTCCGGCTCGGTCAAGGCGCGGCGCGGCCCGGCCCGGCTCGGCAGAGCGGCCGTGCGACGTGGGGGGGAGCCGCCGCCCCCGCGTGACACCCCCATGGAACTCGCGGGGTGTCACCCTGGACGACCCGAGCGACACGGGAGGGAGCCGCCGCCCCCGATTGACCACCCCGCGGCACCCGCAGGGCGTCGCCCTGGACAGCCGGACGCGGATTCAGCCGCGTCCTGCGCGCGCCTAACCCCGCAGCAGCGGGTCAGCGAACGCCGCCGCCGTGGCTGAAGCCGCGGCGGTTCTTCCAGCAGCGCGCCCGAGCCCCACCTCACAAATATCCTACCAAGAGGGTAGGATATTTCTGGATAGCATCCTATCTGTTTCAACTCAGTTTCAGCCTCTTTTAGGTGGCTTCAAGTGGCTTCCAAGTGGCTAAAGTGAAATAAAAATAAAGTTGTCGAAAAATTATTTTATTTCTTAACATTAAGCCCGAAAATTTAAAAATCACACCCGAGTAAACGCAACTCCGGAAGAGGCGTTTTTAAGCAAATACTGGCACTGCGATTTCATCGGTGCCCTCATAATTCGATTCTGGGCACCGGTTTAAAAGTTAGAAAACTCGCTCGTCCGTTCACTGAACGTACCCGAGCCAAACTTTGGAAAATGATTCCGGGCACACCAGGCCTCGGAATCAGGTGCCGTCAGAAACTGCGTTCTTGAAAAATTCCAAATAAAAATAAGAAAAAAAAATTCCTTGAAATTTACGGGTCATTACAGGTGTTGCTCGAGCTACCAATAAAAAATGAATCTTAAAAAAAACGTAATGAAATAGAATATTGTTAAAGATTCATTGAGTTTAAAAATTAATTGATTTCAAACAAAAATGTGGTCTAAGAGGGATCTGGGGTTCATGTATTAGGTAAAATTCGATATTTCAATTATTAGGTAAGGAGGGACATCAATAATTTTTTAAATGACTATGATCCCATAATTGTAAGAACAAAATAAATTTTCCCCATAGAATAATCACAACCATATAAATAAAATTATATACATGAATAATGTAAGATTAGATAACATTGTTTTTTTATGAAATTTATCAAAAATATTGATATGGATTATTTATAATATCTATACATGTGGAAAAAATGGAATTTATGTTTGGAATTTAGGGTTATAATTTATCTATACACCATGTTCGTTACAAGTTCTATATGGATTTGAGGGAAAAAAATTATAGATAAATTGATGTAGGAAATTGAGGACTATATGAAAATATTCATGGTATTTTAGAATCTCATGTATGGGGGAACTCATCCTATAGTATTCATCAATCATCCTCAAATTACAATTTGCATATTTGATGAATTTACTACTGACGTTTCTATATTAATTACATAGTGGTCAAAATTGAATGATTTATTATGGGTTACTATTGATCACATAACCTAATTTGTATACTTAATATCTATAATAAAATAATTAACTCCTAAGAAGGATCTTGAAAATGAGATTCATTTGGCCACAACAGTCCTCCCTCAATCTGATGGACAATCTGAAAAGACTGTTCATACCATTGAATGCATGATTAGGCCTTGATCTATCAACATTCAATTATTGTGGGATAATTATTTACCTATATAATTGTCTTCCTATATCAATTTCATAACATTATGTACTCAAATTCTATCATATGAAGCATTATATAGAATGATATATCATAGTCCAATAGTTTTGGATGATGTATATTAAAATAAATATGTTATACCAAATTTTTATGAAGAAAAAAATTAAAGGAAATGACTAATCTAGCTCATATTAATGTGTATAAAAGTAGAGAGTTGAGTTATAAAGACAATTATAGGAAGGATGATTAATTATTAGTTTGATATCATGTGTTAAATAAATTATCACAATGGAAGGGTGTAATATTCCGTGATCAGAATGAAAATAGGTTCCATAGGTATATTAGACCATATGAAACTTGTAAATGAAATGTGTTTTTTTATTATAAGAAATTCTACCATGCCTCTAAAAATTACATGATGTATTCCATGTATCATATTTAAATAAGTACATTATAGATCCAATTCATGTGATCAGCTTTGATGAATTATATTTAGAATGTAATATATCCTTCTATGAAGAACACACACAACTTCATTAAACTATATATAATGTATTGAATAATTAGTTGAAATGACTAATTATATAACTTATGTGAAAATAAAATATAGTGGATTCAATTTTGGAACTAGAGGATGTTATGAATAATAAATAATCTATTCTATTTAGAATGTTATATCACCAATATTTTGAAGAAATTTTTTTTTCATGAGGGATAAAAGTGACACCATGAGAATGTATGATTTCTTTAATTTGAAATAAATTCTATATGTTGAATATCATTAGATTTACTAAATAATGGATTTAAATGAAAATAGTATATTTAAATTTTTTTGAGCAATAACATTATTACTATCATCATATGTTGGATTTTATGAATTTAAAAAACCAAAATATTAAATTTATTTTGTTTATACATTTATAAATTGAATTAATATTTATATAATGATGAAAAATAAAATAAAAATCATTTGAAATACTGATATATTTTCTCTGAATAATTATATTTTTTCTAGATTCAGTTTTAGTTGTTCATTGTGCCTATAATTAAAAACCTAATATATATGATTTTAGAAAACAAATTGTATATAATTAAATTCATTATTTAAATCTATATATTCAAATTATCTTTGGTTGATTATGTTTTTTTTAATTTTATGAGAGGTATAATTTATTGATGAATAGTGAAAATACATATTTTTTCTAACAAATGGATTTTTTATTAATTTACATAGAAAGGTAAATTGTATTTAATTTTTTTATAAAATTAGAATTAAAAAAATTATAAAATAAAAAAATAAATTTATGTTAGTGTAATAAATTTGTTATTTAATATTCATAGTAAACTATTCTAAACTAGTTAGAAGTATCTCTTTCGATCCCTTCTTTTTCATCCCCAGTGTGGGTTTTATTTTAAAATATATTCTCTAAAAATTGGTGAATTATAATTTATAAATTTTGTTACATTTTTCTAATTAAACCAATTTTTTATCCAATTAGTCAAAATAGTTTATTCCAATTACAAATAGTAAATTTTATAAAAATTAATTTTCATGGTAAATGTAAAAGCTGATTTTCTGAGGGATTTAACTAAAAGGATAAGGTCTAAAATGAACAATCAACTTCACCAACACAAATTGGAAGGAATTATTTGGACATTAAAACCTATAGTGGTATATATTGATTAATTTAAGAGGCTTTTTGAATTTTAAAAAATGTGGTCGTAATTTATTCACTTCAAAAAATCAATATGTTTCATCCACCCCACATATAAAATCCCACCCCCACCTAACTATTCAAACTTCTAATGTCATTTAATTTGGCGATGATCTAACCAAAAGAGTTGTCAAAATATCTTAAAAAGAATCTATTCACATTTTTTTTATCACAGTTCAATTTTTTAGATTCTTTTTATTAAACTCAAAAGAAGTTATTCAAAAAAGTGGTAACATTATTAAACATTCAATTTTCATTGATTTAATATACCAAATCCTACAAATAACATTCATTCATGATTTTATAATAACACTATTAACTAAAATATTTTATTATGTTATTATATTAATTAAATAACCTATGAAAAACTATCATTCTATCAAATTGGAATAAATAATGTCAATCATTTTTCTGATGAAATACCACCACACAAAGTGATATAATTTGATTTTAATCAACAAATTTAAAGGCTGTATATAATAAAAGACATCGACCATTTATATAAATTTTTTTTATACTTTTATAATTATAAGATCAAATATATATATTATCTTCCATTTTGATTAAAATATGAATGTTCCTCTTTTGTGTGCCTCGTACTATAACCCATTGAAGGTGATATGATTCATTTTTAACATTAAATTTATCGAAAAGTTAATAACATAAAATTTATTGAATACATGTGATATATATGACCTGATATAAATTATGTAAAATTAATAAAACCTACACTTACTTACCCATTAACACATTGAGTGAGTCCTTTCACTTCTAGTGCAGATGTACAACCAACAATTTCAATGAATCTAAGGGAATCATATTCCATTCTTTGAATTCACTATTGGTCCATGTAGTGTATATAATGATAAATAATACATTTTAAATATTCTAATTATTCATAATATGGTTTATTTATATCCTATATCCATTAACCAAAATATTCATAACGACACATGCAGGAAAAATCAAGGCTACTAACACAAAAAAGAATGAAAAGAATGAAATAATTATGAAAAAAGGGTCATAAAATGTTATAATAGGATAATAAAAGACATAAAAAATATTATTAGATATATAGAACAAATTAATAACAATATTTTAACCATCAAAAAGTATTATAAAGAATATTAATTTAATGTAAAATATGAAATAAATTATTTCATCTCAATATCCATTTTAATGAAATAAATTTGTTTATATTCACCTATTGATTATTTATAGTGTATATACTACCCCTATTATGTTATGAACAAGAGTTAATATATATTTATGAAGATTTTTTTCACTCCTGTTTATTCATCTCGGGGTTACAATTTAATCATTACCAAAGGGGTAAAAATTCATGTGCAATCATTCTTTCATTTCCGTGTCATTACTTTCTATTGGAATAACCATGATCATGTGATCGTTATTCATTATAAATTAAATTTATTTAAAATATCAATATTTATTTAATATGGATTTTATTATTTCTCAAACCAATTACCATATTTGAACATGGTTTATTTCTACAAAATATATTTCATAATAGAGGAATATATTTACAAATTTGTTTCCTTAACTAGATATAGATATTTGATTAATATGCATATTGATTCATTAAATAAATTTATTATTCGATATAGGAGTAATGCATTGGATATTTAGTTTTCTGCGGATCTTTATTATTTATTATCCAGGAACGCTGATAATTATAATAATTAACATTAGTTAGAAAAATCATATTGATTTTTACCTATAATTTTAATCTTTATTGTGAAATGTTTTTACAATACACATATCAAGATGCCTAAGATCATGATGTCCAATAATATATAATTTAATTATTTGAATATTCATTTATTGTTATTTTCCATTCCATTTTCACAACAATATTATATTCTGGATTTATTTCATTATCACCTTATTAACTATATTTCAAGGGTGTTATGTTATTTAAACAACCATATTGATTATAACATATATCATTATGATTTTACTGATAAAATGGAACATTTTTTTAAATCCAATAAATATTAAATATTGATATTAATTAATGTTATTTCATACTATATATAACCCTTACAATGAATTTGATCTCAATATTAATTTGTTTCTCAACCGGTTTTGAAGATTAATTATCTCGATATGTTTTAATGAGGGATAGATTTTTCATTTATTTTTAATATTCATTTACAATGGTAAAATAGGTATCAATTACCCATATCTCTCATCAAAAAATCTAATCATATAATTCCATTAGAATATGACCTATATATATTAATGGTAGTATAACAATGTAGGAACCAAATATGTGATACTGGAGTTGGGTTCATTGTTATTCAAGTGGTGAAATTATCAATGACCTATTTTGTGATGGTATATACTATGGTTGAGACAATTATGAATGAATAATATCTTAGGGTTGTCAGAATTTTATTTTTGGGTGATTATAACATGAAATTTATTGAATACATTTATAAAGAAAAGCATATTATCAGGAACAGTGTTATCATAACCATATGTTAAAATAAATATCCTAGAATTTCAAAATAGATCATATATAATAATGTGATTAATTTTCCCCAAAAATGAGTAATTTGGAAGTGTATTGCAGATTATAACATTGATTCTTCATTTAAACAACCATTGACCTCACAAAAGCCATTTTCCATTATACTTATAATAAATTTATATTTTCTAAAAATCATATTAATTAATTAAAATAAAATATCACTAATGATTCATAAGTGAAACTCAGGGTTTGAATAATGGATTTGAGATATGAATAAAATCTATTAATCATTATTTAACTATACGTTGATCATATTATGATATATAATTTTAATTTCAAATTATTGAATGATTATAATTATATTGGTGAATTTTTTAATATTTAAATTGATGAAAGAGGATCAATTATGTTCTGTAATCATAGATGATGAGATTATGTATATTCTAGAATCATCATAATTGGGTAGGTTGTAGTGATCCCAAACCCAATATCTCATTGTCAGTGTCTTCTATAAGGAACTGGCATATAAAAAAAGGAATCACTACTTAATCGAATGAATTGTTTTTTATTTTAGTCAAATTAGGTTCACACATGATTACATTACAATGAAAACATTACAACATAATTGTTTTTTCAGAATATCATTATTCTAACTATCTTTTTTGACTATATTACATAATAATATTAATGGATTCCAATGGAATATAACAAAATATCTGTGTGATCAATTTATTGGTAAGGATTATGTACGGTGGGAGAAATCATGATTCCATGATCAATTTCATTATTTAAGGTAAATAAATGAATAAACATGACACATATATAATTGTTCTGGAAAAATCTATGTGGATATGTAAATAAGTGAATACACATTCCATTTAATCTGTAACACAACTCTCATAAGTGGATAAGTTATAATAAATATCAAAATGTAAATTTCTAGAATCCCATTCCATTTGAACATTAAAGTAGGATTTAATTTCATCCATATAAAATATCATAGAGAAATAAGTATTGATAAGATTAAAAAAATTATTAATAAATAAAAAGCATAATTATTGGAAATATTTTTTCCCATGAACATGAAAACACTATCCATAAGATAAATCCTCAAGAATATATAAAAATGATGGATAGAGACCCATGTTAATATGACTAGACAATTGAGTCATCCAATGATTATGTAGATGCATTGATGTTCTATAAATAATAGGGCATCACCAATATCATTCATGTGAGAATAATTCATCATATGTTGAATAACCAGTTTATTTATAAATTTTTCCTTCTATGAAAATATACATATATTATTGAATGTATATATTTATCAATATTATCCCAAATAAACAAATGACTTTCAAGAAATAATTTTTTTTCAAAATGCTATATAATTAGAATAATAAATTTAAATATAATAAATAATATGGTTATTTATGAAAAAAATAATGTCAAGTGATTATTGGAATGTAAATATTTTATAAAAATTAATTGACTAAAAATGAATCAATAATGTTAATGTCACTATCACATGTGACTACCATATTCATAATATTTCTAGAGTAAAAATAAGGATGTTATTAATACAAAAAATCCCGAGAATATAATATATAAAATTACGGTTGTAAATGAGTAATATAATTTCTATAAAAAATGTTATTAAATAATTTTTGAAGAAAAATTACATTCATTTTTAAAATCACTTTTTATAACATAATCCATTTTTAAAAAACATTTCTATAAACAAATAGATTTAAAATAATGAATTAAGAGAATATCAAGGAAAAATTTCTTTAAATAAAACCTTGTAAACATGAAATGGAGCCTTCATAGAAATGACCACCATGATGGTTGGTGATACTATAAATGCTATATCAGTCAAAAATAAATATCATTAACCACTATAATAAGGATACAAATGTGAATTGTTTTGAAAACTAACATATGATTCAATTATAATATGTTTCAAAAACTAAAAAATGGTTAAAAATATTTATAATAATTAATTTTGAAAAAATAAAAAACAATTTTATATCATTATAAGAAAAATTTGAATAAAATGGATAACCAATCAAAATAGAAATGAAGTCGGCTTTTTTGAAAAACATACTATCAGTTATTTTGAAAACCAATGAGTGGAAAAATCACACTAATAGATGAAAATATCATGAATTTCCCAAGGAGAATAAAATTATTTTAGTTAATTATTAAATTATTTAACAATTCATTTATATTGAAATTCATGAATAAATAATATTTATTAGAAGGATATAATTAACTAAAAAATTACAATGATAATAAAATTGATGTGAAAATTAATCAAGGAACTGATTGTGTGTATCAAATATAAATCCGCATAAAATATGTTGAAATAAATCATAGTATATAAAAAATGAAACTGTAGTCATTATCTAAGAATATTCGTAACAAAGAAAAGTAATATAACACAATGAAAATAAAATGAGTTATGCAATTATTAACAAATTAATAACAATTAATTCCAATACCTTAAGATGAAATAACTAAAATAAAATAATAAAATAATTTTAGTTATAACTCATTAATGATATTACATGTCAATAGGGTAGTATATACAGCGAGGGGCATGATTTATTGTCAGAACATTATAATATAACCTGATGAAATAAAATTGAAATGAAATACCTTGAAATTAGTCTTAATTTTCCAAAACACTATTTATATCCCTGAAAAATCAAATTCTATTAATTATTTACATTAATAAGAAAATTTTAAGTTTTTGTTATTCCATTTATTGAAATCAATACAATTATATATATGAGTATATAATAAAATTGATTTCATGTTGGGTGTTTTGTCGATATTTTTACTTCTGTGTCAAAAATAACTTCAATGATGAAAATTGGACTAATTAGGGATTATTTCAACATATCTAGAATAATTAAAAAAGAAAAAATTATATCAATTACAAATCAATAAAAATATTATGACCGGCCATGAAATAATGTCATGAAAAATGATCTATGGTGTACTCTTAAATACTGTAGCATGTACATATGAATATGTAACATTTCCAAGTTTCAATTATTTTCACAGAATGAGGTAAGTAATATAATATCATTATATAATTATAATAAAATCACATATAACATATTATTGTATTAAATAAACTTATATATATCATCAGGTGTTTTAGTGATGAAACGAGAGTCGCATCACATTGTGAAGGAGGTAGTCCACACGTACACGAGTGATATTTTTATATTTCTATGTTATATGGAAATTAATATTTTTTTCATTGATGAATAATAAATATTTTATTAATAACATAATTTTTTATTATATAATAAATTTATAAATAAATTTATCTTTATCACCATCCATTAATAATGTTAGAGAATAACAGATCACAGTGCATCAAAAGGTGATATTCCAACATATCAACGAGTGACTTTATCATATCCCCTTAAAAATTGAATTTAAAACTAAATATATATAATATAATTATAAATAAGTATAATATTGTTTTAAATTCCATAGATATAATTTATATTAATTAAAATACCTACACATGAGTGGTAGTAATAGAAAATAGAATGTCTTCAGTTCACATGGTTATAGTTCTCTATACACATGAATGATGATTTCGATACCCATTTTATAGAAGTATGGGAAGTTTTAGATTATCTAATATAATAATAAAATATATGAATTTTTAATATAATATGGTTATGGTATCCTCATGTTTTAATAACATGTTAGGGAGGTAGAGGATGAAATAATATAAAAACACTAATTGTATAATGTCAACTATTTTTAAGGTATCTTCCATAGGATTGAATAAAGAGATTCCATTCATAGAATTTTACCAAATATAAGTCTTATAGGAGGAGGTAATCGATGTTTTAATGTGATTTTTATAGGTACTTGAATATTAAATAGGATTAATGGTGTGACTCTATGATGATATTGGATGTCCTTTTATAAGATAGGCGAGTGGAACACATGTATTTTTTTGAAAATATTCTATAATACTCATGTTTTTGTGATGACACAAAACTCTCATATGGTCTATTATCGATATTAAATGATATAATGTAAAATTAGGGCTTTAAAATAGGTGATTTCCATGTTTGGGTAAATTTTTAACCCTTAAAATTTTAATATAAACCCTGATATGATAATTTTTTTCCTGAGGTGTAGTAATTTTTTTAACTTATTCCACTATTCATTTATGTCAAAAATAAATTTTATCTTATTAAATGTTATACATTATTATAATTCCAAATATTGAATATATTTTTTAAATTAAATACCCATAATATAAAAAATTAAATTTAATATTATTCAGACATTCCTGATGAGAACCTAGCATTCAAAAGAGAAAACTATAAAAAGTTTACAATATTTTTATATCAGGAATCAAAATGAGAATTATTGAAATTACCAAAACATCATTAATTTATATATTATTTTATTAATTTAAATTATAAAAATAAATAAAATATAATTTAACACTGTAATATTCTTAAAATAAGTTGTTTATTCACATAGTGTTATGTTGATATGTACACCCATCATAAATTGAAATATTTAAAAAAACCAAACAAATCAATCATATACAATTATAATATTTAGATTTTAATGTTTAGATTCATTTTAAAATATAAATTTTCTAAAAATGGTAATAATTAAATCTATATTATTTATTCAATGCTTCATTAGTACTCATTTTAGAAAAAATACTTTTATTCAAAAAAAATATTTAATTTATTTTAAATGAGTTATATTTTTTTCTAATAAATCGGTAAAAATAATTTTCATAAATAGTATATTAATATTAATACCCTCCAATTTTTTTTATATGGTATAATGGAACAATACATTATGGATCGTATTAATTAGGGGTCTCATATTCTGCAATCTAATGAAGTGATGTAATTTAATGAAATATATTGTGGGTTGTTTAAGATTTATGTGGAGTGTCACATACTCTATCGATACCAACAAACATAATTTAAAATATTTTGGTTTGAAATTCTCCCCCTTAAGACACATGTTCTCCTATATAATACATCATTACATAAACCCCATATAAATAAAATTATTTAATCATATATATATATATATATATTAAATGTTCCATATAAAAAAACAATTCTATATTTACAAGGACATCGCATAGGCCGATGATAAGTTCCAAAACCATTTTCACCGTTCAATCATGCTTTCGATCCTCATGAACATTGTTTATTATAGGGTATACCCCCAAAACCCATGTTGTCATTTTTATAATAAATATTAATTTAATTTATTTAATATTCATGAAAAAAGTAGTATAAAAATCATTGAAATTAAAAAACATTTAATATCCAATTTATAATAGTTTTAAACACCACTATATATTTTAGAAAACATATTAATCGTATTTGACATCTTTTATAGCATTATAAAATATACCATTAATCCTAAATAATATAAAAAACATTATAATTATGTATTTATAATGTAATTTAATTATTCCTAAAATTAATTTTCTATAAAAATATATACCTTACATAAATTATTTCAAAATGTTTCTAATCAGGGTAAAATCCCATTACATTAAATCTCAAAAGGATTATTTTGAATTTGATCTTAAGAAAAATATTAAACACCAGATACCATAATGGTATCAATAACTATTATGTTAATGATTTGAATTATGAAACTAAATTTTATACAAAATCCATAGATGTAGAAAAATTATTGTCCCAAAAGTACCATTGGCAAAAAAAATACATCTAAAATTTAATATCTAATCCTGAATACATAAATATATCAACCACTGTATTTCCACATAGGTCCTTACATATTATAGTTTTTTTGTTTATAATTAGTCGTTTACTTAGATAATTACCAAATTCTCTATATTCAAATAAATTATTGATAAATGTATCCATAAGAAAAAATTTAATATCTTCCATTGTACACATCATTTTTCATTAGAAATTTATTTATTTCTGCCCAACTCTTCCACTCATAAATCATTTTCCAATCCCATTGGTGAAAATTCGTGGCGGTCTCCTCTCATATTTCATACAAAATAAAAATTGATCATTCATTACTATATTGTCAACATCACTTGATATCTTTGAAAAATCCATCATTCTCTTCACTACTAAGTCTTGGTTTTGGTTAATGTATTTGTTGTTCATTGTATTACTAGAAAACTAGATATGAATAATAATAATAAATTCCACCTCATCCATCATATTGTTTTGTTTCCTATATCCACAACCTTTTCATTGATATTAATGTTTAAAATTATTTCTTCCATTTGAAACCATTAATGAAAATGAATAAGACTCGTTTGTTAAAGAATAATTGTTTTTGTAGAATTATATAATCAAATGTTGAATTTTAAAATAATAACATCCTACTTTGAAAAATGAAATACTTGGTTTATCCTAGGCCATTCGTTATCGTAAAATATCATATCCCTCAAAATTATTAGTAATGAATCATTATCCAACGAATAAGTTCCTATATTATGTTTCCAAGTGCCCTGTTAGGCCCATTTTCATTCCCAGAGTGATGATCGGGTCAAGACCAACACTCCCTTGACAAATTAATTGACACTAGGTACATTTATTCTAGAAGTGCATCCATATATAGTGTCATGAAAATGATTTATTTCTTGGAACATACATATATTCTCCACCATAAAAAAATATTAGGATGTTATTTTATACTTATACTTGATTTATATCATATGTTTAGTATCCCTAATCTATGTGTTTGTTAATCTAGTTCACTAGAGATCTATTATTATACCTATGGAACAATATATAATTACCCCAACCATTCACCCTAACATGATCCTGACTATTATATATTTTCATATGTTATAAGAAATAATTTCATGTTGACCTGAATAGTTTAGTAGTCTTAGAAAAATATGTACATTCAAAAATAAATTTTAATAACCAATGTACACAGTATTTTTTTGGATATTAATATTCCCTATTGAATCCTCTTATACATCCTTCATGGTTTACTTCATGTAATCATAGGAAAGTAAAAAAATTTGGTCGATATAAAATTCTATGTATGTTTTCTTTTTATTTTATGAGATAATTTATCTATGAGAACAATCAACATGGTATAGTAAATAACTAAACACAAATGATGATTAAATATCATTAATAGAATAATAAACATGTAAGGTAAATAAGTAAAATTAGATTTCATTTAATTAATAACATTACTATCAAAAAAAGAAAAGTCATACTAAGTGTCAAAATTTAAATAACATAGAACACATGTAATTTTTTCAATAAAGTATGAATGAAATGATTTCAGAGACAATATTATAGTGAAATTCTCCTAGAAAATAATAAAGGTATTTTTAATGAAGTAAATGATTATTTATTGGTCTTCATGTTTCCCATGAACATGATACCTCTACCTTCATGATCTATCCTTAATACGCTTTTATGATGATGTCAAAATCCATTTAACTAAGGCTAGCCAATTGGTTTTTCTGATAAGACTTCCAATATGGTGATAGGATATAAATATAATTTCCACACCCATGAATTACATGCCCAGTGCTTTCCCCATATATATAATAGTCAATTTTATTAAAATAACATCCTAATATTAAAATGTATTTATTGATTAAAGAAGATGAATTTATCAATATTTACCCATAAAAAATGAAACCAAATTAGAACACTATGTATTAATGATATATGATTTTAAAAAATATTCAATGATATATAATTTAGATATATATTATAAATATTATATCTTATGAATATAATAATCTAATAATTTCGATGGACCATAATTTACTATTAAATGAATCTAGGATTTGATTTTAAATATTATAATTAATAATTAATAAACAATCCAATTGGATAATAATGATGGTACCGCTACAACGTATCCATAGTGGAGTATATGTAATATGAAGGTTTGGTTTCATTGATGAGTTGATATATCACATAAATATGTTTATTTATTTTTATGATAACATCTTATTGAGTTTATAATAATTTACTTAAAAATAAATTAATCTGAAAAATCAAAATAGTTTTAATAATAATTTTAAAATGTCTAAATTTACAGAATATCATTGAATCCAATTTCATTAAATAATCATTAATATAATGAAAATCAATTATCAATGAAATATCCTTCATGATAGTGGTAAATTCAATGCATGACATATAATTTTAAAAAAATATTGCAGTTTCATAATAAAATGGTTAGAAAAGTGAATTTATTGAAAAAATTGACCAATATTGCATTCAAACAATTCAAAGAGGTTATATATTACATTATTAATTAATTTTAAATTTTTAGAAAATAATTATTAAAAAAAGTAAAAATTGTGGTTTTGGAGAATCCATATTTCTAAAAAAAGAGTTAAATGAAGTTATATACTATTAAAATTAATTTCTAAATTATTTTAATTTTATAAAAGTGAAAAATTGTACTATTAACTGAAAAATCATTAATAGAAATAGGTGAATAAAAATAAATGGGTTTATAAAAAAATGAAAAAACAAATTCATTAAAATTAAATTCACGAATAAACATTCACTTTTAGAATGGTATTTTGAAATAAAATCATTGAAGTACCATAATTTTGAATTGAAAATTAATCAATTAATAGATTATTTGTATCAAATGGAAATCGAGGAAAATTTTGCAGAAATAATACATAATATATTCTAGATTAATTATATAAACTTTAATTGGAAGATAAATGATAATAAAATATTCACATAACAAAATTAATGTAAATTGAGTTTTAGAAATCATTAGCAATTTGAAACATTTATTTCAAATCCACAGAGATGAAATAGTTCAAATTAACGCATAAAATTAAATGAATATTTAATTACTCAAGATATTACATGTCTTATTGGAAATATGTACACAAAATAAAATATATTAGGTGCATAACATTATATTATCTCTCAATGTAATGAAATAGAGACAAAATCCCTTACATTGAGTCAGAATCATTATACATGAAATTTACCTTCTTGAATAATAAAATATTGTTAATTATTAAATTTCTTATGATTATTTGTAATTTTTATTATTATATTAATTTACTAATTTCCTTTTTTCTTATTATTACTGAATCTATTACGATAAAATCAGGTGTTTTAATATATTTGTCTTATGTGTTAATAATGACCTATGATTTTTACTATTTATATATGAGTTCATTATTTAAATATCTACGAAATTTATATCATAAGAAAATTATCATATTAATATATTAATTATAATGTTTTTACCAATCATTAATATTTTTTATGAAAAACAAAATACTTTACAATAATTTAGATGGTAGGCTATATATATACATAAGCATCTTTCCGAATTTTTATGGCCATGATGGGAAATAATTATGAAATAATTTTTTCATTCAAGAATAATAATTATAACATAAATAAAATATCATGTATTTAAATATAAGTAATTATATCATCCTTATTATGTGGGGTTGAAAAGAGACTCACATCACCACATGAAGTTGGTAGTACAATCATATGCGATCGATATTATAGTATTTTAATGTATGATAGAATGTAATATATTATATTTTCAGAATAATAAATAAGAAAGGTATATAATAATTTTTAAAATTATATTTATAATATTAACTAATTTTTCAATTATCTCCTTCCATGAAAGATGCTATTGAAAAAACAAATAACATCGCTTTGTGAGGCGGTAGTCTAGCATACACACATGCGGAATGATTGTATCTCCTACAAAATGTAACGTAAAATGGTATATGTTATATAAATTCATAAAAGGTGAAATCATGTTATAAATTTCATATATATAATTACCAATATTAATACCTAACAATGAGTTTTTGTAATGGGAAAATTAATTACATTGGTTCATGATGTGGTGGGCCAACATACAATCAAACAATGAGTTTTAAACCCGTTTTTTATGTAGACAAGATTTTAGGTGAATCCATTATTATAATAAAATCTCATTACATTTAATATCTATTGGTTATTATGTCAATATGTTTTATAAATAATTTATAGAGGTTGAAAATCCAATAAAATAATTCAAATTGAACAATGTTTCCCCTCATTTGGGTATCCCCCTTGTGGTTTCACCTATTTCCTTCCTTGGTGGATTGATTAAAAAAAGAATTCTATAATGAGAGTATGGATGTTGGGATGGGTTTTTTAATGTTATTGTAAACATTAAAATCTTTTATTGGTTTGAAAAAATAGAGAGGACGGTGTGATCTTATATATGTGAGTTGAGTAGCACACACAAGTAATTTTTTTTTTGAATTTATTCAGTCATAACAATGTTTTTGACATGCCATGGGCCTCCAAAATGGGACATTGTTGATCATATAAGAGATAATTTGGAGATATGGCTACAAAATGGTCTATAGAAACATTGGTTATAAATTTTGAACATGGAGTTATGGTTCCAGAACACATTGATCAATCTTACAACAGAATAAAATAACAAATTTAAAATTTACTTGATTTGAAATATCTATGAATGAATAGTAATGTGGAATTACAGGGTCACTCTCCCATTGAGTTGGGAACAAAAAAATTCTTAATATTATAACATTGTCACAATTTTTGTTTTATTTTATTATGATAATGAAGAAAATTATTTAATTAAAATTATTCAATAATGAATGAAAATTATGAAGAGATGAGAAATGGTAATTTTTTTAGAATAGGAAACTGGGCAATCAAAAATCAATATTTTGATAGTAATTTTGAATAGTATTTAAAGTGGTTCAATTTTCAAAAATTTATCTTTGATAAAAAAATGATATAACTATGCTGACATATAGTACATAGTCTAGTTAAATTATCAACTTAATTCTTAGAAGCTTGGCTTCTACGGAGAATGAATGAAAGTTTGTTGTTCCAAGCCATATCAACTCAAGCATGGGAAATACTGTTCAATAATATCTTTTATGATCTAGGTAGTAGACATTTAATCTAATTAGTAATGGTTTCGAACATGGTTACTATCAATAGGGGTTATAATGTTTTAATTATATTTATTAATTATGTTAAAATCAACCCCTACTATATACCATTGAAAATTAATCCAATTATCACTTGTCGATTGCCATTGAAATATATCCTACATTCCATAAGGAATATATTATAATTTAATGAATAATAATCTATGAAATTAATATAAAGTATAAAAAACTAATAACTAGTCCAATGTTTAAAAAAAATACAAAAAAATTAAAACCTATCAATGATGTTCTACGGGTTGGATAATTCCTACTTCATCCAAGCATTTAATCCACTACATGCGTTGAATATATACTATTTACCTTGGATTAATCCCATATATATAATCCATAAATTGATCCCTCTTTTCCTTGGGTAAAAATCACCATTTAATGGAATTATGATTCAAATTCAAATTATGTTGTCCCATATATAAATCAATATGTCTAGTTTTTAGTCATTTTGAGGACTAAATGACGGGTAATGTGTTGTGTGGAATTTTACTTCTTCACATCCTAAAAATGGACAATGTCTTATATAATTTCACCTCTTGTAATGATATCATGATGTGTAGAGTGTTTTTTCATCCCTAAAGTCACTATTATACTATGCTTCTTCATTTATAAGGCTCTAAAACCTCCCATGATCATCCAACATCATGGGAATCTCTCATTTAATGGACTCACTTGTCTATTTATCATGAATCATAAATACTTTCTTCATTACTAAATCTCTAATCCTATAAAGATCTGCTTCATTTCTCGGTGTGAAGTTATTTTACCTCCCTTAATTACCCTTTCCCACTATTTTATCCCAATTAAATTTCTATATATGAATATATAAAAAATATTTACACAGAAATCATATAATATTAAATAAATTAATAAATCACCTAAAAAATTTAAAATCACCTTAAAATATAGATATAAAATTATGATATGAATTACATCAAATATATGAATCTTATATTAAAATGTGAATTTAAAAATTATTATTCTAATAAAATAATTAAAATGAATATTATAAAATTAAAATTCATACACATAATGGAATTCAAAAATCTTGCTTCATTTTTAATTTATAATTCAATACTTTTCCCCATTTTTTTAGAATATTTCATCTACTCATTAACATTGATTACATTCCTAATTTCTCTCACCATGAATATTTATTTCTCTCATCACTCATGGTAATAATTTTAATTTAAATATTATAATATCCCATGTAAATTATATTACCCATTCTCTTAATATAAATCTATATTTTCCAATTTATAATGAAATATAGAAAAATTAATCTTTAGGGCTTTACAATTGGGATGAAATGAATCTTTGGATGCCTGTAGGGTGGTGGTAATTTTGATAAGAATTTAATGCTCAAGGGGGAGGCTACACTCTAATTTATAATTATTTATATTGTAAATATTATATAAATTAAATTAACCTTATCAAAATACAATCCCATCTCTCACACCCCACAATTTGTAATTTGGAGGCTCGAATTCAATGTAACCAAAATAAAAAATAAAACACTCTTGTTTTTATTTTCCCACTTTTATAAAAAAATCAATTATTTTCAATGAACATAAAAAAACATAATAAAATATGTTTAAAATCATTAATCAGGTAATGGAAATTTTTTATTTTCCAATTGAGAATATTTTTTTTATTTTTTTATCATTTTACCTATGATAAGTCTAACATAAACCACCTAACCACATATGATTTTTTGAAATTAGTTGGAAATTTTTTATTTTTTTTCTAAATGGGTTAAAATGCATTTTATCTACATATCATATTTCTAAAAAGAATAATTGGGAAAAATAATAGATGGTAATGAATAAAATCAGGAATGTTCACCAAAAATCCCATTAAAATAAATTTCACAATCCTCTCATGAACAAAGTCCAATATAAATAATGACCCACCATCCCTGACAGTAATTCAATTAAATATCCTAAAAAATACAAACGTATGGTAATTAAAGGAAATAATTTCTTGTAACATGTCATAATTCTAATAAATCCATGAATATATTCATCAAGACAAAGAAGGATCAAAGTGTAGGTGGGTATTAGGTTAAATGGTTTAATAAATAATGTTCTTATTTCATATTATATTTAATTTTGTAAATTCAGAGTTTTGAAAAAACATCAATGAATGTTCTTGAAGGTGTGCATTTCCCATGTTTCACTAAAAAAATATGATATAAAAATAATGTAAAATATTTTCTCCTAAATCTTATTATGAATTTCAATAGATTAAATGAAAAAAAGTAATTGAATAATTATAATCAATTATATTACTCAATGCATTCATTATTGAATATATATCATGATATTTAATAATAATTATAATAATAATCCGAAAATATAAAATCATTTAAGAATTTGACTTTTTAAATTTCAATTTCTATCATATCCATTGATATAAATTATATTTAAAATTATACAACATTTCAACACACATCTCAAATGTTTGGACTTCTCACATAACAATGATTATATGGAAAAAAACTCATGCATTTTTGTGTGTGAAAATAATTCAGTTTAGTTCATGGAGAAATTCAATACATTTTTTCATTTATCCTTTTTTAAATAATATAAAGGAAAAATAATTGATTCAAAACTATAAACATGTAAAATTGAATATTCCATTGAAATATTTTGAATGAGTTTTAAACCATTGTCTTACAAAAGATCACAAAATGGACTATTATTTCATGATGTTAATTGTTTCTATGTACATCACTCCATTTTAAGTCATATTCTTTCATTCATGTGACTGGGAAACAAATATAAATATCCAAAGTACATAAAATTTTAATTATTATCAAATTATGTAATAATATAAAAATATTATTACCATATGAAAACATATAAAAAATATAATAAAATGATTACATTTCCTTGAATTTTTTTGTTAAGAATCATGATTTCCACTTGGTATATTTTCAATTTTTATATAATTGTTTTTCACTAATTCTACATTTTTTTAGAAAATTGGTTCATCGTAGAAAGATACCCATCTTGGATTTTGTGAGTTCTCTCGAGGAAGTGAATCCATTTTTTTTGTTTATTTTCTAGTAATGGTTTTCTTAGCCAGTGTAGGGCTTTAATTTGTGTGTCGATGAATAAAAATTAAAATGAAATCAAAATATGGCAATATTTTTTAGTTCTCTAGCTCAACCAAAATATAATCATTTCATTTAGTAGGTCCACAATATAAAAATAATGATTGATAGGATGTATCCATTTTCTCCTCTAACCTGTGAAATTTTATAATGAAATAACATTATTCTATTCATCTATAGCAACCCATTATGGTCAATTCATTTATGATCAACATCCTACCACATCAATTTTTCTTCTAACATCAATTATAAATATTATATATTTATTCCCTAATTAGTTCTTCTAATATAGTATATATGCATAATGTGATGTGTGAGGCATATATTATTCACTATAGTGAATGTTTCATCCCTATGAGAGTTGATATAATAATCCATACAATATTATTTCAAATCCTTATCTACGTTTATTCATGATTTATTTTTCAAAATTGTGAACTTCTACGACGACCAATTCCTAATAATCATATATAAGCCACATAGTGCATGTATTATGATTGAATGGTTTGTTATTTATAATTCAATATTACCTTAAATAATTTTTAAAGCATTAGTAGTCAATTATAATTTTTCATAATTTTATGAATCATTATAATCCCTCTGCATATCCAATACTAGAATAGAAATATTTAGATTGATGATAAGACTATGTTACTAGTTCTTATAATGAATTTTTAGAATGTGAGATTCTTCTAGAATGTACTTATCTTTAGTTTTTTTTTCAATAATCTATTTTGATTTCCTCTAATACCAAATATTCATATTCAGAAAATTATAATATTCCTAAATCAGATACTATTGGTACATCACTAGTGAGATAATTTAATCTCAAAATTATATGAGAATGGTGATTTGTAAATTATTCATGTTCCTTGAGTTATGATAAATTATCATACATCCTCTAGTCTATCACATATTGTTTTTCATGAGATGCACTATTAGTCTGTCCTAGGGATAATTCAATTTAGTTTCCCGATAGTAAGAATCATCAAGAGTTTAATAATCATACTAATAATCTCGTAGTTACATTGATAATTAGAAGCTCATCTATCATGATGGTAGTAGGATTTGTTCCATGGATACAATTGTTTTCAATTGATAACTACCAATATTGTATACTCTTAGTGATAATCAATGTATTTTGGTGGTTGTGTTTCATTATAATGATCTTTCATATAATTCATCATACACAATACCAAAAAGTCAAAATGAAAAAATATCAATAAAAATTATTATAATATTATTAAATAGTAAAATACATTTGTATAAAAAGGTATTCTAAAAATGAAATAGAAAAATTAAAAATATTAAAATAATGTTTATAAAAATGCCTTCGAGCTAAGAAATCATTCTTCACTCATCTATAACTTTCTGTTTCTCCCCATAAATGGAACTAAAATATGATATGTCTATAATACATTGTTAAGTACTATGGTAGAATCAAATTATAAATTCTTAATATACTGAAACAACACTACTAATAAATGCATAATAGTGTGAAATAATTGGGTCAATACCACAAAGACTGTGTAATGGAGTGATGAATTTGGACTAATGGTCATGTCATCCAAATTTCAATTTGATTTAATAAACAAATCGTGAAAATTATATAACTAAACAATATGTTGGATAATGGAAACCATGAATGAGAGAGAAAAATAGTCAATTTCAGGGGATATAAAAAAACGTAATCTTATATCTATCTTTTGATAGATCCATGGATAAGGCTACAATGAAGTAAAATGGTCAAAAATTTATATTTTTACATCCAATTAGATCTAACATGGCTGGAAACAAACCCATGTTCTTGAGTAATTTATAACCTAAGAATGTAAATCTTTTCTTCTAGGAATAATGAATCAACAGTTATTTGTTGAAGCCTGGAGAACTACAACTAGGTCATGTTCATTTGATTACACCATTGATGGTTGGGGTAGTTGCAGTTGATTTCTATTGAAAATATGTTCTAAGATTATTAATCCCATTTTATTACCAAATATTGGTTTTAGAAATTATTTAAATTCATTTTAACCCCAACTCTTGACCCCTATTTATTTAGACTATCATTATTAGGTGATAGCCAATAGAGAATAAAAAACATACCACATGGAAGAGATAAGAAATCAAATAATGATAATCAAATAAATTACAATTATGTTTATTGAAATTAATAATAACCAATGTTACATCAATGATAGAAGAATAAAAGAAATGAAAACAATATATGATGATCTTTAGGTGATAACCATGCGGTGTCCTCCTAGTAGTCGATCCTCTATACACCTCAAATAAATACATTTTCTCATGTCTAGAACCCATTTATCTATAATAAAAACTCATCACACATTTGTTTGGATTAAAATAATTATTAAATGGATATTATAGTCAAATTAATTATATTTCATCACTCAAATGTGAAAAAATATTTGTTTTTTAATATATTCAAGGATTTATTAATGTATAATCTTTCAAGAAATGTGTAATGTTGGTTATTGTGTTTTTGTTATTTATAAATTACAAATGGTTATATATTTGAATAATTTAATTTCTTGTAATGATTAATCGAGATTTATATAGATCTATAATATTTGATTTGATCAGGCTTATGAGTTTCAGAATTAAAAAACCTCCCACCATCATCCATTATCATGAAAAACCATTATTAAATTGATATTTTGGCATATTTTTATTAAATAAATAATCGTAACATTAATATAAAATTTATATTGTCACAAATAGCACCTTTTATGTCAAAATTATGTTAATTTATTTTTCATAATTCTAGATTTTTTAATTACACGGTCTAAATGTTGGGCCTACAATATAATAAAAATAAAAACAAATTGATAAAATGTTATATTAAATCCATTAAAACTCCAAAAAATATAATTTTAAAACACATGAAAATATAGTTATAAAATAGAGATATCACTTATGTTTTTATTTTAACACCCATTAAATTAATTTTTTCATTAACTATGGTATTAAATTTTTCAATTTTCACAATTTACTTTTTTGTAAAAAAATCGTAATATATTATAAATTATAAAATACTCATCGTCACAATATGGAATCCATTTTTCCAAATCCATTTAATATAATTAAAAATTTTGATTTTAATTTATTCCAAATTAAATGATGAGAAGGAGGTTTTTCATAGAGAAAATGATTCAGAGTTTACATTGTTTGTATATCAATATTCATTACAGAAATGATTTGAATGTACTAAATTGGATTTCATGATTTGTATTTAATCCATGGGTACATAAAAATGAATAAAAAATAAAAATTTACCTTTTAAATTAATTAAATGAAATGTTATTTATTAATTAAAAAAATTCATTTCATTATTCATTGAAAATTGAAGGATTTAATAAAAATTGAAAAACTCATTCCAAATAAGATTTCCAAAATAATTTTAATTTATATTTATATTTTTTCTAAATTTTATAAAAATTAATTTTAAATTATATGAAATAGTGGGACAATTTAGTATTTTAGAAAAAATATTGTAATTCAAGAAACAATTTGTTTTATCTAAATGGCTATTATTTTATTTATAATAATTATTTATCAATAATTTTCATATTATAGTTATTACTATTCATACCTTGATATTTATGACCAATTTTATAAAAGCATGCTATATTACAATTCATTTTGTCCTTGGTTACATGTTTAGAATGTTATCAAAGTGGTTAAATTTTAAGAAATATATTTTATGGGTGATTTAATATCTATGGTGTGTATCACAAACACTATAGAATGAAAATTTATTCTTTAAAAATAATTCTATTTAAAATAGGTTTCTTGAATACCATCTCAAATGTTATAAAATTTGATTAACTTTGTCCCTTTATTATGATGAACTAATAATAGAAATGTATGGATAGTAAAAACAAACATGACTCAGGGAAATGGAACATTTAATTGAAACAAGGGGTTTCCTATCAAATGTAATTTATCTGTAAGTAGTTTTTTTCAAATAAACCAAAATCTAAAAAAATTAGTTTTTGAAAACATTAATATTATTTCAGGATTCATTTATTATTTAATGATTTTAGTTATTTCGGACAATTTTTAAAAATTTTGGTTTTATTGTCAAATGATATTTTAATTGAAATATCTAGGGAGGGTAGTGGAATAGAGTAAAAAACTTATTTCTTTAATTCAATAATCATTTGTGTTTTTCTATAAATTTACATTCCGTGAAAAAATTATAAATCCATTTAGATTCATTACGGGTAGAATTTGGAGTAATTGAGAATAAATTATGGTGAGAAAATGTTTTGATAATTTTGGATGAATAAAAATAGACCTCATACATTGATATTGTAGGTTTCAATGATAGATGACTAGTTTTATACTATGAAATAACATGAAAATCAATTTATTATATTTTTTTAAGAAATTATATAGCACAATGTATATTGGGTAAAGGGTGTTATTCCATTGAAAATATAAGGGCCCAGTTCTTGGTAGAAAGAAATATTTCATATCTGTCAAGGTTATGTTTCATGAATTTGGTGTATTAAATATATAAAGTTGGGTTGTTTTTGACATATGTAAGCACAGTGAATACATGGAATGTAAGTGATTCACTCCATGTATTCAAACTTCCCGGCTTGTTAAAGGGATGTCCATGGGTTGTTATATGACACTTTTATATTTGGGGGTGAAAGGTTAGAGGAGATTCATTTTTTATTAGATTTTAATGAATTAATAGTTATAAGAGATGTATGAGTTACAGGCCTAGTACAAACAACGAATAATTTTACTACAAAATGAGTAGTGGATAGGGACTTCTCATAACCTACACACGTTTTTTTTAATTCAATGATATAAAGGATCCCTCTTTCTATCATTTTGATATCCAATCAATGTGGAATATTCATGGCTTCCATCTTCAATCCATTGTGATCCTAGTTGCATTCATTATTAATTTTCTTATGTTTTCTCCAGGATATGTCTTGCTTCCTCTATTTTTTTCATTCTATCTTATATAGATTGATTTATACTATTGTAATCGAGTTTCTTTAGTGGGTTTTTAGTGCGATAATGATTCATATTAATTTGATGGATGTAACATCTCATGGGAGTGGTGATTAGGAAAGGAAATGTTGGTCTGTTTTTTTGGAAGAACATTGATTCATTTGATAAAGGGTATTTAATTCATCTCTATTTTTTTATGTGACACCATATATTGATCAGGTTTTACCCCTTTGGAGAGAAGTTGAATTATCTTAATAATCATTAAACCAAATTATTATTTAATTGGTTAGATGAGGCATATTGTTTTGCTTTGAACTATGATAGTCGTTGGAACATGAATTTCCTAATATTATTATATATTTTTTATGATTTTTATCTTTTATACATTTATTAACATGATTATATTGGAAAAAAATAAAAATCTATAATCAATAGATATTAAATTTTCTTTTGAAAAATTATATAACTAGCATGACTATAAATCTAATATTTGATGTAAATTTTTTATCATTAAATTGATACAATGAAGATTTTTAATTAAATGTGATCATATATATGTTAATGTAATTGAAATGAAAATTATTAACAATATTTCTTTTGATGATATTAAATAACATACACGTTAAATTATAAAGGTACATCTCACATTTTGATGAAATATTTTAAATTATTTAGAATATTTTTATCATTTTATATATTATTATATCATTATTTTATTCAGATTCCCATATTAGTAACTTCTGATTAATGAATAGGTTAATTGAAGAGGGAATAAGATTTGGGTGTGTGAGAAATATAATTGATAAGTAATAATTCAATCACATTCTTGAGAAGTATGACTACCATGAGTTTTGATCCATGAGTTTTATTTGATGTGTGTTGGATGGGTGCATTTTCAGAAACTATATTTCCCTGAATTGGATTTTTTTTCTTCCTTGTAAATACAATTGGATATAGGCTTCACTATTTGATTTCATTCTCAGAAGAGAGGAAAATATGTTACATGAGCTATGGATGAAATATATAGGGCTTGATGATGTGATTTGTTTCTGGAGGCCCAAAAAATATGGAAGAAGATTTTGTATGTTATAGTGAGATACATTTTGATATGCTTGTGGGAGTAAGGGATGGCACAATAGATAATGAAATGGATTGAGGATGGGGATACCAAATTATTGGTTTTTGAGAGTAATTATTCTCACTTATTAATCACTATAATCGTTAATGATGGTTTTCCATTTTATATATTCCTTCCTTTACCCACAACTTAAGGAATTTTGGTGTTCATGGTTGTATGTCTGCACATTTTGGACGTTGATAATGTTATTCATAGAGTACCTGTAATATAAATGGATTCTAATAGTGAATAAATAATTCGTGACCCATGAGTTTAATGAAGATGTAATAAAAATATGAAAATATTCAATTCATGATATATTTTCGACACATTTTGTATTATGCATAGATGGAATAGTCTATACTATGATAATTAATGTAATGAAAAGTGGAAAAATGTTAAATGATAATTAATGGTTGATTTATTAAATATAAAACGTGAATTTTTTATGATATAGAGTAATTAAATTTATATCATTAAACTAATTATTTTCTTATAGGATATCTTTTCATAGTTATGGAATTCATGTGTTCAATAAACATTATCCTTGTTTGAATTGAATATTAGATTATTCTTGTAGTGTGGTTATGAGATATAATATATTCTATATATTCTATTGTTTCATATGATACCACACCCATTTAGGTTAGATACAGAATCACCTAGTTGAATCTAGAAGGGTATTTTTCCCACCACTATGTTTGATTAATGTTTAACTTCCCATTTTTTTAAAAGACCAAACAATGTTTGATATTTTTTGTGACACACAAAAATAAAATAAAATAGAAAAAGGTCATCCAAATATGAATATTTTAATAATTAAAATAAATTTCAGACATAAATAATATTACATAAATAATGACATATATATATTTCATATTAAACATAACAATGATTATAATTTATTAGAACTAAATCAATTATTATTTGTAATTTTATTTTATTCTTTATAGTATTTACAATTCAAAAATTATTAATATTTTTTTGTCTAAAAAAATTAAAAATATATTCTACAACATATAGAATATGTATATGATAAAAATTGTTCTATTATTAATATCATCAAAAAAAATTGAATATGTTTTATGTTTTGGGGTATTTCAAAATATATTTATTTTTATGATAATACTGAAAAATATTAGATTGTTTAAATCTATAATTTTAATTGATAAATTAAGTATTATAAATGTAATATTATTTATTTTAATGTGATTTCAATGTGACATAATTATTACTAAGATATATATTAATCAATTAATTGCATTTAAATCATTCTTATAAAATAATTTATTATAAGTTTATTTTTAGGACTAACCGCACATTTTTCTATATATAATTTTAAAATGAATAATGGCTGCCATTTATAATTAAATAATATAAACTATTGTGACAAATGATTTATAAAAAATGATTAGGTAATGTATCTATAGTTATTATTTAAAATCATATAAAAATTATTAATAGTAATAGAGTTAATGTAAAATCATTTTTACAATTTAAAGTAAAATTTTCATAAAACATCTTTCCATAATGCTTGTGGGGTTTCAATTTAATTATAATTTTATATTTATATGATTTTAATTATTTGAAATGGATTAAATTTTTGGAACCATAATAATTAATATTAGTTAATAGGATCATGATAATTCTTGAAAAATATGATAATTAATGGGAGTAAATATTGTTTACCAAGGAAGTAAGAATATTTGTTTATTAAGTCTACAAATAATTTAACTATTTCTAGAAATAAATTATCCATAATAGTTTGAATATATATATATATTCTATTAAATATAATTATTAAATTGTTTTTTTGTTTCTTATAAATGATTTTATAATGATTTTAAAAAAACTAGATTTTATATACAGAAATAGTGTTTAGGGTAAAATAAATATTTAATAAAGTAACATTTATTTTTAGTTAAATATTTATTTATATAAATAATATATCATTATATTTGTATTCTTAAATAGTACATATTAAATCTAAATAGTATTATGAACTGATAATGTATTTTTTATTAAGGTCAAATAACATATATCTTCAAAATACAAATACTTTCAATAAAGAGGTATTTTAATTTATATATTTGATATTAATTATTTTTAAAAAAAAATTATAATACGTATAATTTTTGGAATCACCGTGTTGAAATTATAAAAATGAATTTTTTTTGTAAATTTTCTGATGTAGTTTGTTTTTCATGTAAAAAGTAAACATGATATAGGTATATAGTTAAAATCATGGAATAATAATGAATGAAATTATATGTAATAGATACTAAAAAGTGTATCCAAGACCAAATCTATTTCTACCATTTAAAATAAAATTATTTATTTTTGTTATATTCATTATATAATTCCTTTATGAATCCTCCAATACTTATATTATGCATTAAGTATTTAAAATCTTTTATATACAAAAAGACTCACTTCCACATCAGAATGTGAAATATTTTAATATTTCTAGACCATTCTATATAAAATAATGAAATCCACTTATATTTTCTTGAAACCATAATAAAATACCATTTTAAGTTTTTCATTTTTTTTCTTTTTATAGAGTCCAAAACCATTGTTTGGGAAATAATATAGAACTTCCCTCCATTTTCATTTATAAACCCTACCAATATCTACACTCTCATTACTCAAAAACCATGGAACTTATACCAAATCTACCCCCCATAAATTATATAGTCCTCCAATGATTTTCCAATCCCCCATTAATATCCTCCTAAGAATTATGAATAACCCTATCATGTCATGAGATTCTCCATATATTATTACTATGCATGCACCTCATTTATGTTATTCTAATTTTGTCAAATTGTTCTTCACAGGGATTGTTTTCCACTATACCTATTAGTTTATTTTTTATTTGCATGTTATTAGAGAGTAATTTCAATAAAATAATACCCTCCCATGAATAGTTTTGTAAATTCGTTATGCTTCTGAAATTCTCCATCGGTTTTCCATACCCAAAGTGATGGTCCTCTCCCACTTCATTTCAATTATTGAAGAATCTTTTTATTTATTAGTTTTAAAAAATTTGTTTTTTTCATGACTTAATGATAATACCTATTCTTTCTATTATATCTCAAAGAAAATAGGGATCATTTTTTCGCTCACATAATAATAATTACCAATAAAATTATCTTGTCAAAATCCCCTTATTCTCGTCATTTTCAATAATATTCCTTATCATATGCCTTTTATAAGAAATTATTAATGTTGGTATATGTTCATAAATATCCATATTACTAAGCATATAATTTATAAATAATAAGATACCATTTTGACTCTCATTACGCTCTCCCAGTAACATTTATGAACCCCTGTTATACCATTAGGATTTCCATACGATTTTACATCCCAAACGACTATGTTGTGAACACACAAACCCATTTTATGTCTAGGGTGATCACCTTTTTGAACTCAAAATACATTGATTGGTTATGTAACATTATGTTATATATATTACAATATGGTGAGATTAAATTTTGTGAATACAATATTTATTTTTTGTGATCTATGTGGTATAGTTATGATCGTTCATGACATGATTTTGACGGGTGTGTCCATATGGTGCTCCAATGCATTGGGTAATTTTTTTAGCCTCCTTAAATTATATTTTTAGTTTTTGGGATGTTAATCTGATCATATTATATGATTATTTGTTTGTGGATTACCATGACCAATGTTAATAATGTCATTCCTATATTGGTCACCTCATTTCCATGATATTGTTATGTTAGCATGTTATATCAAGCCTCATTGTTCATGTTCATTATTCTCACACCATTTATTCCCCATTAAAAATATTATTGTATATCATGTGATAGGTTATGCATGCTATGTTTTTCTATTCCCTTACTAAGATTTATAGGTCACCCTTATTGTATTTATGTCCCAATATTATCCCTTCCTATTTTAAAATCTTCGGAATTATAGAACAATTCTAAAGAATTAGACTGTATTATTTTTTGAATCATATGTTCAATACGCAATTTTCTGCGCCTAAATTGAAAAAACAATATACTACTCTATCTTCCAGTTAGTATTATGTAAAATATTATGTAATAAATCATGATTAAATATTTAATAAATAGAATGGTTTCTATTTTTAGTATCTAATAATGTATAATTATTCTTGGAACTATGATTATAAAACTCATGTTAAAAACATAGGGATGCTACAATATATATGAAAACATTGCTACGTATTGGTAATATATAGATTAAGTGGTTTTAAAGAACATACATCCCTATATAGATACTACAAGAGGATGTGGCTTTGGAACAAATTTACATAGGTCTAAACCCTAAACACATTGCATTGATCTATAATCAATTTGGAATTGGTGAATGAAAAATAGCACTGATATACACCAAATTCGACAATCATGGGGGATATGATTTGGAAACATTATATGATAATTATGTACTATTATTATTTCAATAAATACTCTTATAATTTTTTATATTATGATGTACATAATGGAAAACATATATTAATTCCTAGAAATTCATATTTCATGTAAATGAATTTAATTTATATGTTATCCTTTTAAATATATTAGATTCCTATTTTAGTGTTTAGAGGGGTAAAAAACATAATCTCAATTTTAACCATTATTTTAGTCAATGGAAGGAAATATGATTATCTATGTCAAAAACCAATATATGGGAAATGTGATGACTTCCTAAATGAGATAAAAAAATGATTGATGATAAAGTGAGACAAATTATGATTATTCAAACATGTAAATCAAATATCTCAATTAAAAACTGCAATTATTTTTATTATTAATGGAAATAAATAATGAGGAGAAATACCACTCATGAGTTTTCATAAAAAATTGGTGATAAGTTAATTAATATTTAATTTACCATATATAAAAAATGTTGAACTAATCACCAAGGGAAATGTCAAAAAGGAACTCGGTGGTGTTTTATCTATGGATATATATGGCATAAAATAGCTAGTTTACATAAATAGAATGAAGTTTATTATATAATAGAGTCAACTACAACATATGAGACCCATTTGTTGTTGAATGTATTATGTGTTGAGAATTTGGGCTTTATCTAAATCATTTCATTATTACAATTTTCATGTCCTAGACTTAGGAAAAATTTATGTTATTGGAATCATTTATGTGTAATAATTTAATTTTAAATGTATTCTTATTAGTGAGATAATTGTGGGAAGTTTTAATCCAATGAACTAATAGATATTTAAATCATGAATCATCTATGGATTTTTAAATAGTAGTTTTTATTTTAGTATTTCAAATAAATGATTTATGGTACCAATAACTTATAAATGTGATTTAGTGGTAAGGTATTCGATAATCCTTACTAGGATTTTGTTGTGGGGATAACCCTATTGAATATTGGGATGATATGTCTAAGGAAAATATCGACTATAAAATAATTTATGAAACTACTAAATATTTTTTTCGAGGATTCAAATTGTAAAAGATATTTTTTGAATCATAATACATGATCAAATCATTTTAATTTTTAGGTTATTAATTAATATTTGGGAGAAGGTTTACTATATTAAAATATATATACGAAATGGTATTATCTGATAATAACTATAATATGTTCCTGGAGGATTAACAAAAATTGAATGAGAAAACAATTGTGGTTAAACCATTCAGTAATATTGCGCTTATTCTCATTATTTTTTGTGTAGTAGTAATTATTTATTGAATTATGTATGATAATCCTTTTAAATTTGTTTTTTAAATTTTAATGATTAATGAATTATGGTTAAATAATTTTCTATATTATCTCACATATTACAACCATTGTCTATTTAACAAATATAGGATGAATGACATGTTAATTATTGGTGTTTTATATGATCCATTAGGTGTTTATTCTATTTCATTGGGAAAAAATTTATATTTACTTCTCATAATTTTTTGAAAATAAGATATTGTAGTAAAAGTTGATTAAATGATGAAATTATAATTTAAAATATTTTATATTTCATTGTTTACCTAGTCTATATGGTAATGGAATTCCTTAACACTATGAAATGAAATATAAAACCAATATGTTCTTATATTATGATAATTTTCAATAAATAGATGGACATTTACCTAAAAAAATTTATTATATTGTTGTTGTAACACCCAGACCTCAGTTATCCAGAGTCAGTGCATTATTACATAACATTGGAATGATCACAAAAGATCACATCTCTAAAGACTGATTAGTTTTGTAGCTTTGGAAACACGAGATATATTCATAAGTCTTACATTACATACTAATGTGAAAAAAACTACCACAAAATCTTTCCTTCATATCCCCTCGTACAAACCCTATAGTTCATTCATAAAATACTTCTTCACATCCTGGGAGAAATTAAAACATTGAAAGGGGTGATCTCAGATTCTCAGTAAAGATAACAATATTGCAGAAACTTTAATAAATAAACATAAATATTTAAGGAAATGTGTAACTAAAACAAAATTCTTTTAAACATGAACTTATTCATAATATGGAAAAGATAAAATGAAATAATTCAATTTACTTATTCACATGTATATTCTACTAGTCGAATAATCACATACAATATCAATAACCACTTTCATAATGATGGAATGCATAATGCCAAACTATCATAACAACATACTCAAAGTCTTGTGCCATGACTACAAATAAGATTTTGTCAAGGCCTTGTGCCAAGGGACTAGTTTGTCTCATTAAATCTACCGATTCATCTAGGAGCTATAGAGGGCTCCACCCATCACTTACTAAGTCCAATGCATTCCTTATATGAACATGTTTAAACATAACAGAAACATTCGTATTAAAACTAGCATATGAAATGTCAATAAATTTTCCATAAACCATAAATGGTATAAAAATAACACATCCACAGTCAAAAATTTCATAGAACCATTAATATTATGTGGAACTTTTGTATCATAATAAATCAACATCAAATAAGTTTAAAATCCATCAAAGGATATTGACATAGATTAAATATATACTATTTGAGAGAAAATCTACTTTTTTGAAATCATTTAAAAGTCAAATAATTATAAAATATAATAGTTACATTAAAAATATTCTTATAATATTTTAAGGGAAGATTCTATGATTTTATAACAGCGTAAAATATCTGCACCCGTCGTATAAGTTAAAAAAGACATTCTTACCTTAATTTTTTCAAAAAGGTTAAAAAGGACATTGTTTGGAAAATGACAGAAAGATTACATTATAAAATACTTTTAAAAAGTAAAATAAGGGTATAAATGACATTAAACCATAGTTTGTGAAATAGTATGAATTATTTGAAATACATTTTTAAGAATCATTCTTGTGGATGATAAAGAGGTCCCAGTAGATAATTACATATAAACAACCACAGATAATGAAGAGATTGTGAAATAAACCACTACCTTATACTTTTCATTGGTCGAGGGTAGGTTAACCTCCTGTATAATAGTTATATAATTGTTATTTAATTATACAAGAATCATATACATAAATATGATATCATATATGATCTTTTTTTTATTTTTTAGTTATTAATGTTTTATTATTATCTTCATTTCAGATGTCCACTTACTCGTTTAATTTTATATGTTATGTTACATAAGAAATGTTTCTTATCCATAGTTTGTATCTTAATCATATCCAGAGTGATATCAAGTCCTTAAACATTATTTTTAATCATCAAATGAATATTAGTCTTGAATGAAATAGATGAGGATTGAATCTCATCGCATTCATGGAGATGGTAGTCCGTATGTACGAATGAGTGACAATATCATTATTTTGATAATAAAATAATATATAATGGGGTGATGTATCATATATACAGAATATATATCATGTTATATTTATTATTTACATGAATTACACATCATTATTATACCGATCTAAATAATAATGTATTGAATAAAAATTACACCACGCCGTCGAGATGGTAAGCCGTACGTACACATATATGGAGACATGTCTTACAATGGTTGGATAGAATAATGAATTTGGTTGTACCAGATTTATAATAACATCACAGTATATAAACTATACTTGTGTTATTATATTATAAATGAAAAATCAAGGAAAAAGGAAGTGGAAGAAGAAAGGAACTTGAAAGAGATAGTGAGATTTTTACCTCTTCTTCGGGTTCAACCTTTTAATTTTATCAAAAGAGCTCCTTAAGATGGCTTTCTGATCAAAATAAGGCCTCTATGTTTCATTGAGGGATGTTTATAGAATACTTGGGTAGGGTTTGGCCTAACCAAAAGTCTTTGATGTTATGAATTTGAGAGAAGGTGGAGTGCCCTTTTATAGGAGGGGTGAGGGGCACCGTAAAGAAAAAAAATTATTATTTTATAATAAATTCATATTCGCTTTATAACGGCTCAAAAGTTACTTATTTTGAGGATAAGGTGGGGGTGAGACTAAATCCTTTCAACCAATAGATTTTATAATGGTTTGGGTCAATAAATGAACCTTATCATTTATATTTAACTCTTAGTTAAATAGTTTGACATTTACCATGTCTCTTTGTATTTTTATATTATATGGTTAATAAACATACTATATAAATCCAAGAGAACCCCAAGTTGTTAAATAATGATAAAAATATCATTTTATATGACTCTTTTCTGATAAATTGATTTTTAGGAAATTAATATCAAGTAATAATATAATATTTGTTTTAAAATACTTTTATGTCGATTTTGACACTATTTTGTATTTTGTTCTTGCTAAATTCATAAGAGCATTATTACTTCGAAACAAATTACTTTAATAAACCCTAACATGTAATATTAACCTATAAATTTCATTTAATTCATTAAAAGTCTAATTTTTTATTTATTTGGGTACTTGTAATATCAATTATTTTAATATGTCACTAATAAGGTAATTACTGCATCATCATTGTGTCATAAATTAATTTAAGTATTTAATGTATGAAAATTATAAATAAAATACCATTATGTAGAAAATATTTTTATATTTCTAATTAATATTTATAATAGAATTTATCTTATGTATAACCCTATATTAAAAATGATTTAGTTATTAAACTTTGATTTTTACTCTTATAACTCTTCATTGAAATAAATAATAATAAATGCCCTAATCTAATCCAAGTGGAAAAAGAGGTTCATATTTTATTAATAAGGTTGTTTTGATCGAATTATACTTAGAAAATAGAATTAAGACATGTTTTATGATAATAATAATATAATTTTTACCCTTAATTACCCTATTTTCTTTTACCCGTGGTAAATAAAAGTAAAACATCACTATTCACCAAAAATTATTTTTATCTTATTGAAAAAAAAATTACTCTTAGATATAAACCTTGTTTCTTGGATTTTCAATATTTCACTCACTGAATCGGTAAAACTATGTGTTATGTGAATATGAAAATTCTCCTAGGAGATCGGTAAAAAATGGTGAAAAGTTTAATAAAATTTTATATATTTTATAAATTATTATAAACTGACTCCAATGAATTACATTGAACTTATATAGGTATTATGTATCTATTATTACCTGAAATAAATTTAAATAAAATAAATAATTATTTAAATAAATATTCAGTTTTTAATTTTAACTTATTGTTTTCCACTATTCATCATAAATTGAATGTTTTCAAAAAAATACCAACAATTCACCCTAAGCTAATTTCTATATTCCGAATCAAAAAATGAAGTCCATTTTGAATGATAATATTTATAAAATTTCAAAATGTGGGTATTACTATTCATAACGGCTAGTTTGATTGGTTCTGGTGTGTGTTAGAAGTCGAAGTTGTGTACAACAGACACTACTGTATTATTCAAAGAGAAGTGTACCATGGAAGCTTGGGGTGTTACATTCTCTATTCCATCAAATAATTTCGTCCTCAAAATTTCTCGAATACAACAGCATGAAAAGATTTGGGTGGTTCTTCATCATAAGTTCCTCGGGTACCCACGTTGCCTCTCCCATCTTATGGTTTCTCCATAGAACTTTTGTCGGACGAGTTGTCCGGTTTCTCCACACATGTTCTGTAGTATCAATAATCCAACAGGTTCCAGTTCTACTTCCTCATAGGTGAGTAAATGTGTTAGGTAATACATGTATTATCTCAACAGTGCTACATGGAACACATTGTGAACCTTAGAGAGACTTGGCTGCATTGCCAAACGGTATACTACAACCCCAATTCGTTCTAGAATATCGAATGGTCTGATGTACCTATGACTCAATTTTTCCTTCTTACCAAGACATATAACACCCTTCCATGTAGATACCATCAAGAAAACATGATCTCCTACTTGAAATTCAAATCATTCCTTTGGTTATCGGCATAGCTCTTTTGCATACATTGAGCTGCTTTGAGGTGGTTTTGGATTACCTTCACCTTTTACATCGTTTCCTCCAACAGTTCTGGGCCTACAAGTTTTCTTTCACCAATGTCATCCCAACAGGTTGGTGTGTGGCATCTCTTTCTATATAACGCTTCATATGGTTCCATCTGAATACTTGAATGGAAGCAATTGTTATAGGAAAATTTCCCCAGAGGTAAATATTAATCCCACATACCCTGAAAGTCATGTGAGAAAGATCTCAACATGTCTTTTATGGTCTGAAGAGTCCATTCTGATTTTCCATCAGTGTGGGGGTGGTAAGCAATGATCAAACCATGTTCAGTATCCAAGGCCTTCTGAAGGCCCTTCCAGAATCTTGATGTAAAACGTGGATAACAATCAGAAACAATTGATAGGGGTACTCTATGATGTCTCACAACATAGTTAATATATATCCTTATTATGTGATCATGTGGTAGATCTTATCTTATAGAATGAAAATGTGCTGATTTTGTAAAACAATCAACAATGACCAATATTGCATCATTCCTTATAAGAGTATTTGGTAGTCCCATGACAAAGTCCATCAAGAAATTATAGTATTTCCACTCAGGTATGGGAATATGTTGTATTACTCCTCCTGGTTGTTGCCTTCCATCTTTTACTTGTTGACAAACCATAAATCCTGGCACAAATTTAGCAATCTCCCTCATCATGTTGTCCCACCCAAAATGTTCCTTAAAACCTCTATACATTTTGGTGTTCCAAGGGTGTATAGGGAAATTGGAACTATGTGCGTCATCCAACAATTCCCTTTTTAGATCTGGTATATCGGGAATACAAAATATCCTCCCAAATTAAAAAATTTAATCTCCATAAACAAAGTCACTCAATCTCTTATCATTCACAGCTTTAATCTTCTTTTGAAATTCTTCATCATCAGTCTGAGAACTCTTTATCATTTCTATTAATGATGGTTTGGATACCATTTGAAAAAAATATCGATGTCTCACCTTCCATGGAAATTCACATATCCATCTTCAATAGGTCAATGAAAATTATATCCCTTTCAATTATCATATTGTTCAAAACTCCATGACCCTTTCTACTCAAATCATCTTCCACCATATTTTCCTTCCCAGGGTGGTAGTGTATTGTGAAATAATAATTCATGAGTAGTTCAAGCCATCTCCTTTTCCTCATGTTGAGTTCTTTCTATGAGAAAATATACTTCAAACTCTTGTGATCAGATGAAATCTTACATTTCTCAGTGTAGTGACAAAGTCTACAAATCATCAAAGAAAATATTACAACTGCTAACTCAATATCATGAGTAGGATATTTCTGCTCATTAATTTTCAGTTGTCATGATGCGTAGGCAATAACCCTATCATTCTGCATAATGACACAACCAAGACCTTTCTTCTATGGATAAATATAAATAAAAAACCCATCATTCCATTATGGTAGAGTAAATATTGGAGAATTGACATATATTTTCTTCAGTTCTTAGAAAAATTCTTCAAACTCTTTTGTCCAAAGATATTTAACCCCTTTACATGTGAAATTTGTTAATGGGTTAGCCAAATGGGCAAAATTCTGGACGAAACTTCGATAATAACCTGCTAAACCAATAAAACTGTATACCTCATTTATACTCGTAGGTGCTGGCCATTATTAGATTGCTCTTGTCTTTGAAGGATCAACAGAAATACCATCCTTAGAGACAATATGGCCTTGAAAATAAATCTCTTGAATCCATATTTCACACTTGCTAAACATCCCTTATAATTCATTTCTTCTTAGAGTATTCAATATAATGCACAAGTGATTTCCATGATCATAATAGATTTTGGATTATACCAAGATATCATCAATAAATACAACTGAAAAGTCATCAAGATATTCCATGAAAACTATGTTGATCATATCTATGAAAACATATGGTGCATTTTTCAGCCCAAAAGGCATTACTGTATACTCATAATGCCCATACCTGGTTTGAAATACTCTTTTTAGAATGTCTTCCTTCATTAAACACAACTGATCGTATCCAAATCGAAGGTCAATCTTTGAAAAGTATTGAGCTCCATTTATTTGGTCAAATAAATCATCAATGCGAGGTAGTGGATACTTTTTCTTTATTGTTATATCATTGATTTACCTACAGTCGATACATAACCTTATAGATCCATCTTTCTTCTTAACAAAAAGAATAGGGGATCCCCATGGAGAAACATTAGGGAGAATAAATCCCTTATTACTAAATTCTTGTAGTTGTTTCTTTATTTCAACTAATTCTATTTTGGCTGTTCTATAAGGGGTATTCGATATGGGTCTTGAACAAAGAATTAAATCAATTGAAAACTCAATTTCTCATTTTGGAATATGTCCATGTAAATCATCTCGAAACACATCTACATATTCATTCACAATAGGTACATCCTCTATTTGAACATTCCTTTCCTCGCCCAAAGTTATTTAACTATCTTCCTCCCCAATAATTAAATTTACTTGAGCTACATGGGGTGGATCTAGATAAGAATTAGGTGGTGAACATTCATCTCTAAAGATAAGTTGTTCCTTATCATCATCATCAGAAATCATAACCTCCTTCTTCTTACAATAAATCTTGACATCATGGTCCAAAATCCAATCCATACCGAGGAAAATATCAAACTCAATCATAGGTATGACGATGAGATCAGCAGAAAAAGAACATTTATATGCTCTAATAGGAATATATTCACAAAACATTGTTGTGATAATACTTCCCTTATGAGTTTTAACTAACAACACACTAGTTAAATAAAATAGGAAATATCTAATTTTCTAAGCAAACTAGGAAGATATGAAACAATGTGATGATCTAGAATCAAATAAAGCATTTTCTAAACCTGAATAAACCATTAAATTACCTACCACCACGTCTTTCGGAGCTTCTATCACAGTAGTTGTGATAGACTAATCTTGGGCTTGATCCCATGGCCTTTTCTGAATTAAGTTACATTGCCGTTTAAGACATTTATTTTCATAATGTCCCATATCCATGCAATTGAAGAATTGAACATCGATAGCTTCTTTCTTCCCCTTGAAATCACGAGCTTGGTGGCCTTTTTCACCACACTTGTAATAGACTCACATTCCCTTCAAGCAAGTACCGGGTTTTTTCTTCCAACATTTATTTTAGGATGAATATTCAACTTTTCCATTATTTCTGTTATTTCCATTTCCAGAGTGATCACCAGATCTCTTCTTCTCTTACTTTTCTTTAAAGCCGTAAGATTTAGAGAATTCCTTTTTTTTCTTGATAGAACAATAGAAAATATATTTATACAATGAGATAGATTGTGATACTAATGCTTAATGGAGAAATGGTTTTAACCCATCAAAGAAACGATCATTCTTCCTTCTTGGGTTACGTATATAATCTGCGACATGTCTTGCTAAACATGTAAAGTTAGACTCATACTTTTCAACATTCTCATCCTCCATTTGCCTCAGACTCAGTATTGTTTTTCTATATCTTCTTGATGGTCATGAAGAAAGTATTTTTCTAAGAAAATATCTTTAAAATACCTCCATTCCATAATGGATACTTCATTAACTTCATTTTTATTTTGAACCAATGACCACCATTGATCAGCATCTCTAGTGAGGTGGTAAATGGAAAGGACAAATTTCTCCCTTTTTCTACTCCCAAAGGAGTGGAATGTTTTCTCTAAGTAATTTATCCATTTCATAGCTACTAGTGGATTTGTACTCCCATTGAATTTTGGTGGTTTTTGTCTCATGAAGGTATCTAATATTGATCCTCCACTCTGCAAATCAGGGTTCTCCGTTTGGGTAAGGTTATTATTTATAACCTGAGTGAGTTGTCCCAGTATGGTGATAAGTTGATCAGTACTAGTTGTATCACCATCTCCATTATATTTATCTTGAGAAGGAGGGAAATCCATACATGGAGTGTGTTGATTGATACAATTATAATTCCTTCTACTAGGTGTCATTACTATACAATGGAATACACTAGATTAGTTTATGAATCGCAATACATAAATCCAAACTTGTAAAACACTTAACATAAATTGAATAGTTTATGGATATAATCAATAATCATAAAAATGTTTTCCTTGAAGAAGTATATTCTCATAAACCCTTCATAATGGCCTTTTATGAAAATGAGAATTATCCTAAGTATATCCCCCATGAGTGTCGTAACCAAGAATGAAGCAAGGCTCGTAGTCTTGAACCTGTTCCTGTTTATGCCTAGCTTAAAGCGGGGTTTTCGGGTTGTACCCCTAGGTATATTTTTTCCAGGTCCACCTCTACTTGCTCGTATCTATTTAGGGATGTATTCCATGGAAAAATCACAAAATCTCAACAATACAAAAAATCTAGGAAGTTATTTTATACTTATCCTCAAAGTCTTGCTTAGGGTTATGTGCTCTAATCAGAGTTTATCTAAATCTAGATTCCATGCTTTGTACTAAGAATCCTCTGATACCAACTGTAATGCCCTAACCCCAGTTACCTAGAGTCGATACATTATTACATAACATTGACATGATCACAAAAGATCATGTCTCGATATAATGATATGTTTTGTAGCATTGGAAACACTAGATATATTTATAATACTTACATTACATCATAAAGTGAAAATAAACAAAAACTAAATATTTCCTTCATATCCCCTCATACTATCCCTACAGGTCATTCATAAATTAATTCTTCACATCCTGGGAAAAATTAAAACATTGAAATGGGTGAGCTCAGATACTCAGTAAGGATAACATTATAGTGGAATCATTCATAAATAAACATAAACATTTAAGGAAAAGTATAACTAAAACTAAAGACTAATAAACACGAACATCAATAAAATATGGAAAAGATAAAATGAAATAATATCATTTACTTATTCACATGGATATTTTACTAGTCGAATAATCAGATGCAATATCAATTACCAAATTCATAATGATGGAGTGCATAATTCCAGAATATCTTAACCACATAGTCAAGGCTTTGTGCCAAGAATACAAATAAGATTTTGTCAAGGCCTTGTTCCAAGACACTAGTTTGTCTAATGAGACCTACCAATGCATCTAGGAGCTATAGAGGGCTCCTCCCGTCACTTACTAAGTCCAATGAATTCCTCATATGAACAGGTTTAAACATAACATAATCATTCATTTTAAAACTAGCATACAAAATGTCAATACTATCTCCATAAACTATGAATTGTATAAAAATAAAACACCCATAGTCAAAAATATCTCAAAACCTTTAATACAATTTGGAATTTTTATATCATAATAAATAAACTTCAGATAATCTTAAAATCCATCAAGGGATATTGGCATAGATGAAATCAAAACTATTTGAGAGAAATATCCCCTTTTTTAAAATCATTTAAAATTCAAATATTTATAAAGTAAAACATTTACGTTGAAAATATTCTTATAAGCTTGTAAGGGAATCTTCAATGATTTTATAATGGAGGAAAATAGACACACCCTCTGTATAATTTAAAAAAATACATTTTAACCTTAATTTTGTTGAAAAGGTTAAAAATGACCATGTTTGGAAAATGATAGAAAGATTCCTTTATGAACTTCTTATAAAAATTAAAAAAGGTTATAAAATAATTTAACCCATTTCCTTGTAAAATATTAATAATTATTTGAAATACATTTTTCAAAAACATAGATGTGGATGATAAAGATGTCCCACTAGATAATTACATATAAACAACCTTGGATAATGAAGAGATGGTGAAATAAAACATTACCTTGTCTTTTTCATGGTCGATGGTAGGTTAAACTCTTATATAATAGTTAAATCATTGTTATTAATTTATAAAATAATCGTATACATAAATATTATATCACATATGATCTTTTAATATGGCATTGTTAATAATTTTTTAGTATTATCCTCGTTTCGGGTGTTCACTTGTTCATTTTCTTTTATAAGTTCTGTTACATATTCCGTGTTTTTTATCCATAGGTTGTATCTTATTCATATACAGAATTATATAAAATCCTTACGAATTATATTTAATGATCAAATGAAAATAAGTATGGAATGGATATGATGTGAAATGAATCTCATCGCGTTCGTAGAGATGGTAGTCCGTACGTACGCACGTGCGACAATATCATTCTTTAGATATTAAAATAATATATAATGGGGTGGTGTATCATATATAAAGAATAATTATGATGTTATATTTATTATTTACATGAATTAAACATCATTATTAAACACATCCAAATATTAATGTATTGAATATAAATTACACCATGACGTGGAGATGGTAAGTCGTACGTACGGACATATGGAGACATGACATTCAAGGGATGGATAGAATAATGAATTTGGTTGTACCATATTTATAATAAAATCACGGTATATAGATGATACTGGCGTCATTATCTTATAATGTAAAAAACAAATAAAAAGGAAGTGGAAGAAGAATGGAACTTGAAATAGGTGGTGATATTTTTACCTCTTCTTTGGGTTCTTCCTTTTGATTTGATAAAAATGGATCATTAAGTTGGATTTATGATCAAAATAAAGCTTCTAGGATTAAGTTAGGGAAGTTGAAAGAATATTTTGGTAGGGATTGGTAGATCCAAAAGGAATTTAAGGTATGAATTTGAGAGAAGGGTGAGTGCCCATTTATAAGAGGGGTGAGGCGCACTGTAGGAAAAACTAAAAATATTATTTTATTTTATTAATATTCGGTTTATAATGGCTCAAAAGTGAATTATTTCAAGGATAAGGTGGGGATGGGTCGAAATCATTTCAACCAATATATTATAGATAGGTTTGGGTCACTAAATTAACCTTATCATTTATATTTAACTCTTCGTTAAATAGTTTGACATTTACCACATCACTTTGTATTTTTATATGATATGGTTAATAAAAATAATATATACATCAAAGAGAACCCCATGTGGTTAATTAATGATTCACCTATCATTATATAAGTATCTTCATCGAAATTTAGAATTTTAGAAATTTAATGTCAATTAATATTATAATATTTGTTTTGAAATCTCTTTTCTGTCAATTTTGACACTATTTGGTATTTTGTTTTTTCTAAGTAATAACAGCATTATTACTTTGATCCTAATTAATTTAATCAACCCAAACATGTAATTTTAACCTATAAAATTCATTTAATTCATTATAAGTCTCAGATAATATTTATTTGGGTATTTATAATATCAATTATTTTAATATGTCACTAATTAGGTAATTTCTACAACATCATTGATTCATAAATAAATTAACTTATTTAATGTCAAAAAATTCTAAATAAAATACAATTATGTAGTAAAATTTTTTATCTTTCAAATGAATATTTATAATCGAATTTATCTTATGTATAACCCTATATTAAAAATGTTTTAGTTATTAAGATTTTATTTTTACTCTTTTAACACTTCTTGAAATTAAATAATAATAAATGTCCTAATCTTATCCAAGTGGACCAAAGAGGATCATATTTTATTCCTAATGTTTTTTTTGGTTGAATTTTACTTGTCCAATAGAATTATGACATGCTTTAGGGTAATAATAATTTCAATTTTACCCTTAATTACCCTATTTACTTTTAATCGTTGTAAATAAAAGTAAAAAGATACTATTCAAAAAAAAATATTTTTATCTTATTGAACCAAATTTTACTACTTGATATTTTTCGTGTCTCTCGGATTTTTGAAATTCCACTCACTGAAGTGGTAAAATTATATTTTATGTGAATTTACAAATTCTCATAGGAGATGGGTAAAAGAAAATGAAATGGTCAATAAAATTTTATATATATATCAAAAATTATTATAAAATGACCCCAATAAATTACATTGAACTTATATAGGTATTATTTATCTATTTTTACATAAAATAATTTTAAATAAAATAAATTATTATGTAAATAAAAATTCAGTTTTAAATTATAACTCAGTGTTTTCACTATTTATCAAGAATTGAATGTTTTCAAAAAAAATACCAAAAATTTAGCATAAGCTAATTTCGATATTCTGAATCCAAAAATGAAGTCCATTTTTAAAAATTATATTTATAAAATTTCAAAAAGTGGGTATTTCTATTCATAACGGCTAGTTTTATTTGTTGTGGTGTCTGTTAGATGTCGAAGTTGCGTACAACACACGCCACTGTATTATTCAAAGAGAAGCGTACCGTGGAAGTTTGGGGTGTTATAGTTGTAATTGAATTTGTACTATAATTGTTCTGTATCACCATATATTAGTTCCTTATTTTTAGTTTCCTATTCATTTCATATGTTTTACATCCCACAAAGTTTCTCCTTCTTAGAACCCAGTTAGGTGGTGACCTTCACACATCACTTCATTTTTATTAAATTGGATGTTTTATTAACAAATTTAATGATCTTAGTTTCCAATAATAATATTTTAAAGGTCAAAATATTTATCACTAGGTTCATTTTACAATTTTTATGATTCAATTTATTAAATAATGAATAATGTAACAACTCATGATTTTAAAATAGAAAACCATATTCGAGAGTGTATGCAATATGAAACACTAATCCCAAAAAAAATTATTTATTTAAATATGAAAATTTTAACATTGTCATTAAATTTTGGTTATAAATACTATTAAATTGGTTATTAATGTAATTCCTGGACCCCAGTTACCCAGATTCGGTGCACTATTACATAACATTGGCATGATCACAAGAAAGATCAAATCTTGAAAGACCGATTAGTTTAGTATCCTTGGAAACACTAGATATATTCATAAAGTTTTACATTATATCATAAAAATTAAAACTACAACAACATAGTCTCCATATTCTACACTCTTATCCCCTCATACTATCTCTGCAGGTCATTCATAATTTACTTCTTCACATCCTGGGAAAAATAAAACATAGAAAAGGGGTGAGCTCAAATTCCCAGTAAGGATAACAATATAGTGAAAACTTTCATAAATAAGAATAAACATTTAAGGAAATGTATAATTAAAAAATCCTTTTAAACTTAAACTTCAACATACTATAGAGAAAATAAAATGGAATAATTGCATTTACTTAGTCACATGGATATTCTACTAATCGAATAATCAAATGCAATATCAATAACCACTTTCATAATGATGGAATGCATAATAGCAGACTATCATAACCACATAGCCAAGGCCTCATGCCAAGACTACAAATAATATTTTTCCAACGCCTTGTTACAAGACACAAGTTTGTATCATGATACCTACCGATGCATCGAGGAGCTATAGCTGGCTCCACCCATCACATATTAAGTCCAATGCATTCCCATATTAAATGTTTTAAACATTACATAATCATTCGTATTAAAAATAGCATACGAAATGTAAATACTTCATCTATAAACCATGAATGGAATAAAAATAACACATCCACAGTCAAACATATCACAAAACCTTCAATACAATATAGATGTTTTGTATCATAATAAATCTACTTCAAATAAGCGTAAAATCCATCAAAAGATGTTGACATAGATGAAATCAAAACTCTTTTTAGAGAAATATTTATTTCTATTTTGAAATCATTTAAGAGTCATATATTTATAAAATAAAACATTTTCTTTGAAAATATTTTTATTATCTTGTAAGGTAAGCTTCAACGATTTTATAACGGTGGAAAATAGCCTCACCCACCGTATAAGTTAAAAAAACATTCTCACCTTATTTCGGTCAACATGGTTAAAAAGGACCTTGTTTGGAAAACTATGGAAAGATTCCTTTATAAACCACTTATAAAAGTAAACTTGGGTATAAATGAATTTAACCCATTTTATAGTAAATAGTAAAAATATTTTGAAATACATTTTTAAGAAGCATGGTTGTGGATGATAAAGATGTCCCAGTAGATTATTATGTATAAACATCCTCGGATAATGAAGAGTTTATGAAATAAACCCTTACTAATTTGGTAACATGCGAAACATAAAACCCATGAAAGAGGTATCATACAATCAATATGTAAATACACAAAAATTAAAGTGTATTACAAAAATAATATAATTATCGGTAGTACATACACCACAAAAAAGGTAATAGTGGCAATATGGCATGAAGCTCACGGGAATAAGGAGTGAGATGAAAACCCATTACCTTGTAATTTTCCTTGGTTGGGGTAGTTTAACCTCCTGTATAATGGTGAAATAATTTTTTTTTAAATTATACATGAATCATATATATTAATATGATATCATATGTGATCTTTTATCATTACTTTGATAATAATATTTTAGAATTATCGTCGATTTGGGTGTTAACATACTCGTTTTCTTTTATATGTTTTGTTACATATGCCATGTTTTTTATGGATAGGTTGTATCTTATTCGTATCCAGAATGATATAAAGTCCTTAAAAATTATTTTTACATCATCAAATGATAATTATACTTGAATGGATATGATGGAGAATGAATCTCATCACGTTCGTGGAGACGGTAGTCCGTACATACGCATGAGCGACAATATCATTATTTTGATATAAATATAATATTTAATAGGATGTTATATCATATATACAGAATCATTATCATGTTATATTTATTATATACATGAATTACACATCATTATTATAACCATCCAAATAATAATGTTTTGAATAACAATTACACAACGACGTGGAGATGGTAAGCCGTACGTACGCACGTATGGTGACATGTCATTCAAAGGATGGATGGAATACTGAAATATGGTTGTAAAATGTTTATAATAACATAAATGTATATATAAGATACTGGAGTTATTATTTTATAATGGGAATAACAAAGAATGAAGAAGTGAAAGAAAAAAGGAACTGGAAAAAGGGTGGCGAAATCATTATCTCTTCTTTGGGTTATTCCTTTTGATTTGATCAAAAGGGCTCCATAGGTTGGCTTTCTGACTAAAGAAAGGCCTATAGGATTAAGTGAGAGATGTTGATAGAGTATTTGGGTAGTGGTTTTCTGAACAAAAAGGCTTTGAAGGTGTGAATTAATGATAAGGGGGAGTTCCCTTTTATAAGAGGGGCGAGGGGATCCTTTGGAAAAGCTTGAAATATTATTTTATAATAAATTCATATTCTGTTTCTAATGGATCCAAAGTGGATTATTTAAAGTTTAAGGTGGAGGTGGGTTTATAACCACTCATCCACTAAAATTTAGACTGGTTTGGGTCATTATATTAACCTTATCTTTTAGTTTTAACTCTTAGTTAATTAGTTTGACACTTACCATGTCACATTGTATTTTAACAATATATAGTTAATAAACATACTATATACCTCCAAGAGACCCCCAAGTCGTCCATTAATGATACACCTATCATGATATTAGTCTCTTGGCCGAACCATAGATTTTTATTAATAGAATATCAATTAATAATATAATATTAGTTTTAAAAACACATTTATGTAAAATTTGACACTATTTGGAAAATAGATTTTTTTGAAAATCATAACAGAATAATTACTTCAAAAAAACTTACTTAAATAAATCCTAACATGTCATATTATCCTACTAAATTATTAGTATTTGTAAAAAGTATCAAATTACATTTATTTGGGTATTTATAATATCAATTATTCTAATTTTTATTAATTAGGTAATTACTACATCACCATTGTGTAATAAATGAATTAAATTATATAATGTATTAAAATTATAAATTAAACAAAATTATTTAGAAAAACGTTTTAGATTTCTAATGAATATTTATAGTCGAAAATCCAACATATATAACCCTATGTAAAAAATTGTTTTCTAAAAGATATAGGCTTATGTCATTTTTGTATTTATTTTAACTTAATTAAAATAAAGTGTCCCTATCACCTACAAGTGGCTCAATGGGGTCCCAAAATCGACCAAAAGATGACCATGGTCGGACATGTAACCATAAATAAGGTTAGGATACGTTTTAGGGTAATTTAGTATTATTATAATATTATTTTTTAAAACATATGAACTGGATTTACCCTTTAACCATGGTAAATATAATATTAACCGAAGTAATTATTCAAAATGTCTAAAAATAAAAGATATATATTTGCACAATTTGGACTTCCTGATTCCAAATATGGAATCCATTTTTCCAAATTTAAAACAATGAAGTGGGAGAAATTAATTTAAAATTAAATCACGCTGTCAAAAAAAGCGTGTTTTTAAGATATAATAACTTTCAAAAGATTGATACATGTTTATGTCCGGTTTAATTGTGAAATTATGTAAAATTACCAAAATTGTATTAAATGGTAAAAATATATTCTAAATATACTTTAAAACAACTAAAATTCTTATTTATCACTATTAATTATTTTGATTAAAAAATTTGTTTTTAATTAAAAATTTATTAATTTTCACTATTCATCAAAATATTAAAGTTATCCGAAAAGTACCAAAATTTTACCATATGCTAAATTCAATAATATGAATCCAAAAATGAAGTCCATTTTGAGAGATAAAATTTTTAAAATTTTAAAAAGTAGGGATTACTATTCATAATGGCTAGTTTGATTGGTTATAGTGTTTGTTCGAACTCGACATTGCGTAAAACACACGCTATTGCATTATTCAAAGAGAAGCGTACCGTAGAAGCTTGGGGTGTTATAATTAAATATATATGAATATATTGGATTAAAAAAATATATAAAAATACTTAATAAATTATCACAAAATATTTAGTAATATAATTTTCTTCTTCTAAATAACTACTAATTAAATATGATTTTGATTTCAGTTTCTTAATAAATGTAATAATTAAATTATATAAAATTATTAAAATTTATTCCCCAAAATTATCCTGACTTATTATATCCTTATAATAAAAATAATTTTGGGTTTAATTATGGGATTTTTCAACTAATATTGATTTTTTACTAAATATTGAAAAATAAACATTTGATTAAAATAGTCATCTCATTTGATAAAATATATAATTTTAAAATATTGATATTTTTTTATTTTTTAAATTTTTTAATTATAATTATTAAACATAATAAATTTAAATCACATTTATACCCTATTTTACTAAATTTATATTTTTAGGGATAAAAGTGCTTTTTAAAAAAACTAAATTAAAATTAATAATGTTTATCCATATTAAAAATTTAAAATAACTAGTACTAGTTTATTAATTAAATTAAATATTAATATTTTATATTCTTATTTATGAATTGACCTTAGTGTAATAATTATTAATTATTATAGTGTTAATGAATAATCATTTTTCCTTGAAAATGTATTTTTCCGAAAACCAATTTTGATCGCGTTGGTGAGATTTATAATAAAAAAATTGCTTCTAAATCAGTAAATTTTATATTCAAAAATGGATTCATATTTGAAATCACAAAAATTACTATTAGGGAATATGGAGTACCTAATATTTGACAAATATGAACAATAACTCTAGTAAATATTTATATCAATATTAGAAGGAAAATAGTTTAATTTGAAGAAACATTAATTAAAAAGGATAAGAAACATTACATATGATATAATATGAATATGTATATATTAATTTAACTATAATTTTAATGGCTCGGACAACTCCAGTCCATTCCTTTGTGAAAATGTGGTGTTGGAGGTGTTCTGAGTGGTCAAGGTGACTTGGAGGTGTGTTTTGGTGGACTTTTAATGAAAGATAAAGGATAGTAGTTTTTGGATAGTTGGAACATGTTTTGCGTTAACCGTGCAGCCAAACCATGAAAGGTTGGTGTTGGAGGAAGTGGATAACGCACGGTTAGCGCATGGATTGTCTAACCATGTGAGGAGTGTTTGGAGAGGCAGAAGCTAACGCACTGTTAGTGCACGGTTTCTTAAACTGTGTGGATTAACCATGCAGGCACTTAAAGTTAGATTCTAAAATTGTGGATTTGAACTCTTTAGCCTCTAAATGGTTCGTTTAAGCCTCTATGAGGCCATAAATCGGGATTACCCTTCCTTGGAGTTAGAAGAAGCTCTCCCAGGCATTTTGGAGGTGATCTGGAGGCTTTTCTTGGAAAATTGAAGCTGGTTTCTTGAGGTATGTGGTTGTTCTTGCTTGATTTCTTTGTTCTACATAGATCTATTCATCCTCTTCTCTTGTCTTATTATATCTATGCCTATTATGGGTAGATCAAGGTTTTTGGATATCGAAAATGATGAGCGTTGGTCTTGGTTGTGTTAGGAGAGGCGATCTAAAGAGGATTCGTGGAAAATAGACCCAGTTTCTTGAGTGTTCCTTGACCGTTGAGGTAGGGGATTCATGGATTCATTAATTTTTTAGGTGAAATCGTAGAGTTAACATGATTTATCCCTTTGGATAATAATGAAATTGACCTAATTAAAAAGTTGAACCGGATTAAAATAATTTTTTTGATTGCATGTTGTTTCTTGCATCGTGATAATGGTTTGAGTCTTGATTTGAGGGATAGTGTGATGTCTTTGCCTTGCTTGATAGAATGTTGTTATTGATGAAATTGATAAAGAATGTAAAGCTGGTATTAATTGTTAATTAATTTGATAATGAAAAAGAGGCATGTAAAAGAATCCAGTTGTTGTTATTATGGTTATTTTTCCAAATTGATGTTAATCAAATTGATGCTGATGTATGTGATTTTTTAGTTGGTTGGTAAACCTGAAATCTGTTGGCGCTTATGTATTAAGGAGGGATGCCTTGTTAAAGGGCCAAGAGCCCAAATTTTTGTGATGTTTACATTCCTACTTCTTGTGCTATGATGTGATCCTGGATGGATTTTGTGATATGTGGGGGCATGGAGGCCTTGTGGTTATGGAAGCAGATGACGCCTAGAGAGCTAAGATGCATCCGTTGATGCATGTGGATGTCAGAAATGACACCAGGGATGATAGAATGGGATGGATTTGATTTTTGGATGATTGGTGCTTTGTTTGGTTATTTATCTTCTTTACCTTTCCCCACTACTCAACTTAGCCGGTCATTATTACTCATCATCCGAAAGAGGTGAATACATGTGGGGTATGCCACATGCATTCTGTGTATAGACTCTCAAGGTAAAATGGGTCTAAGCTCTTTCTATAGGTGGAAAATGAACCAACGGGTAGTACATCTACTCACCATGTTGAGCCCCTTGTGTTTAGTAGCATAGGATACTTTTCTAGAATTCTTAGGAATATGGGAAAGTAATTCTGTAATGAATGTTTGAATAAAAGATGTTAACCTCTGGGGTTGGAGTTTGTTGAAACATAATGATGAGGTTGTGAATTTTGAAGGGACAATGGTTTTCGGATGTGATGTTAATGGAATTCAATGTGAAATTGTATATGGTTAATTAATGTTTGAATAATTAATTAACGTACAGTGGAATTGATAAAAAGCGAATGAGGTAATCTAATAAATACATTTGAATGGTTTTGTGCTTATAGGATTCCTAGTATTTGAATTAGCAGCCTAGAGTTCGAGAGACTTTACATGCAGTTGTGTCTATGACTAGGTTATGCCCATAGTGTGGTTGTGAGTTATAGTATATTCTGTACTTCTTGTGTGTCTATGCACTACTCCACCCTGTCCATAATGGAAACTGACACCCTTGGGATTCTAAACCCAGGGGGGGTGTTTTCCCCAACATTCTGATGGGAGGGTGAATGGATGAATACCCCCTTTGACCCTGATCTCTTCTCTTGGTGGATACATGTTCCATTAGGCACAATAGTTAGTTACCCCATATATGTGTGTAGAGGGCTATAACTGCTTGTGGTTATTCACTCACATATATTCTGGATATAGTATTCTATGGACTACTATAGGTGTAACGTGTATAGGTTGTGATGGCTTGGGGATCCTTACTCGGAGTATGGACTGTAATAGCTTGAGGTATAATACCCGACATATGATACACATTATGTGAGCTGCGGTGGCTCCCTGAAACTACCTGGTTACTTTTGGTGGTGAGGATTGTGTGTTGCTTCACCCAGGTGTATGTGGGAAAGCATTTGTGGTGCATTTGGTGTAGACTATGGAGCTTATCCTAGGTGTATACAGGAAACCCTTTAGTGAGAGATGTATAGGACATATGTCATTGAGGAAAAGCGGCAAACCAGTGGAGAAGTATTAGAGGGGTAGCTTTGATATTTTTTAATATATGATATATTCTTGAATGAATTACATGGTGAGAGTAGACATGGTGAGGTTGGGAACTTAGTATTCTTATTTAGGTGATGAGTTGGTTTCACTTGTTGTCCACTGGGCTTTAGCATGCTTTCATTACTTTTGCACGAGAGACTTCGGGGAGGATCCTACTTAGTATATTGTTATACTCACCATATGTTTATATAAACTGTTTTTTAGGTCACATGGATCAGGTTTGAGATCAAGCTGGTTTCTACTAGCATGGGGTTGCAGGATCTATTCGGGCATGTGGCATCAGCTGTATTTACTTTCCTATGGGTAATTATAGTTTTCCCCTTTCAGTTTTAGAACTTTTTCATGAAATTACATATGTGCACTTGGGTTTTCTTTTAAACATCAGTTCTGAGTTGGAGTTGGTTGGTGTCTATCTTATTTCTCTCTTCCAAATGTGTTCTCTTAGAGGGTAATGCCTCCCATTTGTGTGTTTATTATACCCTTAGTGCTAGTCTCCAACTCAGGGGATATTGGAGGTGGGACTCGGGGGTCACTATCTCCCTTCTCACATTACCGGCCCAGGATGGGTACACTATGTGGGGAGGGGGTTGTGACTGAGTGGTATCAGAGGTCTGGTTGACAGATACAATTGATTTTTGAGTTAGGCACATGTGAGGTTGCATGGGTTGGTAGGGTAACTGTGTGATTCACGTTTAGAATGTGAGGTAAACACTAGAGAGAGGATGAGACATAGGTGTTTAGGACCCACTATGATCTGATTTACAGACCATTATGTTTACAATGTCTACTAAACAAGGTGATACTGGTTGCAGGGTACAAACCTAGGAAAGGATCATGCATCATTATTCTGTGTGCCTATGTTTGAATGGATATACCATGGGATATGTTAACATAAAATAAATAAAAGAAAACAATTAATTAATTAATGTTGAGTCTTCCATATTCAAGGCTTAGGAGCTCTATGTGTTTGTTATTTTACAGGTATGGCTCCAGGTCGACGTCCTCAACAGGTTTGCGCAGAAAATGTCCTGCAGGCTATTCCAGCAGATCACTGCAGGGTAGACGCTGATGATGACGACACTTGGAGGAAGATACTTAGAGAGTTTCAGCGCCAGAGTCTGCAGAAGTACGAGGGATCCGTTCTTGATGCAGTCACAGAAGACTGGTTGGAGGAGGTCGAGATAGGCATCGGTTTGAACTGTGATCGGAAGGAGTAATAGGTTTTCTCGGTTTTGAAGAAACTGCGTGGAGAAGCAAGGCAGTGGTGGTTCTTGTTCCTCAGGGATCGTGAGGAGTTAGCAATCTAATGGGAGGTGTTTCGAGAAAAGTCTAGAGTCGAGTTTCTTTCCTTGACTACAAAGGCATCCAATCACTAGGAGCTTCTTACCCTTTGACAGGGGAGCTCAAGTGTTCAAGAGTTTGGAATCCATTTCAGGAAACTTTTACGATATGTATCGGACCTGTTACCAGATGTGGAGACCATGTTGAGGGATTTAGAGGAGTATTTCTATCCAGAGTTCCAGCGCCAAGTCACCCCATTTATGCTGAAGACATAACTTGAGGTACTAGCGAGTAAGAGGTTGTTGAGAGAAATTTTACCAGGACCATATCATTATTAGAGGGAAATCAGCATCATTACTCAAGAAGCAGATCTGTGGCCCGGGGTTCTTGGTTTTCAGGGCAGAAGAGTTTCTATTCATCCAGGTCCCAACCGTCCAAATCTCGTTTCTCTGGAGGCAGCAACTCTCAGGCCTATTCCAAGTGATCGAAATCTTGTTTATCTTGTGGTGGTCGTGGTCATCAGCAACGGGAGTGCCCATCCATTCAGAGTGGTCATCATGCACCGGGTGCTATGATTCAGGTTCCTCCATTGAGGCATTTTAGCCGAGGGAGCGGCAGCCAGTTACACCAGTTTTAAATCATCATAGCGTACATGAGGTAGGAAGAGGAAAACTCCATGATGCTCCCCGTCTATAGAGAGCAGAGCGTGGTCGTGGTGGTGGTCATCATCAGGGTCAGAGAGGCCATGTAACAGGTCGTGGTTATCTTTATGCTCTAGCATTTCCAGCACCAGATGAGCCAGATGTCATTATAGGTACCCTTTTCTTTTTTTTTCTACCTTGTTTTATGCCTTGTTTGATTTGGGAGAAACACGCTCTTTCATATCATCTACCCTTGTCCATGCTTTGGGACTTGAGGTAGAGCAGCTTCCAGTGCCCTGGGTGTTGACTACGCTTGTTGGAGGTTGAGCTGACTTGTTTGAGGTATATAGAGACTATGAGCTAGTGTTGGGGAAACACCACTCTTGGGGAGATTTCCTATGTTTATGAGTACAACCATATGATGTCATCCTCGACATGGATTGGTTTCATTCGGTGCTGTATATTGTGGATTTCTTCAGGAAGAAGGTCATTTTTCTTGGTGTAGATGAAGAAAAGGTGGTGTTTTTTTGGTGAGCGAGATCCTCAGATGGGTCATAGGCATGTTCCATCCTTATCATCCTTGATAACCGTGATGATGCTGTGTTAATCAGAGGTTTAGAAGTTGGCATTCCCTTGGGTCGTATAGGAGTACCCTGATGTTTTTCCAGAAGTGGTTGTAACCTTACCCCCTCAACAAGAGATCGAGTTTTGGATCTAGCTACTGATGGGAGCCTCTCCTATCTCTATATATCCATATTGGATGGATAATTATGAGTTACGAGAGCTAAGTATATAGCTTGATGGTCTATTTCACTTCGGTTTTGTTTGGCCAAGTGTGTCTCCATTGGGTGCACCAGTTTTGTTCGTAAAGAAGGCCGACGACATTTTGTGGTTGTGTTTCAATTATTGTCGCTTAAAAAAAGTGACAATAAAGAATCACTATCATCAGTCATGGATTAATTATATTTTCAATCAACTGAAGGGTACAATTTGGTTCTCAATGATCGAATTGCAGTTAGGATATCATCAGATTCATGTAAAGGATGAGGATGTCCCGAAGACTACATTCTGTTGTCGTCATGGGCATTATGTGTTCGTTGTAATACCGTTCGGCGTGAAGAATGCTCCAGCTGTATTAATGGAATTTATGAATGTAGTCTTCTAGGTGTTCCTGGACATGTTTATGGTAGTTTTCATCGACAACAATATTGTGTACTCCACGTCAGAATAAGAGCACACAGAGCATCTACGGGCCGTTTTTGGAGTTCTTCGCCAAAATAAGTTGTTCGGGAAGTTGTCGAAGTGTGATATTTGGGATCGAGAGGTCAATTTCTTGGGGCATGTTGTCTCCCAATAGTGATTAGCTATGGATCCATAAAATATAGAAGCAGTTGTGTCTTGGTAATCCCCCAAGACAGTATCATAGGTGCAAAGTTTCTGCGGTCTCGCAGGATAGTACAGAAGGTTGTTAGCCAATTTCTCCATAGTAGAAACTCCTCTGATAGATTTGACTTGGAATGATCAGGCGTTCATATGGACTGATCAGTGTCAGGCAGAATTCGAGTATCTCAAAGATAAGTTAGTAAGTGCTCCAGTTCTTTTTCTTTTGGCTGAGGGAGCTCAGTCTGATGTCTTCTGTGATGCTTCATATCTGGGGTTAGGCTATGTTCTCAAGCATCAGAGGTCAGTTTTTTCTTATGGTTCTCGGTAGTTACACCCCCATGATCTCCACTATGCCACCCATTATCTTGAGTTTCCAGTTGTGGTGTTTTCTATGAAGTTGTGGAGACATTTCCTCATTGATGAGCACTTTGTGGTTTTCACCAATCATAAGTGTTTGAGGTATGTTTATTCCCAACGTGTCTTGAACATACGACAGTGTCAGTGGATGGACTTCTTACAGGAATATGACTTCAAAATATCATATACACATGGGAAAGGGAATGTTGTAGCTAATGCGCAGAGCCGAAAGTCACGTAGTGATGCTATGCATGAATCGAGTAATTACTGGAGAGTAATGGAAGAACTATCATCATTACATCTTGATATAGGAGATTTTGGGGGTAGAGGTGGTATTTTTCAGATGATGGTACAATCATCCCTGATGCAGAAGGTGGAAGAGACCTAGTTGCATGATCTAGAGGAGGAATTCTGGAGAGACCGGATTATTTGTGGTGAGGCCCCAGATGGTTAGACTGAAGATTAACAACACCGAGTATTGTATCATTGAAGGATTTTTGTTCACATGGTGATGCGTGAGATGGTTCTCAGATATTTCTATAGTTTGACCTTAGCGGTACATCCTGGCGTGACAAAGACGTATCGATCCTTGAGGTGTCAGTTTTTGTGGATTAGGTTGTAGTGTGCAGTTGCAAATTTTGTGTCTCAATGTTTAGTCCTCCAGAAGGTGAAGGCCGAACACTGTGTTCCTGGTGGTCTTCTACATCCATTATAGATTCCTCAGTGGAAGTAGGAGTACATCTTAGTGGACTTTGTTACAGGTTTACCTCAAGCTATTGGAGGTCATGAATCTATTTGGGTGGTAATGGATCGTTTTACAAAATCAGCCCACTTCATAGCGATCAAGGAGTCGAGCTCAGTGGATGTTTTTTCAAGTCAGAATCTAGAAGAGGTGGTGGGACTTCATGGAGTACCAAGGACGATCATTTCTGATCGAGCTCCTTGTTTTACCTCCAGGGTGTGGAGAGGTCTTCAACATAATTTTTGTTCTCAACTATGCCTTAGCACCACTTTTCACCCTCAAACCGATGGTCTGATATAGCGAACTGTCCAGACTCTTGAAGACATGTTACACTTTTGTGTTCTCGATTTTGGAGGTTTATAGATGAGGAACTTACCCTTGGTGGAGTTCGCATACAATAATATTTTTCACTCCATCATCGGTAAGGCGCCATTTGAAACCTTGTATGGTCGGCATTTCCGTTCTCCGTTGTGCTAGACTGGGGTCGGAGAGTCATAAATTATCGGACTCAAACTAGTGTATAATACAACAGAGATGGTTCAGGTGATTCGTGAGAGGATGAAGACAGCGCAAGATCGTCCGAAATCATATGCCTGTCAAATATGGAGACCCTTAGAGTTTAATGTTGGGTATCATGTGTTTCTGAAGGTGACTCCCCGTCGTGGGCAGTGATGGTTTGGTCATAGAAGTAAGCTTCCTCCCAAGATTGGTGTGCCTTTTGAGGTGTTATCTCATGTTGGAGTTGTGGCGAGTTGAGTAGCGCTTCCCCCTCATATGAGTCGGATACAAGATATTTTCCATGTATCACTGCTCTGTAGTTATCATCATGAAGACTCTCACATCATCGATTAGGGAGAGATCGATGTTGATGATGATGAAAAATTTGTGGAGTGACCTATGGAGATCCAAGAACACAATGATAATGGGTTGCGAAGGTATTCTATCCCCTTAGTTCGTGTCTTGTGGTGACACAGTGGCTTTTAGGAGAGTACCTGGGAACGTGGTTAACAGATGCATGTCCAACACCTAGAGTTGTTTGATGTTTTACTATCTTCTTGTATCTTTGTAACTTATGTGGTTGTCGAATGTTCATGTTTATGAGATTTCACCCTTTGTTTCTTGTGCGGCTTTCTCTCTTTTGATAGGTATCTTGATTGGTGGTTGTTCAAACCATGTTTCATTTTCTCTTTAGGTGGGTTTTGGATTCTTAAGGATGAGAATGTTTTGAGTGGTATTTGATGTAATGGACCAGACCTCTCCAGTCTATTACATTGTGAAAATGTGGTCCTAGTGGTGTTTCGGGAGGGCAAGGTGACTTAGAGGTGCGTTTCGGTGGAATTTTAAGTAAAGCTAAAGGGTAATAGCTTTGACACGGTTAGCACAGAGTTTGCCTAAACCGTGCCGCCAAACCGTGCAAGGTTGGTGTTGGAGGTAGTGGTTAATGCGTGATTAGTGCATGGTTTGTCTAACCATGGGGACTAACTGTGCGAGGAGTGTTTGTCAAGGTAGAATCTAAAGAACAGTTTGCGCATGGTTTCTTAAACCGTGCGGACTAACCGAGGGGGCACATAATGTTAGATCATAAAACTGTGGATCTGAACTCTTTTCCCTCTAAATGGTTTGTTTAAGCCTGTATGCAGCCATAACTCGGGATTACCCTTCCTTGGAGGTAGAAGAAGCTCTCCCAAGCATTTTGGAGGTGACCTGGAGGCTCTTCTTGGTGAATTGAAGCCGGTTTCTTGAGGTATGTGGTTGTTCTTGCTTGATTTCTTAGATCTACTTAGATCTACTCCTCCTCTTCTCTCAGCTTCTTAGATCTATGCCCGTTATGGGTAGATCTAATTTTGTTGATGTAGAAAATGATGTGCATTAGTTTTGGTTGTGTTAGGAGAGTAGATATAAGGAGTATTATTGGAGAATTGACCCGGTTTCTTGAGTGTTCATTGACCATTGAGGTAGGGGATTCGTGGCTTCTATAATTGTTTATGTGAAATCGTAGAGTTCTCATGATTTAGTGATTTGGATCACAACAAAATTGACCAAATTAAACAGTTGAACCTAATTAAAATAATTGGTATGATCGCATGTTGTTTCTTGTACCGTGATAACGGTTCGCCTTCTGATTTTCTAGATAGTGTGATGTCTATGCCTTGCTTTTTAGCATGTTTTTCTTGATGAAATTGATAAAAAACCAAAAGCTTGTATTAATTGATAATTAATTGTCTAAAGACAAAGATGCATGTAAACAAAACCAGTTTTTGTTGTTGTGGTTGTTGTTCCAAATTTATGTTAATAAAATTGACGCCAATGTATGTGATTATTCAGTTGGTTGGTGAATCTGAAATCTATTGGTGCTTATGTATGAAGGTGGATTGCCTTGTTAAAAGACCAAGATCACAAATTGTTGTGATGTTTACGTTCCTGCTTTTTGTGTTGTGTTGTGATCCTAGATGGATGTTGTGATATGTGGGGGCATGGAGGCCTTGTTGTTGTGTCAGAGGGGGACACCTAAAGTGGAAAGATGGATCGGTTTATGCTTGTGGGTGTCACGGAGGACACCAGGGATGATGGAATTGGATGGATGTGATTGTTGGATGTTTGGTGCTTTGTTTGGTTGTTTATCTACTTTTCTTTTCCCCACAACTCAAGGAAGCAGGTCTTGCTTACTCGTCTTATGAAATAGGTGAAGACACGAGGGGAATGCCACGTGCTTTCCATGTTTAAACTCACAAGGGATAATGGGTCTACGCTCTTGGTATATGCAGTAAAGACTCGACGGGATGTAGATCTACTCACCGTGTTGAGCCCCTTGTGCTTAGTAGCATAAGTTGTTTTTCTAGAATTCCTGGGAATATAGGAATGTAATACTATAATGAATGTTTGAATAAATGATGGTAAACTATGGTATTGGAGTTATTTGAAACATAATGATGAGGTTGAGAACTTTTAAAGGGACAATGGTTTTTGGATGTGATGTTAATGGAATTTAATGTGAAATTGTTTATGGTTAAATAATGTTTGAAGAATTAAATAACATACAGTGGAATTGATAAAAAGGGAATGAAGTAATATAATAAATCCCTTTGAATGGTTGAGTGCTAATAGGATACCTAGTCTTTGAAGTAGCAGCCCGGAGTCCGAGAGACATTAGTTGCAGTTGTGTCTAAGACTAGGTTATGCCCATATTAGGGTTATGAGTTATAGTATATTCTGTACTTTTTGAGTTTCTATATGCTACTCCACCCTGTCAGTAAGGGAAACTTACACCCCAGGGATTCTGAACCCTGGGGGGGGGTGTTTTCCCCAAAATTCCGAAGGGAGGGTGAATGGCTGACTACCCCCATTGACCCCACTCTCTTCTCTTGGTAGATACTTGTGCCATTAGGAAAAGAGGTTAGTTACCCCATATATGTGTGTAGAGGGATGTAATGTCTTGTGGTTATTCACACACATATATTCTATTTATATTAACCTATGGACTACTATAGGTGTACAATGTATAGGCTGTGATGGCTTGAGGATCCTTAATCAGAGTGTGGGTTATAATGACTTATGGTATAATACCCGACGTATGATACACATGATGCGAGCTGTGGTGGCTCCTGGAAACTACCTGGTTAATTTTGGATGTGAGGATGTTGTGGTGATTCGCCCGGGTCACAGTGGGAAAGCCTTTGTGGTGCACGTGGTGCAGATTGTGGAGCTTATACCAGGTGTATATGGGCATGCCTTTGGAGAGATATGCACATGATGTATGTCGTTGAGGCAAAGTGGAAAACCAGTGGGGATGTAGTAGCGGGGTACCCTTGATATTCATTAATATATGATATATTATTGTATGTTCTACTTAGTGAGAGTAGCCATGGTCTGGTTGGGAACTTAGTATACCTGTTTTGGTGATGAGTCAGTTTCACTTGTTGTTCACTTGGTTTCAACATGATTTCATTACTTATGCATGAGAGGCTTCAGGGCGGATCCTACTGAGTATACTGTTAAAGACTCCCTATGTTTATATAAACTGTTTTTCAGGTCACTAGGAGAAGATTGGAGATCATGCTTGGTTTTACCAGCTTGGGTTTGCAGGAGCTGTTCGGGCATGTGGCTTCACCTGTCTTTACATTCCTTTGGGTACTTGTAGATTTCCCCTTTCAGTTGTAGTACTTTTGCATGACATTGGATATGTGCACTTGGGTTTTCTCTTATACTTCAGTTCTGAGTTGGAGTTGGTTGGTGTCTATCTTATCTCTCTCTTCCGCATGTGTTCTCTTAGAGGGTAATCCCTCCCATTTATGTGTTTATTATACCCTTAGTGCTACTCACCATACCGGGTCCTACTGGAGATGGGACTCGAGGGGCATTATCTCCCTACTCACATTTCCAACCCAGGAGGGGTACACTTTTTGGGGTAGGGGTTGCGAAAATAATAATGATTATATATGTTTTTTTCTTTATATATAATTAATTAATGATTTGGACAAAAAAATATGTTCTTGGTAAAATAAATGTATTTAGGGTATAATACATTTATAATGATGGAAAACAGTTTGATTTTTTTTAATGGAATGATATTCAAAGAAATAATATTTTAAAATAATATATATTAAATATAAAAAATGTATCTAGTGTAAATTTATTTTTTATTTGGGTCATAAAAAAGTTAGTCAAAAATAATATTTTTTTTAATAAAAAGGTATATTAAAATGAAATCTAATCTTATCATATATATATATATATATATATTTATCAAAATAAAACATCTTTTTTAATCAAAAAATCAATAAATAAAAATTATCCATAATTTATTTTCAATAATTCTCATAGACAATCTAATTATCAATTGAAAATTAAATATGGGAAAACTTCCCAATGCATATTTTTAAATCATAATGACCCAAAAATTATGCACTAATTACTATAATGGGTATCCATGATAGAGTATATGTTTATGTTTTAAAATAAAGTGATTTTATGAATAATTTATTTATTTTATAAATTTTGTATGAATCCCCCAAATCCTATAATATATTTTATGGTTGGGAAATTGTATCAATTTAAACATGACAAATTCCACATCATAAACTATAAAATTTTAAACTGTTCACCAATTGTCCATATAAAATATTGAATAATTTATTTTTTTCTATGAACTGTTGGAAAAATTAAAAGTTATTGTTTGTGGTTTTTTTGTTTTGTAGAGTCTGAAACATTTGTTTATGAAATTTTAAATAACTCTACTTTCATTTCTTATGTAAACCCACCCATGCAGCCATATATATGTACTTAAAAACCATATAGCATATCGTTATTATGTGATCCCTTAGATATAGTCTACCCAATGGTCCCCATGCACTCAAGAATCTCCAACCAAGCTTCAGGGATCACCCATTAAGGGTAATTGATTATACATGTCTTATTTTAATTGATGATCCTTTTATATATTACTCTCCATAGCTTCAAATTGTTCATTCAGTTATATGATTTTATAAATCCATAATTTTTAAAATTTCATTCCATGTTGATGAAATACCCATATTAATGTAATATTTCAACCCATGAACCATTATGTACCCCTATAATGATGCTGAATTTGTCTTATGAATTTATATATAAAGAGAAAGGGACCACTCCCTCTTTACTTATATTCTATAAAAATCATACTACTTATAATTTGAATCTAAAATAGATATATATTCATGAAATTTTAACTATACTTCTATAATCCGATTGATTTCGGATCAATGGGAGATCTTGTAATCCCTATAATTATAGTTTAAACCTAATCCATTAATATGTAAAATCCTCTCCATATACGCTTTACACAACAAACCCCACATTCTTATGGCTTTTATCTCAAACTTATATGGTTGGGATATGGTCTACCATTTCCCCACAATCCTTTTATGTTTTCTAAATGATAGTAGTTTGATTTTACTCTCATTAATCCCACCCATGATCATTCTTGTTCCCCATAGCGCAACCAAAATTTTCTTATGATTTTATATGAAAAATATGTGTTTACTAAATACTGATTGCAAATTTATATCCTGGTTTGATATATTTATGCAGTTATACTACCATTATATTAAACATACATGTATATAATCAACACACCACTATCGTCGCAATCAACATGATGAAACAATTTATTATGTTATATAATCTATGTGGCACACTTATGCATGTACAAGATATCATTAGTATGGTTTCACCCAGATAACACTCTAATAAACTACGTAATATTTAGACTAATGAGATTCCATATTTAGTTTATGTGATATTATCCTATGAATATTATGTTATGATGTATTTTATTTTAACATTGACTTGTGGTTGTAATTTCATGTTTAATGTTATTACAAAATTTCAATGTTTCATTTACAATATAATGTTTTTGATTCTCACCCCTTTAATTACCCATTAAAATTTCAATTCCCTATCACATATTACATTTTACATTTTAGGTTTGTTATCCCATTAATGGTCTTTTTTGCTAATCCATTTCATATTTATTTCCCTAGGTTATCCTATTTTCCTTCAAACAATAGATAATATTTTATGCTTGTTAAGTAGGTTTTCTATACAGTTGTCATATCACATGATCATGATGTTATTATACATTTCTAATCCCAAACCCAATAGGCATTGTGATTATACTCATTTTTGTTATGTGTAATATTTACTAAAAAAAATATGAATTAATGACTAATATAGAGCAGGTTTGTTATATGATTGATGTATGACAAACCTCACTAACAAAAATATATAATTTTTTGTAACATATGATGGTATGAATGATAGATTGTTTTCCAATATTTTTATGTACTGTTAAATGATATATTTTTTTATTTTCATAACAATGTATTTCTAGATATAGTTTTAATGTATTAAATTTGGTATAATGTGTATTGTCTTTGATACCTTCTTCTAAATACACATTGTATGGCTTGAACATGCTTGAGGTATAATTGTTGATGTATAATTCATGACATATGAGATGGGGTTGATCCTAGATATTACTTTTTTAAAATATATTTTCATGTGATATGTGTAATCCCAATTATTCACTCTCTCACATTAAAATAAAGGTTTGTTTATGATAGCTCAAGCTTTCCTCCAAGTATGTTCGAGGCCACTGATAAGTAGCAATGGTGTGATATGTTTAGTGTGGAGACTATACCACTTGGATAGAGAATTTTCAAAACACTGTAATTTATTCGGAATGAATATTTATGAAAATATACATGATTTCAGAAATAACTGAAAATATATAATACTATAGAATACCATCATTAAATGTAATCATAATAATCAAATAAATAATAAATAAATAATGTAACTAAAAATTAAAATGAATCTAAATGTTGGGAAATAAAAAATACAAATAAATGACCTGAATACTAAAATAATTACACAATATTTTTGAACTCGAATTCTATGTCGGTCACACCTCCAAACGCATGCCCAACTAGTGAGGGAACAATCTACAACACGATCATTTTCCCATTTCTATTACTATATCAATTCAATTTTCTCAGTTTCCAAATAATATCGCAAATTTGGAATGAATAAAACTATGTAGGTCGGAACCACCATGCTTAAATACATCCAAATTGATAATAAAAGTATTACATATTAAAAAAACATTTGTATTAATTGTTTTCAAAATTAATTTAATATCACATTAGCATGTTTTGGTGCTATGATGGATTGTCTATAAGAATATCTCACAACCATACCAACCTCAACCTTATTACAATTCTACAACATGACATGCCTCCTCACTATACAAGATTATCTCCAAGCATGTCCCATAATCATTCCAACCATTATCATTTAACCAAGATATATAAATTACCTAAATCAGGACTATGCCTTGTATATAATAATTTTTTTAATAAATTACGTCTGAGTCTGGTATATTAGAATTTTCGAATATACTAGAGATTATCTTGCTATATCAAAATTTTATCTGGTCTCAAGGACTTTACCTATATATCAACATTTTAGGACATCTTTCGGCTATCCCTTTATATAATTATTACATAATTAAACTAGTACAAGTCCCCATATAATCATTAAATCATTAAAATAACAAAACATGTAACAGAAACCACTGAATTTAAATATAATATCAACATGAAAAATGTTTATTTATTATTACTACAATTTATTACACAATTCTGTATTTTATTTATTATCTATTCACAACAAAAAACATGATAATTACCAAAAATGGTATTAGATATTTTGGTTTTCACCAATTATTTGGGACATGTTATTTGTGAGAGTCTACATTGAATATAGCCAGTATTTTTGAGCATTGAGGTTTTAGTTGAGTCTATGGTGTCTAGAAAATACACCTTTTAATAGACCTTTAGTGTCCATTTGATATTGGGATATAATTTGATTTATAATCTAGGTGATACATATAGGACGTAGACTGTGAATGAACATTGGGAAGGGGTGACGTGGTTTGTTCTGTTATTTTGATTGAAATGGTTTCATTATCATTTATAAAAGTTTTCGGAGTTAATTTTTTCTACTAAAAATTTATAATTCTGTAATTATGGGGTTTCATTGTGTTTGTGTCACGATGTAGTAATATTCCTCCATCTTTTTGTGGTGGCATTGATCGACATGAAAGTGAGGAAATGGTTGAAAATATCAAGATGATAGTTTGATTTCATGAGACCCCTAAGGCAGAAAAGATGAAACATGCTTCAGTCATATTATTAGGTAATCATTGGTGTTGGGACTTAGTTCTTTAAGATGGAAATCATTAGGCAATGGGTTGTATGGATATCATGGTCGCTTAAATGAGAAATATTTAGCAGATACCTTGACGTTCTTAGGGACCTGGGAGTTTATGGTCCTCTATATAGGTGATATGATCATAGTAGATTATTCTAGAAGTCTTACATTGTTGTTTTTGGTAGTACTCAATGTAGTTTCCTATGAGTAGGTGAAGGCTTAAAATATCAAAATCTGATTGATCTTGGATATGTGATCCTATGTATTCTTGTCCAAATGAATTTATATGATGAGATGGTTGATTAGGATTCTATGGTAGAGATCAATATTTGTGTAAAATATATTTTATATTGATTAGTGTTAACATTGGGCCAGGGAAGTGGTAGTTCTTCTAAGAAATAGAGGAAACATGATGTGAAGGACAATAATATAGGTGGTAGTTATAGACATTATTCTTGATATTATTCATGTATGCCTTCATATGATGGGTCAGTCATGTGTCATCTGTGTGAAAGGAATTTGAATATAAAAATGGGGTTTTCATTTTCACCATGGGCCTTCCATATATGTGAGACAATGAGAGGGCTGCAGCGATTTTGTAGATCCGTGATTTTATATCAAAGTGTATGATGATTGATATCCTTCAAAGGAATATTCACCACGGTAGATTCATATACAACATTGGTATCTTAGTTTTGTGGTCATTGAGTTAATGAAGGATATTTATCTTTTAATATTTATACTATAGTAGAGAAAAAGTCCAACAGTCATTCTCAGACACATGCATATATGAGTCATCTTCATAAATTGATTAAGAACCAGTGGAATCTGATGTAGTACATTTGACGATCGAGGTATGATTTTTATTAATTCATCTGTAGATGATTATCTATTTGATATTGGTTCCTATGTGTCATTAATTTATTCATATCACATGGTGTTTTTTGGATTTTCAAACAGATCATTTGTCATATGTGATAGATTTGGTGATGATGCTTGATAAGAATTGAGTGATGGTTTTTGCTGCTCGTCTTATGCCCTCACAATGTCAACGATCAATGTGGAATTATATTTCACTATTTTAGAAATTGAACTATTTTATGTGATCATTGGAATGTATTATATGGTGTGATTCTATGATCACATCGATTGGTACTGGCGGTGTGTGAGTTTTGTGGAACATGATGGGAGAAACTATGTTTTCGAGGGTGAATGGTATCCTTGAATGGGTCGTGCTGCACTTCCACTTCCTGAGTTGGGATATATAATATTTTTTAAATTTTTTTACTCATGTTAGATACTGATTGTGTCATTCCTACTGGAGTATTACCTTATATAGTGGATGTGTTCCCAGAGGAATTTCTAGATGAATTTTCTTGTTTTATATCGAAGTGAGAAGTCGAGTTAACAATTGATTTCTCAACTAGGAAACTACAGATGTATCTTACCTCATAACATATAGCCCCTACAAAGCTGATGTAATTAAAGGATAAAATATTTTTTTTTGGAATCCAATGGATTCATTCAGTAAATAATCTAACCTTGGCCCACCCTAGTTATATTTGTGAATAAGGACAATGGATCACTCAGGATATGTATTGAATACCAAATGTTGAATAAAGTGAAAATAAAAAAAACACATGTTTCCATATATTGAAGACCATTTCATTTATCATAATGAAGAGAGGTGATTCTAAAATATTTATTTGAATTTTGGCTATCAAAAATAATATTTTAGTGATGGAGATGTTCTTAAAATAGAAATCTAATGAAGGTATAATTATTTTTAGTATTTTTTCATTCCTTTTTGGATGAAGATTGGTGTTAGAGGTTTCATGTTTCTTATGAACATTGTGTTTCACCTATATATAGAGTCCAATGATGTGTTTTTTTGGATGATATCCTAATTTATTCATGAACAGTCGAAGATCATGAATAAAATTTGGGGGACCTATTGGACACTCTTCAGGACCGTCATCTTAATGTGATGTTTTCCAAGTGAACCTTATGGATCCAGGATGTTAATATGCTTGGTCATGTGATATCAGATCAAGGGGTTTCAGTGGACACTAAAAATATATATGAAATGGTTTCATGGAAGAGTTTGATGAATTGTTTTGACTTCTAGAGATTTTTTTTGTTTTCGAAAGGTATTACAAACAGTTATTAAATAACTTTTCTCAACTATCATGACTGATGATGGCAACAACCTAGAAACAGGTAATGTTTGAATAAATTTAACAATGTCATGTGTTCATTGAAGAGTTTAAGAGGTTGATTACCGTAGCCCTTGTTTATATTTTTTTTTGAAAATCAGAAGGTATACATTGTTTATAGTGACGATTCAAGTAAAAATTTTGTTTGTATGTTGATACTAAATTACCATGTGGTTGTGAATGGCTCAGACTAACTTCAATCATCTAAAAAAATTACCCACCCATAACCTAGATTTAGTTATGGTAATTATTGATGTAAATACATGACACCATTTCCCCTTTTTGGATAAGATTGTAGTATTCTAAAACCAAAATAAATTATCCTACATTTCCTATTATACGGATTAAAATTTGAGCTATGGTCTTTAGGATTAATTCAATTAGGTTATTTATTTTTTTATCATGTATCCCACTATTAAAGGTAAAGTGGTAGAAAATTATATGAGAAGAAATGTATTGTGAAAAGAGTTAAAAGGGACCAGTATTGAGGGGACACTAATTTTAACTTTTTAGTAAATTCATTTAGAGACTATAGAGCACGATGGAGGTTCATTCTTGGCTAGTGTTCATTTGACAACTTCCCTTATAGTGTTTATTCTGTAAGATAAGTCGAGAAATGAGTTATGTAAATGTTCTTTGTATTTCAAAAAATGTGTTGTGGTTCCTTGTGTGTGGGAATTTCCTTATGATGGAGTTCTATTTTTCAAGGGTCACTTCAAAGTACCATGGTCATTATGGATGGTAGGGATATAGGATAACGACCAGTTTATGTGGGTTTTTTTATCTTGGTTCCAGAAAGATTTTTGTGATGTTCATAATTTATTCTTGTAGTTGGGAATGCGATGATACATAGGTGATTAGGTATCTCAATATTATAAGTCTCTTCAAGTCAAATATGGTAACCATTAAGCCTCTAGTTTTTTTCAATAATATACCATTCCATATAGTAAGTGGGATGAGCTATCTAGGGATTTTATAATTGTCTATGCTTATATACCCTGGAGGAGGAATTCCATATGTGTAGTGGTTGACAATTTTAACAAATCAATCCATTTATTTCTGATATACTATTCACTATATATAGAGGAATTTATATGTTTTTATGTTCTGTAGGTATTGAGGATACATAGTGTTCAATCAAAAATCATTTCATATAGTAACCCCTATTTCACCACATAGTTATTGGAAGTCCATTATAAGGCCAAGGGGTCACATTTGAAGTTTATTATAGTAAAGAAGAATCAATTTGATGGTAGATGGAGAAGGAATATTATATATTCAAATATAGGCTTCGATAATGTGTGTTTTATTTTTGAAGATTGTGGGACATAAATTTTATGTTAGTAGATTTTTACTATAATAATAGAAACTAGTCATTGATCAACTTGGTTTACATTTATGAATTATATAGTCGACCAAGTCGTTATCCTATATTTTTGGTTGATGTGGGTGAGACCTCAATTTTTTTTCCAAGAATGGTGAATGAATTTTTGATAAAGTTAAGATGGTCAAGATAAGATTATTGAAAATTCATTGTCTCTATACGTCTTATGCAGACCAGAGGTTCTGATCAATGTAATTATATTTAGATGATTTTGTATTTGTAATCGTAGCTAATTTCTTGGGTAACTGTCATCTTGGAAAGAAAGGGATATTAATGATGAGGCATATTAGACCATTTGAGATTACCAATATATTTGGTAATGTAAAATATTTTATTTCATTACCCACATAGTTGACACCAATTATTGATTTATTCCATGTCTCATAGTTAATGAAATATAATTTGAATCCATAACATGTGTTGAATTGGTAGGAAATGGAGTTGGAATCATCTTTCTCATTGCATGATAGCAAAGTGCTAAATGTGGAATACAAAGAGAATCTATTTTGGGCTAAATTCATACCATTGTTGCATGTTCATAGATACAATTGTAATGATGAACATGAGACTTGGGAGTGGACATATTGGGTTGAAGAGTAGTATATGTTATTGTTATCAAATCATAATTAGGAATTAATTACTAAGGGAGGAATGTTTTCATGGTGGTGATAATTGTCACATATGTGATTTTATTATTGGGTGTTATTTTGTTAATTTATGTTCAAATATTTATCCCATGGTTTTCATGGGAGTTGTTTGGAGAAAAAATGGAGTTTATAGACACTATAGTAGTTGGGGCGTGGTTGGAACGTAGTTAAGGGAAACCATTCACTAACCAAGGAGTAAACATCCACCATGGATAGTAGAAATATATAGGATACACAACATGCCACATGGGAATGCACCCTCACATTGGAAATCGTGTGGCCAATCTCTTCTTGAAAAATGGAGACCACATGTTTTCTACATGGCTTGGAAAACCATATGGTCTAACTATGCCACATATCTTGGTCATTAAAAATATTAAATTTACCTTACCACCCTCATTTAATTTAATATTAATTCCACAAACCCACTAGGATTTATAATATGAGGACCCCCCCCCCCCCCGCCCTTCTCCCTTCCCCTGTACCTTATTATATTTAGTGTATTTGGTGTGGGTCATGATGAAATCATCATGTTAGTCGTCTAAATCTTATTTTCTCTTCTTGAGGAATTATTATTCCATCATATTTTTTCTCCAACATCCAATGTATTAGTTGACGTAATAAGAATTAGATATTGAGATGTTGGGTAAAATATTGATTTTATATGTATTATTTATGCTTTTATAGGATTCCTTTATGTAGAAGTTCTGGTTTTCAACATTATTTATAGATCATTAAATGTTTAAGGTAAGGGATTTAATGAATCCGAATTATTATATGATTTTGGTATGGTTTATTTTCAATTTCATTGTGTCATATGAATATTGTGAATTTTACGATTTGAATCGTGAAAAGGTTTTTGTGTGTGCATGTGTTGAAGGATGGTTTTTTCAATGAAATATATTTCCATTCATTTATTATTACATTTAGTGCTCTTTAAATGTTTTCAATAAATTGTATAAGTGGATTGATGTGTGTATAAAAATTGTTTTGTTTTTTTATGTATTTGAAACATTTTTTTCTTTTGAAAATTTGTGTTTTATCATTTTTATTCATGATTCATGATTTCTTATTATGAATGTGGGGATCTATGTGATCTTTTAAATAGAGAAAATTTTAGAAATGGATTCCTCCATATCTATATGTATGATCTAGAACTAGTACGATATTTTGATCTATAGTGTCGAGGAGAAATTTCTACTATAAGGATTGATGCTATAATAAAAAAATTGAAAATTCCTAGAAACCACTATTACTTTTGATGGATTCCACTTTATTTGTCCTTGAATGAGGACACTGTGGGTTATTGTTTCAATACCTTATGTAGCCATGATATGAGGTTCCTTGGGTCCCACTACTACTGGTACCGATATGTATTTCCTATCGAGTGTATCCCTCTTGTGATATTATTCTTATTATCATCATAAGATGGAATTCAAACATTTGTTATTTTGAAAATAATGCTTCTCTAAAATAGTTTTCTATAATATATATAATAAAATTTATTTTGAATTATTTTGTAAAAGATTCATCATAATTTTATTTGTAATGTTGTGTTTAGGATTGTTTCACTTGACAACAATTATAATTGGCTTTGACTCACACCCTATATACATATCTTTTGATTATTTAGGATATGTTGTCTTCGACATAGTTAAAGGAAAGATGTTATGTGGTGTTGATGGTTCATGTCAATGGGAATGTTACATACTCATCTGTGTTGGTGGAGTTATCTTGAGGGTGTTAAACCTCTTATTTGAGGGAGTTTTTTGGTTTTCTAAGATGTATCCACTATTATTTTGGTATATTTTTTTTTGTTCATGTCGTAAAATGTTTTACAAGAATTTTTTATTTTACTTGGTAATAAATATTGATCTTTGGATTATTTGTCATTTTGATTATGGTTCTTGATATATATCATGGGTAAAATAATTCCCAAAAGTGAATTTTTAATACCCATGAACTATTTCTCATCCAATGGGGATTAGGAACACCCTACGGGTTATGATACGAGTTGATTATGGTGTTAGGATAGATGATAACCCAAATTAGTTTGTGATAATTCACCTCATTGAATAAAAAACTAGAATGAAACCATAATACATTGAGATTATTAAATGATAAATGATTATTTAGTTTGAAAGTATATGATTAACCCATTGTAAAATATTTATAAAAAATACAAGCTACTTTTATTTGAATTTATATAAGTAATTTTACTTCTAATATATTCTTAATATTCCTAGAAATATATTATTCTTAAAATACCCACTATATGTTACAAGAATTTATATATCTTGAAACCAGAAAATAATGTTTATAAAATATATTTTGTATGAAAATTATGTTAACACTAAAATCAATAATCATACAAAAGAAGGGTTTTTTCCACCACGTGTCGACAACGCATTAACTCCTAGAATTTTCCGCTCTTAGTATCCCTTTACTCCCTCGCCTCCCACACTCTCAGCATCATGAATTTCTTCCTCGATGCCTACGGTTTCAAACCCTCTGCACAACTTCCATCATCATCATCCTACAATCTGCGGTGCATCTCTCCATCATAGTGACTCCTTCCATTTCCCATCTCCGTCTCTGTCTCCCATTTATCTGTCGCCTCCCACACTCTCAACGTCGTAACATTCCTCCTCGTCAAATACTATTTAAAACCCTAACCACTTTTTCCATCCTCTTCAACAAACAATTAAACCATAATCGGCCTATATTTCCTACAATTTGTGGTGCATCTCGCTAATCCATCTCCGACGATTCCTACATCCACGACGTCGCGATGTCGCTACTCCATATTCATTTCTACAAAACTCCTCCCTGTCTCAAGATTACTTTCCTAAATCATCTATTTCTAAACATAGATTGTTTTCTATTCCTCCTTATCCAAAGATTTCACCAACTCCGACCTCCCAAATCTACCGTCATTGTTTCTTATCGACACCCTGTCTTCACTTATTCCCAAATCGGCTGATTGATGTAATTCATGCTCAACTACCACTCCTCCATCATTGTTGAAAATATTCAATTAATTGGTGTACATATTCTAGGTTTATCCTAAATCACCCACTCCCATTTTTTCCTATATTTTTCTATAAAAGTGGAACTATTCTACTCAGCCACCTGACACGAGTTCTCATTTGTTCAACTACTACAATCACTTCATAAATAGGTGTGTAATCTTACGATCATTCAATAGAAATCCCTTATGGTCATCATTATAATATTTACAGGTTCACATAAGGTAATGAAGGTTCAATAATAATTATTCATATTTCAATACAGTATGTATAATTTCTCTTAGGCTTTTACCATCTGTTCATCATAATACCTTTATATTATTTACATTTTTGTACTATGATCACATTGTTGCCTCCAAGTAGACATGTTTAATCTGATCGGACATTTTTCATTGACAAATAATTATTAATTTTATATAAATTATATAGAACACAGTAAATAATTGAAACCAATACCATCAAGAAATACACCTTGTGAAGTGAATACTTGTACGTTCTAAGGATTATTTTAATTTACAATATACATTGTCTAAAATCTGATCACAATAATACATTTCATGGTTCTATGGTTCTATTCAATTCCATTACAATCAAATAACAAGATAAAACATAAAAACATGGAATCCCCATTGACAACATAAAGGTTAACTATAATGGAAATTCCACAGGCATAATGTCTAATGAAAAATGTTATACAACTAAACCTTTAACATTGATAGGAAGCACGAAAACAGGAAGAGGTATGGCTTTATCACCGATACCCAGAAATTTTAGTTTCATTTTAATTAGTACGTTAATTTTATTTTAGTTATCATATTGCAAGTTGAAATAATATACCTTTCTAATATAATATCTTGATGCCTGACCCTGTTTTACAGCTAAGCTTGTCACACCAGTTAATAACACAGAAATATGTCGATGCATTCCATTATCAACTATATCCAGCAATGGTTATTTTCATTTACTATCTCCAGTTTAATTGATTTGATTTCATAATGTAAAATAGGTAACCATGTCCTCCTACAATTTTTCATCTTACACTGTTTCAATTGGTGTCTGTTTTCATTGCATGCAGTGCTATTTCGAAGGCAGATGTTATTTTGTCAGATTTGTCATGCTAGAGAGGAAATCATGTCCAGACATTAATCTCATAATCATGCATTATATTTGTTCCCAATTTAATTTTGGGAAATTTTGAAGGGTTTTAGTCTGTACAATATTTTAATGTATTTGAATTAAAAAACAATGATTATTTTTATATTACTTTACAAGGTACTGGGGTTTCCCTGTTTGGATGAAATATATCCAAGGATCAGTTTTAGAACCAATATTTGACCTTTCAAGGTTCATTTCACAACATATAATGTTATATTCAATAAATTTTTCTATAATCTATTTTCTTTGTGCATTATTCTTTTCATAATTTTTTAATCTTTGTGTATATTGATATTTGTGTTGGTCATTTAACAGAAAACCAGATAAGTACCCCGATAAGCATTCCATTATCACCTATATCCGGCAATGGTTATTTTTTTTACTATCTCCAGTATAATTGCGTTGATTTCATAATGGAAAAAAAGTAACCATGTCTTCCTATAATTTTTCCGCTTACCCTATTTTAATTGGTGTATGTTTTCTTTTCATGTAGTGATATTTCTAAGGGAGATATTATTTGGTCAGATTCTTCATGTTGGAGAAGGAATCGGGCCAAGAAATTAATCTTAGAATCATGCCTTATGTTTGTGCCCAATGGAATTTTGAGAAATTTTGATGGTTTTTAGACTGTACAATATATTAATGTGTTTGAATTAAAAAAATTGATTCTTTTTATATTTCTTTTCAAAGTACAAAGGTTTCCCTATTTGGATGAAATATGTCATAGGATCTGTTTTAGAACCATTATTGTTCCATTCAAGGTTAGTTTATCAACATATAATGGTCCATTCAAGAAATTTTTCTATAATCTATTTTCTTTGTACATTATTTTTTTCAATATTTTTTAATCATTGTGTATATTTATATTTGTGTTGGTCATTTAATAAAAAACCGGATAAGCACCCTAATATACAGCCACTGAAACAAATGGATCCTAATATAATTAGTAGTTTCATTCTTTTCATTTTAATACAATGCAATACAGTGCGACAAACATTATCCATATGAGTAGAGTCCATTTTGAAATAATGTTCATATGTATTCTTGAAATACATCACATTCTTATATTTTCCATCAAACACATTATCCTTTGGGTCCGATCACATTTCATTTCAATGTACAATACTCATTATCTACAATACTTTTTCATTTCTTATTTACTATATTATTGATCCACCAGATGAAAACATGTTTCTATTTAGGTAACAAAAACTGATTTTTTACATTCTTATATCTGATCACTATTCATTTCAACGTACAATCCTCCTTAGTTATTGATATTTCAGTTGATGATAGATAATATGAAGAGATATAAACTTGAGACTGAACGTCTGTGCAGGGGAGCTACTACGGTGCGCTATTATATGATTGCTTGATTACACACAGTTTCAATCATTTGAGTTTACCCAGTTGTTATTCCAATGGGTTTTCTATAGTTTTTTAGTTTGGAATATTTATTTGATATCAACTACATGCATTCTAGTTTACCAAGATTCTATTTCAATAGTCACTATGTACATGAAAAATACAAATATTCTGCAGTGTATAATTTCAGATATATGAATCACATTTTATATTATGTATTAACCATGTAAATTTATTCAAACCAGCCACCCATATGAATTAGTATTATAGATTTCTGAAATTAGAATCTAATTTATGTGTTCTCTATTATTGTTTAGTAATGCATAAACTGATTCAATTAAATAATTTTCATCATCAAGAATTCAAATACCATCTATTCTTCTCTAGAGATTGGGCAATGTATTCAAGGCATTTTTTTGTTCACAGCTTAACAGCATTCAGGATAGAAACTCACTACAGGAAGAGATAATGAACTATATAATTTCAGATGTTGTACATGGAAAGGAAGGTTTGTGCTATTATCTTTCCAACTATATGATGGATTTTATGGGAAGTATTAAATCGATCAAGGGAGGGCATACATGTTTCAAATTTATTTTTCTAGGTACATGTTAAATTTACGGTTGTAGAACATGGGTATCTTTTGGAAAGGGGAAACTCGGTTGTGGCCTTCAAAATGTTGCAACCAATAGCTAGCATTGGGAGTAAGTTAATGAATGTCAAATAGGGAATATGGATTTGATGGAATGCACCCATTGATTTTTTTTTATTTTATAATTGGACTTCTGTTACTTAGTAGGGAATATGCATGGTGGTAGTACTACTATGGTTTGGTGGTACTGGGGTTCAACGTGTCTTTTGTTGATGGGTCTTCTCTTGAACCATAGGATAGGGTGCAAACAATATCCTTGGTGGTTAATAAGTGGATGAAAAACAATATACTCTTTATTTACATCTTCTAGGATTAGTTTCTCTCCCCTCTGTAGGTTAGTAAATTTTCACTTTTAAAATAGTACATGATCCCTACAGAAACAATACTATTTATAAGTGAACATGAACTGATTACTGAATCAGTATACTATCCTAAAATATCAGAATACTAACCTACCAATAGAAGTGATCATGTGATATTTCTATCAAATGAACACTTTAAATTATACAAGTGAACGTGTACATGTTCCCTTCAAAAACTGTATAATTAATATGTGAATGTGAACTGATTACATAATAAGTATACTAACCTATATGGAGAAGTGAACATTTACTAATTCTATCGAATTAAAACCATCTCATTGATAGAAACTTTACTGTTTTGAAGTGAACATGAACTAATTACAGAATCAGTATACTAATCTACACAATCAGTATACGTACCTACTGAGATAACTGAAAATGTATTATTTATATCAAATGAAGACTTTATGTTCATATGACAGAATCAGTATAAGAGAGTTTCACATAAATTATGAAAATATGAGATATCATATCGTCGATGTCCAGTGATGTTGTGATTTATCTATGTATGACCCTGGTTATAAACATGTAATCTTTATTACTTTCATTTCCGGGTCATATATTCTGCTGACAATTTGGGTATTTTCTGGGTACATGCCCATTGTGTCGTTCTCTATTTGCTACTATTTATTCTCCTCAGTAACATCATTTCTTAGTTATCAATGTACCTCAATTCACATATGAAGTTTATCTGAATACCGATTTATCGACAATATGAAAGGATTGAATTTTATAGTTTTAAATGATATTCTCAATTTCTATAAACCTTAAACAATAATGTTTTCTATTGTTCCTTATCATTGCAGCCTCCACACCATTACACATTCATATTATGGGATTCATTTTATTTTCTCTTTATTTTTTTCCCTCATATATCATCCCATTATCACAATAATCTTCCATTGGTTGACAGGTACAATGAATTTGGAGCTTTTATACCTTCCAGTCCTGTTAAAGACTTCACATCCCAGAATAGATCTAATAATCATATTAGGGAGATGAGGGAGAATCTATAGAGCTCATGAATATACTTAAGGGATGCATATGGGTGATGTTAAGGTGATCCATTCATTGAATAGTTGATTTGTAATGATGCTAAATCATGAGCATATCTATTTCAGATGTTGAAATTTATATGCCAAAGAAATTTCTTTTTTAAACCTAGGAATAATTTTATTGGATTATAAGAAATATCATTTTTATGTACATAAACATACATCTGAGTTTAACCATATAAGAGTACCTGATATCTATAGAATACTTCCTGATATCTATCATGGAAAGCTTCCATTAAAAGGTTTGCTATTTTTTTACTATATCTATCAAAAATTAGGTCCCTAATGTAATAACTTATATTCCATATTGGTTATTTGGATTGTGTTTTGTGATTTTAGAAAACGTTATGCTAAAGTTTTTAAACACGATTTCTTGAAATAGTTTTTAAACTCATTATATTAATTTTTATATCATTTCGATATTTATAATTACATGTTATATAATTGGATTAAGTTCTCTATTAAAATTATTAGTTAAAATCATTAAATGTTCTAAGCTGTAGTATAATGTTCTATGGAATTCATGTTTTACATACCTACTATTTTTAACTATATAAGGAGTTTCAGTTTTCTACAGTTATTGATTCTTATGACGTTAGAAACCTACCAAGATTGTATAAATAAAATTTAACTATAAAAATTTTGGAATCAGACTTCTAGTTATTCAAAAGATGCCCCTATGTGACAGTGGTTCTGCTTCTACAAAGTGCAGAATTCAGATTATGATAACTTCTATTTTTTTATGATTACATGAGCTGTAGTTGTCAAATTGTGGTGATATGTAATGATTTTTAATGATTATAAGATTATCTAAAATAGACATAGTTGAGTTAATGTCTGGATCTATCATTTTGTTACTCATATTTTGTCCCAAATCTGCTGTAATGTTTTTGCTATAGTATTGTCTTTAATGATTTTGAAAGATTATAAGATACCTACTTTTGCTGGTCCCCCTTAGTCACCCATAGCATGCTCTACTTCCTTCCATTATTTATCGAAATCTTGCCTCTTGCCTCCACCTTCACCCTCTCCTCCACCTACTTTTGTAATTGGTGACTATGGGTTTCTACTGGAACTGCTGTGCAGCATTACGGGTTAGTACTGGAACCTAAAATTCATGTTAAACAAGTTTTAATTATAGGTTTGTTATATGGGTTTGTACTGGATCCTAATTTTTCTGTTATACGGGATTATACTAGAACTATTGTGTTGCATTACGAGTTTGTACTGCCGTACGGTTTTGTAATAGAACTGTTGTGCTACATTACTAGTTTGTACTGGAACCTAACGTTTCTGTTATATGTTTTCAGATTCTAAAGGTCCAACTCAACCCGTGTATAATTTATGTGCCAACAGTTGAAGGGTAAAATCAAAATCTTTACCAGGTGGTGAAGCAAATGATTATAGGAATTCCATTCAACCTCTAATACGTTTGTTTTCTGTTTTATATTAACTCTTCCCACATAAATTCCTTGTGGTTATCTTCTTTTTTATTTTTTGTGATTCATGGTTCAATTGTCTATAACATGATAGTTGAATGTTGTTGAATTTGATCCCTTAAGTACACTGAACTGCATGGATTTGTTGTTAAAAACATGTATCATTGAATAGATTTGCATTTGGGCCCTCTAACATCTTCTTGTGAGTTCATAGGATGGTTTTTAATTTCATGCATGAGAAGTTCCAGTAGAATTTTATTTTCATCAGGATTCAGTGGGTATGCTTCTGTGATTTTTTTATGATGTTTTGAACCCAAAACATCTTGTCCATTTTCTTTTAATTTATTCCCATTATTTATTTTACAATATATCAAACAAATAAATACTAAGAGTAGCTATTGAACTGACTGAAACATCAATTCAATACTGTTAGGATCTTCACATAGACAAATTATCTAGACATGTAAAACTCAATATTCATTTGTTTTATTATTTTATAAATTTTCAGTTTCTGTTTCAGACATGTAACCACATGAGCATATATCAAATGAACACATTCATTTTCATTTCCTCCAGAACTGACATAAGCTGGAAACTCTGATACTAATATCTTCTGTTTATTCTATGAAGTAGATGTTTTAGTGTTGATGTTTTTCAGCTGATATAGCCTTGGAATTATGGAAACAAGTTCAGGCTCCATCGTTGGAGATGTCTGATTGCAGGAACATTCCTTCTATAGGTGACCGAGGAAGGAAACTAGGTAACAGTTGGCTTTCATCAATGAAATTAAAGGTTATGTTTCTTGTTTTTTCCCATTTTGTTTATTGAAATTTATCCATTTTATTCCAAACAATTAAATTAACAAGAATGTTTTGCTCTTCTCTACCTGTGATTCCTCTAGGTATTCAAATTCTGGTGACTTCAATTTGGTAGAGAAAGTAATGATGAAATCTGTTGCAGGGTACACAATCATCTTTCAAATGGTAACATTTTTATTCATATATGACATGAAAAAAAACATGTAACCCCACTTGGGGGGTCATAAATTATTCATATAGGTCATTGAAACGAGGTGTTTGGATCATCTACTCAATATTGTCTTTGTCAAGTGCCACACCGGTTGACACTGGCAGCATCTGACTGTCTTAAATCCCTTACATGCAGGGCCAACTACATTTTTTTTCATACGAATGAATCATATAGCTAAACAAGTTACTGTTTCTTCTTGGCATCACTCACTGTAAAAAACATATATAGAATAAATGGACCCTTTCTCATGTTCCACTGTTTTCCTTTTATAGGGATTTTATACAGTGGATGCAGATTTTTGGGAATTTTTTTGTTCCTGTTTGATTATACAAGGATGTTATAGCATCAATGTAACGTTTTCAGCACATTATGACTATTTTCACTTATCCTAACAACTCTATGTTCTGCAGTACCTTCTTAATGCTGAATTCATGGTGTAGTTATATTTTATGTCATGTGGGCATGGATATGGTTGAATACAATATTTTTCATCATGTATTAAAAAATTGAACCTCTCATGAAAATCTCATGTATTGGGAATATATATATAAGTCCTATAATTATTCATATTGAATTATTTATTCTTTTACAATTGTGGAAAATTATTAGTTTTGATCTATTATATAAACATGTCTAACTATAGAATAATTATGAGATGGAATCATTTTTTTTAATATATTAGTTCATTACTACATAATTTTCATCATTTTTTAGTGAATATAAAAGCATTAATTCCATTATGTGATTGGTATTTTTAGTTAAAATAGTCCATATTTATGAACATCCAATTGGACAATTTGAGGATTCTTTTGGACATAGACACACACAAACAGACATATATAGATATTCCAATAATGTTAAAATTTCTTATGAAATTAAATCAACGCTGTGTTATAATATTTTCATCATAAAGTTAAATTTATTTATGATGAAGATAGGTTAAAAATATTAACTCCCAAATATATTAGATATCAAAGAAACCACACCGAACTAAATCTTGATTCCTACTAATCCTCACCCCAAAATATTCTCAAGGCTATCTACACCCTTCAAAATCCACAAACCTTAAAAATATAAATAGAATGCCTTCCACCATTTATCACAATCTTGCCTCTTTCCCCCAAATACACCTTCACCTCCACCTTCTGTTTCATCATTGTCTCTTATCTCTATCTATTTCATTTTATTGTGTTCCATCTCCATCAAAATTTGCCTTTACTTTTTTTCCACATGTCACGGGAACCCCATTTACTTCATTGTAATCATTTTTTTCTAAACATTATATTGAGTACAATGACATTACAATATTTTTTGAATGACGCAGAACCAAAAAAAAATATATAGAAAATTGAATAGTCTCGTGCATTTGCACGGGAGGGGTACTAGTTATAAGTTAATAAAAAGCTATACGAATGAAGAATGTAAATAATATAATGGAGAAATTTTTCTACAATTATGATTTCCATATTATGTATGATTATTTAAAATATTAATTTATAAAATATAGAATTTGAATTTATAAAAGAAATTTTTTTATATATTTATCATATTAATATTTTCATATATTTAATAAATCATCTTTTTCTAAGAGTAATTATTTTTATGTGAGTATTTAAAAATACAATTTGTAAAATTAATATTAATGTTATAACATTACTAATATATATATATATACCTGAAATTAAAAAAAAATATATGCAGAAAATATATTTATTTAAATATGAAATCATTAATTTAAAAATTACGGGGACAAATATCCAAAAACTTATATTCAATTTTAGAAAATCACTTTTCTTGTTAGAAATAATTATCTTTAAAACATTATAAATTTAGTATTGTGAAATTAATTTTGTTAATTGTATAAAATTAAAATATAAAAATATTTATTAATTTTTGAATCATTTATTTGAAATTTTTAAATATTGGTCATTTTATTTTTTGGCATAATGTGTATGGTATCCTCGGTTTATTCATGTTTCTTCTATAAAATATTAGATGTCAAATGTAATGAATCAATTAGTTAAAGAATTTTATTTGGAATTATAAGTGAATGGGTGGATAATGAGTTTAATATTATTATCGCTTCCCAATTTATTATTTATCAATTTTTTAGTAACATTTTGTGATGGGAATTTATTATTATTGAAAATATTTAGGTATTTAAAAAAATTTCATCACATTTCAAATATAAAAAAAGATCTTCAATCCTCCCATTGTCTATTAAATCCATTTAGCTATCAACACACTCTACCATATCCACTCCTAAATGAACCAATCCACATTAAAGAGGTTTTGGACATATTAATTGAATATCCGTCAATGTATTCATTCCTTTTTAAAATGACATACACTAATATAATTTTTATAAATTTATAACATCCCATATAATTTTTTATTTAATTATGTGCACATATAGATAAAAAATTGAGTTTTAATTTATAATTCATACAATAATTAAATGTATTAATTTTCTTAATGATTATGGTAAAATTATTAACTACACTCTCCATTTACATAAAAAAATGAAAACATGAATAATGTAATTTAAATACAATTACTTCTATTAGAAACATATTTATTTCCCCTGGATTCCATACGTGGATGGTTGTACTAACGAAATCAATATATAATTTTCAGATTTGAAAAATAACTTATATTCTGAAACAATAAAACATAATATTTATCTCTCGAATTATATGGAAAATGGTATCATTGTCTATGTATACGTGTGGATTATAATCTCTATGGAATAATGTATTTTGATTTTCATTATCACCATTTACTACTAGATCCATGTATTGTATGAAATGATAAATAAAATTTTTATTATATAATTATCGTTATAATATGAAAAATTATTAAATCGTATTAATAATTTGATTATAAAATGACCATTGATATTTTAATCTTGTAAATCCTGAATACTAAGTGGAAAACAATATCATCTTTCTCTGTTATGGATTTATATATAAATATATCATCTTTTTAAATATTTTAAACAATGATATATAACAATAATAATCACTAAATATGACACTAATTTTTATATTATATTTATATTACAACTAAAAAACCTCATTATCATCCACTAATAATGGTAGGTTCATGTTTTGATCGGTTTTACCACAATCATGAAAATATTATACATTATTTCATGGATGACTATGAAAACAAATTTATTAGTAAAATATGATATCAATATATAAATAATGAGTTTATATTCCATTAGATATAAGGAAACACATCCTGAGGGACCCATCAATTTCGTAGTCTTTGAAATCAAGATACATATTAGAGTCTTATATTAGAAATGGAATAAAAAATTTACAAAATAATTTTTTTATTTTCTTTATTGATAAAAAATAATTCAATCTAGAATATATATACATATTAGTCATAGTTAAATTCAAGGAGGCTTAGGTAATGGAAAAAAATAATGTTAATCTACAATTGTTAGAAAATTTTATTTACAAATGATGTTCTATGAATCAATAATGGCTAATAAATATGGAATGATAAATAACTAAACAAACATTCAGATTAATTAGTAAATGGATAAGGAAGTGCATAAATAATATTTCAAGGTAATATCGAAAAACACATAATTTTTACAAAACATGAATATCATGATATGTTAAGGGATAATAACAATATATATGTAGATAATTGAACTCACATTCCATTTAAATCATTAAGATGATAATGAAATTAATTAATACATTATATCCAACCACAAATTACATTGATATTAATAATAAGTGAATAAATGAAAATGATTAATTTTAGAATTTCATATCTTAAACCTAAGAAGTCCTCTACTTTCACCATCTTTCATCAAGAATGTTTAAAACAATATGTTGGAACATGTTTAATTTGGATTACTAGTTTGGCTCCTTAGATTATCCTACACATAAAATTCGTCTATTAATTCTGATCCCCACCTATCACTGCATGACCAAAGCATTCCTTATTTATCGAATAATCAATTTAAATCATTATCATTATCCATGAAAATAAAATTTGTATATTGGTAAATGGATACATGTTTTAAAACATTACCATATGTTATCATATAAATTTCAATGTGATCAAAATATATAAAAATTTTATATTATTTAGGTAAATAATTATATACATGTTAAATAATGTGGATATTTGAGGTAAATTTAATGTGAAATGAACACATGATAGTGTACATTTTAATGGAAAGTTATTAACTAAAAAATTAATCAAGGAAGATAATTTCTATAAATTCAATAGTAAAAATGATACTAAACCATCAATATAAATTATTATTACGGTTTTAATACAGATTATACACATTTTATTAAAAATAATAAGTTCTTTTAACTGATGAATTAGAATTCCATAAAAATATCATTAAAAACATTTGTGAGGAATATATTTTATTCAATATAGAAATAAAAATTGAAAATAATTTTTATTGAATATCAAATTTTAAAAAAATTCAATAAAAATTACTTCTTAAACATGAAATTGAATCATTGGTAAATGATAGTCATGTCGGAGGGCAATTCTATACATGTTAAAGATACCATTACTTTTGCATTGTAAAATGTATACAAATGTTAATTTATTTGAATATGAATGGATGATTTAGTTGAATTGTTTTTTTGAATTAAAAAATGTCAATAAATTATTGTTGAAAAAAAAAATTAAAAATATTAAATTAATTTTGAAAAAAATTTCAGAAATTTTTTTTGGAATAAAACATATTTATGACCAAAGAGACAATTGGAGTGTGATTTTCATGAAACAATTGTGTGAATAATTTTAACTACTAAATAATTGAAAAAATGTTCTATCACTTGAAAAATATAACGTATAAGCAATGGAAAATATATTAGAATGGTTTATTAAAAAAATTATAATATAATCTTCTGTAATATAAATTCATGTATTATAAATCTCAAATAAAATAAGATTGTGAAATAAACCATTAAATAAATTATAATGTTTAGGTTAGAATTATTGAATGAATTAATTATGTTTGTAAAATATAAAACATCATAAAAATGTTAAAATATATATATATTTAATATTCATTATATAAACTATCAAAGAATATCATAATCAACGATGTTGAATTTAAACATAACGAACCAAATTTGAGCAATGAAATTATTCACCTATTCATATATTCTAATTCAAATAACATTATATGATATAAATAATATCATATATGATCCCCTTACAACATCTTATGATGGAATTTTTATAACATCTTATTATTCATTTGTTAATAATATTCAACTATTTTCATTATTTTTGATGTTATTAACCTTGTATTCTATTATGTTTTGTCTTTTTATTTTTGTATTCCTATTACTTAGATTATAATTTAATAATCTATAGAACATAAATCAAGATGTAAATATAATATAAAAAATTTACATATGTATTTAAAGTAATCCATAAAATTTGGTGATATGAATTGAAATTCACTATTCTTGGAGATCTTAAGTTAGACATACGCAAGAATGATATTCTGAATTTTTTATCTTGAGAAATGAAAGAAATTATATTCATTATATAAATATAAAAATTCTAGTAAAAAAATTCTAGTATATATCAAATATTTTTTAAAAACATTCCACAGTACATAGCATGTAATGTGTGAATGAATCACAACAATTCATGAGGCAATGGTCTGATGTAAACATGAATGGAGTTGTCATATTAATACATAATAGATAACATTAATTTATGTGTTATATATTAAATTTTAATGAATAATGATATAATAAATATAATAAATATCATTTATAAATAGTATTAAATCATTAGTCACTACCTATATTTCAGGTAATGTAAAAGTTAATAACATCAGTTCACAATACGGTAGTCCTCCATACACATGAATGATATTTTCACAACCCATTTTATAAGTGTGTTTGTGAAGTGTTGGTAATAAAAAAAATATCAAAATATCAAAATATTCCTAAAATTTAGTTTATTATATTTTTAGTTTATAATAATAATTTAATTATGATTATAATTAAATAAAAAAATTACACTAAGGATTAAAACATTAATTCTATTCAGGTATCCTATTTATGATTGCACTAAAACCATTAAAGATATTCGTTCATTCAAGCCAATGGAATCTAGTATAGATATGTAATTTTCTAAGTGTTTTTCTCTCATACAATCCATGCCATCTTGGATCGGAATGTTTGATGAGATGAAGAGAGGGGGTGCACATTTATATTTTGGAGAGTGGACATACTTGGACTTTTGAGAATAAGTTATGTGTATCATCATTTTATCTTAAAAATTGTGTTTCAAAATACAAAACAAATCATCCATGAAGTTGATTAATCATAATATTTTGATAAAATATGTGTTTTAATAGTTCTGTCTCATTCTTATACAATATAATATATCACTAACCACCATATAAACTTGTTTTTCTCTTAATTTCTGCAATTTTTTTTATTTATTCAACAATTAAAATCTTTCAAAAATTATGTTTTCCCATTTAAAAATTATAATTAATTCTTATTGAAAATTTTTAATCCAATTTTACAAATTATATATAATGAATAATAAAACTATAATTAAAAATTAAAACCATAGATGGTATGTGAATGTGGACTTTTTAAGTGAAAATAATCAATAATTAACTAATTTTTTATATACACGTTCATTATGAAATTTTTTCAAATGATAAAATTTTTAATAATAGACATATAGTTCATTTAATATTACATTAAAATTGGTTTAAAATAAATTTTAAAAATAAAATAATTTTAGATGAAAAAACAGTTTCAATTAAAATTCTCCATTATTCACTATTCATCACAAAAAATGAAACTTCCTAATAAAATTACAATTTATTACCTTATGAAAGTTTTTATATTAATATCTTTTTTTTATAAATAACAATCATAATAGTTTGAAATTTTATTTTTATAACAAATGGATTTTAAAAGACCATGAAACTACCTTTAGAAAATTATAACATTTTATATATGAAATTAGGATTAATCTTATAATATGTAGGATCAATTATTTATATAGAACATAAAATCAATTTTTTGAATAAACTATTCAAACATTTCATTAATATCATTAAATATTATTAATAAATTTAATATATTTTTATAAAAATATATTGGTGATATAAATTTTTCTATCTTTATAAAAATTCATACTTTATTTTCAATTGGTTTTTATATTCATTTATTAGTAATGAATTACTAATTAATTGAATAATATATTTTTATATGTTAGATAGTATTACTCATAAAATCCTATATAAATGAAGGATATAATATTCATTTTATATAATAATTTCATTAATATTAAACAAACCTTGGTCTTGCATGTAATGAAATAAATAAAAGCTATTCATTATTCTAAGAAATGAATGATATATCAATATTACATTCAGTTACTAATATAGAATAGATTGAATTTATTTGAAATATTAAATAAATATTAATTTCCTTGGAATGTATTTTCCCTTTGATTATTTTTTCTTATGTTTCATTAAATTTATTTAATATGATTTCAAATATTAATAATATAGGGCGTTACATTATCCTTACCATAAATAAATTGTTTCCTTTCAATTTAAGCATGATATAAACTAATTAATGGTTTTTTATTTTAATTTTTTTTGAAAAACTAAAATCAAATTGGGTAAATATAGTATTCCAATAATAATATAGAGTGTGAGTATAAAAGGTTATATAGATTTACAAATTACTAGGATCAAATATAGGATATGTTTGGTTGTAGGTGATAATATATATATTGAGTAAAACAATAAATATTTATATAGAGTGATTGAGTTCATTGATCTGAAACAAGTGAATAAGAAATTGAATGTCTATGGCCTCAAATTTATAAATGTAATTAGTGTGAATAGTTAATTGATATTGTAAAAACATAATGTAATATGATAAAATATAATTTCAATATCATTTTCATAATGTTGTGGAATTATTTTATTATCTATGAATATATGGATTTATCCTTACATATTCATTTCTATTTCTCAATAACAGTTTTATCCTTTGTTTGTGTATCCATAAATATCCAATTCATACCTAACCAAATGAAATTAATATCCAAAAAGTATTTTGTAGGCATGATGCACTAAAATTCAATTTTAATAAATTGTTAAAAAATTCCTTAAGGTTTCATCTTAATATTTTAGAAAAATAATATGGTCAGTACATTTGTATCAAAATATAAAAAATAATACTATTGGTTTATCATTAATTTTTATTTATTAAAATGATTCTCTAATATTAATGAAACATTAACCTTAACATCACAGTGGCCAGTGGTAGTCAAAAAACCCATATCATTTTTCTGTATTGGGTTTACACCCGATAACCTTTTCAGATGAAATGGGTTGTCACATTACGTTTGGGATTTCATATTTATTTATATAATTCTTATAAAATATAAAAAAATATGAATTACATCCATGAAATAAAGTTAATCAATAAACTATATTTATATTGTGGTTTTCAATACATCCTATTGTTTTTAGAAAGACTAATAATAATGGTCAAATATTATTAATTTATCTTCAATTTCCATATAAACCAAAATGTTTATCAATACATTAAATAATTATTCAATAAAATTTAATGTTATTATTTATCTAATATATTTTCCACTAAAACATATCTTTTCATAAATTTAAGCCAAAATATTTCTAATATTTTGTCATTCCATCGACATAATAACAAAAAGAATGAGGTGTTTAGAAATTTCTATTTACAATCAATACTATACTCATTAGACTTTGATTTTATCTATAACTATTATATTAATGAATACATAATTTCTTATAAATCATAATAGAATCATTATATTATTTATGATTCTAATAAGATAAATATGTATGGTAAGACACTTCATCAGGTATTTACTTGAATCATAATACATAAGTAATTCATCAATTTTATTTCCACATAGCTCCTTCCATGATCAATGGATTCCATTTTGAAGTGGGTATTTACATTCATCTTTATAATGTTCCCCAAATATAATGTAATTAAATATAAATGGATCCTTAAGATTAGATTTATTTCTATATATAGTACTCTTGAATTTTTATTTTAAATTCTTGGATTTATTCCCTTCTTACCCACATAAAAATAACATCCTCGCACTATTTAGACACTTTCCAATCTATATCATTAATTATTTATTAAATGATTAAATTAAAGATTTCATTTATCTATGGTCCCCAACTATAATGGCCAATACCACCACCCTGGACATTATATTTCCAAAATAAGGCTCCACCAAGATAGTGGCACCGGTCATGGTGGCACCGTGAAGGTGGCACCGTATGGTTGATACCATGACAGTGGCACCATATCCTCACCTAGCCCTCATTTTTCTTTTTCCAGTCCCGCTCCCCAACGTAAATTTTTTTTTGACGTAAATTAATTCTTTTACCATTTTTAAAGCCATTAATTCCAATAATTAATTCCTAAAAATCAAGAGAAATCTCCACGATATGGGGTATTAAATAGCACCTTAATTTTATCATGTGTAACTTCCCACCTGCATAGGAAACCGCAATACGACATTCCAGATGTTTAAAATTCCATATCCCTTAACATTAGGATCACCTCTTTATATCTACCATGAGAGTTTCTTCTTTTTTTTCTTCTCAACTGGATTTCGTTCATATTCATGGTGCCCCTCGAGTTAATCTCTTCCCGTTGCATGTAGTGTGCCTCTACTGGAGATTTTGGCCGCTCTTTGTGTCCACAAAATTCCTCCCCTGCAAGCCGTATATCCCTTATTTTTGGAACGTGGAGAAAAACATTGATCCTTGATCAACCAGGTAGGTATTTTCCTTTGTCTCTCATTTCTTTGTATCTTTTTGGGTGGTTACACTACTATTTTTGTGAGAGTGGATGAAACCAAACCTTAATGAACATTACAAACAGAATTTAAAGAATGAAGGGAAGGGCTGTGAACGATGTGATACTGTTCTATTTTTCTCTCTTCTTTGATGCTTATTTTGTGAACTATTGGGCTATTCTGACTGAAAATCATTGATGTTAGTGGTCTTTCATTGCACACTAATGAACCCTTCCCATCTTTGATGATTTAAAGACTATAACTTGGAAATTGGTTAATCACGTAAACTCGGTGGATTAAATGGATAGCCAGTAAACATAAGGCCTTTTGTGAGCACCCCAGTTGACCAACATAATGATGAAAGTAATGAATTACGTGCTTGAACATAGAAGTTTCCCTACTCTATTTTGGTAGTAGGTGTGTTTGATTGCCTATGGGGTGATTTGGGTGAGTATGGGATCCTCTTGGTTTTGAGTCAGAAACCATGTGGTTACTCTACATGTGATAGGAATTGGTTTGTAATCCTCTAATATTGGAATATAGTTGGTTCATGGTTTTTGGGATATGGGGTTTTATCTTGGAGCCTACTTTTGTTCCAGTATTTTGAGTGATCTCACTTGTCCCTTTGATGTTTTGACTTCACAAGAGAACTGGGTGTGAATGCTTAAATTGTTGTTTGGCTGTTTCTCTTTTACTAGATTGTGGTTATGCCTGTTAGTTTCCCAATATTGCAGGACATTAATTAAATTGGATCACCTTAACATGAAGACCGGAATGGGTTAAATGGGGATTTCGTTTGGGGAAATATTTGTTACTCGGTTATGAGTAGTGTGCTTTCTATGAATAGTGATGAGTGTGTTTGTACTTAGGTTGGACTTGAAAACCCTAGGTTGGGATGTGTCCTTTTTACATATATATATATATATATATATATATTAGTTCTTATGTTTCTTATTCGCACCCCACCCTAGTTGAGCACTTAGTGCCAAACACCCCCATTCCATGGGGGATGGTGTTTTTCCCAACACTCCTATGAGTGGCTGGTTATTAGCTCCTTGTATGCTCCCTTTCTTGAATAGCCCAAGACTCATTGGGCAAGATGTGATGGACTGAATCCCATTATTTGCCGAAAAATCACCTAGTAGGGTAGTTATGGTGGTTTTCCCAGGTGTCTTCATGTGTGACAATTGCTTTCTGGCCCCGGTTTCTTCAGGCATGGCAGTGGTTGTTCAGGCCTAGGTGCTTGCAGGCATGGTTATGTGTGGTTGTTATGGCCTAGGTGTCTGTGGGAAGGATAGTTGTTGTGGCCCAGGTGTTTGCATAGTGGAAGCGTGGTTTTGGCCCAGGTGTGTGCGGGCAGGGTGTGGCAATGGAACAGTGGTGAGAATGGCAGAATTGGATCGATGTGTAGGATGTCTTCAATAACCAATGGTAAAGTTTCACGGTGTACCCAAATATCAATGTGCTATTACTATATTTTACTTGACATTTGTTATTTAGGGAGTGTTCCTTGGCAAGGTTTGGTGGATAGTTTTCCATGCTAGGTGCTTTGGTTCTCTCCTTCTCACAGGGCATTAGGATGACTCCCCACTTGTGCATGAGAGTATTTGGTTTTCCCTACTGAGTATACTTTTATGATCACCCTACGTATATAAACTGGTTTCAGGTTTCCAGGAGAACATCAGGGATCGTGAAGGTCCATACTAGCTCCGGCGTTGGGATAGTTGCAGTTGCATTTTTTCTTTTATTTCGGTACATTACCTTGTCATTTTCTTATACCTGTGGAATTTACTTTTATATCATGCATATGGGAATGGTTTCTTTGGAATTACATTTACCCCCAGTTTTGGTGTTGTTGGGGTTTACCATATTATATCTCGATCCTACTAAAGAAAAAAAGGTAACTCCTTCCATCTTATGTGTGATTCTATACCCTTGGTTCTTTTCTCCACTTTGATACCTATTGCAGGTGGGTCTCTAGGGTCATTATCTCTCCATTAACATGAGGATGGAAGGGTCTGGAAATCACCCATACCTTCCCTCATCATGGTGAAGGTGCGTCGTGAATGAATGGTATAATAGCAGGAGGTTGATAGATAGGATGGAGTCTAAAGTTATGAACAGTGAGGATTGCATGGGATGGTAGGGAAATAGTGTTGGGTGATCATGGTGCATGAATTAGGTCAGGGAAGACCGGCTAGGACATTAGATTTTAGGGCCCTCGTGATGCGATGCAAGGACTCTAGGCCAACCAAACGACCAAGTGAGGTTGAACTGATTGCAGGGTAGAGACCCTAGGGAAGGTACATGCATCATAATGTCTTGTGTTATCATGATTCTTGGATGTTTTGGGGATTTATAGAAGTCTTTGAGAAATTTAAGAACAATATTCTGCACTACTCGGGATTAGGCAATCCTTGTATACCTTACAGATATGGCACCTGGGAAACGACCATGAGTAGTTCGGGAGATCGAGGCCCAGGAGTTTTACATGGATGAAGAATAGAGGGCTGATTGAGAGGAGGGGGACACTCAGTGGCATAGGACTCTTCATGCCTTTCAGCGGCAGACCCTCAGGAAGTATGAGGGCAGCATCTCTGACGTGGAGACATAGAGGTGGCTAGAGGATATGGTGATAGCTTTCATCTTGATCCAGGATCTGGCAGAATATTGGGTTCCTTTGGCTGTGAGCTAGATGCGGGGTGCATCGCGATAGTGGTGGATGCTTTACCATGGGGTAAATAGGGAGGCTAAGGTGACATGGACTGATTTCGAGAAGGGGTACAAGGCAGAATTCCTCTCTTTGACGATTAAGGTTGAGAAGAGGTAGGAACAACTCTCTCTCCAGCATGGGAGAATGTCATTAAGAGATTTTTGGGTCATGTTCAAGGATATTCTTCGCTTTACTTCAGAATTCATTCTGAATGAGGACTCGCAGGCGAGACGTTTGGAGGAGGAACTTCGACCTTATCTCCAGTATGTTGTGACTCCAATCCCCCTACCAAAATACATGGAGGTCCAGTAGAAGGATGAGGTGGTGGAAAGGATGCACACAATGGGAGGTATATCTCGAGAGTGAATTCAGTTGGGTTCATTGAAGGGGAATGCCTTCAGTAGTAGGCCTCCATTAAAATGGCCCACTATGTTCCAACCAGCAGGGAGCAGGCCTCAGGATGTTCAATTCCGATCTCATGGCCCTCTCCCTTTCGCTTTAGGCTTAGGGCCGAGATGCTTTATCTGTGGAAGCCATGGGAAACATCAGAATTAGTGCCTGGACATAGTACAATATGGTGGGGGTGGGAAGGTTCAGCGCCTACCTTAGTAGCAGTAGTTTCCTTCTCGGCCCTTTCAGCAGCAGCAGCAGGGGAAGCAAGCTCCCACTCCTCCGAGGGCAGGCATCGCAGGAGGAGGCCGACCAAAGGATGCTCTTCAAGGACCTCGACCTGGGCGTGGTCTGGGAGGTGGCCAACAACCGAGAGGCATAGGAGCTGGGCATGGGCAATTGAATTCGGTGGAGGTAGCAGATCTAGCATGTCTAGAGGTTGTTCGAGGTACGATCAACTTGTTTAGTACCCTTTTTTTATTCCTTGTTTGATACAGGAGATTTGAAGTCCTTTTTTACACCGAGCCTGGTCGTGCTCTGGGTTTAGAGACTGATAGGCTTCTAGTGCCCCTGATGCTGAGCACACCAGTCGGAGGTCAGACCGACTTGTTTTACGTTTGATGAGTGTGAAGACTAATGATATGGACACATTATTCATTCAGAGATCTCCTACTATTGTAGATACATCCATACAATGTCATCCTAGTCATTGAATTGTTTTTCTCTATATGTGCCATCATTTACTGCTTCTGAGGAAGGGTCTTGTTTTCAGAATTGGGCGGCCGATGTATAAATTTAATTGGCGAACATAGTGTCCAGAAAAACAGCAGGTGAGAGGAACCCCTCCTTTCCTTGTTAGCCAAGGAATCAGTGGAATCGGTGGATGCAGAGATGGTGGAAGTTCCAGGGGTCATCGGTGAGTTTATGGACTTCTTCTCGGAAGAGGTGTAAGCACTACCCCATCGACGTGATGTTGAGTTCGGGATAAACATCCAACCTAGTTCTCCTCTGATTTCAATGGCCTCCTACCAGTTGGCACCATCAGAGTTGTGGGAGTTGTGGATTCAGATTGATGATCTGATGAAGAGGGGTTTTGTTTGACCAAGTACGTCACCATTGGGTGCTCCAGTCATGTTTACAATGAATGAAGATGGTGGTATCTGGCTGTTCATATACTACAGGAGGCCGAATCAGGTTAGACGATCTTGTTGACCAGTTGAAGGGGGCAGGATGGTTCTCTAAAACCGATCTACGGTTAGGGTATCACCAGTTGAGGGTGAAAGAAGGTGACATATCGAAGATGACCTTCAGGTGCAGATATGGGCACATTGAGTTTGTGGTCATGCCATTCGGCGTTAGGAATTCTTCAACTGTGTTCATGGGACTCATGAACTCCATCTTCTGGGAATACCACGATCGGTTCGTAGTCGTATTTATTGATTATATCCTGATCTACTCAAGATCAGTGGAGGATCATGTTGATCACCTGAGGATGGTTTTAGAATCCCTCCGACAATACCATCTTTATGGGAAGTTGTCCAAGTGTATGTTTTGGACATGAGAAGTGCACATCCTTGGGCACGTGGTGTCCGAAAAGTGGATAGAGGTGGACCCATCGAAGGTCGAGGCGGTTGTTTCTTGGGAATAAACTAAGAACGTGTTAGAGGATCATAGTTTCCTCGAGCAGGAAGGTTACTGCCGGAGGATCTTACCCAACTTCTTTGAAGTTGAATCACCTTTGACAGCATTGACCAAGAAGGACCAGGCTTTTTTGTGGAATGGGCATTGTGAGGTTTCCTTTAGCTATCTGAAGGATAAGTTGGTTAGTGCCCCAATGCTATGATTTACATAAGAAGGGGAGATATAGGAAGTATTCTTTGATGCTTCAAGACAAGGCCTCGGGTGTGTGTTGATGCAACGTCAAGGGGTGATCTCTTATGGGTCTAGGAATTTATGTCCTCGTGAACGTAATTATGCCACCCATGATCTGGAGCATGTGGCGGTCAGGTTCTCACTAAATTTGTGGCGGAATTACCTCATCTGGGAACACTTTGTGGTCTTCACAGATCAAAAAAGCTTTAAGTATATCTTCTCCCAGTAGAACCAGAACTTACAGAAGTGAAGGTGGATGTAGTTCCTTCAGGACTGCGACTTAGGGATTTCCTACACCTTAAGAAAATGGAATGTGGTGGCCAATGCCTTGAGCAGGAAGTCGCAGAAGGATGTGGTTCAAGTGTCAGAAGATGCTTGGATGGTGATGGAGGAGTTGGCTGCCCTACACCTGGATGCAAGGATGGATGGTGGTAGGGGTTTCTTATATTAGATGATAGTGTAGTCTTCTCTACTATGGCAGGTGGAGGAATCACAGTTGGGAGATTTAGAAAGTTAAGTGATGCGTGACCGGGTTTCCATGGAAGATAGTCAGAATCAGATGCTTTTTCGATGGAAGATGTCTGTTCTAGAGATGACGTGGAAGAGGGTTCTTGGTGACTTCCACAACTCACCCGTATTGGTTCACCCAGGAGTTTCCAATATGTACCAGGGCCTGAGGAGACAGTTCCGGTGGCCCAGGGTAAAGTGGGCGGTGGTAGAATTCGTGGCCAAATGCCAAGTGTGTCAGTAGGTGATGGTTGAACACCATGTTCCAGGAGGTTTTTTGTAGCATTTAGACATCCACAAGTAGAAGTGAGATGAAATCTTGATGTATTTTTTCATAGGGATACCCAAGGTTCAGGGAAGTTGCAACGCTATCTGGGTAGTGGTGGAAGAGTTGACAAAATCGGCTCACTTTATGGCGATGAAAGAGTCGACAGTTCTGGATTCCATATCACAGAGGTATGTGGATGAGGTGGTGTGGTTGCAGGGATTTATGAGGTACATAGTCTCAGATAGGGATTCATGGTTTAACTCACGAGTCTGGAAAGGATTGCAGCATGATTTTGGCACCCAGATACATCGTAGCACTGCTTTCCCCCCAGACAGATGGACATATAGAGCGCACCATCCAAACAATGGAGAATATGCTACAAGAAAGTATTTTGAAAATTGGGGGATTGTGGGAGCAAAACCTGCCTTTGTTAGAGTTTTCCTACTATAATAGGAATCAATCTACCATTGGCATGGCTCTGTTCGATGCTTTGTACGGAAGGCAATGTCGCTCACCCATGTGCGGGGCCGAGGTTGGGGAAGCCACTGTTCTTCGCCCGGAAGTGGTGTAGAGCACGAAGGAGAAGGTTCGGCTTATATGGGAGAGGATAAAGGTGTACCATGACTGTAAAAATTCATATGCCGATAATTTGAGGATACCCAGGGAGTTTGAGGTCAGGGACCACGTATTCTTGAAGGTCTCCCCTCAGCGTGGACAACAGAGGTTCGGAAGGGGGAGTAAGCTTTAACCAAGGTTCATCAAACCCTTCAAAGTGTTGCGATGGGTCGGGGATGTGGCTTATCAGCCTGCGCTACCACCACCACTACTGAGAATACATGACATCTTCTATGTATCAGAACTTCGACGGTATCTAAACGACAATTCACATGTCCTAGACTGGGGGAAGATAGATTTCGAGGACGACGTGACTTTCGTGGAGTGACCCATGGTGATCAATGGTTGTGAAGAGAAGGTGCTTCGTGATCGAACCATTCATTTGGTTCTTGTGTTTTGGAGACATAGTGGGCTTGAGGAAAGTACCTGGGAATGACAGATGTAGATGCGTGCCAAGTTCCAAGAGCTGTTTTGAGATTTGATTTGTTCTGTTTATACTTGGTTGATGGAACCCTATACTTTGTTAACTATGGAATGTGAGGTTTTCCTTTCCTGTGGATGTTTGTGAAGTGTCCTGAAATGAGTGGGAGTGGATTACATAATCATTAGTTATTATGCGTTAGAGTGGATGTGCCTAAACCCATGCGGGCAAGTCAGTACCGCCCAAAGAAGATAGTATCTTAACATGGAGGAAGGGAAACCCCTCCTCACATGACCAGATTTTTTAAAATTTTGTTTTTCATGGTTTAACAAGGGAGAGGAGCGGTATGATAGTTATTGTTCAATAGATAGATAAAGGAGGGGGAGTTCCTTGGTAATAAGGAGGTATACTCCTGATAGGTCTCTTTCGAGGTCGTTGTTCGGACCCCTCTCAATTCTTCAGGTCTGGTTTTAATTCTCGAGGGCGAGAATAGTTTGAGAGGTATCTAATGTAGTGGCCTAGACTCCCACCCTGGGCATTAATTTTCCAAAATAAGGCTCCACCAAGACAATGGCATCGACCATGGTGGCACTGTGACGGTGGAACCGTAAGGGTGACACCGTGACGGTGGCACCGTGTCCTCACCCATCCCTCCGTTTTCGGTTTCTAGTCCCACTCCCACGACGTATTTTTTTTTTTGACGTAAATTAATTCTTTTACCCTTTTTCAAGCCATTTAAATCCCATAATTAATACCTAAAAAATCTGAGAAACCTCCCCGATGGGGGATATTAAATAGCACCTTAATATCATAATGTGTAACTGCCCACCTGCGTAGGAAACCACGATCTGACATTCAAGGCGTTTAAAATTCCATATCCCATAATAGTAAGATCTCCTCTTTATATCTCCCACTAGAGTTTCTTCTTCTTTTTTCTCTCGGCTGGATTTCTTTCTTCTTCTTGGTGCACTTACAGTTCCTCTCTTACCATGTCTTGTGGTTTGTAAGAACCCGGTTCTTATTTTTGAGGTACGAGCTTCTTCTTTTTTCATTTTCCTTATGTGTTTTTGAGAAAATATGGAAAATTGGGAAAATTCCAAAACTTTGGAACTACATGCCGTGTACTTTTTCCACACGTCATGTACTTCTGGCCGTGTGGGGATGGGTACATGGGGCGTGTAGCCTTGATGGTGATGAGGGGTGTAGGAACCGACTATATGTCATGTAGTGGTACATACACGCCGTGTAGTCAGTCGGCAGGCCAATACAGTTAGGTGGTGGAGCAACCGATAGCTGGGCGACAGTACACGCTGTGTATTTGGGAGTACATGTCATGTACTCATGTCGATAGATGAATAGTGTGGCGGCGGCACCAAATGAATAGTTAAATGAAAGAAGTACATGTCGTGTACTCAGAAGTACACGTCGTGTAATTTGTTTTTTTCTTCTTAAAACATGCAGTAGCCTCCACATTTGACAGAGGAGACACTTGAGCCGATTTGGAGCCAAAGGAGGAGGCCGGACCTTTGACAATCCGCCGGGTGTTCATCTAGAATCTGATTCGGCTTCGGATGATCTTGTTGGAACCACACGGCTAAGCCATCTTCTCTCCTAGTACCGTTATTACCAATTCTTTCCCGGGGGAAAGTTATTTACATTTGAATGGGTTTTTTTCTTTGTCATATCTACGTTGTTCTTGGTCATTTCTAGAGTCGTCATTTTGGTATAACATTTTTTGGCATATAAGGTAGGTGGCTTGGTGGTTGTTATCCAACTGTCGTGTGTTTTTGTGCATTTTTGTGCCACGAACCCATGTTGGGGTGTCATGTGGCTGAGGTCGTTGATATATTTAATACCTAGAATTGTGTAGGTGATTAAATTGTGATAATAAAATGATGGTTGGGATCGTTTCATGGATCTGGAACCATCCCGGGGGTGTGTTTCACTATTTAGCCGTTTGGCTAGGATACCCAAGGGTATGCCTTAAATGTAGTAACTGTAGAATTTCCTTGAGAGTAATTGCTTGTTTACTGCATTTTGATATGTTTGGAATGGCCCGATAACCTTTTTAGCCTAAGGGCATTGTTGTGATTAGCCTGAGGGCACTACACTATTTAGCTCTAGGGATGTGGTTATTTCTCCTGAGAGAAACCTTTCATGCGTGAGGGATTCACTTTTGTGCATAAGGGAGACACTTCCTATGCCTGAGGGAAATTTCTGTTACGCCTAAGGGATATACCTGAGGGTTGGATATGCATACCTGAGCGTATGGTTTTTCTTGTCTGAGGATGTGGAATGTTTTATTAGAAATGCACTATGGTAATTTATAATATACAATGAATTAAATGAATAATAAAATGGAAATTTAATTGTTAAGTTAGTTACTTTTCAGTAATGCTTAATTTATTGCATTTTACTATTGCACACTGTTGTTGCATACTTACATGCAGATGGGTATGGGCCTTTGGTGGGTGCCTACTGAGATATATTTGTCACACACTGTTTGGGTCATGCTTTTCAGCCCAAACAGATTACATTGCTGCAGGTGTAGATAGGGGCAAGAGTCTCTATACAGGTACTTGACTGTTGCTGAGGAGTAGGAGGGCATGGGACCGAGCCTAGCCTCGCGATGTCGCTGCCAGCTATTGCTTTGTTTTACTGTACTCTGCATTTTGTTGTACTATATTGATGTATAACATGCTATTGATGTTGTCTTAGTACTTGAGGCATGTAGCATCACTATTTATATAATATTGATTATTTCAGTTTTGTATAGTTTACTGCTTCTGCGGTTTGTTATAGGTTTTATTTAAATTCTGCTGCACTACACATTGTCAAATGGGGGCATAGTTTCCCCACTATCAGACTTGGGCCCTTGCTGCTAGTCGGCAGCCTCTGAAGTTTTGGGAAATGGGCTTGAGGTCACGTGGCGAACCGGGCTCGGGGCACCTGGGTCCGGGATGTTACAAAGTGGTATCAAAGTGTTTCTTTTCATTGACATACTATTTGGAGTCGTAGTCAGGGATATGATGAAACAGTAGTTGGTAATAAGATGTGCATGGGCGTAGCTAACCCGTGTACAGGGAAAATCCAGTCTACCTCGTATTTTGCAATTCTTCTGATTTTTCAAATTTTACAGTTGATTTGTTTTCACCATTGGGTGACACAATTGAGATTGTGTTGTTTATAATTTATCTTCGGGTTCTCTTAGTTGCAACCAGATGAGATGAGGGTATTCCATCTCACGGATCTTATAGGAACATGCTAGATATCACATTCCAAGTATATTTTCCATGCCATGTAGGTGCATTATAATTTGCATTTTGTTGTGATAGTTTTTGCTCTAGAAAATCATGTTGTTGTGATAGCTGCTCTGATAAAATACCTACTATTTGATAGGGTAATTTTATGTGAGCTTGTTTATATAATGGACGCTTAAATTTGGTTTTTGGGGAGTATGGGCCCCCATTGACCGGAATTTGGTGGATCATTCAATGGTTATTGGTTACAACACGTATGGGATGTCAAACTTTGATTCTTGGGGATTATGGCCCCATACGGGTTGGAATTTGACACTTAGGTGTTGTTTTACAGTATTTTCTAGGTTCTGGGGATGTTTCTGAGGTATACTGTCTGGAAACCCAGTATACACGCTGTGTAGTATTTTTATACACACCTTGTATGTTCTTCTGTTCGGGAAGAAAAAATAAACATTTTGAGTACACGATGTGTACCCTGAGTAAACGCCATGTAGTCTCTTCATGTGTCAAAAACCGTGTTGGCGGCGACACGGGGAAGGGATGAGCTTGGAGCGAACACACCATGTAGCTTTAGTACACATTGTATAGTGTTGACCTGGAGTCCATCCATGTAACTAACAACACGGGTCGGTGAACTCCCATACAGAACATGTCGTGTCAATGATGAACACGCCGTTTAGTGTGACATGGGGAATCGGCCGTGTAACGAACAACACGGGATAGTGTCACCTCTCCCTGAACACGACATGTAGCTATGGGACACGCTGTGTAGTCTTGTCTGAGGACATACCGTGTGGTGTTAGCCGTGTGGCTGGGAAACGGGGTGTTGTACACGCCGTGTACGTGTGTAACACGCTGTGTGGTGTCAACCCGAGTAGTCTGCCGTGTCACAGACGACACGGGAAGTTGGAAAATAACACAGTACATGCCGTGTAGATATTATACACGCCGTGTAGATATTATACACACTATGTAGTTTTGTTCGATGGAATCCATTTGGCTCATCCATGTGTAAGGACCCAAGAAGGGGAAGAGAAGTCAAGTACACACCGTGTAGCTAGTTTACATGTCGTTTAGTCTTGCTTTGAAAATATGGAAGTGGATTCTTCCTCTTGTTCCTCTGTGGTTCCTTCATTTCAGTCTTAATAATCTTGAATCTGAGGCGTTCTATTGACCTTGTAGTGTCATGCCGCCTAGACGACCGCAAGTTGTTCGCCAGGAGAGCGGCGGCGATTATACTCTGGAGATAGTGGGTCATGGGCTACCAGTTGATCCTCCAGTAGAGCCAAATGCACCGCCAGCTGCTATACCAGAGACAAGCGTGGAGGTGCAGTTCTATAAAGGATTTATGCGGATCATGAAAACCTTTAAGGGAGTACCGCAGGCTTCCACATCTATGGCCGAGCTGATACATATCTTTCAGCAGCAGCATCCGCCTACGTTTTCAGGGGATGGCGGACCACATGATGTGGAGTCTTGGCTAGGATAAATTCAGACTATTTTTGAGCATCTTGAGACGCCTCTAGGGCATAGGGTCAAGCTCGTGACTTACATGCTACGTGATTCCACCAAGAGGTGGTGGGATGTTACCACCCAGTCATAGCATCACAGAGACATGGTGTGGGAAGATTTTAATGTAGTCTTATATGACTTCTTTTTTCCAGAGACGCTGAGGGCATATTGAGATCGAGAGTTCATGAATCTACAGCAGGGATCTATGTCGGTGATGGAGTATTTTGCTCATTTTACGGAGCTTCAGCGTTTTGCACCCGTGCTAGTGGGTGATGAGATGTTGAGAGCCAGATGTTTTGAGGATGGTCTTCATTATGACATACGAGCACTAGTGAATGTATTCATGTTGCCTATTGTACATACGATTGTGAACCAGGAGTTGATTACAGAGAGGAACCTGCGGGAATCAAGTAGTGTGGGCCAAGGCAGTTCAGCACCGGTTACTGGTACTATTTCTGTTGGCAAGAGGAAGAGACAGTTGGACTTCTCTCAGGGCGGCATTACCAGCCAGGCGGCTTCTTCAAGTGGACCGGTCAGGTGCTACCATTGTGGCTGAGAGGGGAACAAGAGACCTCAGTTTCCATGAGACCTAGTGGAGTGCTGAGATTTTGGAAAGATGGGACATCTACAGCGCTTTTGAAGGGCGTTTTTACCAGTGGCTAGTGAGGGGGGTTCTGTACAGACTCCGCGTGCGGGAGTAGGACCAGTGGTTTCTTACCAGTCAGGGAACTGGAATACGTTAGGGCATCCAGGAAGAGATGGTGGTCGTGACCGTGGAAGCCAGACACCAGGATCTCAAAGGTAGTAGGGTGGGATAGCTCAGGGTAGCCAGGCTGTGTCGTAGGGCTACGACACTGGGTAGGCATATACTGTGCAACAGACCCAGTAGGAGCAGTATTTCGGACCTTCTACAGTCAGAGGTACTATTCTAGCAGCTTCTCTTTTATCATTGGTACTTTTTGATACGATTGCTATGCATAGTTTCATATCTGGGCCCATTGTGGAGAGCCTTGGGCTCTTTGTTTCTTCTTATTCTGATATCATGATGCTAGACACTCTATTGGGGACTTGGGCGGCTAGTGTGCATCAGTGCAAGGAGTGCCCTCTTGAGGTTGGTGGGTGTCACATCCTTTGGGACCTCTATGTCTTAGAGATGACGAGCTATGACGCCATTCTCGGGATGTTCTGTTTGGTTCACATTCGAGCCATTGTAGACTGCTATCATCGTAGGGTGCGTTTCATGTCACCAGAGGGTGGAGAGTTTCTATACAAGGGTGAATGGGATGTTCAGGCGATTCGAGCTGGACCAGAGCATCATGTACGAGCTGGAGTCACAGCCCAGATAGTGAGATTATATCCGGATGATCAGAAGACTTGTCAGACAGATTTCCCTTCAGTAGTAGAATGTTTCAGGGATGTCTTCCTAGATGACTTTTTAGGTCTACCTCCAATGCGTGAGATGGATTTCTCTATTGAGCTAGTGCCAGGAGCAGCACCAATGTCCATTCCTCATTATAGGATAGCCACGCCTGAGTTGTAGGAGCTCAAGATTCAGTTACATGAGTTACATGAAAAGGTCTTTATCTATCCCAATACTTCTCTTTGGGGTTCTTTGGTCCTTTTTGCAAAAAAGGCAGACGATACCCTTTCTGAGGATTATCAGAAGCTGAACTAGTTGACGGTTAAGAACTGATATCCCTTTCTGAGGATTGATGATCTATTTGATCAGCTTCGTGGAGCACGAGTGTTCTTGAATATTCACTTGAGATCTGGATATCATCAGCTGTGCATAAGACCATCGGATATACCGCTTACAGCTTCTCAGAGAAGATATGGTCTGTACGAGTACTTGTTTATGACGTTCAGACTCACGAATGCGCCAAAAATTTTCATGGCTCTGATGAATCGTGTGTTCCATCCGTATCTTGATTATTTTGTGGTAGTATTCGTTGATGACATCTTGGTGTACTCTCACACTCGAAACGACCATGCCAACCATCTTGAGATCATATTGAGTACACTGAGAGAGTATATACTATATGCTAAGCTCTCAAAGTGACACTTTTGGATGGACCATATTCACTTCCTGGGTCATATCATCTCAGAGGAAGGAGTTGTAGTAGACCCATAGAAGGTGAGAGCAGTAGTTTCCTGGGAGAATCCTAAGAACGTGTTTGAGATACAGAGTTTCTTAGGGCTGGATGGTAACTACATATGCTTCATACATGACTTCTCCCGCTTTGCAGCACCGTTGATGGGTCTGACTAAGAAAGGTGTGATGTTTGTTTGGTCAAAAGCCTGTGAGACAGCTTTTCAGGACCTGAAGGGAAGGTTGACATCAGCACCGATCTTGATACTCTTAGAGCAGGGAAAGAGCTATACAGTTTACTATAATGCATCAGGAATTGGGCTGAGAGTAGTGTTGATGCAGGGCGACCGAGTTGCTGCATACGGGTCATGGATTTTGAGGCCACATGAGAGGAATTACCCGACGCATGATCTCGAGTTGTCTGCAGTTGTGCATGCGTTTCGCTGTTGGAGATATTATCTATTGGGAGGGAATTTTGTGGTTTTCACCGACCACAAAAGGCTCAAGTATATCTTTACTCAGTGTGACATGAATTTGAGACATAGAATGTGGGTTGAGTACCTACAGTCCTTCGATTTTGAGCTTGCCTACATACCTGGTAATAATAATGTAATAGCTGAGGCACTGAGTAGGAAGACTCAGATACATGTAGTGCAGGAAGCCAGTGGTCAGTGGGAGATTATGGATTTCATCTCTGAGATGCATCTGGAGGTGCATGACAGTCAGGGGTAGACTTTTCTTTCATCTATAGCTGTGACTTCTACCAACCTGGACAGAGTGAGGATGAGGCAACTATCAGAATCAGAAGGCATAGTTCTGCAGGAGTCAGTGGCAAGTGAGGACCCTACTCCCTATTGGACGATAGGTGATGATGAGGTTTTTCATTTTTCTATGGACGACTATGGGTTCCGGGTGATATATTGGAGGAGATGATGCGAGAGTTTCATGCTTCATCTTGGGCAGTTCATCTTGTGGTTACCAAGATGTACCGTGACTTGAGGGGTCAGTTCTGGTGGTCGGGTATGAAGACAGAGCTAGCTGGGTTCGTTACGTGATATTCCACCTGTCAGCAGGTGAAGGCAGATCATTAGAGACCAGCTTGGATGTTACAGCAGATACCCATTCTAGAGTGGAAATGGGATGATGTCGTGATGGATTTCGTGACAGGGTTACCGAGGTCACCTAGAGGCAATGATGCCATGTGGTTTGTTGTGGAATGACTCACAAAGGTAGCTCAATTCTTTCCAATCATGGAGACCTTCAGTGTTGACGGGCTCATAAGGATGTACATCTGAGAGATCATACGTCTTCATGGGGTCCCTCGTTCTATCATTTCTGATAGGGACGCCCGCTTTATGTCTCGTTTCTGGCAGAGTTTTCAGAGGGAAATGGGTACTCAGGTGCTATTGAGCACATCATACCACCCTCAGAAAGATGGCTAGTTGGAGCGTACGATACATGTTCTAGAGGACATGCTGCGTGCATGAATCCTAGACTTTGGGGGCTCTTGGGAGAAGCATATAACCTTAGTCAAGTTATCCTATAACAATATATTTCTAACAACTATCGAGATGACACTATACGTGGCTTTATATGGTAGGCCATGTCGATCACCTTTGTGCTGGTTAGAGGTATGTGAGGCAGCTTTACTGGGGCCACAACTCATTTAGGAGACATCTGAGCAGGTCCAGTTGATTTGGAAGTGGATGGCTACCACGCAGTCTCATCAGAAGTCTTATGTTGATCGTCGTAGATGACCTTTGGAGTTCATGGTCGGGGATTAGGTTTTTCTACGTGTTTCGCCGAGGCTGGGAAACAAATAGATTAGGAGATAGGGTAAACATTCACTAAGGTATGTGGGGCCATTTGATATTCTAGAGAGAGTCAGGATGTTTTCCTATCGGTTGCAGTTACCACAGCGGTATCAAGCCATGCACGACGTCTTCCACATGTCTCAGTTGCGTCACTATAATTCAGATCCATCTCACGTTTTTCAGCCTGGGAGGTTGAGATTCAGCATGATGCGTCCTTTGAGGAGCATCTGATCCGTATCGTTAACAGGAGCATGAAGGTTCTCTGAGGCCAGTCAGTTCCTCTTGTATGGGTGCTATGGAAGCATGGCCAAGGGCAGGACAAGACCTAAGAGTGGGAGGCCGACGTACGTGCTCAGTGGCCAGAGTTGTTCTGAGCTTTATCTTCGCCACCCATGGAAGGGAAATTCTGGGAAGATTTGCTATAAGGGGGGAAGTATGTAAGAACTAGGTTCTTATTTTTGACGTACGAGCATCTTCTTATTCCTTTTCCTTAAGTGTTTTTGAGAAAATATGGAAAATTGGAAAAAATCCTAAATTTTGGAACTACAGGCCCTGTACTTTTTCCACACACTGTTTACTTCTGGCCGTGTGGGGATGGGAATATGGGGTGTGTATCCTTGTCGGTGACGAGGGGTGTAGGAACCAACTACACGCCATGTAGTCAGTTGGCAGGCCAACATTGTAAGGTGGTGGAGCAGCCATTAGTTGGGAGACAGTACACGCTATGTACTTGTGAGTACATGTGGTGTACTCATGTCAACAGATGAACAGTGTAGCAGTGCCGCGAAATGAATAGTTAAATGAAAGAAGTACACACCATTTACTCAGAAGTACACGATGTGTAATTTGTTTTTTTGGCTTAAAACAGGCAGTAGCCTCCTCATTTGGCAGAGGAGACACATGAGCCGATTGGAGCCAAAGGAGGTGGATGGACCATTGAAGATCCGCCTGGTGTTCGTCTGGAATCTGATTCGGCTTCGGATGATCTCGTTGGAACCGCACGGGTAATTCCTCTCCTCTCCTAGTACCATTTTAACCAATTCTTTCCCAACGAGAAGTTATTTAAGTTTTAATGGGTTTTTTTCTTCGTTAGATCTATGTCGTTCTTGGGCGTTTCTAGAGTCGACATTCGGGTATAACATTCGTTGGCGTATAAGGTAGGTGGCTTGGTGGTTGTTTTCCAACTGTCGTACGTTTTTGTGCATTTTTGTGCCACGAACCCATGTTGGGGTGTCATGCGGCTGAGGCTGTTGCTATATTTCATGCCTAGAATTTCATAGGTGATTAAATTGTGATAATTACATGGTGGTTGGGATCGTCGCTTGGATCCAGAACCACCCTGGGGCTGTGTTCCACTGTTTATCCATTTGGCCTGGATACCCGAGGGTATGCCTTAAATGTAGTAACTATAGAATTTCCTTGAAATTAATTGCTTGTTTACTGCATTTTGATATGTTGGTCATGGCCTGGTTACATGTTTAGTCTGAGGGCGTTGTTGTGATTAGCCTGAGGGCACTGCACTATTTTGCCCAAGGGCTGTAGTTATTTCGCCTGAGGGAAACCTTTCGTGCCTGAGGGCTTGATTTCTGTGCCTGAGGGCGACACTTCCTACGCATGAGGGAAATTTCTGTTACGCATAAGGGCTATACCTGTGGGTTTGATTCTGTTTACCTGAGGGTAAGGTTTTTCTTTTCTGAGGACGTGGACTGTTTGATTAGAAATGCACTGTGGTGGTTTCTAATATACATTGAATTAAATGAATAATAAAATGGAAATTTAATTGTTACATTAGTTACTTTTCAGTACTTCTTACTTTATTGCATTTTGCTATTGCACACTATTGTTATATACTTACACATAGTTGGCATGGGCCTTTGGTGGGGGCCTGGTAAGATATATTTCTCACTCCCTGTTTGGGTCATGCTTTTCGGCCTAAACAGATTACGTTACTGCAAGTGTAGATAAGGTCAAGAGTCCTAATACAGGTACTTGACTATTTATGAGGAGTAGGAGGGCATAGGACCGAGCCTAGGCTCGCTATTCCACTGCCAGCTGTTGCTTTTTTTGCGGTACTCTACATTTTGTTGTACTATATTGATCTATAACATGCACTGGCTGTTCTCTTAGTACTTGAGGCATATACCATCACTATTTATATACTGTTGATTATTTCAGTTGTGTATGGTTTACTGCTTCCACTGTTTTTTGTAGGTTTTATTTAAATTCCGCTGCACTACACTTTGACAAATGATGGCATAGTTTCCCCACTATCATAACTGGGCCCTCGCTGCTAGTCGACAGCCTCTAGAGTTTGGGGAAATTCACTTGAGGTCACGTGGAGAACCGGGCTCGGGGCACCCATTGCGTGGCACCCGGGTCCGGGACGTTACATGGTGTGCCTCAGCTGGAGCTTTCTTCACCTCTTAGAGTCCACAAAATTCTTCCCATGCAAGCCGTGCATCCCCAATTCTTGGTGCATGGAGAAAAACATCGATGCTTGATCAACCAGGTTGGGATTTCCACTTGTATATCCTTTCTATGTAGCATGAAGGGTGGGTACGTTGTTGTTTCTGTGAGAGTGGGTGAAATCAAACCCTAATGAAGATAACAAACGGACTATAAAAAATGACGGGAAGGGGTGTGAACGATGTGCTGTTATTCTGTTTTTTTCTCTTCATTGATGCTTATGATGTGAATTGTTGGGCTATGCTCACTAAAAATCATAGCCATTGGTTTTATTTCCTTGAGCACTAATGAACCCTTCACTTCTGTGATGATTAAATGACTGTATCTTGGAAATTAGTTAAGCACGTAAACACTATCAATTAAATGGATACCCAGTAAACATAATGCCTTCCGTGATCACCCTAGTTAACCAACAAAAAATAAAACTATTGAATTACATGCATGAAATTTGAAGTTTCCCAATTTTTTTGGTATTAGGTGTGTTTGATTGCCTATGGGGTGATGTGGGTGAGGATGGGATCCTATTGGTTGTGAGTCTGAAACGGTGTTCTTGCTCTGGATGGCATAAGAATTGAGGTGGAATCCTCTAATATTGGAATATCATTGGTTCATGGTTTTCGGGATGTGGGGCTGAATCTTGGAGCCTGATTTGGTTCAAGTACTTTGAGGGATCTCACTTATCCCTTTGTTGTTGTGACTTTACAAGAGAACCAGTAGTGAATGCTTAAATTGTTGTTTGGCTGTTTCTATGATCCTGGATTGTGGTTATGACTGTTACTTGCCCGGTAGTGAAGGACTTTACTTATATGGGATCACCAGAAGATGAATATTAGAATGGGTTAAATGGGGAATTGGTTTTGGGAACAAGTTGTGACTCGGCTGTGAATAGTGTGCTTTTTATGAATAGTGACGAGTGTGTTTGTGGTTAAGATGGCCTTGGAAACCCTAGGATGGATGAGTTCTTGTTCCATACGTATATATTGTAGTTATTAAGTTTCTTATTCGTGCCCCACCCATGGTGAGAACTTAGTGTCGAACACCCCCATTCCATGGGGGAGGGTGTTTTTCCAAACACTCCTATGAGTGGATGGTTATTAGATCCTTTTCTTCTCCCTTTCCCAAACAGCCCAAGACTCTTCATGCAGGTTGGGATGGCTTGGAGTCCATTATTAGCCCTATAATCTTCATGAAGGGTAGTTGTGGTGGTTGGCCCAGGTGTTTGTGGGCATGTTGTTTACCAAGTATCTTCGGGATGTGGCCCAGGTGTCATCGGGTGTGACAGTAGCTTTCTAGACTAGGTGTCTTTGGCCGTGGAAGTGGTTGTTCTGGCCTAGGTTTTTTTGGGCTTGGTTACGTGTGGTTGTTATGGGCCAGGTTTCTGCGGGCGGGATAGTTGTTGTGGCCCCGATGCTTGTGCAACGGAAGCGTGGTTGTGACCTAGGTGTGTGTGGGCGGGGTGTTGTAGTGGGACTGCGGTGAGAATCGCAGGATTGGTTCGATGCGTAGTATATCTTCAATAACCAGTGGGAAAGTGGTGCGGGGTACCCAAATATTGATGTTCTATTACTATACTTAACTTTACTTGCGTTATTTGGGGAGTGTGCCTTAGCGAGGCTTGGGTGGATAGTTTTCTTTCGTAGGTGCTTTTGTTCTCTCCTTCTCATGGGGCATTAGGATGCCTCACCACTTGTGCATGAGAGTCCTTATTTTTCACTATTGAGTATACTTGTATGCTCACCCTACGTATATAAACATCTTTCATGGTTTCTAAGAGAACTTTAGGGATCCTGCAGGGTCGTACTAGCTCGGGCATGAGAATCGTTGTAGTTGTTGTTTTTATTTTCTTTCGGTACCTTACCTTGTAGTTAACTTATACATGTGCATTTACTTTTGTATCATTCGTATGGGAATGGTTTCTCTGGATTTACTTTTACCTCTAGTTTTGGTGTTGTTGGGATTTACTATCTTATCTCTCGATCCTACTAAAGAAAAAAGGGCAATTCCTTCCATCTTGTGTGTGATTCTATAGCCTTGGTGCTTTTTGCTACTCCAATACCTATTGGAGGTGGGTCTCTGGGGTCATGATCTCTCTTTTAACATGAGGAAGGAAGGGTCTTGCAATCTGTTGTCCCTTCCCTCATCTTGGTGAAGGAGGGTTGTAAAACCACCACTAATGTTCATATAAAAATCCATCATTCTTTTATTTGTTAGTCATAGAGTTGGTTAAAAATTATTTTTTTTAATTTCATTTCAAGAATAATGATTAGGAATAAAAATGATATCGTTCTCTCATAAGAAATGTACATGTGGATTGACATTGTGACTAACAAACCATTCATGTTAAATTATATCATGATTCCATCACTATCCATCTGGTGCATATATCCAAAAATAATAGTGTGAGCAACAATTATCTTAATTATAACACAATATAATCATATTTATCATATAATACTATTGAGACATTATTTTATATCTAATAAATATTTTGTTTATCCATGTTATTTTATTGTTATTATCTATTCAAGTCCTTTTAAATGGTTTTTCAAAAAAATTGAATTATTACAAGAATATCCCATAGAAGTTAAAACCGGGTTCCCAATAAGGACCACTGGTTTCTTCTAGGTCATGGTTTAGTCAATCTGGATGGGCCCTTTTCAATGATATTACTCCTTGTTTCATTTTTTAAGGTACCGGTTCAACTTGTAGTATCATGACAAAGATATATTTCAAGGAAAATACATATAATGTCTACCTTAATAAAAAATTATAATGATCTTATTAACTTCTCGTAAATGTAAAACATAGTGTAATGTTCAGTAATCCGTGATTTCAACATATAGTTCCAAAGGATTCTAATAATATTTATTTGGTAACAACTATAGTGAACATGAACCCTAAAGGCCACAGTCTATAGCAACTACAAATAAATTGGTATAAGTTACACAGAAAAAATCCTCATTCACTAATAAATTTTGTAGTAATGGTAAATAAATTACATAAACGAGTCTTAAAATATATATGGATGACAGAAAAATAAAAATAATTTTTCCATTATTTTTTCAAGAATAACTATATTCTGTTTAGCATATATCTTCATGTCATATATATTAAATTCTATAGAATCCTGGGATTGTGAAAAATATATGTCTGATCTCAAATTTCTAGTAATAGTAATGTACCTCCAAATATGTCTTGATTAAATTATGAATATTAACAATGGAAAGGTAAATATTATAACAAACATTCCATTAAATAAAAAAAGTGGATGAATATCATTAATAATATAAAAAGATAAATAAATTAAAGAATTATTCCATTTGAAAAAGAAGAAAATAACGATATGACATGGATTAATCAATATGGAATAGTAAATAACTAAACCCACTTTAGATTTATATCTATATCCCACTAATAAAATTAGTCCATATATTATAACATAGATAAAATCTCATTAAAATTAATGACAAATAAAATGAAGGATATGTTAAATTACAATATATCATATATCAAGAACAAGAAATCCTATATGATATATATATATATATATATATCCTCCAGATAGTTTAAATATATATTCTGAATCCCTATTAATTTGGCCAACTAGATTGTCTCATGAGACATGTCGATGCATAGAGGGGATTTATAATGTATGAACCTCGCCAGTTACTACATGTCTAATTCATTCTTCATATACTGAATAATTAGTTTTTTTATGAACAGTATGTGTTATCAAAAAATACTAGTATTGTTTAAGGGATGATCATTTGTAATTATTTCCAAATAAAAAAAACTAACATTCAAAATGAATATTGTGTGTAAAAAAGGTATAAAATTTAAAAAATAGTCATATCAATGATAGATAATGTTGATATTTAGAAAAAGTTTAATTACTAATGATCATTGGAAAACGAACATTCAAAGGAATTGTATGGAGAATAAAAATTATTAATTTATGTGAATGTCAATACAATTATTAATCTCATTAATTATAAACCATTAATATATATTATAATGATAGTATCAAAACCATGTATAACCATTAGGGAATGAATAAATATTTTTTTCAATAATATATAGAAATACTATAAAATTATATTTAAAAAAATTCATGAAAAAAATAAACTTTTCAATTTGTATAAAATTACAAAAATAATTTAAATGATAATGCTTTTTTGAATAATTATCATTAAAATGATTTTCATAAACATAAAATCTAATCATTAAGGATACAACTACTATTTCGGTAGGGAATTCCATACATTATACATAGAACACTCCATTCTCTGTAAAAAAATGGTTAGAAATGTGCCTTTTTAAATAATTGACAAGGACATTCATTTGAAAAAAAATACAATGAAAAAGTGGGAAAATAAAATTTTAATAATTCATTTTTAAATTTTTACTAAAATTTTGAAAACATTTTTTGAAAATAATATTTTAAAAATGCCTATTTTGCACCGAAGTTAGAAATTATGATGTATTTTTTCAGAAAAAATGTAATAAATACTTAAATTATGAAAGACTGAAAAAATGGTAATATCACTTGAAAAATATCACAAATAACTGTAGGATAATGAAATTCAAGGGTTTAATAATCAATGATCACATATTTTCCTATAATGTAAATTCATGTATAAAAAATCTCGATTACAATTAGATTGTTAAATAAGAAAATACAATGATGATAACATTAAAGTGAGAATTATTTAATTAATTATATATGTGTATCTACTATATATTCACATAATAAAATTAAATAAAAATATATATAGTCAAAAGTAATTATACTCAGAATCAAATAATATAATAAAAAATTATGTGGATGTTTCCCTAATGAAGTAAATTCATTTATGAAATTTTTTATCATTAAATATATTTTAATTTAAACCCTCATTGATTAAAATATCCATAAATGCTAATTAATATAATATTATGATTGAATTATTCATGATATGAATTTTAAATAGGGTATTATATACAGTATAAAAAAATTATAATTTTCATAATAATACAATATGCCATAATGAAATGAATATGCGAAAAAATATCTTACATCATACATTCATTTTTGTTTACCATGATTTAATAAAGTGTATAGGGGTCTTAAACCCGTAATTAACTTATAGATAAAACATATTATTATTTATAACATCATATATGATATTTTTATAAAATTGTATCACCTTTTTGTTAATATTCATTAATTATTCTCATTTAATATGTTATTAATCGCTATTTTTTTAGTATGTTTTGAATTATTATTTTTTAGCTAACAATTCATATAACATTATTTCTTATACACTAGGACATATAAAATTTAGTCAATATCATATATGGTCATTATATATGTATTTACAACCATCCATTAAAAATTGTGATTGAAAATGAAATACATCATTCATGGAGTCACTATTCCACACGTACATAAGAACCACATTAGCATATTCCAAAGAAATGAAAATCTTGAATGTATTTGTTATATACCAATTAAGGAGGAAATAATACATAGTAAATACCTTAAATAAAATATATATTCATTATATTCATTTATGTTACAAATATTAATACATTGTAATGGTAGAAAAAATTATTTCGGATTCTGAGGTGATAGTCCAAATTACACTCAAATGATTATTTTATATCAAATTTGATAGAAGTGTGTGATGTCTTAGGTCATACAATTAAAATTAAAACATATAATAATATGTAATATAGTGTTGTTATTATATAATAATGGCATAATAATATTTTATATAGCTGTAGAAGTAATCAAAATAATACTCTTTTGGAGGAACATTACCCCTCAATTGACTATCCCTATACGTATACAGTAAATCAATCAAAAGAATGATTTATACATAAATTATGTCTTTTCGGATGATTTTATGTATGTTGTTAATTGATTTTTTGGGGGTTTTTTATCCAATGTAGTTTGAATGGATGATTTTGGGAGGAGAGTGAGTTTCCTTTTATAGATGGGGATAAATAAAACATGGAATTTTTGAAAAGAAGTTCGGTGTGCCCACTCTTTTAACTAACCATATGATCCAATAATAAAAAAAATTGATCATAAAAGTGTAATACTTGAAATATGGAAATAAAATTAGTTTTAGAAGAGTGATGGGTCAGTTTTATACCTTATATTATATGGATAACAACTAATTAAACTCATTTTTCTTTTAATGGCTCTAATTATTTATAATTTTTTCCCTATTAATTTTAGAAAAAAATATGTCAAACATATTATAAATTTTAATTTTTATCATATTCATAATAAATAATACATTATTCCAAATTTATTTTCTTATAGTGCAAAAAAATTATATAAAATTAATTATGCAGAAGAGATGGGAAAGTGGGGTTTTAATGTGGAAATGTTCAAGAGAGTACTATTTTTATTATATAAAAACAATATTAAACTAATATTAATTACCTAAATTGGATTAATATATTTATAATCGATCTATATATTCTTTCAGAATTGTTTAAAATTTAAATTAATATTAAAAATTATTTAGATAATATGTAATTTTTCAAATTAAGTCCATTATTATTCTTCATTCCCTAAGAAAACGAAACTTCTCATAAAAATATAAAAAAGTTCTCCATAGGATAAATGTATTATTCCACAATAAATAATGAAATTTTTAATTATATAGTATTTAAAAATGTGTGAAAATGTATTATTAAAACATCTGAATAGGTAAAAGGTGGTAAAACCTCCATTAGAATAAATACTATTGTTTAAGCATTGAAATCAAATTTTTATTATCTTATTACTATAAAATATATTAGAATAATGTATTACATATTCCTTGAATAAAATAATATATAAATATCATTATTATAATTTATTAATAACAATGAATTTAATTTAATAATGTAAAACAAATTTAGGCATATAAAAATATTTTTTTAGAAACATTTCCATTACATTAAATTTGTCTTCATACTTATTTATAATGAATTAGAATCCAATTAATTCTAATTTATTTTGTAATATTTTTTTAATACTATTTATATCATGATATTTAATGGATAAGAGAAAATATTATTTTAACTAATAATATTAATAGTATTCGGTAAAACTATGTTTTCTATGTAAAAAAGCCATCAATAAAAGTCACTATTGCGTGTAATGAACGATATCAAAATATTGTGTGAATATAAATATATAGAATATTTTGAATTTATTTAAAATATTAAAATATATCATTATGTATCGTTATTTTATTTATTTTCTACCCTTTTTATTATTTTATATATGATATTTATTGTTATGTTCATGTATTTAAATTTTAGGGGGTTTCAAAAAATCAAAACACTAGGTATATGAATGAATTAATTAATAAGGATACTCTAATGTTATTAATGATAAATTTATATTTGTGAAATATAGGAAATATGGTACAAGATTATTGGTCTAATTTTTAATTTTTTTATAAAATATTGACTTTATTCGCCATCGTTTAATCTATGTATAGTGATTATATCCTTATGATTTTAATTTTATTTATTTTTGAAATTCCATTAGTTTTGAGAGATATATAATATTTTTTCTTTAAATAGACATTGATTTAAAAAAATACGAATATCATATGTTTCGTAAAATCAAATTATTTTACATGAGGCATGTTTTTTATTATGAAAAAATTAGATTTATGTAGTCCATATAGTACCTATTTGACATTGAATTTAATTATTTATTTTTTTTGACATGTTTTTGTGTTAATTTAAAAATCACCTATTTCATGGGGAATTGATTATCTGTTACTCATTCTAGAAGGTTACATTCTGTTACGCTGTAATATCAAGAGGCATGTATCTATTAAGAAAATAAATTTCCTTTGAATGGTGATTCTCTAGACAAAGATTTATCAATATGGTGATTTTTTTTCACGATACATACTTATCAATTATTGTCCCTATTTATAAATGTCATTCACTAAATTATAACATATTTTATGATGATTTTGGAAATTTTTTTATTCATGTATTGAGTATTAATTATCCTCCATGACATAATATTTTTGTATATTCAACTAGTTGACAATATTACGCAGTGTTATCTTTTTTATATTAATGAATATTTCTTTCAAATAATTCACTCTTGTGGAAACATTTTCTACTTCAATACGTATGTAAATCATAAATAATATTTATAGAGATCTTATTAATTTCATGAGCCACATTTTTTCATTATGAACATATTTCTTCCATTTTGTGATGATCATATCCTTGTATTTTTGTATATAGTTATTTTTATAAAATATTGGATTGGATTTTATGGATTGAACATAATGTTATAGAAAAAATTTTACCATGAATTTTTTGAGGAATTGTGTTCATGAAATAATAAATTCTCTTTTTTCTATTATGATTTTCCACCCCTTCTCAAATTTATCCATGGTGAACATAAAGTCATATAGTGGACATATTGATGAATAATATTTATAATATTTATTCATTTTTAAAAAAATGACATTAACATTGTTAAGAAAATATCAAAGAGGACAATAATATCATATTATTTATCATTGTTAAAAATCATATCTAAAACTATTTTTTGATTTGAGTTACATTTTCCATTAAATTTTAATAAGGATTTCCCTTAATAGGTATTATCTTCCATAATTTATTCTTTAATTTATTTTTAATTTTTTGGTGTCATTTACTCAACAACCAAAAAATAAAATTCCTTAGCACTTATAGGGTATTTCCTTTAATCAATTCATTTGTATGTATTTTTTAAATATATGTAAATATCCCACTGGTCTCCATTAATAAAATAGGAAATCATTATTTAAAATATCCAACATCATTCACTTTGTATCTCCTAATGATGTTCATCATTTATTTACTTATAATTATACTCATTGGTATCCCTAGTGTGATCATATAATTTTACCTAATTCCAAATGGATGATATTCACCTAGAAAGAATGTAATTATATTGACATGTATGAAATTATTACTGTTTCATTTTTTGTAATTACGATGCTAGTGATTAATGGCCTGTGGACTATGTATATTTTGACCATCCACCTACATTATATAGTTGGGTTGTTATCATTCGACCCATTTTATTCAAATTAGAAAAATAATTTGGATTCTAAATGAATATTTACTTCAAACACATTGTTTTATTTTAATAATTTTTATTATTATTTATTTAATGGATGTAACTAAAAGTTTTCAATCAAAGGATCAAAAGTGGATGATATGAAATGTATTGTTTACTATTATGGTGAATTAGTTTAATATAACAATCTTATGGGTGGGAAATTGAATTAAAAATACCCTTTATTAGTCAATAGATATCATGAGAAAAACATATTTTAATTTGTACTATTACTCTCCCCTAAAATAATCGATTATTCTAACAGCACATTGAAATCATTTTTCTGATGTTTGATATTATTTATTCTATAAATATGAGATCAGTTTTATTAATATCTTTCAAAAAATCCTCTTTAAAAAGTTTAACCCTCTTCGTCCTGCAATGGGAGAAGGAGATAGTGACACTAGAGTCCTACATCTAGTATGACCCAATTTGGAGAGTACCACCATGGGTATTGTAAATATTACAAAGAGAGGAATTTACCTCTAAGAGAACACATGAAAAAAGGGGGGATAAAATAGACACCAACAAACTCATACTCATACTACAATAAACTATGGGAACAAATTTACACATATGTAATGTCATGGATGAACTAATAAAAATGAATGGAACCCGTATATCGTGACTAAAAGAAGATATCACAGTGAACATAAAGCCCAAATAGATCCTAATAAACCCAGATGTATTATTAACTATCCAGATCATGAACCAGATCAAATTGACATTAAAAACTCTTTAGATATAAATAGGGTGAATATAATAGTGTTCATAGTAGTATCCTCCTCGGAGAATCTAATCAAAATGGTAAATAAGTCATGCTAATGAATAGTGAATAATAAATGAAACAAACTAATCACCTAAAAAGATATACTTTGTTCCTATCCTCACCATTGTTATTATCCCCAAGTACCAAATACAAAAATATATAATATAAAAATCCATTTAATGGATACCCCAATATTGATTCCCCACTAGTTTCTACTTTGTACCAATGTTGCACATCATGAGGATCTCTATCCAAAATGATAGCCCACATACACTATGGAAAATCACTCTAACATGCACCTCATTCTTCACACTACCAAAACCAGGTAATCAATAGTACCCTAAATGATTCCTTGAGACACCACATCCTAAATATTGTTTACCATAGATTGAGTATTATATCTCAAGCCCTCACATCCCATACACCGAGTAAGTATCCCCATGAGATCAAAACATATAAATGTATTACCTATAGTATTCCTTTGGAAACTATATCCAGAATATATTTTTATGAAATAACCAAAATAAATTACATCCCTCTACATACATGTTTGGGGAAAGATAACCACCATGAATACCAGTACAATTAACTACCAATAGAAGCGAGTGGGATAAATCAAGGTATTTAACTATCCATCCTCCAACTAGGATGTTGGGGAAAACACCCCCTTGTTCATAATCCTTGGTGTGTCAGATGGTGTAACCAAAATGGTGGGGTAGCATATAGAAAAAAAATTAGTATAAGAAATAATATATATCAAAACCACAGTATGGTCTTAAACTACACTCACTCTAAACTACATTTAACATCTCTCAAACATCTATCTAACAATACCAAGACAAATATCATATAAGCACAAAACATTTTAAAGATATAAATTAAATTATCTTATTCCTTTTCATTGTTTTCACATTACATTAATTGTTTCTGTAACCATAAATTATTAACTAAGATATCCAAATTACATTTCATTACTATTATAGAAAAGTAGAAATTCCCACAAAACATTAAAAAATTGATTCAACATCTTTTTAGAATTATAAACATAGAATTTCATATCTTCATGCTTTAACCCCATCAGTTAAATTATTTTTTCCTTTATTAAGAACATTAATTTCAATATTACTAAGTAATCTAGATAAAATTCCTAATCTACCAAAAAAATAAATAAAATAAAAAAACATCTTTTTGCCTCAATCCAGATAAAATGTAACCTCATTTATTAATAGGGGGCTCGACATTGTGAGTAGATTAAATAAATGTCAAATCATTTCCACCAATAGAATGAGAGTAAACTCCTCCAACAATGAGAATATAAACACAAAAAACATGTGGCATACCCCGTGCATCCATTCCATACATGGAATGAGATTAATCGGATCCATAATAAATAACCGAGAAATATATTCAAATAAAAATTCAACAGTTATATCAACAGGTATGTCAATATTCAACCCATTCTATCATCCTTAGTTTCCTCCCCGACACCCACATTTATTACTTAATCCATATATCCATCATAGGAATCAACTGATTCCACAATAAATTTGGCCTCCCCACCCTACATATCAGAACATCTTTCTTAGCTCCACCATTCGAGGTTCACATCACATCCTGTCCTCCCTACCATACATGCAACATTATCCTTCCATGCTAATATATCTGAGACTCACATAAAATCACAAGAAGTAGGAAATGAACATAAAAACCCATCTTCACCCTATTGATTGGAAACCATTATTTAATAAAAAAAAATCAATCACATCTCCAAATAACATGGTACTTAAAAATTTTTCTCATATGGGAAACTCAGGACCATGAAATGAATTATATTTTATCACAAAAAAATTATTATTCCATCGTAAATTAGCTAATTCATTATCACATGTTCCAAATACCGGAATCATATAAAACGTGATATCACATCACATTTGAAATTTTTTAAAAATTTATTTAAAATGAATTTAATTAAATCATAAATAAGAATCAATGTGGTTTATGTCCCTTAACCAATTCAATTAAATAAGCATACTTTCATCAATTTGATTTTCATTAAATTACAAAATCAATAAATGTATTTATTAAACATGCCTCTTAATTCCATTATCCAATTCACTATAAATCAATTCCATATTTATATTCTTTATTAGTTTCACAATATAAAACAATAAATTAATAGATATCACACATTATTAAAAATCAAGAAGAAAACCGTTTTTACGGCACAAAAATACAGCATCTCTATGTGATCAACACCAATTCATTAACCCATCACAAATAATAATTAGGTCAATTTAATTAAAATCAAATAGCATAAATCAATTTATATATAATATTGAACCTAAATTAATAGATATAAATGAATAAAAAACTAGAAATGGTCATGGAAATTATTTTCATGAGAAATGAACACACAACAAATATCTAACCACCTCTCTAACAAGTACTTCATCCATCATAGGACATCACATCAAAACAATACAAAAAATATAAGATAAAAACCCCATTATAACCATTCTGGATTATCTGAGATTGCTTGGTAAGAATAATGGGTGGAAACAATAGATGAAATAAGGGAGAAACAAGAAAAATGTATGAAGAACAGACTTTGGATCAATGAAAGATCATTATGGATCGAAGGTGGGAAGCTAGAAATCACTCCATGATGAAGGAATCCCTAATACATCAATGTGGGGGATGATAGGGTTCCACGAGTCAAGAGAGAGCTGTTGAAACCACATTTTTTTGACAAAAATGATCTGAAAAAATTTTATAAAGCTGACTACATCAGGGAATTACATGATTTGTAATCCCCTTTTACATCCTATAATTCTCAGTGTACTATTTATTCAAAAAAATCAAGCCACATATTACTTTTTGAAACCCTTGTATATTAAACTTCATGAATATTTCTTTAAAATCATTTAACTCTTAATGATATCAAATAAATCATGATTACTAAAAAATATTATCCAAAATCCTCCATACATCTTCAAAAACTCCCTTGAGCACCTCGATCATCAGAAACATGAAAAGGATTGATCCACATATATTTTTCTCTCATAATATCCATGATTCGAATTATAAACATTGACATATAATGATAATATTTTCAATGGATTATATTATTATTTATATTTTTTCCTTAAATATTAAGTACATTATAATAATTTTTACATAGATTTTGTTATAAGTTTCCCTTTGTATATATTTCCTCTCGCCCCATTCATGTATTTCCATTTCACATGTTATGATGATAATTATCAAACATGATATATATATGGAAAATATAATGTTTGAATAAATGTGTGTGACATGTTCAAGAAACCTTTTTCAATATTAAAGAAATATAATTGAAAAAATTCCAATTCGATATAATAAACAAAGTATTATATTATTATTATTTTAACATAATTTTCTAATGGTATATACCTAATAATATATTTATGATCTAATAAATAAAAAAATGGATTATGATTTCCTATTTATGAGTCATAATATCTCTATATATTAATCTTAGGGGATTAGGATTAGAAGAAAATTGTATGTCCTAAAGAAATGTTTTGTGATGATTATATGTAAATGATAACATCCTGATGATTTACTAATATATCTATTTTTGGATCCCCGTGTATTTGAATCGATGATTGGATAAATATTGTCAATGAAGGCTCTAGTATAGAAGTATCTATGTGTGATAAATTTATAAAGGATGGGTTCGGTATATGATGGGATGGGTATTAACATAATCACCAGGTGGGTTATGACAATGTGTGTAACATGCCAGACTCAGAAGCCACTATTACTAGTACCACGAGTCGGTCCATCACATGACCTCAGGTGTGACTCTTTATACTCCTAATGCTATTGAATAGTATATTGGGAATGAATAGAAACATGAGAAGACTATACCCACTTATATGAGTTAAGACACAATGGATGCATTGTCAAAGAATAAAATTACTAACAAGAACATGAAATATCCATTTAACAGCAAAACCAATAAGTATCCACGAACACATGTTCTAATAAAACCATGAATACTCTATATTCATGGAATCCGTACAATATAATCAAGATAAATTCTATGAAAAGACACTATCCCCAGACTGAAATCCCACCCTGGCCCTGAAATCACATGTTACAACCTTTCATTCCATGCACAACAAAACATAGGTCCCTATCCTAAAATTGTACCTCAAAATAAATTATCATATTCTTGTGTACCCATTTGTCACAGAAGTTGGGTAGGGTGTGAGTAAAACTCATTAGGCTACACCAACTGTTTCTAAAGAAATAATAAATCATTAAAAAGGTGTATACTAGTAACAACTACAATAAATAAACCAATAACCAATGAAATCAATTATTTAATTATCTAATTTTTTATTCATTCTATTCTATATGAGGAACTACTCACTATGACTAACACCACTTACATGGGAAATATAATACAAGGAATAAAGGGTTACACAGACATTTGTCCATAAAGGGGTTGTTTATTAAAAAAAATCTCATTCCCATTAGATAAAAAATAACTTTATCAATATCATCATTATTCACATATGGTTCCATAAGCTACATCTACGTTATTTTGTCCTGTAGAATTCAATTACTTGAAATAAGGGGTTATGTAATGTTCCTTATCTCACTGGGGATGAAAATTTCATTAATAAAAAAATGATTAACATTGAGTTTTAATCATGGTAGTTTATCACTATATTTTTCAATAATCAGTACATGTACTTTATCACACATACCATGGAGCATCAGTCATGGAAGACACATCATATTCATATATTATGGGCCTAAAGAATCAGTTTAAATCTATAATCCCTACATTTTCTGTGTGTATTTTACAGCCATAAACCTTTATCCCACACCCCAAGCCACTTTCACTTTTATATCCATCAATTTACCATTTATACAATTTCACAAATAAGAATAAAAATAACAAAAAATTCATAAATCATAATTCATTAATACATAAATCATTATAATTATATAACCAACGATCATGTTATAATTTGTGTATCATTTCTCATCAACCAATTTTACATTATAGAAATAAATAATTTATCTCATGTTTTCAATTTAAAAAAATTATCATTAACATAATTTACATCAAATTTTCATTTAACAACACAACCATAATCATTTACCACACATATTTTTTATGTTTACATCCCAAAATTTAGTGTCACAAACATTGAAAATTAATCATTTAGTTCATAAAAAAGCCAATTCATATCACCAACATTATTCTATAAGTCCTATTTCACTACCTTTTTTCAATTTTGTGACTATGGTGCTAAGAAAAATTTATACTCACAACATTGTTCATAAAAGACACAATTCATATTAGAAATTATATTGATGTCACCCATTAAATTAAATGACATCCCCTTTGAAAACTAAAATATAACCCAAGGATTTTGTTTATGTTTATACCATACAAAATATCCCTTCATCCATTTCTCTTAAAAAATGGAACCATCAACTATCTCAAAGATCATTTGAATTCATTAAGAAACCCCATTCCGAAATAACATTGAGGTCAACACCTCATTTCATAATATTTCACCATTCAATCAAATTTTCAACAATTAAACTGTAATAAGATCAACTCCCTAAAACATACCCTAAATTATATTTCAAAACCTCATAAGCATTTTTAGAATCCAAATTATCATCATTTTTATAACCCCATTAACCTTACACATATATAAATTAAATTGTGTTACTACTTATTCACTCTCAAAATATTATATCTCAATGTATATCAAATTTTTATTCACCATTTAAAACGGTACGGCTTAACCCATACAAATCCCTAGGTTTAGTCTCACTCAACTACAGAACCAATGCAGTCTATTAAAGGTTTAATTGCTCGATCTATACCCCAAATCACATTACAAAACATCAAATAATTAAAATTACATTGGGACATTTATATACTTATATAGAACATAGAGACTATTAGAAAAAATTTAAAGGCCACATTCCTAATGCTTGAATATGATTATTATCCCAAACACATAAATTATTAGGAAATAAAAAACCCTTAAAATCCCCATATTACAAAATATGAAAATATTGAGGGTTTTTTTATTCAAAAGGAGAAAAAAGATTCTACAAACCATAACCTAGAAAATAAGTCTATGAGGAGTGTTAATCTCACATGAATCATTAACTCACACAAAAATTATCTCTTACTATCCAAGAAAAAAAAGAGAATTCCAAATGAAGGATGAGTAGGCTAATTGTTTATTATCCAAGATGCATGGGATTAAATGGGGTGAAAATAGGGAAATAATGAAATAATATTATTATGGATATGGTGAATTTCCAACATTTTAATGGTTTAAATGATTTTTAAATTGCATGGTAGCCATGCAGATCCCTCTATCAAAAAGAGTCCATGTCATGTGGTTTTTAGGGCACACCCGCAGGGTTTTCAATTACAAGAGGATCCCATGCAGTTGTATCTTTTTAATATGATATCTAGACACATTTTTTTAGGCCTGACAAACCGTTTTTACTAACCATGTGTCAATTGGGTTCTATACATTGTTTTGACTCATTTCCCCACCAATTGTGTCTAGAACCCCAAAACATTTTAACAACTCCACATACACTGGAGAATAAATTTAATAACCATTAAAGAGAGTTAGATTTTTTTAAACCAGTATTAAACTTCATGTAATATCAGGATCATACAACCTCCCTACATTATAATTTCATATCCTCAATACACACCTATGTAAATTTGAAAGTATTATGGACCAATAGATTACACAATGTGTCCACCAATCAATCCTCACATAATTATTTTCTTCTCGAACTTAGTTATGTTGCAATAATTCATGTACTATGGAAATAGTCCTTCCCAAAAAAATTCCCCCATAGTGCTTCAAATACCCAACATGATTCTCCTCAGGGACACATCCCCTTAAATGCATCCTTTCCAGCACTAAGCATAAAAGGATTTTTGGTTAACACCAATAGAAAACCACATGAAATGATACTGACTAGGATCACTGTTACCATAGAATATCTAATATGAACACTCTATTTCTGATTATCATTAAATTTCATATACTAAATAACATGACACTAACTCACTTATATTGTTTCATATATCTAATGGTTATCCAATCCTGGCAAAACTAGAAGAAGCATCCAGATATTAACCACATCTTCCGTCGTATCACAATCTATATTTTGAGGCCCAATAGTCACAGTTCATTTTCAATCACCCAAAAAGTATGATCCAAAAATATTATCCATCTTATGGTACTGAATTGGTAAACACTTGAGCCACTTCCCATTACATAACTGATACACCAGCATGGATTCCACCGACTCTATAAATCTTGATCCACCAATTATGTAATTAACCAAACAATTTCCCGATATGGTTCTTCCCCTCATATTCTCTATCTGTTCATCACCCATTTCCATTATTCGGAAAATCCATCTTCAAAAAAGGATAAACCCATCATTGAAAGTTTTCAACATATAAAATTCATTATGAAACCACACATGCAAAAAATTCCACAAGAACACCATCCAACATTAAAATTCTATCCTTCCTTTGAAACAACCTATACTAGTTACTTACACCATCCATAATCATTTTGAATCATCTTTGTTATTCCTCAGATCTCATTCCCATTACATAAATGTGCTTATCCCTCCATAACTACCTATATGCAGATAATATCCATCCACATCCATTACATATTGTCGAGTAGAGTCAGGCCATCCATGATCTACTCTCTTCATTGATGGAAAACATATACTGGTGGTATGTCCCCACATTAGAAGTCCACTACCTATATTCTCTTATGTTGTACAAACCTCACCCTCACACACCAACCAAATTCATCCTCAACATCTGGTGATATAGAACCATCACAAAAATCATCACTATTCTAACACTTATTAGGACCTACATAACCCTTCAAAACCACTCTAACACACACACTCATTAGAAATACCTTTATCTCGAATCCAACAATTGGCTTGATCAACCATCACATCCAATTCCATCCTTGTATTCTCTCGAGTATCCTAGATATTCACTTCAAATTTTTCTCATTTTCAACTCGATTCCACCACACACATTTCAATGGTTGATCCATAAATCCATGAAATAAAATAGTGCCACCACAATAGGACCGTTTTTTCACAACATTCCTAAAAAAATTGGACCTATGTGGCTCATTCTCATTAAAAATATAAACCCCAAGATGTAGATTTATCCATACACCTACAACTATAAATAATGAAATGACCAACTAATCATTCCCATATATTGAGAAAGGCTCCCAATGAATTTTTAAACAGCCATTCCATTCAGAGAAAATTTCACATAACTTGTCAATTGCGTAATTTTCAATCATACAGATCCAATACTTAGATAGCTCCATTATAATATAATCAATGATGCTCTATTACCATCCAATATATGTTTACGTTGATAGGATACAATTCAGGTCTATCATAATGTACCTCAGATGATCTGAAATTATTGGGAATGATTGTCGCTGGCTAAATTTGTGCTAATTAGTCATGGAAGAACACAAAAAGAAATTATCTACTACCAATGTCACCTATTACCAAGATGAAACATCACTCTGCAAAATGTCTTAGGCTTCCCAACCAACAAATAATTTACCAACACATAAACACTATAAATAGAATGGAATTTCTAACCAAACTCACCACCACCTCATGACCCTCTACTAAGTGGTCATGACACAACATTCCTTTTTTATGTTCCATTAACATTTCCCCACTCAAGTTTCTCATGAACAGTCTCACTGATCTCAATATATATGCAATGATTTATTCCATCATTACAAAAACTTCATATTAGTCACACTTCCACATCTGCTCCACTTTGATTCCATGGAATTAACATGTACTCACACCTATCCCACCTATGATGATATCAAAATTTCATCATGCATCTCTATCATGTAGAAATCATTAAGTCATCGTCAGAACCATCATGGGGTTGTACTCTAATTGGTAAATACACATAACCTGACTCTATCTCACGTGAGATTCACATAACCCATGCTAGGGGTGAACAACCACTCATACAATAGATCATGCAACCAACTTGTTCAGATTCATCGATCACTTTTCTTTCTCAATATCTAACAAAAAATACAAACCCCTCCTACTAGTAGTAGAACTATGTGGCCACCCACATCCTATGTTTCCTCCAGAACAAAAGTATCCATCTTGGTTATGATCAACATTTACATAATCCCCACCATTATGGAATTTCATTCTTCATGTAACTACATCTAAACCAAAGGGGTAGGTATATGAGTGACCATGCCCTTCACAAGCACATTCACAACCAAATGAATTCACAAATGTTCTTAAATGAAGCAAGTCCATGGAAAAACTATACACTTTTAACAAAATTCAATTGCACCAACCATGCTTCGATTTAACCTCTGAACCATCCCTCTATTCTTCACATATGAAGGAACTTACAACATTGGGTAGACGTCCCACATGGCTACCCCCGATTTCTCATGAATTTCAACTCATATCCAAAACTCAAACCACATCTCACAAGGTATTAACATTCGCACATAAACCAATATGATAATCTATCAATATGAAACACTAGATGTGTGACACTACCATTCATTAAATCATTTATGTGTACAACATACAACCAAAAAAAAACCAACACCTTTATTGGACAGTCTTAGAGGTCATCATAATAATTCAAATTCTTCCATTTTACTGAACTATGGAATGCTAAGAAAAGGTCCCTTTATCTCTCTAGGACATACACTCCCATCCTCAAATATTTTTTTTCTCATGAAGATCATCTTACACCCATTCAAAATACACATTATATCACACAGCATGAATCTATTTACTCTAGACCCCACACCCATGATCTGAGCACTTGAACAGTGTCACTAAGATTTGTAGACTAACTCTATGGTCCAAAAAAATCATAATACATCAATCCATAAGAGTCTCCACATTCATATTAATAGATTAAATTTTTAAAATTCATGTTCAAATAATAAAAAAAATATGTAAAATCAACATCCCATTAACAGAAACACCCTACTCTGCAAGGCCACATGTCCCATATCCCATGGTCTCAAAACTCTGGCTCTCTTAATACCCAAACAACTCATACAAATGGTAAACAGATAAAAAAATGATAAACCTTATTGGTTTCCCTAAACAATACATTATCCTACCACTTGGATTATTAATTATATGATACCATTAAAACCTTCAATTTCACTTTTAAGAGTTTTCATTTTCAACACCTAAACATTTACACATTCAAAAACATTTTTATCCCCATTTTTAATAAATCATGCTTTATTCATAGTTAAATTAAAAAACATTTCACTCATTTCCAAACCCAAGAATTTTAGTTTCATGAAACCCGTTTTAACCCTCTTTTCAAAAACTATTATTTCATTAAATTATAAATTTTATGCCCATTTGGTTTATCATCATGTCAATAAAAAATAAATAAAATGAAATTTATGGATGACTTATCTATCCAATGTTCCTAGAATGATGCATCAACTCCCACACATTATACTATCACACTAGTCCAAGAGAATATATCACATAAACCAATAATAGATCATACATTTATGCCACTTATTGTAGAAAATTAAACCAAATATAATATTATAAAATAGATCAAAATTCCCTACCTTGGGAAAATTGGATTTTTCCTCATATGCGGGGCAGGAAGAACCTAGGAATGGGATAATTAACAGGCCCCAATCAAGAACCTAGTATCATGACTAGAATACTGAAATATTAATGCAATAGATGACCAAATTTGATAAATCATTATAACTTACCCAATACAAAATCTGCTATAACATGTGCCCCTAATCGGGTAATCACATGACATCAGCCATGTTTCCCTAATTCCAAGTCTACCTACAAGAATCATATGTATTTAGGGAAACATAGGGACACTGTAACTACTTATTAGGGAGACATTTTAATAGAAGTAACATCAGCACATAAAATAACCAACTGGATTAAGAAATTGTCAACATACATGGATTCATGTAAGTAACCATGTACACATGTAATAAGAAAAATACGAAATAACTTACATTCATGGAAGCCAAAATATATAACCCAGACTAAAACTATCAAAATAATATGAATATAAGGGTATAGTTTTATGTGATTATAAGGTGAGATATGATTTTATGCAACATAATAGTAAAAATAGGATGAATAAAAGTGTTATATTTATCTAGATCTTCAATTCACACTAAAACATGGTCCAAAAGACAATGAATCATTGGATAATGATTCATGTAGGAAGAGGTAAAGGTAATATGTCACCCAAGATGGAGGGGGATGAAAGGAGTGAAAATTGGGGATTAAATAAATAAGACCGATAGGGAAAACTCGTAATTTTCCACTTATTAAGGGCATCATGGTTAGGCCACACAGTTTTCCAAACTGGGTTATAACTGAGGGGTTCCCACTCTACAAGAGGGGCAAACTAAAATGGCTTACAAGGTTCAAATTTACAGTTATCCAATGATTTTTGTGCACATGTGCCACACTATGTCCAATAAGATATTTGGCTCCATGGTTTCCTGGTCCAGGCGCAAGATTCTCACTAATTGTGCGTCGACCATGAAAAATGCTCTTTTGTCCTCTTATCACCTCTTATATATTCCCATAACCCCAAAACATTTTGATAACTACTCATACACTAATGAACCACTTAATTAAACATAATATAGAGTTTAAGCATAAATATAAATAATGAAACACATTTACATAAGGTTATGTTCTTATAAAGAGGCATAACTTCCGGGTTGGACCAATTGCTTAAATAAATCCAAAATCCACCCTAATAATTGATTCCTAAAGGGTAAAAATTGATATTGCATTGTTTATAGGTCATGGAAGGCCATTTTGGAAGTTTAATGAATTTAAAACTTTGAAAAATAAATGATTTATAAAAGAATCAAAATTTATTTTAAAATATTAAATTGCGCTCATGGTTTTTCCCAAATCATGAAAAATCACCCTTTCCTCCAAAAATGCAAGGAATCCCCCAAGACAAATAAATATTAAGAAATAAATGAAATTTACCTTTAAAATAATTCATGGATGTGACAATGTTACATGTAAAATCATCTTTTAATTCAATTTTATATGTGATTTCTAACAAGAAAATTTATTATCAGATATATGTAAAATTATCCATTCCAATGGATATAATAGAAGAGAATTATGATTCATAAAAAAACTATAATATATATTTGTCATCTAGGTTAATGAACACATTATAGAAAATAATATAATTACCTTTTCACTCTTGGGTGGTAAAATTCAGGAATAATCTTTCAATGATGTTTTTAATCTATAAAAGTATACATATAGGCTTCCTTTATTACACATTAGATTAGTTATTTCAAAGTAACATTATGATAATATAAATAATTTTATTTATACATATATATTTATGTACCAATTTGGATGAGTGTAGATGTGGTTAGGTCTTTTGATGATGGGATAGGTTCAACATCTTATTGAGCTGATGATGGTTTCTATCAAATTGGAATGGTAGCTATTTTTGTCATGGGGGGACTTTTCCCATTGTATCACTCTGAGTAGTTGAGTGTTAATGTTCTATTCATTATGGTTCAAACAAGAACTAGGATATTTTTTCTACTCTTGATATATTTAGTTTCCACTATTCGATTCTTGTTCAAGAATATATCTTTCATTCATTGTTTTTTCATGTTACATATATGTTCCATGTCATTTCTTGGGTTTGAATAAAATTTCTAATTAGTTTTTTGTTCAATTAATGTTATCTATTATTCATCCTTTTTTGATTAGTAATTTTGTTCGAGTATGTGGAATATCTTGTTAGGTTTAAATTTGAGACGATATTCATGTTTGTTCAATATATTTTAGAATCAGTGCCCTTGGTTTGGGGTTTCTCGTAATTTGGGATTCTTTGTTAAATAGGTGAAAGAGTTTTAACTACTTGATAGGTATATTTCTAGAATTTTATACTATATATTATCATGGTGAGACTCATGATATAATGATATATTGGAATGTGTGTCACATGTAATGATTTTTAGTGATTTATATCAGTTTCCATGTAATGGTTTTATAGTCTGAACAATGATTGCAGTGTGGGATAATATTTTTTTTGGATTTGGTTTCATAAATCATATCCTTGAGAGAGTCTATGTATGTTCCATACAAGGCTGTAATCAATTCCCTACAAGGAAATTCTTTGATGTATTAGATCATAATTGAGGATATGCAGTGAGGTGTTTGACTAGTTGACTACAATGTTCCACAATTTCAAAATGTTGTTGTTGAGGTAGGTTAAATATCTGTATGTTAAATGGGACAATCACTTGAGTTATTTCATGAGATTCCACCATCATTTAATAGACTGAATGAACCTGCTTATGTTGAATATAAGAATGATAATATTGATTATCTCATCAACTTACTAGGAACACCTGATAACGTTAAGGTGGAGTGTGATGTTTTCGGGCTTTAGTTTCCAGGAATGCAATGGAGGGATTACATGGTACAAAAATCTAAGAATGATTGATTGCAATGGATGTATTTAAAGATATATTCATTAAGAATTTTTTTCCATAGTTTTTGGTGATGTTTATTTCAATGCAGTTCTTTCCCTTGTAGAAGGTATAGTGTCAACTGTCAGTATATAGAAAATGGTTTTTTGGACAAGTTTGTTTTCTCCCAGTAGTTGTTCAGAATAACCATATGTTGGATAAGAAATATTTTTAGGGTTTGTGAACATATATTATATAATAGGTATTAATGTTAAATTATTCAACCTATGTAGAGATAGTGTAGATGGATTTTATTGATGATATAAATATGGAATGAAATGATAGATATTTCAATCCTTCTCTTCCAACTTGTCGCATCATTAGATGTTCTCTATAGAAAAATATGAAGTGGAAGAATAATCATAGGAATAGTGGAGGTTGTTCTTGGAATCATACCTCTTTGTAAACTCTAATTTCAGAAAGTAATGATCCATTTGATTGTTATATATTTGGAATAGATAGAAAGAAATGATGTTCTATTCTTTACTATTAATGATTTTAATGGTTGTGGGCATTATGGTCATATACAGTGCTTCATTTAGGATATTTCTACTCTTAGATATGGTAATGAATTGTAAAATCAAATTTTTTATGTGGATGTATCTAGATGATTCAATTAATATAGGGATCCATACATAGGCGTCAATAATGAATACCCTACACAAATTAGATGAGACTCTAGTAGTGGTAGGATCATGTTTAATGAAAAAGGAGAGGTATCATCATTATTGCATCCCAGTAGTGAATGTGTTATTTTATATTGGTGGTTCGCAGTCATTTATCTCTATCTATTTTATTTTTATTATTTACCTACCAATGACACTCATGTCATTTTTTATTGAGTTAGTGTCACCTCTTAGAAAGTGGAAAGGGAAGGGTTTTTTTGTGTCATTCACGTATGATATTGATAGGTGATATGGAGATAGTTATGGAATTTTTTGGTACTCAATCTAGATTATTTTGATATCACCCTTATGATGGAATATCTTATCACTCATCAAGTTGAGGTTAATTATTATCCTCGGCATGTCTAATTTTTTGTTTTTGATGGGAGATCATTGGTGTTTTAAGGAGGCATGGATATGAGTTCTAGTCATAAAGGCCCTTCCTCACCAGAGATCAATAATTTGTTTTCTACTATTTAATTTGGGATCGATTATGTTTCATTAGATATCAATCATCGCACCATTGATCAGGATTTCCCTAGAATTTCTCATATCATTTATTTGGAATTACACTAGAGATAGAGGTAGATTTTGAAATTTACACGACAATAGGATTTTAGAAAATATCGACATATTTATATCAAATTGTACCAAATGACATAAAATTTCTCAAAAATATTTTGGATGACCTACTAAAAATAGTTTGTTTCATCTTAGTGTTTTACCTTTTGCATCCACAGATCTCTTTTCAATTAAGGTATATGGTTCACCCCAATTTTTCATGGACTGTAAAAGGATGAAACATTTAACGGTTAAGAAGATGTTCCATTTTCGTTCTTTTACTGATTTGTTTGAAAATTTAAATTGCTACATGCATTTTTTTGATATTTTATCTTTAGTTGGGTTATCACCATCTCTATGTTTTGAGTGGTTGATATACAAAATAAAACATTTAGGATAAGGTATGGACATTAAAAATATATTGTGATATATTTTTGTCTCTTTAATGTATTTTAAATTTTAATTGATTTGTGAATTTGATATTCTTCCAGTGTCTCAATTCCTTATTTGCAGTGTTTGTACATGATAATTATGTTAATTAACAGTTATAGAATGTGAAAAACCACAATCTATGATTTTTTGAAAATATTATAAAATTATCATTTTTATTGAAATATTAAAAAATGAAACTTCATTGTTAAAAAATTGATATTCAAAATACATATAAATTCTGAGAATGGATTACTATTAGATCTGAAGAAGGTGATGGTTGTCCTTTCATTAGAAGAGCCACGAATATTTATTGAAATTAAGACATCCCTTAGTCGTGCTTGATATTATAGATGCATTTTCATGTATTTGTAAATTATGTGTCCACATTGAATTTTTTTTCAAATAATGTTGTGAAATTAAAATGGTATGAAATGTGTCAGAATTCTATCAATGATATGAAACAACATCTGACATCAAATATTTTTTTATTCTTACTGGATAATGGTAAAGGATATATGGTTTTTGTGATAATTATGGTGCTAATTTGGGTTGTGTGATTATGATCAATGATAATATTTTGTCTTAGAACACATTTCATTGAATACTACATGAGGGGAATTACACAAATAATTTTTTAGATCGTTTTATAGTTATTCATGTGCTTATGTTTTTCTAAAAATTTTATTTTCATGAAATGTTAACTATCATTATGATCATAAGAGTTTGAGATATATCTTCTAGTAGAAAGAACTAGATCCTAGAAATATTTGTTTTATGGAATACCATTTGATTTTAAATATTAATATTAGATACAACCCATGGAATTAGAATGTCATCGCATAGACTCTTAGATGGAAACGGACAGTAGAAGATGTTTTGTAATGTAAGGTAACATGATATTTATAGGTATTTTTTATTAGGTAAATCTAGTTGGATATTGGGTGGTTTTGGTGTGAATCTAACAATTTTTATGTTACCATCATATATACTTATATATATTCTATAATGTATGATGTATGATTTTTTGTTCAAGGGAATTAGAGATTCCTCTTAAATAGGGGAGACTATTTTTGGATAGTCACTCTTTGTGGATGATATTCACTGTTTAAGGGATCAATTTGTTTTGACATCATCTATGGGGAGAATTGTTTAGTATGATTTTTTAAGCTATTTAGGGAATATAATCTGGGTTATATAAATATGTATTATTATTTTAGATTGATATTATGGTGGTTAGTTTTGTGGTGTGCCATTACTGATTATGTGTCTCATGGATAGACGTTCTAACTAATTATGGAAGAGAGTTTTAAAATTTAGGGTTTTGTAAATCCAAATTTAGTGACAATTTTGCAAATGGAATGATGTATCCATGAACATAATTTCTATAAAATCATGACTTCCATGAGGGTGGAATTCTATCTTGGTGGTTATTGATAAGTTGAAAAATTAATCTCATTTTATTTTAACCAGGAACTACACTAATTTTAATGATCTAGGAATATTGCCTATACTGAATGTGGTGGAGTTACATTGGATTTATTGTTATGTTATATTATATAGAGATCCTAGGATTACATAACGTTTATGTATAAGATTCCAATAGTTGACGTGAAATATTTTCTTATTGAGTATAAAATATCATCCGCCTACAAACGATTAGATAAATCACAATTTTCATATCTTAGGGGTATTCTCTAGGAATATGTCTTGGACCATGGTTTATATTGGGATAACCATATGATAATTTTTGTGTTTTATTACAATAATAATTATCATTCATCAGATGGAATGGGTCTTTTTAAGGCATTGTATGGTTTTCTATAAATATTTCCTTTTGTTTGAGGATCTGGGTGAAACATATTTACTTGTACCATGTTTTGTTCAAGAGATGATTGTGATTATTCTAGAAATATGTTGAAATAACTTACATTTTCGAGTCATCATATGTATTATATAAAACAAATACATTTTCCATTAGTGTTTTGGTAAGTTACCTAGTTTTCAAGAATTTTTATCCTCTGTAGTGATGTTGTCGGATTTTAAAATTATGGAAGATGGCATGGAGTTATGTTGGAACATTTTTGATCATTCAGAAGCATAAAACATTTTTGTATATGTTTCCATTTCTAGATATTTTGAAAAACATTCATGAAATTTTATACAAATCACAACTCATGAAAAATTATCCTAATCCCACTAATAATCGGAGTTGTGGTGAGATTTAGTTAGCCAAATGTTTCAATTATTGATATTATAGTTGAGATCATTGACTTCTCATGTGGAATTATTACATGAATAGACTATTCCATTTTTAGGGTTTTTAAGGGAAATATTATATTCTCATGATATATAGGAGTGTGAGTAGTTTATGAGGTATTAGTGGCCTCACCAATCTAGCATACATAATTCACCCAAATGAATTATCGGAATTAAAAAGAATTATAGTGGGGGAATTCTGATAAACCATTACCTGGATTCAGGTATACCAAACATTTTTTATTATGTTATTCTATAATTTTATTTTCATTGGACTCTGAAGGATTGAGAAAATTTTCTAGGAAAAGTGAAGTAATGTTTTTATACAATGATTTTTGACATAGTAGAGACTTAGAATAAAATCATGGATGGGTTTATCAGGTTTGCCCAAAGTTTTAATATCACCTGAGTTATTTCTAGTTATTAATAATATACGCTTGGTGATTAAATGGCATGTTTATGGGTTATATAATATTCTCAAGGTCTCCAAAAAGAATTCATTAAATGTGTAAACAATGTAAAGTGGGTATATATTGTGTATGGGCTTGAGAACGTGAAAAACTAAAATACTAGTTTAAATTATATAGGTGACATGATTTTATACCTACATAAATAATGTGTATTACAATCCTTCTAAAGGAATTAAAATTCACATAAATTTAAATTAATAAATTATTAGGTTTTCATGTATTTTATGTTAAATTTCATTCTTTTTCATCTCCTTTAGATCATGACTTATAACCATTCTTCGATGATTTTGGAATTTTCATTTCGATCCAGAATAATCTATTCAGCATTTGGTCATCGTGGAAGTGGTTTTTCATATCATATATTTTGTTGGACTTCCTTATTCTTTGATTCCTTGATTGGGGTAATGATGTTATGTTTTTTTATCATATTGGTTGATCCATTATGTTGATTCTTCTTTATTCCTACAAGATCATTTATGTAATATTGTTCAATGGGACATTCCCTTTCTTGGTTATGGTATACAGGGTGTGAGTTCTATGGTATGTGTCATTTCACATCCTCCACCAACCCATTTATTGAGTTGAATAATTTAAAATGTCTGTAGATAAGTTTTTGGTCCTCTATAGTCCCTGATTCAGACATCATAATGGTGGATCATTCACGAATGTGTGTGACCTCATGGTATGAAAAAACTGGTTTCATCTCTAGAATGCGATGGTTACATTAACTTATCTCAATTTAATAAATTGTTTTTAACAAATTAAAATTATATGACTAATTTTTTGTATTATTGGAACTAGGTTTTAAAAAATATGATATTCCCTAGATTTTGGTTAAATTGAAATTATTTTCAATGAGTAGTGAAATTATTTTATGAAATGCTTTTAAAATCATAATGGGATTAAAATTCATTTATGAACTAGTTTGGATAATAGAGAACATGTGATTCCTTTCGTAACGAGGTAGATGTAATTGAAATTAGTGTCTTCCAATTTTAGAGAATTTTTTTTGGGGCATATCACTGCTCTCTAGGTCAGTCCTTCTAGGGAAATTTTATACATTTTTTGCGATTTACATTCTAGGGCGTTCTTCTACCCTCTCGACATTATGCATAAGTCTACAGTCTTGATGCATAAAAAATTTTATATTTAAGGTATTAGGGTCCTAGATATCACAACAAAGTGGGATTCTTGTTTTATTTTTACCTACGCTTCTTAGTCGATATTGGATTCTAATTGTGGAATATAATGTTTTTGTACTATATGGAATTTATATGATATGTGACTACTATATTGTTTCAAAATCGTATACCTATTGAGATATTAAATTATGAAATATTTGAAACTCATTTAGATGATTTATTTAGATATGTAGAAAACAGGGAAATTAAATTGTTTTTTCCATGCTATTGATTTAAATGATGTTTTACTTTTATAATGGCATCTTTCAATAATTTTGATAATGATTTAGTTATTCTGTATTTATTTGATATGAAGCACATATGATAGACCATATAGATCCTTTTTTATCAAACCCTATGTACCTAATTAGATGTTTGTAGTTTTTTTCTTTTCTATAAATTTCTGGAAAGGGAAGTCTATGTAATGAGTCTGTGAGGATTTCAATAATCTTCGATGGGTAGTTATTGGTGATATGGTTGAATTTTTTTTCTATTATATCACATGAAGTAATTTGTTTTTCATGTTTTGGTAGTCCCTATTAAGGGACAATTACTTGCAGATTTGTTCAACACTTGATTTGTTATGTTTCTTCTATTTTTTTAGTTATGGAATAAATTTTTCCCATATTGATTCTCATATATCATTATTTGTTTTAGGTCTTTGCTTCAGTTTTGATGAACTCATAACCTCATTTTTTTTGTTCGATCCCTAGGTGATATTCTCCCGCCCATGAAGATCAAGAATCCTCTTCAGGTATGTGGTTTTTCATATTAGTTTTTGATTGGAGAGGTTATTTTATTCAATTTTTTTTAATAAAAATACCCAAGGAAATGGTGTAACACCCCATGCATCCACGGTATGTTTTCTTTTGAATAATTCAATAGCTTGCATTGTACCCAACTTCGAGATTCTAACACACTGCGACCAACCAATGTAGCTGTTATGAATAGTAATAAGAATTTTTGAAACATAATAAATTTTATTATTCAAATTGGATTTAATATTTGGATTCATAATATCAAAATTATCTTAGGGTGAATTTTTTTGTATTTTTCCGAAAACATTCAATTTTTGATGAATATTAAAAAATAAAATATTTAAAATAAAAGAACTTTTCTAATGAAAATAATTTATAGTGCTAAATTATACTACTGATTGGTTTTAATTTTTAATTAGATTTGATATTTACCATTTAATCCAATATTGGTCATTGGGTGTAATTTCACATTTAAACTAGACATAAACAAGTGTCAATCTTTTAATAGTTATTATTTCTTAAAAACACATTTTTTGTTTTGACAACGGGAATTAATTTTAAATTAATTTCTTCCACTTCAATGTTTTGAATTTAAAAAAATGGATTCCATATTATGGATCAGGATGTCCAAATTGTGTTAAAAGTTAACTTTTATTTTTAGACATTTTGAATAATCATTTCGGTAAATATTTTATTTACCATGACAAAAGGGTAAATCCTATTAATAAGGGTAAAAAATAATATTTTAATAATATTAAATTTCCCTAACACAGGTCATAACGCTATTGGAAGATACATTTCAGACCATGGGCATAATTGGGTCAATTTTGTGACCCCATGGAGCCACTTGTAAGTGATGACACTTTATATTAATTAAGTTAAAGTAAATACAAAAATTACATAAGCATATCTCTTATAGTAAAACACTTTTTACCTAGGGTTATATATGTTATCTATTTGACTATAAATATTCATTATAAATATAAAAATATTTACTACATAATGGTATTTTATTTATAATGTTTATCATATAATAATTAAATTTATTTATTACATAATGATGATGTAGTGTTTTCTTTATTAATGAAAGAATCAAATAAATGTCATTATAAATGTTAAAATAAATATATTTTAATGTTTTTACTCCATACAAGAATTTTATAGGTTGAAATGACATGTTAGCAGTGATAAAACAAATTTATTTCGAATTAATAATTTTTATGGACATTAGAAAAATAAATTATTAAATAGTTCAAAAATTGACTTAAAATAGTTTATAAAATAAATATTAAATTATTATTTTATATAATATTCATAAATATCTATGGTTAGGAAAAAGGACTTATATAATGATAGGTATATCATTAATTAACCACTTGGGGATCTCTTGGTATTTTATATTATGTTTTTTAACCATATAATATTAAAATACAAAGAGACATGGTAAATGTCAATCTAATTACGTAAGAGTTAAATCTAAAAGATAAGGTTAATATAGTGACCCAAACCTATCTAAAACACATTGGTTGGGTGGTTTGAGACCCATCCCCACCTTATAATTGAGATAAATCATTTTGGAAACATTATATAATTAATATTAATTTATTATAAAATAATATTTTAATTTTTTCGTATGGTTCCCCTGACACCTCTTATAAAAATGAACACCACCTTCCTACAAATTGACACCTTCAAAGATATTTGGCTCCACAAAAAACTTCCCAAATATCCTTTCAACCGTCCTCCCTTCATCCTAAAGGCCTTCCTTTAGTCATTATGCCAACCTATGGAGGCCTTTTGATCAAATCAAAAGGAAGAACACGAAAAAGTGGTAAATATTTAATCACCTCCATCAAGTTATTTTCTTCTTCCACTTCCTCTTTCTTTGTTTTCTCCATTCTAAAATAATTACTTCAATATCTTCTATATAAATTGATGTTATTATAAAAATATTACAACTTTATTCACTGTTCAATCCATCCAATTAACAACAAAGTCACCATACATGCGCATGTATGGCTTACCATCTCCACATCGTGGTGATGTTTGTTATTCAAACACTTCATCATTTGGATGGGTGTAATAATGAGTATAACTGATGTAAATAATAAATATAAAATTATAATTATTATGTATATATGATATACCATCCAATTATATATGATTTTAACTTCAAAAGAATGATATTGTCGCTCATGCATACATATGGATTACCGTCTCCACGAACGCAATGGGATTCATTCCCCATCATATCCATTGAAGACAAATTTTTATTTGATTATTAATATTAATATTTAAATACTTGATATCATTCTGTATATGAATAAGATACATCCGATAAATAACAAAAATGACTCACGTAACAAATCATATAAAGAAAAAGGAATCAGTTAATATATGAAACGACGATAATACTAAAATATTATTAAAAATGGAATATTATAAGATCATATATGATATCATAGTTGTGTATATGGTTCTTGTATAATTCCATAATGTAATTTATCCATTATACAGTAGGTTAACTCACCCTCGACTAAGGAAGAGTGCACGGTAAAGGTTAATTTCACAATCTCTTTATTATCTGAGGTTGTTTTTACGTATGTATCTATTGGGACAACTTTATCATCCACATCCATGTTTCCTTAAAATGTCTTTGAAACCATTTTTAAAATTTACTAGGAAATGGTATAAATTCATTTATACCCTTATTTTACCATATGTGTTTTGAAAGGAATATTTTCTTCGTTTTCCAAACAAGGTCCTTTTTAACCTTTTCAACAAAATTATGGTAAGAATATCTTTTTTAACATATATAATGGGAGTGGCTATTTTCGTCTGTTATAACATCATTGAAGCATCCAATAAAATCATATAAGATTATTTTTAAAATAAATGTTTTCTTAATAATTATGTGACTCTTAATTGGATTCAAAATAGAATGAGGCATTTTTTACAAAGAGTTTTCATTGCATATATTTCAACATACTTTGATAGATTTTATGTTTGTTTTAATTTGATTTATTATGATACAAATATTCCATATTTTTATTGAATGTTTTGTTATATGTTTGACTATGGATGTGTTATTTTTATACCATTCATGGTTTATGGATAATTTATTGACATTTCATATGCTAGTTTTAATATGAATGTTTATGATATATTTAAACCATTGCATACGAGGAATGCATTGGACTTAGTAAGCGACTAGTGGAACCCGCTATTGCTCCTCGATGCATTGATAGGTATCATGAGACAAACTAGTGTCTTGGCACAACGCCTTGAAAAATTCTTATTTGTAGTTTTGGCAGAAGTCCTTGACGATGTGGATATGAAAGTCTGGCATTATGCATTCCATCATTATAAAAGGGGCTATTGATATTCCATTTGATTATTCGACTAGTAGAATATAAATGTGAGTATGTAAATGGAATTATTTTGATTTATATTTTCCATATTATGTTGAATTTAATGATTAAAACAATTTTGTCTTTGTCTTATACATTGCCTTAAATGTTTATGCTTATTTATGATAGTTTATTCTATATTGTTATCCTTAATGAGCATATGATATCACCGCTTTATAATGAGTAAAAGGATTTTATGACTGACCTGTTGGGATAGTCTTAGGGGATATGAGTGTGATATAGGGAAAAAATTTGTATTTGTTTTTCATTTTATAATGTAATATAAAATTAATGAATGTATCTTCTACTTCTAAGGATACTAAACTAATCGGTCATTCAGGACATGATTTCCTTATATCATTCCAATGTTATGTAATAATGCACAAACTCTGTGTTACTAGGGTTGGGGCGTTAAAGTTTGTTTCAGAGGAAGTTTATTACAAATCCTTTGGTAGTTGATCAATGGATACATTCTTCAGAGAAAATATTTCATGCTTTTGGGAGTAGAGAAATGGAAAAAGATGTCGTTGATGTTTATCACCTCACGAGAGATGATGTTAATTGGTGGTCATTGATTAAAAATATAAAGGAAGATGAAAAAGTATCATGTACGGAATGGAGGGAGTTTAATGAGCTTTTCTTTAAAAAATACTCTTCTCATGACCATCGAGTGGATATGGAAAGACAATTTCTAACTCTGAGGAAAATAGAGGATTAGAATGTCGCAATGTATGAGGATAACATTACGAGGATATAAAGGAATCCTACAGATTATATAAGTAACGGAAGACGTAATATTGATCATTTATTGGATTGGTAAAAAAGATTTCTCCATCGAGCATTAATCTCACAATCTTTCTCATCGTATGAATATAATGTCTCATATGCTATCAAGAGAGAAAAGGAATTCTCTAAGTCTTACGACTTTATAGTATAGTAATAGAAGAAGAGATATGTTAAACACTCTAGAAATAGAAATAAGGGGAAAAGGGAAAATTTTAATATCTATCTTATAGTAAATATGTCAAGAAACACCCTAGTACTTGCCCGAAGAGAATGGGATTCAGTTATAAGTATGGTGAAAAAGGCCACCAAACTTGTGATTTCAAGGGGAATAAATAGGATGTCAATGTTGAATTCTATAATTGTAGAGAAAAGGGGAATTATACAAATAAATGACATAATCTATAGGGAAACATACCTAAAAAAGGATAAGGGATCAAGGCCAAGATTATGATATCACTACTGCTGAGGTTTATGCTACGAAAGACGTGGTGTCATGTAATTTAATAGTTTTCTAAAGTTTTGGAAATGGTTTACTTGATTCTGGATCATCAGATTTTGCATATCTTCGCATTTTTCTAAGAAAATATGATATTTCTAATTTTATTTAACAAGGTTGTTTCCAGTTCAAACTCTTTAGTGAAGTATCATTGCAACAATGTTTTGTGAATCAGTTCCCATTAAGGTATATAAACATTATTTATCTGATGATCTCATCATATTAACCATGATTGAATTTGATATTATCCTTATTATGGATTGGATTTCAGACCATGATGAAAAAATTTATTTAAAGAAGAATGAGGTTACAGTTTTTGATGATGATGATAAGGAGTACCTTATCAATAGAGAAGAAACTTCACCATATGATTCTTATCTAGATCCACCCTAGTATCTCAACTAAATTCAATTATTGGGGAGGAATAGAATGATATTACTACGGGTGAGAAAAGGAAAGTTAAAATAAGTGATTTACCTATTGTTCCTGAATATGTTGATGTCTTTCTATAGGATTTACCTAGACATCATCCAGAACGATAAATTTGGTTTTCCATTGATATAATTCCTCATTCAAGGACCATATTGAAGACCCCTTATAGAATGGCCACTGTGGAATTAGTGGAACTAAAGAAATAGATAAAGGAATTGAGTAATAATAGATTTATTCACCCTAGTGTTTCTCCATGGGGAGCCCTTTTTCATTTTTTTAAGAATAATGATGGATCTATGAGGTTGTGCATTGACTACAGGAAGATCAATGCTATAAAAGTAAAGGAGAACTATCCCCTACCTCAAATTTATGATTTATTCGACCAACATCACATAGATCAATATTTTTCATAAATTATCCTTTGATTCGGATATCATTAATTGTCTGTGAAGAAGGAAGACATTCCGAAAATAGCATTTTCAACCAGGTACGAGAATTACGAGTTTACAGTAATGCCTTTTAGATTGACTAACACACCCTCTGTTTTCATGGATCTAATGAAAAGAGTTTTCAATAAATATCATGATGATATTGTAGTGGTGTTTATTAATGATATCTTGTTATACTCCAAAAACTATAAAGATCAGGAAAGCCACTTTCACATTACCCTAAAGACTCTTAGATGAAATGAATTATATGGGAAATTTAGAAAGTGTGAGTTTTGGCTTCATGAAATTTTTTTCTTGGCCATATTGTCTCTAAGGCTGGAATCTATGTTGATCCTTCTTAGATAATGGAAATCCAATAATGGCCAGCACCAACATGTATAAATGAAGAACACTATTATATAGGTTTAGCAGGTTATTATCAGTGTTTCGTCGAGAATTTTTATTGATTAGATAACCCATTAACAAAGCTCACACGTAAAAGGGTTAAATTTTTTAGGAAAAAATAGTGGGAAGAATGTTTTGAAGAACTTAATAAATTATTATTCAACGCTCATATATTGACTCTACCATTTGGAAATGATGGGTTTGTTATTTATAGTGATTCCTCAAAGAAAGGACTTGGTTGTGTTATTGTGTAGAATGATAGAGTTAGTGCTTATGCATCACGACAACTAAAAATTAAAGAAAAAAACTATATTACTCATCATCTTGAGTTAGCTACTATGATATTTTCTCTGAAAATTTTGATACCCTACCTCTATAGTAAAAATGTGAGATATATACTGATCACAAGAGCTTAAAGTATATTTTCCCTCAAAAAGAACATAACATGACGAAAATGAAATGGCTCGATCTACTCAAGAATTATGATTTCACTATAAACTACAACCTGGTGAAGGAAAATAACGTGGAAGATGCTCTGCAGAGAACATATCTAGGTGTTTTGAACAACATAAGAGTTGAAAGGGACCATATTTTCATGGATCTAGTGAAAATAGATATGGGAATAATCATTGAAGGTGAAAAATTAATACTTTTTTTCAAATGATTTACAAACCATATTTACTAGAAAATACAAAAAGTTCTTTGGCTGATGATGAGGTGTTTTAAATGACGATTAAAGCAATGAATGATGGGATGATGAGTGACTTCGTATATGAAGATGTAATTTTAAAATTTGGGACCAAAATTTGTCTTCAGGACATACATGATCTAAAAGGGGAATTGATGGATGATGCCCATATCACCAATTTCTCTATACACCCTGGTATCACCATGATATAAAGAGATTTGAAGGAACATTTTTGGTTTGAAAACATGAATAGGGTGATTGCAGATTTTGTGTCGAGATTTATGGTTTGTCAACAAGGGAATGCTAGAAGACAACATCTCGGTGGAGGCATGCAACCACATCCCATACCTGATTGGAAATGGGTTGATTTTACAATGGACGTTGTAATGTGGCTACCAAGGACTCCTAGAAGGAATGATTCAATATGGGTCAGTGTTGATTGTTTTACGAAGTCATCATATTTTCTTTCTATAAGAGAAGATTTACCACTTGAATGCTTGGCAATAATATATATTAATGAAGTTTTAAGACTTAATTGATTACCAATATCGATTGTTTCTGGTCGTGATCCCCATTTTACATCATGATTCTGGAAATGTCTTTAGAAATCCCTAGATACTGAACTTCGTTTGAGCACTGCCTACCACCCTCAAACTGATGGACAAACAGAACAAACTATTAAATCCATAGAAGAAATGTTGAGATCTTTCACACTTGACTTTCATGGTATGTGGGATCAATATTTAACTCTGGTAGAATTTTCAAATAACAATAGCTTCCATTCATGTATTCAGATGGCACAATATGGAGTGTTATATGGAATGATATGTCGCACACCAACTTTTTGGGATGATGATGGGGAATGAAATCTTATAGGCCCAGAAATTGTTGATGAAATGATGGAAAAGCTGAAGGATATGCAAACCCACATTAAAGCATCTCAATGTAGGCAGAAGAGCTATGACGATTACTGAAGAATGTTTTTTGAATTCCAGTTAGGAGATCATGTTTTTTTGAAGGTATGTCTATGGAAGTGAGTTACATGATACAGAAAGTAGGTTCAATTGGGTCCCAGGTATATCAGACCTTTCGAAATTGTAGAACGAATTGGGGCTGTAGATTACTAGTTGGAAATGCCACCATGCCTCTCCAAAGTTCCTGATGTGTTCCACATATCACTGTTGAGAAAACACATTTCTGACCCAACACATGTACTCACATTTGATAAATTAGAACTTGAACCTGATATGTCTTATTATGAAGAGCCTGTCAAGATTCTCGATACTAGAGAACAACTGTTGAGAAACAGGACGACTCTTATGGTAAAAGTTCTATGGAGAAATCAAAATATGGAAGATGCAACATGAGAACTTGAGGAACTTTTGAAAAGAACCACCCAAATATATTTGAGCGGTAATATTCCAAAAATTTCTAGGATGAAATTATTTAAAGGAGGGGAGAATGTAACATCCCATGATTCCATGGTGTGTTTCCATTTAAATAATTCAATAGCTTGCATTGTACGCAACATCCAGATTCTAACACACCCAGACTAATCAAAGTAGCGTTATAAATAATAATACACGCTTTCAAAAATTTTGTTAATTTTATTATTCAAATTGGACATCATTTTTGGATTTAGAATATAAAAATTATCTTAGAGGGGATTTTTTGAATTTTTCGAAAAATATTCAGTTTTTGATGAATAATGAAAAATACTAAATTTTAATTAAAAATAACTTTTTAAAAAAATAGTGCTAAATTATACTAATAAGTTGTCTTAAAATATAATTAGATTATATTTTTATCATTTATTCCAATTTTGGTCATTGGACTTAATTTTCCATTTAAACTGGACATAAACAAGTGTGAATCTTTTGATAGTTATTATTTCGTAATAACACGCTTTTTGTTTTGACAACGAGAATTAATTTTAAATTAATTTCTTCCACTTCTATTTTTTAAATTTACAAAAATGGATTCCATATTTTGAATCAACAGATCCAAATAGTTTAAATAGGTAACTTTTATTTTTATACATGTTGTATAATTACTTCGATAAATATTTTATTTACAATGGTTAAAGGGTAAATCTGTTAAATAATGGTAAAAAAATATTATTATAATAATATTAAATTAAACTAAAACGTGTCTTAGTCATATTTGATGATACATGGTCGACTATTGACATCTTTGGGTCGATTTTGGGACCCCATGGAGCCACTTGTATGTGATAATAACAATTTATATTAATAAATTTAAAGTAAATAAAAAAATTACATAAAAATATATCTTTTTGAAAAAAAATGTTTACATAGGGTTATATATGTTATATATTCGACTATAAATATTCATTAGAAATATAAAAATATTTCTTACATAATGGAATTTTATTTATAATTTTTAGACATGGAATGATTAAATTTATTTATAACACAATGATGATGTAGTATTTTCCAAATTAACAAAAGAATCAAATAAATGGTATTATAAAGGTTAAAAAAATATAATTTGAATGTTTTGATGCGATAAACAAATTTTCAAGGTTAACATGACACATTAGTATTGATTAACAGAACTTATTTTGAATTAATAATGATTTTATAACATTAACAAAAATCAATTATTAAATAGTGTGAAAATTTACAGAAAATATTTTTTTAAAAAAATATTATATTATTAATTCATATAATATTTATAAAAATCTATGAATTTGGAAAAAGTCTTATATAATGATAGGTATATCATTAAAAATCCACTTGGGGTTCTCTTAGTAGGTTTTAGCATTTTATTAACCATGTAATATAAACATACAAAGAGACATGGTAAATGTCAAAGTAATAATCTATGAGTTAAATCTAAATGATAAGGTTAATTTAGTGACACAAACCCATCTAAAACCTATTTATTGAGTGGTTTTTGACCCATACCCACATAATTTTCAAAATAAATCAATTTTGAACTAATTTAATCCGAATATGAATTTATTATAAAATAATATTTTATGTTTTTCCTAAGTTCCCCCTCACCCATCTTATAAAAGGGCCCACTCCTTTCCCTCAAAATTAAAACTATCAAACCCATTTAGTTCAGACATCCTCCACCCAAGTATCATATCAACTGTCCTCCCTTCATTTTAGAGGCCTTAAATTAGTCTAGAAGAGAACCTAATGATCCTTGTTGATCAAATCAATCGGAATAACCTGAAGAAGAGGTAAATATATCATCACCTCTTTGAAGTTCTTTTCTTATAACACATCCTATTTCATTGTTTTTTACATTCTAAAATAATAAATCCAGTATATCATATATAATTAGATGTTATTGTAAAAATGGTAAAACCCTCTTCATTGTTCTATCCATCATATTAATTACAAAGTCACCATACGTGCGTACATACGATTTACCATCTCCACACCATGGTGATGTTTTTTATTGATACATTACATCATTTGGATGGGTGTAACAATGAGTATAATTTATGTAAGTAATAAATATTACATGATAATTATTCTGTATATATGATATACCATTCAATTATATATGATTTTAATATAAAAAATGATATTGTCACACGTGCGTACATATCGATTACCCTCTCCACGAACGCGATGAGATTTATTACCCATCATATCCATTCAAGATTAATTTTAATTTGATGGTAAAAAATAATTTTTAATCACCTGATATCATTCTAGATATGAAATTGAAAAATCCCATCCATAAAAAACATGACTCACGTAAAAAAGCATATAAAAGAAAATGAATCAATTAACAACCGAAATGACGATAATACCAAAATATTATTAACAATGGAATATTATAGGATCATATAAGATATAATATTTTTTATATGGTATTTGTATAATTAAATAACTATGATTTAACAGTTATATAGGAGGTAAACATACCCTCGACTATGGAAAAGTACAAGTTAAGGGTTAATTTCACAATCTATTTATTATCTGAGGTTGTTTTTACGTATGTATCTACTGGGACCTCTTTATCATCCACATACATGTTTCATAAAAATGTATTTCAAATTCTTTTTTACTGTTTACTATACAATGGATTATGGTCATTTATTCCCTTTATTGACATTATGTTTTTTGAAAGTAATTTTTCTTTGTTTTCCTAACAAGGTCCTTTTTAACCTTTTCGAAAAAATGATGGTAAGAATGTCTTTTTTAACTTTTACGACGGATGGGGCTATTTTCCTCTGTTATAAAATAATCGAAGCATCCCTTACAAGCTTATAAGAATATTTTTAAAATAAATGTTATCTCTATAATTATGTGTCTCTTAAATGGTTTCCAAATAGAATGAGGTTTTTCTTTCAAATAGTTTTCATTTATTCTATGTCAACATCCTTTGATGGATTTTATGCTTGTTTATAGATTAATTATTATGATACAAATCTTCCATATAGTATTGATGGTTTTCTGATATGTTTGACTATGTATGTTCTATTTATATACCATTCATGGTTTATGGTTAAAGTATTGAAATTTCATATGCTAGTTTTAATATGAATGTTTATGATATGTTTAAACCTTTTTCATATGAGAAATGCATTGGACTTAGTAGGTGATGAGTAGAGCCCGCAATATCTCCTCGATGAATCGGAATGTCTCATGAGACAAACTAGTGTCTTGGAACAAGGCCATAACAAAATCATATTGTATTCATTGCTCAAGGCCTTGACTATATGGTTATGAAAGTATATAATTATGCATTTTATCATTATAAAAGTGGCAATTGATATTGCATGTGTTTATTCAACTAGTAAAATATCAATGCGAGTAAGTAAATGGCATTATTTTGATTGATATATACCATATTATGGTGATTTTTATTATTAAAAGGATATTGTTTTAGTCTTATACATTTCCTTAAATATTTATGCGTAATTATCAATGTTCCCGTTATATTGTTATCCTTACTGAGCATCTAAACTCACCCCTTTCTATGTATTATTTTTCCCAGGATTTGAAGAAGTAATTTATGACTGACCTGCAGGGTTAATATGAGGAAATATGAGTGTGATATATTGAGAAAATATTGTTTTAGTTTTTCATTTTATAATGTAATGTAAAATTTATGAATGTATCTAGTACTTTTAAGGCCACTAAACTGATCGGTAATTAATGACATGATTTCTTTATATCATGCCAATGTTTTTTAATAATGCATCGACTCTATGTAACTATGGTTTTAGGTGTTATAGTTGGAATGATATCTAGTATCACCCATAAATTATGCTTTAATGGGATTATCCACTTATTTTCGGGTCACCCATCCAATGTGATGTCCAAGAACTACAATATGAATGTTTTTTTGAATAAAAACACTTTTAATCTAATATGAAAATTACTATTAAGTAAAAATTGTGATTTTGTTTCAAAATAGAATTTCAATTAAAAATAAATCAATTATTTTGATAAAAAATATTAATAAAAAAATTTCAAAAAATGTAATAAAACTTTTTAATTTAGGAAAACATGTAAACGTACAATTGATGCTACAAATGATATAACAGTCACACAAGTATTAAAAGTTATTATATTCATTCTATTTAAAACAGATATAATGATTACATTTGAAAACCATTAAAATAATATAAAATTAAAATTAAATTATCTTTATAAAAAAATAATACCCTTTTGGAAACTTTTCAAATATCATTCTAAATACATGGACATAGATGCGAATTATAGTTTGAAGGAAACCCTAAAAAATATTTTTCCAAAGAAATGCCCCTTATCACTTGAGAATCACATTTCTAGTAAATACCATTAATGAATGAAAATATAAAAAATATTAAATATCATGAGAATAATTAATTATTGATATGGAATGTAAATTTTTCTAAATATATGACTTATAAAATAATTAAGGTTTGTAACATCAATAATTGACTCTATGAAATAAAATTGACAAGAAGTACCTTAACATGAATCTGTCTAGTCATGTGTGTCTTTATCATCATGAATAATAAACATATTTTAATTAATAAGTTACATTATAAAATTTTCCAACTAAAAAATTGTATTTATTTCACATACTAATAGGATATATAATATTACATAATCACATAAGTTTATGTCAAGAATTTTGAACAAATTACCTTTTTGTGTCAAAAATGACCTTTGTTGGTGATATATTTTCATATGGGTAATTATTTGAATATATCCACAATAATAATCATGAAACAATTATCATATTTATATCTAAATTATATATTTATAATCAATTAAGGAATATGGATATAGAAAATGATCCAACATTACGATCATGAAGATGGTAGGATATAATTATGAATTAATAACGTTCCAATTTTTCAACGACCATTACAGAAAGATGCGATGTAATATATTATCATTAAAAAGAGAAAATTATGTGATAAATATAATGATATTTAATTATTTATATAAATATAAATCATTATTATTATGTAAATAGAATCAATTTTTTTCAAGGAGGTTGTAGTCCAGAAGACCACGAACGTCATTACTACTTTTTTAGTTTGTGAAAAATTCATGGAGAAAATTATATATAATATTTATAGAACATAATAATATATGGAATATAATAATTCATTTATTTATATCATATATATTCACTATATTTACTGTTATTATATTTCATTTAACACGTTAGTGAAAAATTACTTTCATCGCTTCGCGAGGTGGCAGTCGTCCGAACATATGAGAGATTTTATCATATCCCCTACGATATGAGATATAAAAAAGGATTATATGATATAATTACTGAATAGGTATATTTCTAATATAAATATCATAAATATCATATACAAAAAGAATCTAAATCATTATTCTAAACCACAATAGGTGGTAACGGAAAAACAAACGTCATTGTTTCGCGAGGCAGTTGTCCCCCGTACAAAGGAATAATGATTGAAAAACTCAATTTATGGAAGTGTGTGGTGGTATTGGTTTTCATCCAAAAATTATAAATCCAAATTATACAATGTATAATGGCGTTATTATATAATAATGTTACATGAATAATTGAAGTGTTTAGAAAATAATTAGTGAAAAAGATTTTAATGAACATTACCTTAGGTAACACCTTTTGGATTTTACGAAATGTGTTGCTTGGTTATATTTATATCCAATTTTGGGATTCTATGATGGGAGGTGGTAATTATGTCCTTTATTTTGGATTTAATTGTCTATGAATATTATCATGATATGTGTTAACATATAAGTAGATTTGGAGGCCTTCTATAACGACGATGAGTGTGAAAATTGTAATCCTTATAAATATGGAATAACAGTAATGTTTTTCCATGTCAAGTGGAACTAATAATGATTGTATCATGATAAATGAAGGGATACAATGAAAATATGTCCATTAAATTTGGGCTTCAAATGTTGATAAGTCCCTTTTCCCTTTATGTTTATTGTTTTTCCACTTGGTAATTCTAATTTTTACATTAATTGATGAGATTAATTTTAATGAGTTTCACTAAAAAAATTGTTAAAAAAAGACGAAATTATTAAAAATTATTTATTATTATTCAAAAAAAATTAATACATTTCACAAAATTAAATTCTAAAAAGTGGAAATATTTATTTTATTATTAATTTTATAGTCACAAAGAGTTTAGTTTTTATATGGAGTGTACTTTTTTAGAAAAAAAATATTAATATATATCATCTCTATAGTTAAATATGTTAATTTTATTAAAAAAACTAATATTTACTCAAATGAGAACTGTAAATTCCATATAAAACATTTCTCACAAGGGATTATAATAATTAATTAAAAATGAAAATCATTATGCAGTATAATTTTTTGTAGTAAACTCTATTAAAAATCAAAAAATATTCTTATATTTAAAAAAATAATGATGACTAAAAAGTTAATATGTGGAATACATATAAATAAATAATACATAGGACAGTAAATACGTATTAAAAATATAATTACATTTTAAATTACTTGATTTAATAAAAAGAAATTTCTTTTTATAAAAATTAGTATTTTTAACAATTATATAAAAAATAAGTATTTTATGATAAATCCTATAATTTCACGGAAAGAGAATTTTGATTTTATGATTTAAAAAATTATATGTTTCTATAAAATTAAAATTAAAAATATTTTAAATAATAATATAAATAAAAACTTATATAAGATTTATATTGTTAAACTCTTAAATTTTTGATTAAATATTATTTAATTTTATAAGACCAATATTACAGTTAAATTCAATTCATTAACTATAAAAAATAATTATTATAACATTACCTAGGTTTTACATCCTGCCACAGTTTATATTGTGGTTCCTCATAATTTTATTCATATATTAAATATGTGAGGATATTTTTTCCTCATATAATTTTCAGATTCCCATAATGTCTTCTGAACTCTATGGTTTTTCAATTAAAACATTACTTGATGAACCACAATATTCTCAAATAGATTCCCAATATATTAAATAATATGAAATAAAATTTTCCCATAAAATGGATTATTTTACATTTAAACTACTTCATTTACTATGAAAAATATGACTCTAGAACCTACTTACTCTTTAATAAAACAAAAAAAATATGTCGTATGTCATAGATAAACATTGAGGAAAATCGAATCAATAGGAAACTGTTAAAAATTTATCTATGATGTCATATATTCCAATGAAACAATGCCTCAACATACCCATATTACTAAAACACATCATAATTTTTCATGTTTAGTCATTTAGAATGAAATGATCACCAACCTCGAATTAAAGATCATTCCTCCGGTTATCTGAAAATATATTCTACCTACTATAAACTATCCCCATGTGTCCCTAAATAAACATGATATTATCTACCATTTTTTATTTCAGGAATAAATCTATGAACATTATTCCTCCAATATAATCCCAAAATACATGTTTTCAACCCCAATTTTTATATTATTCCTCATATGGTGGCATATATATACTGGAATAAAAAATTTTATTATAATAAATGACAACCAAAATAGAATTTTGATCCCAAAACCCTTGGTAAACCATTATCAATGAATGAATGAAACATTATAAGGTTTGATCATCTTCATAGACTATCCAATTTATGTTGGATGAGTTTTTTTACTAAAATTTAATCGAGTACCCAACAACATTTGAAGCCCCATAAAAAATTATATGTGAACATGGTATCACATAATGAAATCATGTTTAATGTAACACCATTTTACCTAGAAATTCCTTTAAGATACATTATATTATTTTTATATAATGATATTATATCTCTAATGTGAAGACAATTTACAAATTTTTTCATCAAAAAATATTAACCGAATTTTCATTATTAACTCATTATGTTCTTAGAAATCCCACAAAAAATCAATGGATATATTTTTCTATTTTCACTCTTATATATTAAAATGTTTAAGAACCCCCTTCATTAATTATTCATCTACGTTAAACAGCTAAAAAATCAGTCACTACATTATAAATTCTTCAATATCTCTTTTCATTATATCCCACATTTAATACTCTAGAATTTCCCCATACATATTATATATATCAAGATGAATGGAAAATTGGGAACAATAACCATTATTTAATAACTCATTCCAAAATTATGAACTGAAAGTCACCCATAACATCTTCCAAATGATAAAAACATTCTTTATTATTATTATTATCTACCAACATACCCTTATAAATAGTTTTGAACTTATCCTTCAAATATTTATAATCCATATAAGCTATAGTTATTATATATGAAAAACTAAACTACAAAAAAAAAAGATAAAACGGAACTGGGGATATTTCCCCATCCAAAATTTATAGACTAGTATCCATAAAATCATTTACAAAATGGTCACAACGAAAATATAACATGTTAAATGTATCATTATATTTTCATCTCAAGGAATTGAACTTTTTTTCTGTTGTGATAATCAAGCAGGTAGTTTTAAACCATCAAACAGTTCCATCCAACATATGTTTCCACGTTAAATTATTAATAATTGAATAGATTTTTCATGAATTTGAGATCAAAATATTTTTTACAGTTTACTCTATTCAAATGATTCGTCAAAATATTTAAATAAAAAACTATAGAATATAATTATAAATCATTTTTATTGTGATTTAAATCATGAGGATTAATGATTCATGATGAATAAGTTATAACCTGATCATTCTGCATTGGGATGAAAACATTCCCTTTCAACGACGATTGAGGTAGATTAATAATTCACTAGTTTTGAATGGAAGGGAAAGAAATATGGCATCCGCAAATATTATTTTCAATTCCAAAAAATAATTATACTATAAATTTTCTTGCTGAACATAACTCCATTTTTAGTTTTGTATTCCGTGTGATCAAAAACAGGGTTACTCATTCAACAAATAGAGATATCAACCTTCTAATCCGATGAAAAATGTGAGTAAATGTTTTTAAAAAATTTAGGACATGATCATTCTTCTATATCTTTTGTTTTAGCATTTCCAACATCTATGAAATATTAAGAAACAATATTACCATCAAATTATAATTTTGGAATAAAAAATTCACATGTTCTTGATATCCCATACTATTTATTTTCTGTTGAATGTTTCCTAACAACCCATAAGTACCTTTAATTATCCAATTTAATGTTATAATATACCGACATGTCATCAATAAAACCATCTAAAAACTATTCCAATTAAATATAAAAAATTATATTTATAACAAATATAAATTCAACTAGTTCAATAGATATCCCGTATGGAAGAACCACAAATTCATAGTGCCCATATGTAGTCGAAAACATATTATTATGAATTCATGAATGAAGCACATTGATCTATCTCTACCCGGACCTGATATCATCATTTATAATATATTATGCTCCCTGGTTCGGATAAAACAAATAATTGATATGAGGAAAAGGATACATTTTCATGAATATTATCATGACACATTTTCCAACTAATAACTATAGTGATTTTCTTTTCAATATTCATTCTTTTAATATATCTAGATAATGTTTTCAAAAAATAATTTAATCATAATTAAATAATATAATATTAAAAAATAAAATAAAAAATACTATGAATTCATTGAATTTGAAGATATATAGTAAAAAATTTAAAACCATAATTATAAGTCATAATTACAAAATGTGGAACCACATAATTGGAAGATCCAACAGAAAATACAAAAGAAAAAATGACATTTCTGAACCCTTATGATTCAGATCCTCATGCTTTATATGTTGTGTAAATATCATTAGATATAAATTAGAATAACAATCTATGTTATGGAAACTAAAATATCATAGAATTAGATAGCTATATGTTACCACATTCAATGATTCCATGATATTCTATTCTGTGATTTCTCAGCCCATGTTGTCAAAAATAACACATTGATAACAATTCCATGATATCATAAGACATTATCCATTATTATTTTTACGACACATACCTAAAGATGATAACATCAAATTTTTTAAAAAATATAACTTGGATGTATGTTTCCAAAGCACCTTTTATCCATAACTCTACATACATTCATCATCATGAAGAACAAAATATTCCAAAAACTACAACTAACACTTTTCATCACAATTAAAAACCTTTTAATAAAATTTAAATTATTATTTGAAAAAACATCTTCATAGACATTTATTTCACCTAAAGGAAGACTTATTAATTTTACAATCAGTGTATCAAATAAAATATGACACATATATGTCCATTCTTCATAGGTTTTTCTCATATTATGTGACATAATCTTCATCTTCAATCTCAAATTCCATCAAAGTTTTTTAATATATAGTAAAAAAAATTATGGAATATTTCCAAGGGATAATATTCTTGAATATTTCCCATTACATGGCCTGAAAATCATCTTTCTCTTTGGTATTCATAAACCAATGACACTATAAAATAGCATCACCTTCAATAAATCATCCATTAATTATTAAATTTTAATGTTTCGAACATACCATGACATCTTATATATTTTCAACTGAACTGATCTATCCACCAGGTATCACCTGGTATCAAGATCCACTGAATTATGGGGGTTCTTTCCTCCTTAAATTGACCATAAACGGATTTTGATATCATGGTGGATTAGGTTCCTCTCAAGAATTGACACAACAACCTTTTATCATCTAAATAAATTGAATCATAATTGCAAAAAAATAGTTTTTTTCCCAATTCTATCAATCACATGATTTTTATTTGGATGTATATTTTCTTCTTAGTGAATTTACTATAAATATTCCTGATTTCATCAACATAAAAACATTCTAATAAGACAGAATTCAAACAATTAAACATAGTATTCATCAAATAAAATAAAATTCAACGCCACAAAAAATGATAAAATAAATCAAATTCACAGTAGTTATCTGACCATTTCCTTTATTGTTATCTATAACTTTCCATTGAAACAATAAATAAGGTATTATTTTTAAAAATTTCCAAACCCTATGTTACATTTACATAATTTATTTCCTTAACATTAATGATATTTTAATGTTTTTTATATAAATTTTTAATCAGTTACACATAATAATAACACAAAATAAACTGTAGAAATGTACAATTAGTATCCTTTTTCCCCAAAAAAATTATTGTTCCTATTTATATAAAATACTCCTAACATTCAAATTGACCGCTCAAATCCATTTCCCATAATTTAACCATGTGAAAAATATTAACATGTTTTGGTTTACAAGAAAAATATCTGTTTTGGATTTTTAATAACAGAAACTATAATCCCAATGAAAAATATTAAATCCAATGAATAACCATTTTGTGATAATTTCACATTTTACCAATTATTAGAAATATATTTCTTTAAAAACATATTTTATTATATATTTTGAGAATAATGATTTCCAATAAAAAGAATAATTTGATACCATTAAAAATTAATCTAGTTTCATTGGAAAGTAAATTTATAGAACCCTTAAAAACCCTTAATGAACCATTAAAATTTTTAATAAGAATATGAACTACTTTCAATGAAATTAGTATGGAAAATAATGATTACGCAATGAATTAGAGTGCTATCTCATTTCACCAATAATTGAAGATATAATGGTTTTACGTATGGATGTCAGGGTGAACCCCTCATATATTATTTCCAAGAATTGAAACATGAATAAAATAATTGCATAATTTGAAAATTTCTTTTTATCTATTATAAAAATAAATTTCATATATCCAAATGTATTTTTCTATTATATTGAATTTTTTATTAGAAAAACACATTTGATTTGGAAAACCATATTCAATACCAAAATAACCTAAAAACGGTAACTAATCATTCTCATTTACGAAAATATATAGGAATAAATAGAATGATATAAATGAAATAATTTTCACATCGGCATGAAATTCATTTAAAGACATTCCATTAAAAACATGTAAAATTATTACATCATGAAAATGATTCAAATAATGTAAAATTGACATAAAATTAACTTGGTAGATATTTTTTTAAAATATTTAATCATTTAAAATATCATTTTAAAAACATGGAAATGAATGAGAAGGAGAACTTGAATTATATCCTTAAAGAGATTTTTTAAGGAAAAGACCATTATCATATGTGAAACATGTGGAATCATAAAACTAAATAAATAATGACATTACAAATTAAAATATAATGTGAATTGATGAATTAATTATATTGGATGTAAAGGGGGTAATATATATATATATATATATTATAATATAAAAAAGGTTCATAACATCAATAATTTCATTATTGTATGGATATTGAGATGAAGTCCTATACCATGAGTTTGTCTTTTCACATAGGTCTTTATCATCCACAATAATTAAAATATATCTATTATTAACTTTACTGAGAAGATTTTTCTCATTATTATTAATTTAAATTCTCCTAGTAACATGTTATATGGAATCACTAAATTGTATATGTTTGTTCGGGTTGTTTTTACAATACAATGATTTGGTGACCATAATTAACTTGGTTGGTAAAATATAGAAAAGGGAGTCGTTATTTAATCAAATTAATAATAAATATCATAGAATAATTATAATATTTATACTTAACATTTAATTTTTTTATATCAATCATGAAATATTATTTTGAAAAAGGATCCAACATTACGATCATAAAGATGATAGGTCATACATTGACATGAGTAACATACCAATTTTTCAATGATACTTATGGAAAAGAAGGTATCAAATTTTATATATTTACAAAATGATAATTTTATCACAAATTTCATGATATATATATATATATATATATCCCTAATTTTATGTAAAGTGAATCACATACCTTTTATGAGTGAGAAGTGCACAAGTCCCTTAATGACATTATCATTTTTTAGTGTGTGAAAAAGGTAGAATAAATTTATATTTTATATTTGTATAAATACAATTATTTCATGAAGATCATATTTATTTAATGTATATTATATATTTTTACATTATTTATTTCTATTATCATTCTTAAAACAGGTTAGTGGAAAATGATTCACTTCACTTTTTGTGGTGGTATTCTTCTATACACATGAGAAATGTGGTTTTATCAACAAATATATTAAATTTGAAAAGATTTTATATGTTATAATGACTCTAGAAGTATAGGTTTTTTAATTATAACGTAAAATCCATATTTAAATAGTAGTTCTATTTTAATTCCTTACAATTATATGTGGTAATAGTAAAAATGACATCATTTCACTAGGCAGTATTCTTACATACACTTGAATGAATATTTAATAATCCCTCTAATGGAAGTGAGTAATTTTTTATTTAATATCCATATCATAACACAACATAAGCATATTTATGATACCTAGGTTTTTATACAATGAAGATATATTAATAATTGTAGTGGTGTATAATGAAATAACAAAAGAGCTTTGATTAATGTTACCTCTTCTTTGGACAAATCATCATGTGTTTCAAGAAAAGAAAATCCATAGTGGCCATTAATCCTAAAAAATATATTATAAATAGAGAATATGTATATGGATAAGTTATTTGGGAAGGTCATGTACAATCCTATGTTATTTATTGGTGTAATTTTTGGAGGAGATTTGGAGCTCTTTTCCAAAGGATGAGAGTGTAAAACTAGTAATTTTTTTAAAGATTGAATCAATCCTCTTATATTCCTAGTCATGTGGCTCCAATAATGAAAAATAAATAAAGAATATAAGATATGAAATATAAATACCACCAGTTTTTTTATTACACGTTTCAAACTCTATTGGCCCCTAATAATTTATGTTCAATCACATCCAAATTATCACTATTACAATAATAATTTCGATTAATTTTCATCATTTTCACTAATCACATTGGTCTAATAATATTTTTACCTTATTACAAATTATATTTTATGATGAATCAATATATGGAATCAATTTTTACAAAATATATTCACATAAGGGGGACATATTAATTTAATATTAATCTCAAAATCGTAATTAGACAACGAGATTTAAAGAATAGTACATTTTATAGAAAATGATAAATATATATAAACTCTAAGAGTAATAATAATCATTATAAGTGGCTAAAATGATATTTTTTGATATATAATATAAATATAAATTACAGAATTACACATTAGGTATTATTTAAAATAAATAAAAAATGAGAAAAATTATGAATTTCGAAATTGATTTTAGAAAAAAAAAATATCTAAACCAAAAAACGAACATATATTAAACAAAAATATTAAGATTATTCAAATAATTTTTTTACCCAAATATATGTAAATAATTGACAGGTTAAATAAAAAAATTTGAAAAATATTTATACTTTTAAATTAATTAACAAAATAAATATAAATGACATTTTTACAAAATAATTTTTTTTCAAAAATGAAATAAAAGAAACAACAAACATTGGACATAGTTGAAAAAAACTAAAAAACATTTAAGAATGATATAAAATACTTCATATTCAATCTCAATAACATCAAATTATTTTTTTCATAGTTTATACCAACTACAATTGATTGACGTTATAGATATGCGCTATAATATGTAATAGAAAATCATTCACCTACCTATTTATTTTAACACATAATATATTTCAACATCATATTATGATCAGGGATCCTCCATGATTCAATTTGAAATATTAATCTAAAACATATGACTTGGGCATATTATTTTGGTTTTTAAAATTGAAGAAAGTAATAAAAACATTAGTTAAAATAATTTCAATTGGATTCATGAATTAGAATTATATTGTAAAATTATGAATTACATTTCAACATAATAATTTTTTCTATTTTTCAATTAACATTTCATTCATACATTTGGGAATAAATAAAATTAAGAACATGAAACTAAACTAATACATAAATGAACACGTGATTTTTAAGATGAGGGCAATACAGATATAATGTCAAGAGAAAAATAATTATGAAATTATTTCCCTTAAAATTACATTCCATTGAAATTGTTTTAATGAAAAGTACAAATTTTTATCAATAATTAATATTTATTAAAATTGATTAATTAAGTATATTAAAAATATATTATTTTATGTATGAATTTTTGTTAGAATGTATAGTTGTTATATATATTTTTAATTTGATAAAAAACATACCATCCATTATTTTATATATTAAATGAAGTCATTATTATTTACAAGAATCATCAGTTACATATTTTTGGTAATAATAAATTTGGAGCCTAATTATATATATGGTACCCAAAGTTACCCTATAATTTATGTAGGTAATAAATTTTTTTAGGATATTATACAAAATATCATGTAAATTATATTTGGATTCATATTTTTACTACTGGTAATGTTTCTATAGATTGAGGTGAATTAATATCCATTTAAAAAAACAAATTCATTTAGAGTAGATTACATAATTATTTTTTAATAAATATTTTTATAAGTAAATCATATCGATATTAAGTATTATAAGTAAAATTTTAATAACTATAATAAAATTCAATGTCGATGAAAATAGTAACGCCTCATTATCTGATTAAGGAAAAAATCAATAAATTATATAATAATACATAAACTAAAAAATCTGGAAACATAAGTATCCAAAATAAGAAAAATATACAATCAAGAATTTTTTTCTCCCTCTACCTGTATATAATACGAATAATTATAAAATATTATCAACATATAAAATTATATGATACAAATATGCATCTAATTTATAATTATTCAAAACAGAAATATAAATATTCCTGAAATTATATATAAATATATTGTTATATTGTGATGTAAATCTTCAATAATATAATTGATATGGTAATAGGTTCTGCTTCATTATTATTAGATAATAAAGAAATACCACTCAGAATAAAATTTTATTGTTTTTGTACCAAAAAAATGACTTTATAAATTGTTTATTACGCAAATAAATTACCATTATGGTTGGTATGTAATTAATGTGGGTCCTCATCAAAATATAATATACATCATACATAGTGTCCTCCATAAAAAATAACCATTAACATTGAAAATTTGGTCAGAATAAATTACACTAACCAAACAGAAGCATTTCTATTATATCATTTTATGTTACCCTAAGGACTATATCAATGTTTTGTATATGTAAATGAATTAATTATAACCTCATAATTTATCCCTTTTGTATATTATTATATTTTGTTATACAAAAATGTGTTTTTGAGGGACATTGTAAGACGTCAAGAGTTCCTCCCCATATTACACATTCAATATACTAGTTACTTGGGTCTATGATCATTATATGGGAGATTATACACTTGATGTTAGAAAAAAAATTATAATAAATAATATCATATTTCTATAAAATTAATGAATCCATTCCATAAAAGTTACTCAGCAATTTTTAAAATTATCATCCATTGGGATGATAATTTTTTTTATAAATACCAAAAATTAAAATTATTTTAGAGAAAACCATATCAATTATCATAATATAATATATATCCATTTCAACAAAAACGTTCCATGTTACTCTTTCATGATTACATGTATAGTGTGTTTCACTAAATCACTATTATAAGCATTTAATTTTCATTTCCATCAATATTCTTATAGATGGTGTGGGAAAAATATTAGTAAAACAAAACATTTGATCCCCAAATATATTCCACAGATTATATCATATGTATCCACGAATAATGATGTAAAAATAATAATAATTATTACCATGTTAATCTATAATTTACATTATATGTCAGTATAACACTCGAACATAGTAAAATAAGTTAATTCTATGGGATTTCAAAGTTCATAATAGAACGAATAAGGGTGGAACGATAGATTATACTCTAAGATGTTAAAATTAGTTTTCACATTTAATTACTAGATGGTCCATATAGATATATTAATCTATGGGATTTAATAATAATGGAGTATACCGTGGAAAATAAAAAATGACCTTGGTTCTATCATATGGGAAGCATTACAGTCACCCACCCCCACAATAAGTAAATATAAATAATGGGTGGGCATATATATATATAATTTTATTATAATAGAACCCATGTTTTTTTCAAATGATATCATTAACATATTAATTATCCATATAATCATTTCAAAATAAGATTAATATTGGGACTTATATCTTTATAAAGTTAATATAAATCATGGTAAAGTTTTAATCAGACTCTATCGCATTGGGATAACTATCAAATGAATAAGATACATTTATATAAGTTACATTAATAAATTAAAAACTATCATAGTTTATTCTGTACCCCTATTAAAAATTTATTACTGAACTTAAAATCTTATCCTTGAACTATGAGAAAAGTAATCCCATGATTTCTATATTATCTGTCACGTGACCATGGATCTGTAATCCAAAATAGATCCATATAGACATAAAGTTGTTTTCTAAAATAGAAAATATTATATTATAAAATCTACTTACCAATTAGTCTAAAATAAACATATGTAAAAATAAAACCCACAAATAACCTAAAATCTTTACCCAATGAAAACATATAGCAACACAAAATTTAAAATAGGAACAACATGTTCAATATAAAAGGTGAAATTTAATATCAACACTAGAATAAATTATAATAACTGATGAAATTATAAAATATTTATTTCAAATAAACACACTCTCTTCAATAGCTTGTGATTCCCACAACATAAAATCTAAATGAAACATGACAGTATATTAAAAGACAACAATTTTAACATTGCTATTATAACATGTCATCATGATTATTTGTACGTGTAGTAAAAAAATTAGGAAAAGAATAAATTTATACGTGTATAAAATAAATTATATAGTTGTCAATTTATTATAAATACATTAATAATTATTTAAAATAGATTGATTATTTTTATTAAATGATTTCATTATAAAATTTAATTTAGTCACACGTCAGACTCATGATTTAGAAATAATTTTTACCAATTATTGAAAATAAATGTTTTGCAATAAATATAATTTTCGAAATAATTTTTTCGTAATTATCTTATGTATAATATTAGTTTTTTTCCTAAAAATTCATATATTCAATAAAGAGTGAAACATATAAAAAATTAATTGAGAACAAACCATTCATCTTAATTATTTATAATGTGTAATAATCCTATGAATTTAATTTAATGTAAAATTACTTCCATTTTATTTTAATGATCCATGTTTAGGTGTTTTGAATAAAATTCCAAATTAATTTTAATATAAAATCAATATTAACATTTGAACATTCCCCAATGAAAATCTTCGTTCACATCAATTCTTCTATAACACACCAAGCTTCCATGGTACACTTCTCTATGAATAATAGAGCAGCGTGTGTTGTACGCAACCTCGAGTTCTAACAAACAATGAACAATCAAAATAGCAGTTATGTACAGTAATTCCCATGTTTTTAAATTATATAAATTTTATATTTAAAAATGGAATTCATTTTTGTACTTGGAATATCAAAATTATCCTAATTTGAATTTTTTTTAATTTTCTGAGAACTTCCAATTTTCTATGAATAGAGAAAATACTAAAAAAAAAATTTACTCAAAATAATTTATAGTGATAAATAATAAAATTGACTGGTTTTAATGTATAATTATAATATATATTTATCATTTTATCCAATGGTTTTCATTCGAATTAATTTCACTTTTAAATTGGACATAAACAATTGTCAATTTTTTGATATATATTGTTTCTTAAAACACGCTATTTGTTGTGACAGTGGGAATTAATTATAAATTTAATTAATTCAACCTATAGGTTTGTAATTTTTTAGAATAGATATCATTTATTAATTCGGAATATCAATTATATCTTAGGGTGAAATTTTGGCATTGTTTGGAAAAACTTCAATTTTTGATGAATAGTGAAACCACTAAGTGGTAGTTAAAAAAAGTGATTTTTTGTTTAAATGAAACATTACCACTTAAATGAATTGAATTTAAAAAATTTGACATACATGGTTGTCATTATAATGTAAAATGTGGTTCCATGTGATTAAAATAATTTTTTGGTTAATAGTAACTTTTAAGTTCTATTAATCGCGATTAAAGGTAATTATTGAAAGTTAAGGTAAAAATGATATTATAAAAATATGAAAATATCTTGACACTATTCCAAAACTTATTTTATGATCCATGGCCGAAAATTAAAATCCATGGGACAACTTGGGGACCCCATTTAGCCACATGGGTAAGAAAATGACATTAATAACTTTTTATTTAAAGTAAAAATAAAATTGTCACAAACATGTGTTGTTTCACAAAAACAATTATTAGATGGGGTTATATATGTTAAAATTTAGACTATAAATATTCATTGGAAATATAAAAATCCTTCCTACATCATGGTAATTTTTTTATAATTTTTAGGAATTAAATAAATAAATTTATTTATCACACCATGATGATGTAGTGATTACCTCATTAATGAACTTTTTAAATAAAATTAAAAGATAATGTAAAATCTAAGACGTAAACTTGTAAAAGACCTATTTGATTGGTATATTTCTAACCCTTATCACCTTATCCTCGAAATATATAGTTGTGGGACCTCTAAAATCTGAAAATCATTTCATAATAATGTAATATTTCATGACTTTCCAAGAATTCTCTTCTTCTCCTCTTATAAAAGGCCCCCACCACTACCACCGTATTAACACCATCAAGCCATTTGGCTTGGCCAAAATCTGCCCAAATATTTTCCTAACATCCCTCTCTCACTCCCAGCTGCCTCACTTTGGGCATAAGTCTTCCCAAGGAAGCCTTTGTCTCAAATCAAAAAGAGTTACCCGATTTTAAGGTAATGTCTTCTCTTGTGTCCTTTTGTTTTATTTTGCTTCTCCACCCCACTAAAATATTTGTATTCATTTCTTTTGTAACAATACCAGTACCCTCAATTTAGTTGGATGTTTTTTTGAGAATTATTTTATTTATATTTACACACACCTTCATCTAAGGGTTAAAGAACATAGTATTTCTGTGGGTGGCGAATTACTACCTCAAGAAATGATGACTGCTCATTCTTCTTTTAACAAATCGCATGGTGGCCATTATGATGACACTATTTTTATATATGATATATATTATGTTTTTTTCCTTATTATTCTTTATTTGTCATTTATGGCATACAATTATGATTTCCATTATGGGTAAACGTGATAATTTCATTTTAGGAAGTGCGGACTACCGCCCCCCTCAAAGTGATTTGAATCGTTAATGCCATATGTTGGATGTATAAAGGATGGACTAATTGATATTATACATGATATTATACTGGAATTATTGTATACCTTTATATAATTATAATTTCATTCCATTAAATACAAAATAGAAATGAAAGTAGTGTTCATGCATACGTACGGCTTACCGTCTCCATGAACGGTGCATTTCATTTCTTACCTCTAAATGTTATGTAATATTATAAATTCATGTATATAATGGATATATATTATATATATTATATCTACATCATGAATATAATTCTATATATAATTGATATTTCACCACATGAACAATTTGTAATTATAAGATGTTTATTTTTGACTCAAGTACCAAAGATCGACAAAATAACTGTTATTAATTTAAATAATTACATAATGTTCATAACATGGTAATAAGTTATATAAAATGAATAATGAACATGAAAAAGGATCTTATGAAAATAGAAATTAACTCTAGTTTATTATTCTGGAGATTAAAGAATGATCGAGTCAAGTTGGACACGAGGTAAGGGAACTTCTTTACCCAATTTTTGTTCTTTGGGTTAATCTTCTACTTTCAAATTCTGTAATGATATTATTATCTTCTATATTATATTTGTAAATTCTCTTTGTGTACTTATAGTTAATACATATAATAGTTCTATTTTATTTGAAAAATTATCTTTGTAATTGACTTCGTCTCAATCTCCTTTCATTGAGACATATTTGGTTTTATACAAAACATTCATTTATACGGTTTATAAACCCCTTTGACTTTTACATTTCTTCCAAAGAAATATTTTTATAGGAAGTGTTTTTAATAAAAAACAAAAGGAATTTTTTTTCTTATGTATGCAGCGACAATGACTTCTCCACCACCATGACCATTATTTGAGTTTCAGCTTCCTCTACAAGCCATAACTTTTTTAAATGAAAAATAATTACAATGTTTCATTTTACTTTTATTTTGGTATTGAAAATAGTTTTGAAAGTGTTTATTTATATCAATGTGTTGTATTCATATCATGTGATTGAAATGTGGAAATGTTATGTTTCCTTTGTGCATGTTTTATGTGATACTATTATGTTATGGATTATGATAAGTTTAAACCTGTTCATATGAGGAATGCATTGGACTTAATAAGTGACGGGTAGAGCCCGCTATAGATCCTTGATGCATCGGTAGGTCTCCTGAGACAATATATTGTCTTGGCATGAGGCCTTGAGAAAATCTTATTTGTAGTCTTGGGACGACGCATTGGATATGTGGTTATGATAGTTTGGCATTATGCATTCCATCATTATGAAAGTGGTTATTGATAATTCATGTGATTATTCGACTAGTAGAATATCCATGTGAATAAGTAAATATCAATATTTCATTTTAATTTTTCCATATTATACTAAATTTCATGTGTAAAAGGATTTTGTTTAGTTATAAATTGCCTTAGATGTTTATGTTTATTTATGAAAGCTTCTTCTATATTGTTATCCTTACTAAGCATCTGAGATCACCCCTTTCAATGTTTAAATTTTTCCAGGATGTGAAGAAGTATTTTATGATTGAATTAAAGGGATAATATAGGGGGATATGAAGACAAGATGTTATTGTAGTTTTTCACATTATTATGTAATGTAACATTTATGAAATTATCTAGTGTTTTCAAGGCTACTAAATTAATCGGACATTCAAGGCTTGATCTTTTGTGATCATGCCAATATTACACAATAATGCACCAACTCTAGGTAACTGGGGTCGGGGCGTTACAGTTGTTATGAAAGGCAGTTTAGTACTATCCTTGGAAACTAGATTTAGATAAACTCTGATTAGAGCACATAGAACTAAGATAAAATTTGCGGATTTGTATAGAAGAACTTCCTATAATTTTGGTATTAGAGAGATTTTGCAAGTTTTCTGAGCAATACATCCCTGTCTGGATACGAGCAGGTAGAGGAGGCTCTGGCACAGATGTACCTAGGGGTAAAACTCAAAAACACCGCATTGAGCTAGACTCGAATGGGAACTGGTGCAAGACAACATGCCTTGTGCACTCTTGGTTATGACACTCCCTCGGGATATTCTTAGGATAATTCTCATTTTAATTACAAACCATTATGAAGCGTTTATGAGTATATAATTCCTCAAAGAAAACATTTTTATGATTACATTTCAAAGTATGTTAAGTGTTTTGAATGTTTGTAATTATGTATTTTGATTCAAAAACTAATCTAGTTTATGCCATTGTTTAGAAATGGTACCTAGTGGGAGGAATGAAAAACCATATCAATGCACGAACTCCATGTAGGGATTTCCCTCCAGCTCAAGATAATTATAATGTAGATGGAGATACAACTTGTGTTGATCGACTTATCACCATACTATGACAACTCACTCAGGTTATGAATAATAACCTTACTCGAATGGAGCACCTTGATCCGCAGTGTGGAGGATGAATGTTAGATCGCTTCATGAGTCAACAACCACCATCATTTAATGGGGGTACAAATACCTTAGTAGCTGGGCAAGGGATAAATTCCATAGAGAAAATATTCCATGCCTTGGGGAGTAGTGAAAGGGAAAAGGTTATCATGGGAGTTTACCGCCCCACTGGAGATGTTGATCAATGGTGGTCATTGATTCAAAACACAAATGAAGATGATGAAGTATCAAGTATGGAATGGAGGGAGTTTAAGGAAATTTTCTTATAAAAATACTTTCCACCTGACCATCGAGCAGAAATGGAAAGGAAATTTCTGAGTCTGAGGCAGAAGGAGGATGAGAATGTCGCAAATATGAGGCTAACTTTACAAGGTTAGCGAGGTATGCTGCAGATTATATATGTAACCCAAGAATTAATATTGATCATTTATTTTATGGGTTAAAACCATTTCTCCATTGAGAATTAGTCTCACAATCCTTCTCATCATACGAAGATATTGTCTCATGTGCTATCAAGATAGAAAAAGAATTCTTTAAATCTTCTGACAACAATGTAAAGAATGAGAAGTAGAGAATGTCGAAAAAAGAGACAGATAAAGGGAAAAGGGAAAGAAGGATTTTCCATTATGCAATAATTGTGGGAAGAATAACCTCGGTACTTGCCTAAAAGGAATGGGAGTTAGTTATAAATGTGGAGAAAAAGGTCACCAAGCTCGTGATTTCAAGGGAAAGAAAGAGGCTATCAATGTTGAATGCTACAATTGTAGGGAAATGGGGCATTATGAAAATGAATGTCCAAAATTTCTTGGAAACTTACCTTAGAAAGGGCCAAGGGATCAATGTCAATCTTATGTTTTTTCTATAGTTGAAGTGGAATAATTATTTTATTGGTGCTTTTGGACTCAAGGATTATATTCTGGTTATAAGAATAATGTGATATATATAAGGATTGTACTACAGTAATTGTTTTTTTCATTAAGGTTTTAATATGATGAAGGTAATCATATTTTTGTATGTGACAATAAGAGAAACATTAGTTTGTTTGAGAAATATGATGATACAATTGGTTTTGGAATTTAGAGACCTTTTAGAGAAAGTCTACACAGAGGTATTTTGGATAACTATAAAGGTTGGAATGGATTAAGTTGAACTTTGAATAGTATTGTTTACGGTTAAAAAATTTCTGAAGATGATTTTTGGAATATTATAATCCTATAGTTTTAGGAAAAGGACAACCTGCAGGTCGGGGGATAACTCGTCGCATTGCACAAAGGTATAGGAATCGAACCCATAACCATAGTGCGACATGCCTTTATTACCTAACACTAGCCTACAGAAAGTCCCTGGTTATTACAAAAAAGTTTTCCTAATCTAAATGGTATGTGATACAATTATGATAAATAGAATATTTTTGATTTCTATTACCTTTTGGGGTGAATGATGGGTTTATGGTAAAAATTTATTAATGAGTGAAAGTCTACATGACAAGTATGTATATTTCCTTATGTTATTAGTAAATATCCTAAATAAATTCATCAACTTTATGAAAGGTAACTTAAAAAAATGTTGTCGGTTAACCTTTCCAATTGGGGAATCAATGACCGTTTAACCAATCACATGTTTTTGAATTTTCTTATAGTTATCTTTATCCTAAATCTGTTTTATACAACTCCCCATCAGACCTTTATGGTTTGTTTTTCCTCCATATCTGTGTTTTCATAGAATCCTAGTATGGTATATCTCAGGTGACCTTTGTAATTCCATTTCTTAATTTTAAAGTTTTGTTTTTATTAACCTAATTTTTTATGTGGGTTTTCCACAAAGGTATTTTGTATTTTAAACCTTTTATTTTCAAATAAAAATTTCAAATTGTGAGGACACGATTTATTGAAGGAGTGTAGAATTTAACACCCTAAGCCTACATGGTACACTTCTCTTTGAATAATAGAGAAGCCTGTATTGTACGCAACCTCGAGTTCTAACAAACTGTGACCAATAAATGTAGCAGTTATGAATAGTAATACCCACTTTTTGAAATTATATAAATTTTATATTTCAAAATGGACTTCATTTTTCTTTTCTTAATATTGTAATTATCCTATGTTGAATTTTTTGTAATTTTCTGAGAACATCCATTTTTCTATGAATAGAGAAAATACTTAAAAACAATTTTTTTAATCAAAATAACTTATAGTGATAAATGATACAATTGACTGGTTTTAAACTATAATTTGAATATATTTTTACCATTTTATCCAATGGTGGTCATTATAATTAATTTCTTTTTGAAATTGGACAAAAACAATTGTCAATCTTTTGATATATATTGTTTCTTAAAAACACTCTATTTGTTATGATAGCGGTAATTAATTATAAAATTAATTAATGCAACTTATATGTTTGTAATTTATTAAAATATATATCATTTTTGAATTCGAAATATCAATTATATCTTAGGGTGAAATTTTGGCATTGTTCTGAAAAACTTCAATTTTTGATTAATAGTGAAACCACAAAGAGGTAGTTAAAAAAAGTGATTTTTCATTTAAATGAAACTTTACAACTTAGATGAATTTAATTTCAAAAATCCAACATACATGGTTTGAATTAGGATGTAAAATTTGGTTCAATGGTATTAAATAATTTTTTGGAGAATATGAACTCTTAAGTTCTACAAATCGTGATTAAAGGTAATTAGTGAAATTTAAGGTAAAAATGATATTATAGAAATATGAAAATATTTGAAACTTGTTCTACAATTATTTGATGAGTCATGGCCAACCAATAAAATCCATGGGTCAACTTGGGGAACCCATGGAGCCACATGGGTAAGAAAATTACATTGATAACTTTTTATATAAAGTAAAAATAAAATTTTTCCCAAACATGTGTTGTTTTACTAAAACAATTATTAATGGGGTTATATAAGTTAAAATTTAGACTATAAATATTAATTGTAAATCTAAAAATATTTCTTACATCATGGTAATTTTTTTTTAATTTTTAGGAATTAAATAAAGAAATTTATTTATCACACCATGATGATGCAGTGATTATCTCATCAATTAACTTTTTAAATAAAATGAAATGATAATGTAAAATCTAAGACATACACTTGTAAAAGACCTATTTGATTGGTATATTTCTAACCCTTATCACCTTATCCTCGAAATATATAGTTTTGGGACCTCTAAAATCTGAAAATCATTTCATAATAATGTAATATTTCATGACTTTCCAGGAGTGCCCCTCTTCTCCTCTTATAAAAGGCCCCACCACTACCACATTATTCACACAATAAAGCCCTTTGGATCGGCCATCCTCTACCCAAATACTCTCCAAAAGTCCCTATCTTACTCCTAGAATCCTCACATTGGGCATAAGTCTTCCGATGGAAGCCTTTAGCTCAAATCAAAAAGAGTTACCCGATTTTATGGCAATGTCTTCTCTTGTGTTCTTTTGTTTTATTTTTCTTCTCCACCCCCCTAAAATATTTTTATTCTTTTATTTTGTAATAACACCAGTATACTCAATATACTTCGATGTTTTTATGGGATGTATTTTATTTACACTTACACACACCTTCATCTAATGGTTAAAGAACATATTCTTTCTGTGGGTGGCGAATTACTGCCTCATGAAATGATGATTGTTCAATCTTCTTTTAACACCTCTCATGGTGGCCATTATGATGACACTATTTTTATATATGATATATATTATTTTTTTGTTTTCTTAATGATTCTTTATTTTTAATTTATGGCATACCTTTATTATTTCCGTTATGGGTAAACACAATAATTTCATTTTATGAAGTGCAGACTACCGCCCCCTCAAAGTGATTTGAATCGTTAATGCCATTTGTGGGATGTATTAAGGATGGAGTAAATGATATTATACATGATATTATACTGTAATTATAGTATATATTTATATAATTATAATTTCATTCCATTAAATACGAAATAGAAATGAAAGTAGTGTTCATTCGTACGTACGGCTTACCATCTCTATGAAAGGCGCATTTCATTTCTTACCTGTAATAGTTATGTAATATTATAAATGCATGTATATAATGGATATATATGATATATATGATATCTATATCATGAATATAATTTTTGATATAATGGATATTTCACCACATGAACAATTTTTAATTATAAGAAATTTATTTTTGACTCAAGTACCAAAGATCGACAAAATGAACGTTATGAAAAAGGTTCTTAAGAAAATAGAAATTAACTCTAGTTTATTATTTAAGAGATTACAGTATAATCAAGTCAAGTCAAACACGAGATAAGGTAACTTCTTAACCCAATTTCCATTCATTGGGTTAATCTCCTACTTTCAAATTAGCTCATGATATTATTATGTTCTATCTTATATTTGTAATTTATTTTTGTGTACTTATAGTGAATACACCTAATAGTTCTATTTTATTTAAAAAATTATCTTTGTAATGGACTTTGTCACAATCTCCTTTCATTGAGGAATATTTGGTTTTATACACAACTTTCCTTTATACGGTTTATAAACCCATTTTACTTTTACATTTATTCAAAAGGAATATTTTTAATAGAAGTGTTTTTACTAAACGAAAAAAGGAATTTTTTTATTACGTATGTGGAGACAACGACTTCTCCAACACTGTGAAAATTATTTGAGTTTCAGTTTCCCTTACAAGCCATATATTTTTTAAATGAAAAAAATTACAATGTTTTAATTTACTTTTATTTTGGTATTGAAAATGGTTTTTAAAATGTTTTTATATCAATGTGTTGTATTGATATCTTGTGATTTAAATGTTGAAATGATATGTTTCCTTTATTCATGTTTTATGTGATACGATTATGTTATGGATTATGAAATGTTTAAACATGCTCCTATAAGGAATGCATTGGACTTAATAAGTGATGGGTGGAGCCCGCTATAGCTCCTCGATGCATCGGTAGGTCTCATGAGAAAATCTAGTGTCTTGGAACGAGGCCTTGACAAAATCTTATTTGTATTCTTGGCATGAGGCCTTTGATACGTGGTTATGATAGTCTGACATGATGCATTCCATCATTATGAAAGTGGTTATTGATATTTCATGTGATTATTCGACTTATAGAATATCCATGTAAATAAGTAAATGGAATTATTTCATTTTACGTTTTCCATATTATGCTGAAGTTCTTGTTTAAAAGGATTTTGTTTAGTTATACATTGCCTTAAATGTTTATGTTTATTTATGAAAGCATCTTCTATACTTTTATCCTTACTGAGCATCTGAGCTCACCCCTTTTAATGTTTTAATTTTTCCAAGATGTGAAAAAGTATTTTATGAATGACCTGAAGGGATAATATGAGGGGATATGAAGAGAAGTTGTTATTGTAGTTTTTCACTTTATGATGTAATGTAACATTTATGAATGTATCTAGTTTTTGCAAGGCTACTAAAATAATTGGCCTTTCGATACTTGATCTTTTATGATCAAGAAAATGTTACGCAATAATGCACCAACTCTGGGTAACTGGAGTCGGGGCATTCCATCTGCAACATTAATTTAATTTTCAAATTTCATGAATATATCAATGGAATATAAAATAATGTATTACTGATATGGAATAAAAATAATTTATAATATAAAATAATGAAAACATAAATTTTTACCATAGTTAATAGTAAAAATATTACAAATCAATTTTCTATATTTTAGTAAAAAATGGTTTATCAGTGGTCAGGCTTAAAAGATAATTGTTACAAAAACCTTTATAAATGTCGAATAATTATAATATGAAAATGCTTTTAGCGTATCAAGAAAATGGATTGGGGGAAAATAGTTTTAACCATTGTGACATGTGAAAAATGAGGATACACCATTTTTTATAAATTACAACTATGACACTCACCTCACTTCTAAAAAGCCACCATCTTTAATCTTTCATTCAACCCAATAATACTTTTTTTAGAAAATACCAGAAAATTTAACAAAAAAAATACATAACCCCTTCATAGATTACTTATTTTTGAATAAAAGTCTATATAACAATTATTTTTTAAAAAAATATTTGAAGATTATCTGATGAAGAGGTGACATTCTTCAACAATTATTTTAACATTAAATCATTACAGACCTCATTCAATTCATATTAAAACAATACAATATAATATAATAAGTATATTACATATAATATGATGTTCATATGTTACTTTTTTATAGTCTGTAATAATCCCCACTTCAATGAATTGGGATTTGAAATCACAGTTCATTTATAAAGTGAACTAAATATTTTTAAACAATAGTCATTCATGTTATCGTTTCTTTTCCTCACAAATTGTTATAGTTATGAGTATAATATATATATATTATTTTTATAAAGTAATTTTTCCTATAGAGTAAATTTATAATAAATATATTTTATAATTCCTATTACATAAGGTATACGAAAACATATCTTCTGTGAATAGTGAAAAAATTCATCATGATCTGATATGCTTCGTCATTCAAAAATGAATAAAATTAATGATTAAAAGTGTAAATTTAATGATTTTAAGTGACATAAATGACTTAATTATAATATTAATAACATATTCATCATTTTCAAAATAAAATATATAATTCTCTTTCTTAAATTTTATCTCATTGAAACATGTTAATGTCATTCATGTACTATGGAATACAACCTTCATGAATCCATTTTGCTCACTTTTCATCACAAAACCTCATGGGTTATATATATATAGATGTATATTAAAATAAATAATATGTTATATATAATATTATTATTATTCATTAAATATAAAATATAACAAACTTTTTGTTCAACATAATCATATATAAATTGAACTATTACTTATATGTACAAACAATCTACCTTTTTTATGATCATAAAATGCCTTATTTCTCATAAAAGACTATCATGATTGGTATAAAAATTATAATTTATATATAAATATTATAATTATTTCATTTTTAATAACCTAGATATTATGGAAATATAATATTTTGAATTGAATAAGATCCTTCATGAAGAAATATGAATGAGAAAATAATGCAATTAATAACAGAAACAATGAAAAAAATGAAATATTATTAACAACCCAATGATAGGATGTTATAAAGAGATTAAATATATTATTTAAAAATTTAATTTGGTTCTAATAAATGGTAATAACATCTATAAAATATATATAATTCTTGATAATGGATGTTCAACAAAACAGATGTGTAAGGTATGAGACATCGTCTAAATTTTCTCTTGTTGATATATATTGTAATCTTAATGCAATAATTTCTTTTATATATAATATATAATAACCTTGAAATGTGATAGAAAATTAATATATAATAAATAAATTTAATTTTTGTTCAACATTAATTATATATACCATTTGGTATGAATTTAATGTTATGAAGTGTTAAATAATATCATCACTCAATTTTTTATTAGTGTGTTATATTTCTTGTCATCATTATTTGATATTCATATATTATGTGTTTTTCAACCCTTTAAAATAATAATTTTTTATTGATTCCTTTTTTATGATAATTTACATTTGAAAAAACTCATCTATCCATTGATCAATTCTCACATTAACGATAGAATCTATAAAAGGTTTTACTTTACAGCCTCATTTCATTTGAGTTTTTTTATCCTTGTGTTTCAATTGAAAGACCGTTTTTGATGACTATATAATAAACCACCATCATATTATAATTATCTTAGTTAATTATTATTTTTTCATGTAATAGTTACTTTTTCCACTATTTGGTAATTAAAATAATTGGGGAAATATATTTTTGAATATTCTACTTCACTCATATATTCAATAAAAAATACATTTTTACCAAAACTATTATTCTTAATAATTTTAAAAATTATTTTTTAATATTTTAAATTATTTAACAAATATTTTTTTACAAATTTTCACTTATTACAAAAAGTTTTGAAGGGATTCTTTATGTATTCCTTTAAAAAATTCCCATGATTCTTTTACTAGAAAATTGAAAAGAGACACCATATTAGCATGTAGGACATGCAAGAGATTACTATCCATCATAACCAATAATATTATTAAATATTTAATAACATTTTCCAATAGTTATTTTCAAAGATATATATTTAAAAAAATGGATCATTTAGTTTTGAGATATAATTTTTTAATGGAAATTTTATTTTCCTCAAAAAAAATTAAAATATATTTCTGTATTTCTATTCCTCTGGAATGTCAATATTTTTTATATATATAATTCAGAGGGTATATGTTTTATTAATACTATACATATTCTTCCAATAGGTGTTTTATTTTCACTAAGGAATTTATTAACATTCATTTAATTGATTCATCTTTTTTTAACATTCCCATGAATTATTCATGTTCATATGATCATTGTAAAATAAATTTACCCAATATAACCATATTTTTAATCTAGTATATGATTATTTATTAATCCATATCACATTATATATATGGATTTTTACATTATATTTTATTTCATTGACTCTGAAAATATTAATGATTTTTAAATTTAAATAATTTTGATATTTAATGTTATGATATATTCTTTTTAAATTAAATATATTATTCCTTATATGGAGTATTATTTGGACATGGATTCATGTTTAGTTCAATGTATTATATATTCCCTCAGTGGATTGGTAGGTATCATTAGCCAAATCAACTAGACTAATTAAATAGTATAATTCTAGTATTTTTATATCATCCTGAGAAAATATCATTATGGTAGTGATATCATGAATCATGAGATCAAGAAATATAATTATTTACTATTTTACTCATTGATTATTAACTTATTATTACCCAAATATATTCATAGTGAATTTTTAACCCTATTGAACTTATTCTCAATTAATTTATTATATTTAACATTCATACAGATAGTTTAATTTATATATTTATTATGACATAGAATTTCTTGATATTTATTTAATTTTAATAGAATATGTATATAGTTACATTACCTTGTTAGCTATGACTAAATATTAAGGATATATTTAATTTTACATAATCATTAATGATAATTTTATTCCACCCATTTTTTCATTCGACAGTATATGAAGATATATGCATAGAATGAGTTAAACAAAATTAATTTTTTAGTCATTTTATTTCAAATATCTTTGTAAAATGTGTATCATTTATGTATTTGGTTCTCAAAAAATGAAAAATTTATTTATCCATAGGGATTTCATTCCTTCTATATATTCAAATGTAAAAATACATACATTGGGTTTAAGATTTTTATTGGGGGGTTTTGTTGTTGGTATCATAGGATTTTCAATACAAACCATGTGAACATTATTTATGGAAAAATTTAATGGGGACAATCAAACAATGATAAAAATTTAGTATAAGTTTATAATATCATCCTAATAGTTATGTAATAAAATTATTATACGGATTTTCCTAGTAATGAATCCATTTTTAAATATATCAAGTGGACGTTGATATACACCATAGGATCCTAGGGATTATAACATTAAAAAGGGTGAATTGGGATTGAACACATCATTACCTATTGCATGAAAAGAATCATTTTTAAACACCGATTTTGAATTTCCTTTATGATTTTCTTAGCATAATATACATTTTAATTATAACCCCATTTAAAATTATAGGAAAATAGTGATCTCTCCATATTAATCATGTTTATAATAAAGATATTATCTATGAAAATATTTTTCAATTATAGTTAATTATTTCACTATTTTTTGGATAAAATTTTTATTTATATTGTTATCATAAAATAAAGAGTATAAAATTTTCTATATATTATTTCTTGTATAAGGAATGTGAATCACATCAATGTATGAATGATGATTTAATTGATGTTTTAATGAAAATATTTCTAAGGGAATTGGTCTCCAAAATGTTTCTATCATACAACGACGTAATATAATGTGAATGTAAAACATTGAAATAATTTTTATGTATTATAGATTCTAATAGAATAAATATAATAATGGGATGGAAAAGAAAATTATTGATAAAGGTAATAAGGGACTGATTGAAATTATGACGCACAATAATTATTGAATGAAACACCATGGAATATGCTTAAATGGAATTAATGTTTTATACATTCATAGAGAGGAAGTAAACCACAATCATGATTTATTAGTCAATTTTTTCCAAATATTAAATGATTATAATATATTGGGATGTGTGAACAATGAAAATGATTATCCCAAATTTCAATGGAATATTCCTCAATAGAAGCTATTGAATCATGGTCTACCTTATGTTAATAACACATACCAAGTTGAATTATCAATTTTCATCAATATATATTCAATTATTGTGTCATTTCATTATATTATTAATGACATCAAAGTTACATGAATCTGAAATTTTATAAGGAATATATTGTATCACTTTTTCATTATATATTTTAATTTTTATTTTGAAAAATATATATAAACAAGAAAAACAATTTATGGGAATGTAAAAAATAATAGAAAAAACTGTGAGAAATATAATAATGAATAGGTTATTGATTTTGATATAATAATTTTTGGATAATAAATTATTGAAATGTATATATTATATTGGATTGTACTAACAACCATTTAACAGAATATAAATTTACAGACAATGTAGTTTCTTTAATCAATTTTTGTGTTGAATGATTTTAATCATCAATGGAATATACTATATAATCTATATTTTATATATGTAATGAAAAAGAAATCATTTTTTCAAAAATGATTTATGGTAGTTTAGCATATTATCATGATTCTAGAAAACTCATAAAAAATGAATTCACATGTTTTTCATATTGAAATTAAGAGATTCAATATGTCATTTAAGGGATATATGACAAGTCTATTTGGGAAATATTTTGATGTTCATTGTAATGTTTTAGATATAAATGTGTTTATGATGGGTAATGAGGGTATCAATGTATGAAATGGTTTATTTTGGACACTATATGAGCTTTTAGGCATTAATACACAATACCAACATATGACGATTTATGTATGTCAGATAATATACTATAATTATGGTGTAATAATAACAACAACTGATCGATGGAATGATTTCTCATTTTATTTTGGATTTTGTGACATGTTAGTGGCTTAAAAATAACATTTTGATTTTAATTTAATAGAGTAATATATTAAATGGAGATTTAAAAAGAAGCAACAAAAATAATATATCGTTCCTATTAAATAAAATAATATTTTGTAATTATATCTTATAAATAAAATTTATTAAAATTATGAAATGGATATCTAAATAAAATGTTATAATATCACCAATAGTTCTAATTAGTTAAGTGACAAATTTTAACAGTAATTTTGATTATGGATTTTGGTTTTCAGATTTTGACAAGTTCATTCCAATTTTTTTCATGAATCATATCTATCATTCTATATTATTATTTATATATTATGACTCTCTTACATGTATAAATAATCGCATCTTGCTTATATTATCATATATGTAAACCAATTACATATTTTTCTAGATGACCATAATTCATTACATTCTTGTGTATCAATAGAATGTTTTATTTACCTTTTTTGTGATGTTTTTTCCAAAAAAAATTATTTTCACCTGGAAAACACATGAGTGCTAGAATTAATATTTAATTGTAAGTATTAAATATATTTAAAGCTTAGAATTCAATACAACTTGATTATAAAATAAACACATCATTTACAATGAAATTTATGACACATAACCCCAATTTTATAAGATTATATTACACCATGAGATATCATGATATATATTTTTTAAATAAATTAAATCTCATTAATAGTTTTCATTTTATGTAAGAACATGTTTAAATGATATACCATAAATGACTAAATTATTATTATTTAAACATTAATATTATAACCAAGAAATTTTGATGAGGATCATTAATAGTAATAATTAAACAATGAAAATTTTACAATTTAAAAAGGTATAAAATAAATCTTGATGTAATATATTGATTAGAAATACAATAATAACTATTTGAAAGAGAAGTAATTTTTTTTCTAGTTGTCAGTTTTTTAATGTGTCTGAAAAATAAAACAATTTTTAATTTATATATTTTTATTATTTATTCAAAAAAATTATCTTCTTTTCTAAATAATTGTATCATAATTATCTTAGTGTGATTTTTTTGATTTTTCTGAAATGAACAATTTGATAACTAATATTGAAAAATTATAAATTTTAATTTAAAATATCATTCCTGTAGAAAATATTTTTAAATTTAAAATATATAACTAAATGGTATTAAAGTATTATTAGTTTACCTATATATATATTAAAACATGTTGGATCAATATAATAATTTTAATAATAAATTTTCATAGAAAAATCATATAAAAATGTAATCACACTGAATTTGGAAACAAAATTAATCATCCTGACAATAAGATTAATTTTGAAATTAAAAATTGAAACTTCTGTGAATCTAATTTATAAAATACACATCAATTTTTGAAATCATATAAATTAATATTATCAAATATGGAAGACATTATTTTTAAAATATTTAGTAGTTAAAATAGTAAAACAAATACCATGGTTTAGGTAGTAATATTTTTACTAGGGGTTCATCTAAAATAATATTGGTTAAAATTACTCGATATTATTACTAATGTATTTTATAGGGCCATGTTTCTATGTTATCATTCATAAATATCTATATTACTGTATATTTTAACATATTCAGTTTTCATAACATGTGTAATCCATTATCTTTTGATAAATTACAAGGGATCCAATAACCTCCCTAATAAATGGTAACTCACTCTTCTATTTTTTCCACACATTAAAACCATTTTACAGACTAGACCTTGAAAAATAACTTCCAAAATTCATTCCACTCATCCTATAATCATCATGTTTAGTATAAGGGAAATTTAGTATGGTGCAAGTTGTTAACCTATTATATGATTCAGACAAATCTAAATATGTTTCATTGTATTTTTAGAGGGAATATTTAAAATTATATTTATTATAACATATTTTGATTATTCATAACTATTTTTTCTCATGAATTTATAGTAATTTAGTATACCATCGAATTTTTATGGTATGTTCATTGATAGGGTAAACCATACAGTATTCCCCATGAAACTATGTGGCAATTTTTGGAGCAAAGAATGGTGGCACACTATTTGACCCAACCATGCCTCCCCACTCACGAATCTATGAACCATCATCTAGATGGAGTTTCATGGTTTGAATATATTCTGGTTAAATGTTTTCCCACCTATTAGTAACCATGATCCTCATATGTTAGGGCATATGGTTAATAAGTATGTATGGGAAAAACTTTCACCCTATCTCTGAAAATATGCATGTGGGAATTTAAACCCCCTAATGTTTATTTTTAAAAATAGAAACCACATTTATTATCCCCTTTAACACTTTTATATCCTTTTATAAATTCCATTGAAATTGGAGGCCCTTGAGAGGTTTTTTTGGAACATATTTCTTCATTGTTGGTGAATCAATGATTAATATAATGGATTGAATCCACTTTGGTATGTGTTTTCAACCATGTTAAGATTCATATTTCTCCTTTCATTTTCAACCACTGCATAAGATTTATTTTTCCTCTATTTTTAGTGGTTTATATGTACGTTTTCATAGATCATGTTTTTTATCTTTTTCTTTGGTATTGAACAATTATCTCCTCATACATTATGATGTTAACCATTCTATGTTTAATTGAGGGTTTTGAATTAAAGAGTTTTCATAAAAACATTAGTGATGTTGTCTATGTTCTAATTCCCATTGTATTTATTATGAGCACATGTATGTATTTGTGCCTTTATAATTCCAAATTTTTAAATTTTATTTAAATTTTAAAAGTTTATTTTTATAAAACGAAATTGGGAAAACCTACATTGGACTTGTTGGACCCATTAGAGAATATGAGACTATATTTTATGTATACCCAATGGGTTTGGCATTTTATTTGATACAATGATTTTTGGAATGTGAATAAAGGAATAAACTATAATTTTAATAGAATAAAGTATAATTTTTATGATGATAATTTTAATTAAAGGGTTTGTTAACATAACCTTGAAGGGTTACTGAAAAGTGTTATTAATTTTTTATGATTAGATTAACAGTACCATTTTCATGTTATTTGATCTAATTAATGTGAATATCCATGGTAGTGATTGATGATTAAAATGGTGAATAATTATTTGAAATATTAAATATGATGTTAATGATGTTGAAAATTTATTTGAATTATATTGATTAATTAATTTAAATTTATTGATAAATGATGTGTGGGGTAAGGATAGATTCACCAAATATCCATGGGGTGTCAGAAAAATTCCCATATCCCCAAATGAATGCTTGTGAACAATGAGTTGTGGGACAAGAACAAATTCTACAAATACCCATGTGGTGCCAATATGATGCTCTAATATCCCACAATATTGTCACTTGAACGATGTTCCTTGTACATGATATATTGGTACATGGACTGATGCTAAATGGTATGATAAATGAAATGGTATTTAGATGAATAATAAAATAAAATGGCCGATTGAATCATGGTATACCATAGGGATATGTTTAAGACACTATTAGATTTAAAATATAGTATGATATGGTAAATTTAAGAATTATAAATTTTAATACAGTTTAGTTTTTATTTTATATTTATTCATTATTAAACTATATACAACTTTATATATTCGATATTTATTTAAACACAATTTTTGGTGTCTTACTAAGTCATACTAACTTATTATTCAATATTCTTGATTAGTACTAGTATAGGAATCATTTTTTCATGACATGACAATGGAATGAGCCAACTGTTAATGGAATGTCTGTTAATGTGTCAATTTTTTGGGTTTTTATTTTACAATTTATACTAATATTTCTTGACATATCTATTATATTTTATTGGGGGGGTTTCCCATGTTTGGGGTTTATCATGTTTTCTTTGTTCTTTATCGATTAAATTGTTATCTTGGTTATTGTTTAATATAATTTTTATATTTCTAATTTATTATTGCTATTAGAAAATAATTTATAAAGTGTTTAATGTCTACATGGGTAACATATTAGACCCTTCCTACTAGACTTAAACCACTAGAGTATAGGGAGGCATCCTTGAGATAATGTAATAAACCCACCTAGGCCACTAGAATGTGAAACCTAGGTATAGTTGTTAAAATATTTTGTTAATTATACGTATTATTATTTCAGTTTAATTATAATTTGGGAATCGTAGATATTATACTAGTATGATTCTAGATTTTGTAATGATCTCATGCATTAGAGATGAAAATCCATGTGTGGGCAGTGAGGTGGGCTGGGGGAAGTATAGGCCACCATTTTTGGATTATTTTACATGATTTTTTATATTATCATTGAATCTAATTATACCTTGGGTGATTCACTGGTTTTCTGATGTTATTGATTTTATATTCTTTCTCCTAATTTCCTAGCATGTAATGTGTGTTTATTATATATTCATCATTCTTGGGAATCCTGAAATTATGTCCCATTCGTTATTTTATCCATGAATGGAAAATTACGATTTTTATTACTAATTGAACTGAATATTTATTTCATTACTTGTGTAATATAATATAAATGGTTCATCAGTAAGAATATAAATTTATAAAATGAGACCCAATGAGGTAATTTAAAAATATATATAATATTTTTGAATAATAATTTTATGATATGAATGCTGATTAAAATGATTTATCCATTTCCCATGCGAGGTATGGTTATGAGTATTAATAGTTCCTTGGTTCTTACCATGTGAAATAAAATGGGGTAAAAATATGGTTGGAATTTTTTGAATAAATTTAATATAAATAAGTTAATGTTTTTATATGTTTCCTAAGATATGTGTTTGAAATTATTTATACATTCTTATTTAAAAATAGTTTTTGATTTGATGACAGGATTATATTGACAGAAATGTACCACCAGTAATGTGAAAAGAGGCCCTGATGATTATGGTTGATGGATTAGGAAATATGATCCATGTGAACATTTATCACATTATGTGTCTTATATAAAGAGATATATAGTTGATTATGCCAAATTTGTATGATTTTACACCTAATTGATAGTTACATCACCATCCAACCATCACCGTGGAGCGTGTAACTGAGAAAAGTTATGTTCTGGATTGAGCCTATCATGAATATCCTTGAACCTTAATAGAAACCTATAGTGAAGCAGGACAATTTGAATTATTATATGTTACACTGTAATGGAATGTGTTGGTAATATTTTATATGGCTCTCAAAGGGGAATGTGAAATCATTGTATAGAATTAAACATTTGATACTTTTTCCACACTTTTAACTCGATATTATTGGGGTGCAGAGGTCAATCGTGTTTTTCTTGATTATCTGGGGCAGTGTGTATGTGGTGGGATTTTATGGTCACATTACCAACATGATTTCTTTTTCCAGTTCTATATGGATATGAGCATAAAGTTGTGAGATTCCTTACATATACACATATATATATATATGAGATTTTTTCCCTTTTGAATATCAACCTTCTGAAGAAGTTTTATACGGTGGTGAATCCTGAAATCTTTTTATAAGAATACATGAAAGAGGCATCCATTGGATGATAGGTCATTCATAATGCATGAACAAGAGTTAAATCATCTGAGTGTATGAAGAGTTTCCCTGAAAATGTTAAAAAAACATTACAAAGTAGAGTGCCTAGTAGGGAGGATATATTTTAGGGGATGTAATAGAGTGAATTTCTCTAAATGTTCTCTACAACAATGATACCAATTTGGGTACTGAACAAGCATCCCATGTAGGGTGTTAATCCCACATCGAAGGCCACTTCCAGCAGAGTGTGAAACAATATCTAGTAAATTAAACTATATGTATTTGTGTAAATAAATAATTAAAATTCATAAGTAAATAGTTATTACGTTATCAATTATTCATTATATAACCTCAAAACAACCTTGTTGGTGAGGAATCCCATACATCAATACGTGCTTCGGCCCATGTAGGAATCTAAACTATCCCCATGAGATATCATGTCTTATCATTCCAAAGTTAAAATTCTATATCACATTTCATATCTAAGAATTCCATTTTTTACATTCTAGATTTAAATTATCAAAAAAATTCCATTATTACTATTCATATTTTCAAAATCACATATGAATTTAAAAAATACCATTCATCATTTCAATATCTTACAATAAATTAATTTAAAAAATAATAAATCATCTCAAATTTTTTAGTTAACTCAATAATTAATTACTCATCTTAATCTCATTAATTAAATCGTTATTAATTAATCATCTCATTTTCATTATTAAATCAATATTTATATTATCACATCAATTCCACAAATTAATTTCCCAATTAATTAATGAAAATATACCATCCTAAATATCCAATAATTAATTTATAAATTAATAATGCAATTTCCAACCTCAATATCATATTAATAATTAATCAATTAAATATTAAAATTCACATTCTCAATATACTATACTAACTTCATCAATTAATTTACTATTTGAAATACAATAATCATATTATGAATTCTTCAGTTTTTTATTAAAATTCTACAATTCCAAAAAAAATTCACAATTACATTAATTAATTAAATCACAAATTTTATTCCCATTATCAATGAAAAATTTGTAATAATGTAATAGAAATTATATCATTACATTCACAAAAATGACATAAATTCTTTGAAATTTTAAATATATAACACCTACCTCAATTCGTTGATTAACGATCTCCCCACAGAAAATACCAAAAATTCTCGTTGCATAACAATGTAGAATGAGATCTAGATTTTAATCCCCAAATAAAGATAAATAAAATACACAAAAAATCAATTATCGATCTAGAAAATTATAATAGATCTACATATAAATGTCTAGATCTATATGTAATCAAAATAAGAACAAATATACTTTCTATAATTATAGAAGAAAGAAATAGGAATAGGAAACCATGCGAGATATGATTCACATACTAGGAGTGGTGATGTACATCGACCATGCATCAAATCATGATGAATAGAAGGAGGAATTGATTGGAATATATCAAAACCTTAAAAAAATGAATTAATCATTATGTTTGGATGGGGGGTCAATTTTGGATTAGAATGGGGTCTCATAATATTATAAAGTACAATTTCATTTGAATTTAATTGTCGGTTATTGTTTATTACGAAGGGGTGCTCTGTTCCCCCATTTAATACAACCAAACCTTGTAAATATTATAATGTGGGAAAAAATAACCAATTTTAGGGTATATAATTTGAAAAACCATTCTGAAACTATGTAAAGCTCCTCAATCCTGGGTTGCGCAGTTTTCCAGGCAAGGGTGCACAGTTTAGGAAAACTACGTGCCAACTGTGTATGCATCTTTCATAAAAATTTGTCAAATTTTCTCCCAAAAACTCCCCATTTTTATTACAAAACGGAAAATTCAAATCACTAAATAAATGTTTTCATGTAATAAATCCTGAAAAATCTCTAAAGAGGTTAGGGATATTATAATCTCGCCATTTTAATGAGTCATCCTTGAGCTTCACATCCACGCTTCTCTATGATACCAAATCAAACATATTGGGATACTATCCGAACATATCTGCATCTCTATATCTTTTTAATCATGAAAATTACCATGTTTATATAATAAAAAATCCATTTGCACCATCTATCCCCACAATAATTTGTCATTGTGATCTAAAAAATGCATCAATGATTTCATAATTTAAACATCTATGTCATGATCTAAATCATCCACATAGATAATTTGATAATGGACAATGTGATACCGCCTTAGTTATGGAACATGGAAAACCACATGGAATGAACATTATTTATATATAAGAGAAAATCAATACATCACTAGTACAATTCTCCTCAAAACCACAAATGGTTGAAAAATACGGCATTCCAGCATTCCCTATTTCTTTATACAACGGTTAACCAACCTGGGAAAAATCTGAAGGAATACACACTCATCATCTGTAAAAATTAAGAGTCATTGGATTTTATTATCATTATAAGTCATTCTATTATAAGGTAATTCTATCCACTTTTGAATGAACTGATCCTACTCTGATGTTTCCTGCATGAGGTTTAGTACCAAAAACTCTGACTCACCATCATACATCCAGCATTAAGTTGATCTTCATGGCCTAACATAAATAACCACTTATAATGACATATGAATTGTATCTTACAGATTTATTTTATAAGTGAACTCCATTAAATCTATGTGTTTCTCCCAAGATCCAATGAAGTCTCCAAAATGTACTGGCATAATTTCCCCAAGAACCTATATAGTATTCTTTGATTTCCCATCATTATGTGGGTGGAATGGTGTACTCAAAACACATTATACCATGAAACATATTTAATCTCTTTTAGAATCGTGATTTTGAACAAGATTCATGGTCTGAAATAATTTTATGTTAAACCCTATGCGGAAAAACTATCATCAGAACATACATGTCTTCTATCTAGTCCACATAGAATCCCCCGTGTATGTTTAATATATTCCCTACCATCATCATTATATCCAAAATAACCTAAATAGAATCATTCAACTAATGCATCCTAAGGATACACACCATAAAGACTATGGTGACGTTGTCCCACTCCCATTAGGGAAATGGAAATGGTTGTAACAAAACTCCATGACATTGATGCTATTCAATCACCTTCTATTTGGTGTAGTATCATTCCATGATACCTTATATTTCCATTTCCATACATGTATACTACAACCATCAATAGATGTCATGGTGTATTATGGTTACCCCTAGATATGCATCCAATTTCAGGACATGAATTTCCCTAATTAACTATACCCACAAACTCGATGGCATGACAGATTGATTCTTGAGGTTGATGATCTCGTCCTCATCTATTAGAAACTATAATGTTGTATCTCCATCATTGATGACATTACTTAATTATAAAACATTCATATCATCATAATACTTATATTTGATATGTTTAAAAGTTTAGAATCGACTGAATGTTTTTAAACAAAAATCATCAGCATCACTATTTCTATTCATTAACATGAATGGTACCTCATAATCAAAATACTACATATTATCAACACATATATGTTACCATTGATTCTAATATAACTAAAAAATTATATTCCTTAATCTCATTTGATTAGAAATAATTTTAAAATTTTCACTCCATAGATAATGCCACAAAACCATCTAAGTAAAAACTACATCAGATAACATGATGTCATGGATTTTGTAATTCCCTTCACGTGGCCTCAACTATCAATAATTATACACCACAACTATGCCTAACTACATCAACATTACTCTAAGTTATAACATAGAATCATCACAGAACATCGTATTCTCCTCACCTGGATAATGAATGATCAATATTTCTATCATTGTAAAGTTCATGATCATCTCTTAGAAATAATTCTTATACAATCCAGATACGTCAAAAAAATTTCACACATTAAATATTCTAATGGAAATCATCTAGATTGAACTAATGATAATATCCAGCTAATCCCAGAAATCTATTATTATCAAACACATTTTTATGATACTCTTTAGAAACCACATCAATAACTTTATTTGGTCCACAAAAACACCTTCCTCTAAAATGATGAAACCCAATAAGTTTAACTAATTCTTAAAAAACTAACACTTAGATATCACAGTGTATTGTCAATGCACACTCAGTGTACTCATGATTATGTTACAATATGGGGTATTAACATCCTATTTTTTGTATTAAATTGATATTTCATTCAAAAACACCTCCACCAACTAATATTAGTAGAGATATAATACTATGTTGCTCAACTTTGTAAACATTTCTATAGAATTCAACAACCATAAAAACATTATGAAAAACTCATATTCTCTACAACTATTTATGAAGGAATTACAATGGCTTTTTAAGGTCGGACAATCAATTGATGATTCCCTAATCATATGTAGATATTTGAGGAGATGAAACCCCCCATCAATAGTTTAATGATATCTACAATTCTTGGAAGAGGATACTGATTGTTCATTATCATCTAGTTTAACTTTCTGTAATCAACACATAAGTGAAAACTCTCCACATAATTCATAGAAAATAGAATTGGTGAATGCTAAGGAAACATACTCAAATCGATACGTCACTAATCCCTAAATACATTTTTCTACTTTTTGATATCTTAATGCTCTGTAGGTTCCATTCTGTATGGTGAATTTGAACAAAGATTAGCCCCCAAAATGAGATATATGGTAAACTCAATGTATCTATGAGGTGCAAACCTGGTGAATTATTTTGGGAAAAAATCATGTAATCTATATACTACAACTGGAATGAAATCATGATTTACGACTGTATCATCCTAAAATAAACTATAATCCTAGGCTTTGATCTCTCCTAGTTAAAGAATGATGGGATGCACATGGCCTTCTTGGACATCCCACTCTCCACTATGAATGTATTTCTACCCTTAAGAGATGTAATGGTCACTCTTATGAAATGAAAATCAATATGGGCTCGACATGTTTATAAAAAGGCATTTAGAAAAATTATGTTGTAGTTTGAAATGTCTAGTATATAGAGATCCCATAGAAACTGATACTTTCCATCATCAAGATAGCATACCATGAAAAATCATGTTCCCCCAGAAATTACTCTAAATAGTGTACTGATCATTAACATACCACTTATGAACTCCAATTATATTATGAAACCATTAATATTTCTGATTAAATAAATAAATGAGTGGCAATAGTATAAAATATGGAACTAGATACTATAAAATATACTAGAATTATACATCTCAATATTTATGGTCTAGCCTCACTATATTGAAATGTTGGATTCACTTCATGATATTATCATTCCCCTCTTCCCTGTGATATAGTCTATGTCCCTTGATTTTCCTGACAATGTTGAAATAGCTGATCTTGACCAGAATTGTCACATCCACTCCTCAATGCCCATGTGAGTAGAATTGAAAATTGGTGCATGATAAGGTATAGAAGATCCACATCAAATACTCTGATTATTTATAGCCCCCCCATCATCAACAATTTGACATTAGTTCCTATAAAAATTATATACTTGTCCCATATTTGAACATGATCAGATATCCAATGGTAGTCAATGAAAGTGTATATAATAGTGTCCTACCCTATAACAATAGTAGAAAATCACTAGAAAAATGTATTGTGCAACTGACTTTCCCCCATTTCCACTTATTTTATATTATTTTATTAATATTATCATAATATATTTTCTTGATATTATACTATGTACCTCCTAATCATCTAGCGGAAGCTATCTATTCCTTACTGAAATCCTTCATCAGGTTTTATCAATTATGAGAGTCAGATTCATGCCTTCTGAAAATGTATTCATCCTGAGGATGTTCACCTATGACTTAATTTCCCAAATTAATTCTTTATGAATTATTTTTACATAAGTAGACATATCTTCTACCAACACTGATGAAATGTGATTCAAATCTATAGAGCATCACATATAATTCATTACAAACATAGCCCCTTTAGTAAATATGATGAACAGAGAAAATCCTTCCTACCTCAGCAAATCTGGATAGATGTGATCTATTTATATCTCCATGAATTCCTTCCATACATTTCTAGCATCATGTCATGTACCATCATGATTACCCACATTACATCACTAATCCTTATAGAATATATCCATCCATCATGACTCATTTTTGAGCATGAGTCTCCAAGTGGACATTTATAGTCGGGATAGACTCAATCCAAAAAACACCTCCCTCTTTAGTAAAATGTTAGGGTACGCTAAAACATAAACTCCCTCATCATGTCATGCATGATCTTCACATCCCGCACCATGTCTTTTTACATGATTTTGATGAATCAAGAAATGTTCTCCTGAAACTTCTCTCCAATATTCTCACCTGGTACTATTGATGGCCCTACTAAAAAATAAGCTTTTACAATTGTTACCAGCCATTGGTAAAAATCCAAAATATTTTGGGAAATTCAATCTAAATGGTTCACTAAACTGTTTCGTTGTGAGTCTTGGGTATAGAAATATCCCAACTGTTCATCTTGAATAATGTGATAGGTTTTTTGGATTTTTTAAAAACCAATAGTTTAGTGTTAAAAATGGTAAATTTCTATCCCAAACGGTTAATAAACATCGATATATACAACAATACCAGTGTTTTTTAACCGATGGTATACATGAATTGTAACATTTCAGAGTAAAATTTTACCATAAGTCACGTAGTATGGGCATACAATAATGGTTGTTAATAAATTGGTATACCATTTAAAACGCACTACTCAAAAGGGTTTCATTGAAATCATTGAGATATAGCTATACCAAGAGTTTGAGAACCGTATGTATATACTACTCAATATATATACCAAGAGTTCATTGAACTGTATTTATTTCATCTTATTTGTAGAAAAAAATGGCATGCACATCTTCTATCTAGGCCCACTTCTTGCCAGAACCAGCATACATCAGCCTTCCCTATGTAGCAAGTAGCATACAATGACCTCCCCTCACCAATTCCAATATCGCATTCCCAACAACCAGTGTGTCACTAACTCAACTATGGAATTACAATACCAACCTATAATAAATGATGAATATAAAAAAACACTCATTAATACAATATAAAATTATGAATAAGACACCTGATAATAGAAAATGTAAGAAAGCACTCATGAATATAATGCAATGTACAGAATTCAAAAAATAAACCCATGAAATTGATTTTATAGTTGTGTGGTGATTTATAGGCCTTCCCATTTCATTATAAAACACCCCCATAACCCCCACCTGAACACCCCCATAAACCCCCACACCTCCTGGACAACCCCCTTGCACCCCCTACACCCCCAAGCCCCCCGAACAGCTCCCTCGAACCCCCTCGGGATAGCCACCTTGAACCCCCTTGAACACCACCACACCCCAAGGATAGCCCCCTTGCACAACCCTGGAAAACCCCCTTTCACCCCAACTGGACAATCCCTCCCCATTAAACACCCCCTGAGACACCCCCTCGGATACCCCCTCCCCCTAGACACACCACATGGACACCCCCGGGTCCCCCTGTACCCCCTTGGACACCCCATCCTAGAAAACCCACATACACCCTCCCCCTACTCTACAGAACCCCCAGAAGCCCACAAACACCCCCTGGACAACCCCTCCTAGACACCAAACCATCACCTCCCCCCATTCCCCCTAAACCCCCTACACCCCTCGAGATAGGGCCTTGCACCGCATAGACAGCCCCTTGCACCCCCACCGGACACCCCTCCCCATGGAGACCCCCTCCCCTCCCCATGCCCTACAGACACCCTAGACACCCACTGGAACCCCCTAGACCCCCCCCCCCAAGACACCCACTCTTAGACACCCCCACCTGCACCCTCCCCCTGCCCTGTAGACACCTCCTCCCCCAGCACCCCCCGAATTTCCCTTGAACACCCCTAAACACCACCTCCAAGACACCCCACCTAACCTTCTCTCCTTCCCAGAAGACCCCATGCACCCCCATGGATAGCCCCGTGCACCCCCACGGGACACCCCATCCCCCTAGACACCCCCGGAAACCCCCTCCCCTACCCTGCAGACCCCCTAGAAACCCTCTCGGAACCCCCCTGGACACCCCCTGGACACCCCCTACAAGACACACCACATGCACCCTCCCCATGCCATGTAGACCCCCATCACCCCCACACCACCACGGACAGCCATTGGACACCCCCCGAGACAACCCCTCCTAGCCATGCCACATTCACCCCTTGCCATACAGACCTACCCTACACCTCCCCCAGGACACCCCATGGATAGCACCCAACTTCCAGCAAGTCCATAACAACCTTCTCGTTTTCCGAGTACAGGAAAAATTTCATTTTGGAGAGTTAAGATATTAAACAATATAAGAAGGCAAATATGAGTCACCTCATTGGATTCAGATTCCCAAACACTCCATCTAGTAGTATAAATTGATTCATGTTACCAAATATAATTACTTTGTTTAGACTTCTTCTCACAGACTAACAAAAAATACCTATGGTGATCCTAATGACAATGTATATTATGTCCCACATTTTGGCACTGATATAAACCCAATTATATTATCCTATAAGAAACCACTGAGAAAAAATATAATATTTAAACCACCACTTATGGGGTCTGAAATAGAAGTTCATTTTTTACTTATTTGAAATTCCTCCACCATGCTTAAGTTTAGAAGAAACAGTAATATAATAAACATGAAATACCTCTTGTGATACTACTAATCATGCGTCACCATTGATATCTTATCTTAGAACAAATTTGTATAATTTTAGTCCAAATGAAGAAACATCTAGTGAAAATTCATCAAATACTTTACTCAAACCACCAATCCATTAATGAATAGTCCAAGTCTGTATGAGGAATGTATGAAAACAACTTGATATAATTATTTGTGAACTCAAAAACTATTTCATCTCATTACTGGAGCCTAGAAATTTCTATATCCATTAGTACACTAACTTCATTATGAAATAATTCTTAATGAACCATTCCTTGAATCTTTTCCATAAATAGTCCTTGTCTGGCTTAGTCTGAATAATAGACTTCCACCATTTATTACTGAAAGCCTCTAGTAGGATGGATACAAATATAACCTTAAGAGACTAAAAAATTTAAATCTGGATAAAAATATTCACAATCATCATTACTGAAACAAATACATAATATGAATCATGTTACCTAGACAAATTACGAGGATTCAATTTTTGTAACACTCATAAATAATTCCCACAGTAGGAAAAGGTCGAAAGAACAACAAGCTCTAAGACTGAAGAAAACTAAAAAACCATCCAAAGAAGATCTTGATTAACCAAATAATCCATTAAATCTAAATGAGGAAATAGTCTAAACCATGAAACACAAACACCATTAAAATGGTCTTCAAATCTCCATCCCCATGAGATACATTAGACCAATAAGTAAACTTAAGATATCATTTATATAGAACTAAAATCTATTACATTATAAATACATAAAAAGACAAATTTATGATTTTTTACTTAATTGAATAATGGATAAAAAAAATTTATTTAACACAATTAGGTTTTATCAAATCTTTATTTAAAAAATCATTCATTCATTTAAACATCGTTTTTACCCATGAGGTTTTGAAAAACACATATAATAAAGAGAAATGTTAGTTGTTTATGAAACCATGTAAAAACAGTTATAGATTTTGTTAAAACATTTATAAAATTCAAATAGTTCAGAAGCATCTATTTTAAAAGTGCATCTAGCTGAAATCATTTTAAATATTCTAATCATGTTTTATTAATATCACTTAACATCCTTGATAATAATTAAAATTATCCTTTTTTTCTAATGGAATTCATAATATTTCCAAAAATAAGTTATCATTTTAAATACCAAACATTTTAGACACTTCGTCAATTAAAAATATACTTATAATAGTATTCCAAAGACTTCTAATTTTCAAACATGTTATATGATGTACCTCAAGCACATAGATGGTCCTTGTCGAATACAAGTAGCAAAATTCTCCCTCATCTCCAATATTGTCTACAGGTGATGAAATATTTTCATGAGAGACTCATCCCATAGATATGATTCTTGAGGGACTCCCTCCCTATTAACTATTGATGGGTAATGTATCTGAAAATATATCTAGGTATCATACATCGAAGGGAAATTGTGATTAATCAGTCTCCACATTGATCAGAAGAATCATGGAATACTATCACATAGCTGATCATCTATATGCTTCCCCATTATTTTAGGAAGATCCAACAACATTATATGAGGTGTATGTTGTTTATTGTTCTCAGACTGAAAAAAAAAGATAATGTAGAATAATTTTCTCTACATTTGTCAAAAAACTCATCATATCATCAGGATCATAAAACTATAAATCTTTGAAGGACATGTACAAAACAAAAAACCATAGATAATTGGCTTCTTCAACTATTTTTTGAGAATGATAATTATTCATATTTTAGTAGAAAATATTTTTTATTATTTTTTCTCAACCATGTTATATAATATTATAAGTAATTACTGAATCCCAATAATTGATAAATTAGTATATGAATATACTCATATATCACATGGAACCATGTTTTCATGGCATAAAGGGGGAATGACTAGGGATCAAATAGAGTTTTTAAGTATCCGTGAAAAGATATTCTACTTACCAATGTCTATTCTAGATATCAAAATTTTGATTACACATTATAAAATATTCCAAATAAATCCTTAATAGTTTTCTTTCACATTATAGAAACTTATCATATGCTATAAAAAATAGACTCTTGATTTGGGAGTGTGGTATAATAATGATATATATTTTATATTAGTTTTTTTAAAATGGGTACTAGGTAGTTGACACTACTGATTGAGTGTAAAATTATTCATTTGCATTACTTATCAAAGGTATTTTCTTTTCTTTGAAATATAGTAATAAAACAGCAGTCAACTTGAGGAAAATAGAAATGGAGTATGTTTTAACATCTCATGATGCAACACAAATCATATGAAAGAATTCATATATGTAAATAATTATGAGGAATAGTTTATACCCAATTATAATAATATGTTATAATAAAACATTCATAATCTTTTCAATAATTAAATGTAATATTTTTAATAAGGGAAAATTTTCATTGAGTACCACATCATGGAGTAGAATTGAAAAAAATGTAGACATGTGAGGAGGTGTTTGAATATTGATTTACATATTTATTCTCATTTAGATCACTCTTTTAATTGGAGTTTGGGAAAATAATTCAAAATCATCCATTTTTAATTTATATATTTTTATTAGAATATAGATAGAAGTATCAGAAGAGTTTAATTTCAAGGATTCACAAAATGATAAAAATGGTTAATGAACCAGGAAAACACTTTTATTCTGTGGTAATTCAGACACATGTAATTAATTATTCTTCATTCATGACCATATTTATTCATATTAATAATAAGTATCTTCAATCAATTAATTTTACCCTTAATTCATAGATTACTGAGAATGAGAAAGAGGAAGATTATTGATACATTACAACTGGTGGTTTCTCATGAGAATAGGGAATTTGATTCAGATTCCCCTATTGAGCACATGGTAGTGGAACATGAGGAGGATTATATTAGAGTCTCTTAAAAGAAAGTATATAACACTATCATTGATTCAGAAGGGTTTATCATGATCTCTTGGAGTCCACACAAGAAAAATGCCTACTCCTCCATACCTATCCAACCTATCACTCGATTCTCAAGCAATGGGAATATCCCATAGAAGGTTCCTAATCAGGTGGTGAAAAATTAAAAAAAAAGGATCTTGACCCACTTGTAGGAAAATTATTGATTAAAATATTTCATATCATGGTGATTAACTACCTATCTGTGTACTCTATCGGTTTCTAACTGTTTATTATAAGTGTTTATGTAATTAAAAACATATAATTATGTCTTATTTAACATTCAATAAAGGAATCTTCAAACAGTAGTAATAAAAAGGAGTGATAGTTTAGTTACATGTTATGACTAGGATCACAGGAAACAAGGTTTCAAATAGTGTATCTGTTCATAAAAATAATGCATTGAGATTCTATAAATAATCACCTTAAAAATATAGTGAATGGAAAAAAAACTAGTCACCTGAAAACAATAGAAATTATCCTCCCATATAGGGAAGGGAGCAATCTCTTAATGGTGTAATGATGTATGATGTGTGAAATGGGTAGAGTTATTTCTCAAGGACTAAAAATGGTGAGACAAAGATGTATTTCCATCAAAAAGTGGTCTTGAGATTTGTTCTGATACTGATAGAACATGGTACCAAAGTTAGTGTGGTGGCAAGGACTTGTAAGCCTAAGCAAACATGGATTCATGAAAATTTCCATGATATCATATAGTATTTGAGGTCGTCATATGGTAATTATTTCTCTTTTTGGTATGAGATTGATTTGTGTCTCAATGACTCTGGTGAATTCACTAGTGTAAGATATATGAGTACCAAGAGGAATAACATTTTTCCCTTGTATGGTGAGAAATTTTTAGATGGTGGAATTTGTCCCTAGTGACTAGAACCTTTTACGTATCTGGTAAGATCTGATATAGACCAAATTCCATTATTTTTATTTCATACACATGTTGTGTAAAAAATTATGACAAGTATAGTGATATATCATAAGGAATGACAACACCTTGAGCAATAAGGTGTTAGAAGGACAATTTCATTTGAGATAAACATTTATGATAGACAAATTAATATTATTCATAGAAAACAAAATATAACCAGACACAAAACAAACACCACTAAGGGACATATTTAAAACTCAAACCAAATCTAAAAATGACATAAATAACCATCACTACTCTTTGGTTTTGATGACATAGCACCTCCTTTGGAGGGGTTTTATTATAAAATCAGGGAATTTATTTATCAAACAATTAATTTAATCATATTTAACATTTATTCTAAAACTAATTCATCACAAATCAAATGCAATAAGTTAAGTAACTAGATCAACATTACAATCGATGTTAGTTTTCGTAGATAGTGCACCTCTATAGGAGGAGTTTTATTATAAAAACAAGACTTTATCTATCAAATAAAACAATTATATTAAAGAAAAGTTATTCAAGATATGCAATTCAATATAATTATAAATAACTAAGAAAATAGAAAAAATGAATTGAATTCAATATTTATTTAAAGAGGCTAGGAGAGGGACCCATCCTCAAGTTGGAACCAATACATTCACATAGGCTTTTGTAGATTTCTATTTAAAAGTTGGTTCTTCCCTACTAGGTATATGCACCTTCACACAAATTCAAGGTCACCTAGCATCAATGCACACACTCAAATGGAAATCAGCATGTGCAGGGGGGATCCTAGAACATATGCTTATATGCATATACCAATGTCCACTCACCTGCTTATGTATATATATATATATATATATTAATGGGAACACCTATCCCCATACGTGAATTTTCACTTCCATGGTTGACTATACACGTAATAGGGGATCATACATACATATACATACTTACCTATGCACATAGAGGAGAGTCTCACTTGACGTGGCGACTTGAATCAAACGAGCTGGGATCAATCCACTACATAAAGGATATTAGGAACCTTGAAACACATAAATGATTCTACATAACCAGTTAGAAACCAACCATCGACATTAAAGCCTTATATTGGTTTGAATAGGATAACCAAATCCACTAGAACCAACAAAAAATGATCCAATTATCAACCAGAAACAAAATATGGAGTCAAAAACACTGAAATCCACAAATAATTGAGGTACGAGACAAGTAGAAACCCTATAATCTTACCTCGGATCAAAACTGATGGACTAAGACAATCGGAACCCATTTTGGCCCCCTTTGAAGAATATAACTACCCTTTATCCATATAAATAAGTAGAAGTCCAATGTGGTCTATGAGATAAATAAAATAAAATAAAAACTAAACTAAAACATACCTATCATTTATGAATATACACGTCACCACCCAACATATAACAACTACAATTCCCCATGGTTCAAATCATGATCCTTCAAGCTAGGGTGAGTCAAATCCATTTTTGAAAATGATGCTATCAAATAGTGCATTCCTATTAATTAACAATTAATCTTCCCATTAATGGTATATATTAATCTTGGATCAAGATTCATCTTAGTTTGGTTTTTTCGATGCCGGGGATGGGGACTTATAATTCTTGGGTATTGTGTTCACAGCTGAGATATTTATTTAAATATAATACATTTATTTTCCATTATTATTTATGGTTTTAGTTCATATCCTATTGGAAATGGGTTGTCCACATTAATAATTCTTGTAATGTGGGCTTTAGTTGAAATTTATGATCTTTAATGTGATTGATGTCACTAACGATGAGGGATCAACTCTTTAAATAAATAAAAAACCTATATATGGTTTTTTCCTATATAACATATTATAGGTATTATATATAGTTTAACCACAATATTACATATAATTTATGGTATTATGGATCAGATGGGAGATTTTTCTTGATGACAACTACGGAGTCCCTCCATGAAAGGGATGCATATTGACCATTGTGGGTCATTACATAAACTTGTTATGAAGGTTATTAATCATTTTTGTGGGTTGTGACAAAGTCTATTGTTTTTTCTGACATTAATATTCAAATTTCATAAGTATCTCTTCCTATATAAATAAAATATTAAGAGCCTCTATATACCTTTAAACACTAACATGATTATTCAATTATATATTTCCATGATATTGGTTATAACTATGTTCCATTGGAGTCATGGAATATATGGACGTCAATGTAAAAGAAATAGATTAACATACTAGACCTATAGATATTCTGATCATAAGACGCATATGTTTAGAGAAGGTTCTTTAGTGATTTTATCGAAATGAAATCACCCTGTCACTGAGTATCTAAGTGGACATGATATCAATTAGGATATAAGCGGTCTAACAGATGTCTAAAAAATGGGATGACATGTCTATGGACTAGATGAGAGTTTATATCAATTAAAATATTCCAATGAGTATTGGGCCTTGTAGTGACATGTGTTTCAATTGTACATCTTGAGTTTTAGTAGGTAATACTTATGAGCATGGATTGTAATCGTGGTGGGTTCATAGAGTGTGATGGTCCCTATATGAATATAAAATGTATTATGAAAGGTTTTACTCCAATAAATGATTCATGAGTTCAACTAAAGAGATGAAGGATGAGATGATATTGGGGGTATTGGGTATTGTCAAACAGATTGATGTTATAATGCCAAGAGGCTTGTTGTGATTTTGATTAGGATGGAAACTGGTTAGGGGGCTGGGTCATAATGCATGATTTTGATGAGGTTGTTGACCATATTATTGAGACTTTAAAGGAATGTTTAACATGCCAATATAGGACTATAGTTTGTGGGATGAGGTTTATGTTCCGTGAGTAGCGACTAGTGTGGGGATGAGATAAAAATGTAGATGGGTTCGACATGTAGTGCATTTGTGAGTATGATAATCATGAAGTGAATAACCTTCTATGACTAGTTGGATGATGATATGTGCATCAAGTCATGAGATAATCCTCGAGTGATGATTCTACCCTATGTTACCAAGAGGATATACTTGGATTTATTTGATATGATTGGTTGAGTGGCCAACCCATGCGAGAATGATATGATGTATGGAGACAATTGGAGACACTTTGGGTTATTTATGCAATCTCATGGAGACACTTGGGGTTATTTCACTACTCCAACATACTCTAGATATATTCCCACATAATGTTTTAGAAAAACAATTCCATCACATGGAAGACCCCAAGCCTACTCTAGCTTCTAATGTTTCCTCACACTCACATGTCATGGTAATATTTTACACAAGTGATCTACATCAACTAGTATAGATAACATCACTTCCTTCTATCCATATAAAAAGTAAAATAACTATGTGGCCTATAAGATAAGGAAACTAGAATAAAAACTAAACAAAAAAATACAAATATCGTGTGACTATTTACATCACGTCCCAATATATAAGAACCACAACACCCCATGGGTCAATTCATGTTCCTACAAGAAAGAGGGAAACCATTTCATTTAACAATTTCTTTATTTCGAAATTTGTTCTTTATATAGTATGTTGTTGGAAACACCAAACTACAGAACATATCCAATGATTATGCACATATGATACATTTTTTTAGTTAAAGATTGTGAACATAACCCTCTTCACTATGGAAAGAACCTCAGAACGACCACATTCAATTTTTAGTAGTTGGTCACTCCCTTCAACTTTTTCAGGCACCATTCCATGAAACAGATGGTCTAAATGGTCATGAGGGTGTAAACCATCTCATCATACTACAATAAGAATAAAGGTGTTGGTATATTTTCTACCTGAAATGGTAATTTCTAAAGGATTTAGTACCAATTGACTTCAATTTCAAATTTAATCACCCCTTAAAAATTAGTAGAGGTCAAGGGGTGTCTCCCTTGGGTGTTTTGTGGGGTGTAGTGTCTATATATGATTTATATGGTTCTTTTGTATTATAGGAAATGTGTATTTCATGGTCATTATAATAAATAAATTAATTAATTGGAAAACATACCCGTAATTAATAGATACATTCCCACCTTTTATAGAGTGTGAAATGCACAATACAAACACCGAAATCTGAGACAAACATTTTACATTACCAATTATAATTACTTAATATATGATGCAACAACCTATGTTTTATGAACCAATAAATTAAATGGAATGGAACTCCTCACAATAACCCGTAAATCTCATATAGCATCACTCACCTCCAATTGAACCACATCAATTCACATCTTAATGACGATACAACCTCATCACATATATATAATAATTAATAAAAAATTCAAAAAATTATTAGGTCTAATAGGGGTCCATTGAGGAAATTAAGAGGTTTTAAATAAATTATGATCTTTTTATTGAATTCATTGTTAGAATGAATGGTTTACAACTTTTGAATATAACCCTACATTTCTCGAAGACTCTATTTGGAAAAAAATTAAAATTTACCCATCAAATAACCACAGCATGAGTTAGTTACTACACAAAAAACAATAAAATGCACAACTAATATGAATTTTTATCATTACTATGATCCTAATAGTGTGTTCCATGTTGACTCATTTTTTTTAAAACGAAGACTACTTCTTACTTGGATGTACCAATCAAGAACACTCCACACATTTTACAGAAATTGATGGAGGATTGGGACACAAGAGAGGGGGTTGTGGCGTAGGGTTTCAGCGATGGGGGGTCTCGCGCGGGACTAGAGAGGGGGTCGTGGGACATCGTTGGAGGAGAAGGAACCAAGAGGGGAGGGGGTATGTTTTTATTAGAGGGATCCAAGAGGGGATGGGAGAATGACACTGGAATCCTAAAGGGTAGGGGGATATCGTTGTCAGAGATGGTGCCATGAGGGGAACGTAGAATGATGCTAGAGGAGAGGGACCTGAGAGGGGTTGTGGGTCGGGAGGCAGTGGTGGAGGCCAGGTGGTTAAGGAGTTTGAAGATCTGGATGGGAGGAGTGCGTCGAGATGCAGAGGTCAGGGAGGGTCCATGTAGTGGATGAAAAATCAAGAGGGATACCTCAAGCCTAAAATCGGGAGACTTTTTCCACAACGGTTCTTAAAAACCGTAGGTAGTACTGGTCTTTCCCAAAGGTTTAACAAAACAGTTGGGAAAACCCAACATATAATTACCTACACCAATGGTCCTATAGAATTGTTAGTATATATTCTTTATCCCAATGGATTTTGGAAACCATTGGTAATAATGTTTTGTTATAGTCGGGTTTTCTAGTAGTGTGAATTACATTCTACAATGAGAGGATTATCTCTTTCCATGATCTCCTACCATCCTCTCAACATGTGTTGTCATGGAGTAATAGCTATACAGTCATAAAATGAACCGTAGGATACATTAAAAAACATTAACAAATTTATAGGAAGACACCATGTAGAACAATAATACCTTTCCACAAAACCCTAACACACTGTCAAAACTATAGTGCTAACACTACCCTGAACCATATTACATCTATGTCGAGGTTGTCAATGGGTAACAGATTTTCATCATCCATGTTTCTCATTTAGACAACCTATTATTCACATCTAACAGAAATGTACATATTTTAATTTAGTAGTAGTCACCATTTTCAATTTAATTTCATATGAAATAAAAAATAGTTCATGTTCAACAGCATTACCCACTACTATGTTTTCCCATACATTACTAAAATAATTTTTGTAACAATATATTCATAATTTCTTATAATGATCCATGTAGGTTAAACCGTCATTCCATACCATAAAATGAGTTAAATATCAATAATCTATGAAAAAAATAATAGCATTATAAAACAAGTGATTCATGCAAGATGAAATAATATTAAATTGAAAAAGAAAAAAATAATACAAATAGTCCCACTCTAGGTTGTTGGGTTCTCTCTCATTCATGGGTTAGCTACTCTAATGAACAAGCTCAGAACAAAGGCCTAAATATTTCCAGTCTCCTATCAACCATATCCAAATTGTAATAAAAAATAAAATGAAATGAAAATTGGGCTCTGATAAAACTTTGTGACATCCTGATCCGAGTATCACACAATTGTTCCCCAAGTCATTTGATGACATAACCTGAAGCTTTCCACCCAAAACACTAGATGGAGGTAACAAGAAGAAAGGGTATATTATTAATCACTGGAAGATTGTTCCCAATTATTTATCAGTTTAATAAACTAATGTATATAAATAACCAACAACAATTAAACAACCAAATTTTATCATAACTAGATTATTACTAGTATAATAAGAAAACCCAAACCTGTAATAAAATATCAAAAATAAAATTAGTTATTCGGTACCAAAAATAATATTCTAGTGTCAAAATGATATCTAATAAGTAGAGACACCGAAAACTCTCAAGTGGGTCCCGACCCACGTCTGGTTCTCTCATTTGTGGTCCATCCTCAAATCAGTTATCTAGTAGTGGGTCTTTACCCTTTCCCATTACTACAACAAGTAAATATTTTTTTGTATAGATTAGGAAACCCAAATTGTGTGTCCGTACAACTTAGTAGGCCACCATAAATGGTGTATAAAATAATATATAATCAATAATAGTATTTTCTGTTGTATAAATAAATAAACCCAATGTGTAAGAAAAATATTTCATATTATCAATTATTATTTAATTTTCTTTATAATCACCCAATTCCCTTTGAACACCTCAACCTCAATCCCTACATCGGACCATGATGGATTATAAACTATCTTCAAGGGGTATCATGTTTTAGAATGCTAAATTAGATATTATATTTCTCTTTTCATATATCATAATTCCATTATTTCGATTCTAGATCTCAATATTCATTTGAATGTCAGGGTTAACATTCAACGTTTCAATATTACATATGATTTCTATTATAACCATTAAACATGTAAAGATAATTCCATTAATTAAATAAATTTTTTTTAATCGTATCAATTATAATTATTAATTAAAAAATTATTTAATAATATCAATCCCATTAAATTAATAAAAATTTAATTAATCATCTCAAATTAATTAATACACTCAACAATAAATTAATCTCCTAAATGCAATTAATTAACTCAAAATTTAATTAATCATCTCATTTTTATTAATTATAATAATAATTAAATAATTGTGTGCATCCCATTAATGTAATATATTATTAATTAATCATCTCAACATAATTAATCTATTCCATAATTAATTAATAATCTCAACCCCTTTAATTTTATGATAAATTAATTAATCATCTCAATTTCCTAAATAATTATAAAATTATTTTATCAAAAAATTTCACTAAATTAATTGTCCTATTTATTAATTATAATCAACCATTCCAATTATATCATAATTAATTCATCAATTAATTGTTAAATTCTACATATCATTATCATATAAATAATTAATCAATTAATTATTCCAATTCATAATCTGAGTATCCTATATTTGTGTCATCAATTAATTATTAAATTCTCAGTATCATGATCTGATATATATTTTAAAAACTAATTATTAAAAATATATAACTACAACCACACAAAATTTAAATTTAGACACAACTAATTAATTCATCAAATTAACTAACTCAATCAAAACACAATTGTAGAAAAAATTGTAGAATTTTTAGTATTACATGTAAATAAATGAAATTATTACATTGAGATTTGAATTGTGGACCACCTTTTACATTTTGTTGAAGATCGATCAACCAATAGAGTACCAAAAGATCAAATTGAAATATTATGTAAAATAATTTTCAGATCTAAAACCATAATTAAATATCTAAAAAAATATGAACCCTATAATCTATATCTAGATCTAGACCCCTAGATCAATATAAAAATAAATCATGACATACAAAAAATACAATGTGAAACCCATCCAACAATTGTTGAGGAAAACAAGGGGAATGGAAAATAATGAGGGATAAGAAACACTTATCTATATAGGTTTCGATCATTAATCTAGGCTTTGAATCTTGAAAAATAGAGGTAAAAATTTCTTAGAAAATGATTTGAGGGCTCCAGAAATGTGAATGAAAAATTAATGTTGAATCGGGGTCTATTTTTTATTAAATAGGGGGTACGAAAATTTTTAAAATAAAATTTCAGGTCAATTAAAATATTTCTCAAGGTTTTCTAGGCTACGGCGCATGGAATCCCCTAACAATGTTATTTATTTGTGTGCCACATCAATGGGGGTTCATCTTTTCTCAATATAATTTTCACTATTAGAAAAAACCAAGTGCCAACCACGAAAAGGTATTTATCCTTGGATGCATGATTTTGTAGGCTAGGGTGTATGGTTAAGGAAAACATTACTCAAACCATGATATAGTCTCTATATTCAACTTTTCTCAAAATTTCACCCAAAAACACACCATTTTAAAAACAAAATGAAATGTACTCAAAACTATGAAAAATAATTGATGTAATCAATCCCAACACATCTCTGAAAAATGGTTTGAGTCTTACAGGTTTTGAATTAGATTATCTAAAAAATGAAAATATGTTTTTTAAAAATTTATATAAATTAATTAGAATATGTAAATTTAATTATAAATGGATGTCAAAATTATTTTCAAAATTAAAGAAATTTTTTTTCATAATAAAATATATTAATTTGAACAAATATGATTTAGATAGACATATTAAATAAGTAACTTTTCATGAATGATTATAAATAAATTTATTTTTTATATATTCAAAAAAATTATCATTCATCTTATATTTAATGGAGTCGTGAAATAAATATAAAGATATTTTTTACTTCAAAATTGAAATTTTTTTAAAGCATTACTATCCCATTTTTTACAATTCATTCGAAATAAAATATTACACTTAGATAAATAATATTTCATAAAATTTATATCATTTAATAAATTACCATGTTAATATTATTATAGTCTTTATTTTTTTGAATTTTTTTTAAATGGTTACAAAATTCATTATTACAAAAAAATGTTAATTTTTGTAAAAAAAGTAATTTTCACTCAAGAGACATAGAAGATAATTCTTATTTTAATGTTTTTCTAGAACTAAAAATATATAAATAATACATATATATATATATATTATAATTTTATCATTTTGATCAATTTCATATTGAATATTGAAATACAAACCTCATTAAAATAATATTTGTCTTCTATGTTTCTTTATAGAAAATGACTTTCTTTAATAAATTAATATATTTGTTGTAGTGATGATATTTTTATCCTTTTCAAAAAAAAATCACAAAAAAAATCATAAATTATTATTATATAATTTCCACACTATAAAACTTCTTTTACTTTTCATATGTTTGAATATGTATAATTTAATGTTTTCTATTTATAAAAAAATAACTCATAAGTGATTATTTAAAATTTTTAATCATTATAAATTTTGTTATAGAATAATTCAATCATAAATTTAATTAAAAAATTACTAAAAATAATGAAAACTAATTTGTATGGTTACGGTTAAAATTGGTTTACGAGGTTGTTAAAGTAATACAAATCACTTAAAAATAACCTCTATATTAGTCTAAAACAAGTTTAGTGGATTTATTTAGACCACATAAACTATATGTATTGATAATAAACCCTTTAGGTTATATTTTTATTTAGAAAAATTTTGTACAACTTAATTATTTTAAAAAATTCATTATTTATCCTCTACCCCAGTTATAACATCCCACACCTCTACTCCAATTAGAAAACATAAATAGCCATTTGGATTTTCTAATACAAGATGAAAATTTATAATATATTTCCTCACAATTTTTTTGAATACTATATGTGATAATAACACCAATCCAGTATTCATTTATGTTAAACATAATGAGTTTTTCTAAAGATGATGTATATTTTTTAACAATACATTTTTGATTTACACCCTATTCTATATCATTCAAATATTATAAAATTATTTCCATATAATAAAATGTCTATATAAAATATATATAGATTTAATTATTCTCATGAAATAACCTAAATCTGTCTATTTTCCAGTAAAAAGAGATATAAAAATATCATTTGATTGTAGGATGCACTATCACCTCACGAACCGATGTTATTTATTTTACATAACAAACACTATGGATGGATATAATGAAAAATTTAATTTTTATATATAAATTTGAATTTATCAGTATAATTTTTTAAATAAAATACTAAATATAAAATTATTCCTCTCAAACCATTAGAAAATAATTATGTCGATCATGTGTACAGTGAACTACCACATCACGAACCACTATGATGTGTTTTAATTTTATGTTTTATAAGATATGTAAAATTTATAAAATAAATTATTATATATTATATAGTTTACATAATTATACTTATGTAATTTTCATATGACCTAAAACTTCTTACATTACATTCTGTGGGGGATATGATAATGATATCCATGTGTAATATGGACTTCCACCTCATGGAGCGATATGATTCATTCTCCACCAACACTACACTTGGAATGTAATTGAGATAAATTTGATGAATATATTTGATTTATATGAAATAAAAGATACTTTTTAATGTAAATATAATATGAACCCTTAATTCATTTCATTGTTCCTTACAATGGAATCGACATTAATTCATACATATAACCTATTTTCTCCAAGAATTTTGCATTTCATTTTCAATCATTAATATTTTTTTATTATTTCAAAATCATAAATAGAAAATATATTTTATTTTTATTTATTTATTATTATTATTTTGATTTTTGATCATCTATTAAATTAATATCGATGGAAAAAATCAAAACAATCATAAGAAACTAAGCAGTTATTACCAAAAAAGTTATTTAAACTATAAATTGTTAATAATTAAGTAATAAAATTACATATGAGAATTAAATATATTGTGATGTATATAATTTTTATTAAATAATAGATTTATTAAAATATATGTATTTATTATACAAGATATCTAATTGTATATCATGAAATTTGAGACTTAAGATAACACATTTTCCCGAATTTTTCTTCTTTGTGACATAAATTATTCTTTGTTCCTATATTTTTAGGATCATATAAATCCCTTTCAACAATTAATATAATGATTTTTTTATTACCTAGATATTTTTATTATTTAATTTATTCCATCATGGTTCATACGATTCAACATTACTATTGATGTATGGTTTTTATTAGAAAATGTCATCATTTATCAAGATAGTTTGTATATATGATTCATATAATGAAATAATATTTTATATTTTCCAATAGACATATGAAATTCCTTATCCTATTGTTATTTGTAATTAGTTTTTTATTACATTTTAATCTATTTATTTATTCATGACTTGAAATAATTGTTTTTAATGAGAATAAACTTCTTTTATTTATTCGGATGAAAAACAGATCTTTCCATATCCATGTTTCTAATGTTGGTTTTTTTAAAAAATAATTCTCTTATATTATTTTTGAATTTAATTTTTATATTGGTTTTACATTTCACAAAATGGTTTCAAATTAATTTCCATTTCATTTTCAAATCATTGAATGTTTTTATATTACCGTAAATGTGAATGGTATTTTTGATTAAACGTACAGAACATGAAAAGCATTTTACATCACAATGAGCAATCAGGTTTTTAAATCATAAAATATAACATTCAAATTGTATTTATTATTAAATTAATTTTATAATTATTTCAATATTTACTAGTTTTTAAAAATATCATATTGAAGATAGGTAATTTTCTTAATGAAAATTTTATTTCATTTTTAATTATTCATTTATAGGTTTTCGTGGATATTTTATATGAAAATTATTTTAATGGGATTTAATTATTTAATATTTTTTTCTATTTGAAAAAAATATATTCCTCAATTATTATTTTTTAATTATAATATTATTAATATCGAACTATATTTTCTATGAAAATTATTTTTTATTTTTTTATGTTTGTTTTTCCAATTATAAATTCAATATTCATCATAAAATTATTGAATTAGTGTTTCAAAATCATTTTCACTCTATGATATCATCCATTGTAGATAAATTTGCTTTAATTTGGATATGAACAAAGGATACTATTCTTATCATTTATCTAGATTTTTTATTATTATTATGATATGATGATTAAGAAAAACCCCTATCTACAATGTATAGTGATATCATTAATTATTTTCTGAATCCCATTTCTTTTCAAGGGTTCTGATATTATGAATTATTTTTGAATACCATTTCATTTAATTTATTTTGAAATGATTTGTGTGTTATGAGGAAAATTTATTTTCATGGGTTCTTATATGATGAAGGTTGTATAATATTGGGGAACAGTTAAACATGTTTTTTATAATATGATGGTCGTTTTGTTATAAATATGTGTGGTGGTTAATTTATGACCAATGGAAGGTGGGACAAATTTATCCATCAAATTCACAAGGGGTCGATTTATTTTATTTGATATTAGAGTGTACACTAGTGGTTAACACATGACAAAAAATGAGTGTATGTTGGAGGAAATACCAAGCCTCGAGTAAGTACATGTGTGGTTATCCATGTCTTAAGATGTTATTAATATATTCTTGGGTTTACATAAAAATTGTTTATCTATGATTATGTCTTTTCAATAAATATATCTCCAATAGAAGTGTTATGATCACATGTATTAAGTTTATTGATTCCATTATTATTAATGTTTTATGAAAACCCATTATTTATTACATGACACATGTTTATGATCTATGATATTCATGGAATATAATTAATATGATATTGTCAGGTTATTATAACCACAAGATAACATTATGATTAAATATATCACTTTTATCACTTAATAGTAATCAGATACCACACAACCTCATGTTTTTATTCCCCATGTTATGATGAGAGTTTTTTGTAGGGTATTTATTCAAATAAAACTAAACACTAATATATTTTGGAAATATTTTGTAACAATTTTTTAAAAATAGGAATTTTTATCCTACCTATAGTCTATCTAGAACAAAATGACTCTAGAATGGGTCTTTAGGTTATGTAATGAACATTAAACTATTATGATGAAATATTTATGAAATATAATTTTGGTTATGTACACATATTTTCTTATATCAAACTATATACAAGTTTATCAACTCTAGAAAATGATATTAGAATAAATAAGATTTCCTAATATCTAATTTTCTGATAAAACAAATAGATATTTCACCCCTTATTGGTTTATGTGTTTTTGGACATTGAAATTATCTTAGACAATAACATTTTTATGATCAATGTTATCTATCAATCTCCATAAATATTTGAATATTAATTTCTATCCATGTCAAGATTTTAACTTCCCACAAATTTTATTCTATTTTAATATGTTGTTATTTGTTCATAGAGGGATATTTTTATTTCACTATCCCACTTTCTAAAATGATTCATTATTAAAAATATCGTGGATGTGGGACTAGAATTTTTTTAAATATAATACCTTTTATTATAATGTCTAATAAATAATTTAGAAGCTATAATTTATTTATGTTGGGTAGGAATGTAACAACACAATATTTCCCAAATTAAGTACTATGATCAATAGAGTATAAAACACCCAACAATGATTACAAAATATTCATGAAATTTTATTACTCAAATTAAAAAATTATAAATGAGATGTTTAATATGAGAAAATAATGAATACTTTCAAAATTATAACATGTAAATATAATTAACCTAATAAATAATATTTTATTTACTTATTCATTGGAAATTAGTACACAATTATTCATAAATACATTTTATTAAAAAATATATGATTTCAACAAAAATGGTTTTATTGAAATCATCGATTGAATATTTTTATTAATATTGGTATTATATTAAAAAATTATTTCATAAAAAAGATAATTTTTAAAATCAACTTATCAATATTATCTAATAGTTTTTTGTTTTTTCTAAATGAAATGATCTTCAAGAGAATATTGAAAAAAATATCTTTACTGAATGTTTTATTTTTGGATGAAGAATATAAAAAGAACAATATTGTTGTAAATATATTATTATTTATAAATACAATTATTTTATTATAAATATAATAGTATTTTCATTGGGATCCATTTTTAGCTCTGTATTCAAACATGTTTATACTTAAAAACACATTTTTAAAGAACCATTCCTCATTTCTTTTTTCATATTAATCATAATTAATTTTTAAAACATTAAAAATTGAACCATAAATATCTAATTTTATATTATGAATCGTGAATTAATAGTTTTGTTAATATGGCATATTCCTTTTAGGTATTTTTAATTATAAACATAGTAAACAATTTTCACCATGATAAGGGTAAATTAGGTAATTTAAAAAAGTATAAAAATATCTAAAAAATAAACCCAAATAATTTTATCCTATTGGGTGAGTTGTTTCCCCATATTTCTATTTAGGACTCTAAAATATGGAATGATAATTCAGTATTAATTGGATTTTGACATTTATAATATTGAAATAAAAGATAATATAAAGACGTCACATTCTTATATCTAATATATGTCAATTTTTTATTATGGATAATAAAATTATTCATCAATTATAAATATTTACATGAAAGATCAATTATTTTATATCATGCCTACTTATGTAAATATTTTAGAGGGGAATTGATAACCTTAACTTCAAATAGAATAACGATAGAGTCTTTAATCAATTTCATGGTGAATCAAATAACTAAATCTTAAAATATTAAAATATCTTTCAAATAATTAATAATCGTTTTTTACATTTTTGAACATATAAAACATGTTATTAATTTTTTAAAGTAGTATATTTAATTTCCTTATATGTCGTGTTTTTCATCAATTTCAAAGTAAATTATTAGTTTTAGAAATTACGATACCGGTCCGCGGCAAGACCCGAAGGGCGTTCCCAATCCCCACGGGCTGGCACAAGTGCCCGGGTATCAAGATTAACAGATGGGAACGGTTTCACCCGAAATACAAGACAGAAAAACCAACTAACCAGATAGATAAGATGAAATTAGAAACAGACAACAAAACGTGCCTTTAAACTATGAACAAGTTTAAAGTCTACAACTTGAAGCAAAAACTAAAAAGAAAAGACGACATCGGAAACTAAAACTCAAACTCAACCTCTCGGCAGAAGTGAGACCACATCAACACCATTCTGCATGAGAAGACCAGCTGTAACCCGAACCACCATCACTGAGCACACAGTCACAACCTGGAATTCACAAGAAACAAAGTCTACATACACCCAAAGGTGTATGTAGGGTGTGAGCCAAAAGCCCAATAGGACGTCACCCAATAAAAAGGTTCCATGCCACAACATCAAAAAGACAATTTAATGTGTTTATTCAAAATTATACTTTCAAGATGGTTTTAAAGAAAACGTTTACAAGCCAAATGCTAAAGGAAAACACAAAAAGGAATGCATTTCACAAATATGATTTTTGAAAGGAAGGGAAAAGTTTAATATGGGCACACACACACACACACACTCTCAAGCACACACACACACACTCACACACCCATACACACACACGCGCTAACCCGCATGGTCCTCCATATGCCGATGGAAGGAACCATGCCACAGATGGTAGAGCACTATAGGTAAAACCCCTAAGGATCATCTAGCTCGAGTGGGACCCTAGAAACCTCGTGTCTCGGTGAAACGTGGCTTAGAAGGCCACGACCCTCAGAAAACGTGGCTTAGAAGGCCACGACCCTCAGAACACGTGGCTTAGAAGGCCACGACCCTCAAATATCATATGTTTAGTTAGTGTTGCAATCGTCAACCCAGCTAAGTGAAACAGGGACGATACCCATCCGGCTCACTATCACACTAGTTCTAGTCTGCCCACCTAGATACCCAGGGTTTCCCTTGTGCTCAATCAAGTTTCACATTCACATAATTCACCACTTTCACATTTCACAAACCAAGCTTGACATTACACAAAAAGTCACCACTTTCATACCAAAACACTATTTCAAAGACACGCACACAAAGGACATGTCTCATTTTATAAAAATACACCACTTTAAAAATGAATGCGTATTCAACTCCTTCAAAATACCATTTTCACACCAAAAGTGATTCACATACTTTGAAAATGTCTATTTAAACAAACAAACACCTAAAGCCACTTAAAAACACCTCTCACACCTACCAAACATCCCTCAAAACCTTTCAACCATGTTTGAAATCCTAAATACCGCTCAAATAAACAATCGCTCAGTTCGCAAAACATATTACATGTATACCATAAAACCTCACTGCAAAACACACAAATCTTCACAAAAAAAGAACATTCTAGAATCAATTGAACACTCAACTTTTCTAAAACCCCATTTTCACCATTTGCACAATTTATTAGACACCTTTAAAATTTACCACAACAAGGTCGGAAAAAAAAAGACAATTCAAAAGAGAGCGCAATTTTCTTCAGGTACGCATGTCAAACAAATTTACAAAACGCATTTTGTGCCACTTACAAAACACAACCATTCATTTATACAACAACACATATAAATAATAAAGGCATACTACTTAGGAAATCCAATTTTCATCAAACAAGAATGCCAAAGAATTATAAACATAGATCGCACTGTGAAATTATATCATGGAACATATTAAGTATAACTAAACAAACAAATTAAATTATCTAGATGATGCAAAGGCATGGAACCACCTACCTCAACAGGTGCGTGAAATGACACGGCGCAAAACTCCAGTTGCGCAACGATCGCACCGTATCAAGACGTCAAATGGGTCCTAAAACAGCAGGCCGTTAAACCGGTTCAATAAAAATTTTAACATAATAATAATTATAATATCAGAATAATAATTGCATAACATAATAATAATAATATAATGATAGAAATAATAATATAACAACATTAATATAATAATTATAATAATTATAACATAAGAATATTAACATAATAATAATAATAATAATAACAATATTGTAATAATAATAATAACATAATAATAATTATATTAATGATATAATAATAATATTAACATATTAATAATAACAATGCTATCATAAATATAATAATCACATAATAATAATTTTATAATAAAATGTTTACAACATATAAAATAAAATAGAATAACATAATAAATTAAAATAAATAAAAAGGAAAATCTAACCTGTGTGGCGGAGTGGATGAAGGAGAAAGAAAAAGAAGATGGAGAAGAGAAGAAGGAGAGGGGGGGTGCGCTGGGGTGCGGCACATCCGGGAAGAGGCTAGCGCAGCGGTCGGACAGGCGGTGTGTCGCCGGACGGAACAGGGGGCGGCGGTCCGGGTTCGAGGAGGTGGGAGCATGATGAGAGGCTGAGGAAACAAGGAGGGAATGCTGCAGCGATGTCCAGCAAAACAGAGGAGGAAAAAAAAGAAGGAGTTGACATGCAAGGGGAGTTGAACAGAGTTTTGGTTTCTTTGGGTTGTCTGAGTCGTCGGGTATGAAATTTGACATTGTTGCATTTGAAGGGTTCCCCTGGAAACGGCGAAAGGAAATCCAGCAGGGAAGGGTGAAAACGGTTCAGAATTATTAGTGTTGACCAATGTCTTGAAGGGATTTGTGGTACTTTCATCGGGTGCAAGGGTCATGTTTGGTGATGCCTCGCAGTGTGAGTTCTCTTTGATAGTTGAGGGTGAAGTTTGATCTCTTTAATTTTAATGTTCTGTTTGGAAATGGAGAAGGAGATTCCAGTGGGGAGAGGTGGAAGCAGCCTAGAGTGGTCGGTGCGGGCCACTATTCTAAATGACCTTTGGTCCTTTGTTAGTTTCGTTTAAGAAAAGGTTTGTGTTAGGCTACTAGTTTGGCATACCTAGTCGTATGAGGCTGGTATGGTCGTTCGCAGGAATCACATGTTTTTCAAGACACGGTTTAAAGTCTTGCTCAGTGTGAAGTTTCTCTCAACGGTAACGGTCAGGTTCAGGTGACGATTGGTGGTGTCATGTTCTTATTCAGCGTGATAAAGGTTGATGCGCATGCACCATTTCAACTCTGGTGTGGGTGAATGTTCCGCATATGATCAGTCAGATGCTGTAATGTGTTATGTTTGATGGTGTTGCCTCGGGTGCAATATGATTGCATGTGACACCAAAAAGGAGAAGCTCCGTTCGGGAGTTTTCCATGCCTGACTACGAGGCAGAAGATGCTTCAAACATCAGGGCTCCAGCCATAGGCCTCGGAGTGAAGCTGGCGCGTGGTCAGGAACCCCGAGAGTATACGGGACCCAACCTTATTTCTGTCATCGGTGTGGAAAGTAGAGACAGTTTATATTGTTTCTATGGTTGTTCCATTCCAAATGAATCATCTGGCTGTGTAAGGTTTTAGTGACTATATGGAAGCGGGTTCGTCGCGTCGCCTTAATGTCTTGGGGGTTGTGTCCCACTAGATGTAGTCGCTTTAGGGGTCTTTATGGGGTATGTTGGTTAAGTCAGTATCAAAGTTGAATGGGGATCATCCAGGGATGGGGAAATGCCGGTTTGTCTTGGGTCATGCTGTTGACGCCCCAGTGGTCGGGGCCCCTCCCTCCCCGCCCCATGTGGTGGGGTGTTTGGTCAGCATCGAGGATTTTTCAATGTTCTATATCTTCTGTTCGTTCTGATGGCGGCGAGACCCACGATGTGTCTCACGCAAAGGTCTCTGGAATAAATCGGTGTTGGCCTTTCCTTAATGGTGGGGAGTTTTCTCGGACCTCCCCATGTTCGTTTTCTATTCTCGCCTTGGGCGTTGGTAGGTTCTTAATGGTGGGGAGACCCAAATTGGGTCTCACACGAATGTCTCTAGAATGAATCAGTACTGGAATTTCTTTAACGTCGGGGAGTCCGCTTGAACCTCCCCTTGTTGGTTTTCCAATCTCATCTCAATCTTCAGTGAGTTCTTAATGGTAGCGAGTCCTTCGGGCTTCCCCATGTTGACCTTTTGGTTCGGTTTCTAAAGACGAGTTGGCGATAGGTAATAAGAGTGCTCCTTGGACGTGTTTGGTCTTGTTTGTTAATTCTAGTCAAATGACGTGGTCTTCATTCAATGGTGTTTGTTATGTTTCATGTTGTGAAGTTGGTTCTCATGAGTGCGAGAGTTCCTTTCCTTGTTTAATCAACTGGAGTTGTTTCACCTCTTTGGGGCGGGCGATGCATATCAGAAGGTCTTTTACGAGTTTCTTGAGGCTGTCTTTTTAGTCACCTCCTCTGAGCATGATGTGTTTTCCACCTTTCACTCATTTTCATAGTGATCCTATTTAAACCTTAAGGGGGATGTCGTTTCTTAATTTTGACCTCAGCCTTAGTTGTGGCTTTCCGGGGACGGAAAGCTTTATGGTGGGGAGAATTGTCACACCTGTCGTTTCTAATTTATTTATTTTATTAATTTGCTTTGCGTCAAGTAGTTCGGGTCGAAACACGACATAGGATTTCGAGTCCCTTGTGTTTTGGTCGTGTTTGCGTCCAGCACAACGCGGTCGAGGCTACGCGGCCTCGCTTGGGTCGCCGTGCGGCCCCGCTCGGTTCACCGCACGTCATGCTGATGTTTAATTAATGAAATAAAAAGAATAAAAAAATGTTTGAATAAAAATAATAGTAATAATTTCATTTGATATTATTATTATTATTATTATTATTATTATTATTATTTCTATTTTATTCTATCACAATTATTATTGTTTTGATAATTTTACTTTTATTATTATTATGTTAATTATTATCATTTGTATTATTAATATTATCACCATTTGTTTTGTTTTTTTTTATTTCTTTTGTTCTTTTTTTCCTTTTATTCTTTTCTCTCCCTCCCCTCACTCTCTCCCGTCGGATCCCTTTCCCCTTCCCCTCCTGTATCGCGCTTCCCTCCCCCCCCATAAAAACCCTACCTCGCGCCGCTACCCCCGTCGCGCCGCACCCCATCCCGAAACCTCCTCCTATGTCCGACCTGCACCGGCGTCGACCTCGCCGAACCGCACCCCTTCCGATCCCGACCGGCCTTCTCGGATCGCCCCACGGACCCCCCACCCCCCTTTTGCCAACCGCCATCGCCCCCTTCGCCGCCTCGCACCAGCCACCCGCAACCCTTCTCGGCCGACTCCCCTTCTTCTCCCCTTTCTTCTTCTTCTCCTTCTTCTTTTTTTTCCTCCTCCGTTTTGCTGGACATCGCTGCAGCATTCCCTCCTTGTTTCCTCAGCCTCTCATCACGCTCCCACCTCCTCGAACCCGGACCGCCGCCCCCTGTTCCGTCCGGCGACACACCGCCTGTCCGACCGCTGCGCTAGCCTCTTCCCGGATGTGCCGCACCCCAGCGCACCCCCCCTCTCCTTCTTCTCTTCTCCATCTTCTTTTTCTTTCTCCTTCATCCACTCCGCCACACAGGTTAGTTTTCCTTTTTATTTATTTTAATTTATTATGTTATTCTATTTTATTTTATATGTTGTAAACATTTTATTATAAAATTATTGTTATGTGATTATTATATTTATTATAGCATTGTTATTATTAATATGTTAATATTATTATTATATCATTAATATAATTATTATTATGTTATTATTATTATTACAATATTTTTATTATTATTATTATTATTATGTTAATATTCTTATGTTATAATTATTATAATTATTATATTAATGTTGTTATATTATTATTGCTATCATTATATTATTATTATTATGTTATGAAATTATTATTCTGATATTATAATTATTATTATGTTAAAATTTTTATTGAACCGGTTTAACGGCCTGCTGTTTTAGGACCCATTTGACGGCTTGATACGGTGCGATCGTTGCGCAACTGGAGTTTTGCGCCGTGTCATTTCACGCACCTGTTGAGGTAGGTGGTTCCATGCCTTTGCATCATCTAGATAATTTAATTTGTTTGTTTAGTTATACTTAATATGTTCCATGATATAATTTCACGATGCGATCTATGTTTATAATTCTTTGGCATTCTTGTTTGATGAAAATTGGATTTCCTAAGTAGTATGCATTTATTATTTATATGTGTTGTTGTATAAATGAATGGTTGTGTTTTGTAAGTGGCACAAAATGCGTTTTGTAAATTTGTTTGACATGCGTACCTGAAGAAAATTGTGCTCTCTTTTGAATTGTCTTTTTTTTTCCGACCTTGTTGTGGTAAATTTTAAAGGTGTCTAATAAATTGTGCAAATGGTGAAAATGGGGTTTTAGAAAAGTTGAGTGTTCAATTGATTCTAGAATGTTCTTTTTTTGTGAAGATTTGTGTGCTTTGCAGTGAGGTTTTATGGTATACATGTAATATGTTTTGCGAACTGAGCGATTGTTTATTTGAGCGGTATTTAGGATTTCAAACATGGTTGAAAGGTTTTGAGGGATGTTTGGTAGGTGTGAGAGGTGTTTTTAAGTGGCTTTAGGTGTTTGTTTGTTTAAATAGACATTTTCAAAGTATGTGAATCACTTTTGGTGTGAAAATGGTATTTTGAAGGAGTTGAATACGCATTCATTTTTAAAGTGGTGTATTTTTATAAAATGAGACATGTCCTTTGTGTCCGTGTCTTTGAAATAGTGTTTTGGTATGAAAGTGGTGACTTTTTGTGTAATGTCAAGCTTGGTTTGTGAAATGTGAAAGTGGTGAATTATGTGAATGTGAAACTTGATTGAGCACAAGGGAAACCCTGGGTATCTAGGTGGGCAGACTAGAACTAGTGTGCTAGTGAGACGGATGGGTATCGTCCCTCTTTCACTTAGCTGGGTTGACGATTGCAACACTAACTAAACATATGATATCTGAGGGTCGTGGCCTTCTAAGCCACGTGTTCTGAGGGTCGTGGCCTTCTAAGCCACATTTTCTGAGGGTCGTGGCCTTCTAAGCCACGTTTCACCGAGACACGAGGTTTCTAGGGTCCCACTCGAGCTAGATGATACTTAGGGGTTTTACCTATAGTGCTCTACCATCTGTGGCATGGTGCCTTCCATCGGCATATGGAGGACCATGCGGGTTAGCGCGTGTGTGTGTATGGGTGTGTGAGTGTGTGTGTGTGCTTGAGAGTGTGTGTGTGTGTGTGTGCCCATATTAAACTTTTCCCTTCCTTTCAAAAATCATATTTCTGAAATGCATTCCTTTTTGTGTTTTCCTTTAGCATTTGGCTTGTAAACGTTTTCTTTAAAACCATCTTGAAAGTATAATTTTGAATAAACACATTAATTTGTCTTTTTGATGTTGTGGCATGGAACCTTTTTATTGGGTGACGTCCTATTGGGCTTTTGGCTCACACCCTACATACACCTTTGGGTGTATGTAGACTTTGTTTCTTGTGAATTCCAGGTTGTGACTGTGTGCTCAGTGATGGTGGTTCAGGTTGCAGCTGGTCTTCTCATGCAGAATGGTGTTGATGTGGTCTCACTTCTGCCGAGAGGTTGATTTGAGTTTTAGTTTCCGATGTCGTCTTTTCTTTTTAGTTATTGCTTCAAGTTGTAGACTTTAAACTTGTTCATTGTTTAAAGGCACGTTTTGTTGTCTGTTTCTAATTTCAGCTTATCTATCTGGTTAGTTGGTTTTTCTGTCTTGTATTTCGGGTGAAACCGTTCCCATCTGTTAAACTTGATACCCGGGCACTTGTGCCAGCCCGTGGGGATTGGGAACGCCCTTCGGGTCTTGCCGCGGACCGGGTCGGGCGCCGGGTCGGATGGTGACCCGGCCTGGTTCGTGACAAATAGGGTGATAAGTCAATATGATTATGATATACCATCCTCAAATGGATGGTTAGATGGAGTGGGTAAATCATGTTATCAACGAAATGATTTGTGAATGTGTTTTACATTTTGAAGGATCGTGGGATAGCCATTATAGATTAGTCAAGATTCCTTATAGTAAAATTTACCTATATTCAATTTGAATGGATTCATTTCAATAACATAATAGTCATCCTTGGTGATAACTATTGTGTGGTTTGAGGTAGGTGAGACCTCACTATTGAGACCGAGCCTTGTGCAATAGAAACATAAGAAATTCATGTTGATCAGGAAACATTTTTTGATATATCAATGTTACAAAAAATATTATGATGATAATAGGATAATTAATATCATTTTTTATGTGGGAAAAAATGTCTTCATTAATTTGTAACCAAGTTTAGTTAAATGTTGTTTGGGAAATTAGGGAATTATAATACATAGTTTTTAAAATCTTCTGGATTTACTATGAAGATAGAAAATGTGGCATATCAGTTATCTTATCCTTTTTAATTAATGTCAATTGACAATGTGTTTCTTGTCTCCCAATAGAAGAAGTATAATATATATATGTCCCATGTTTTTAATTGGGAATAGATGGAGTTGGAACCTAATTTATCCATGTTTGAATGGAATGTTGGGATAATGGATTCATGAGAGAAGGTTTTTCATGGGATGTTTATTTCATTGGTCCATAATATTTTGTAGTAGGGTATTGATATCCTTGTAACTTGGGAGTGGATGTTGTTGGTTTATAAAGAGTATATATTATTATTTTTGGTTTATCATTTTTAACATAAGGTTATCACTAAATATTTGGAGACAAATTGAAGGCTCTGGGTGGATAGATCATAAAATATGATTAGAACATGATTGATTGTAATTGTACACCCTTCCCAAGTAACATTGTGGTAGGTGTCTGAGTAAGATAGGACCTACTACACAGTCATCGTATGACCATGCATCTTGGATTGGATAATCATGCTATGTCTAGTTGTTTGATGTAGAAACAACTACACAACCATCACACAGTTAGTCAGATAGTGTGAGGTAGGTGTGCACTTAGTCCCCCATGGAAAAAGCATGTATCGTAGTTTCCACACGGTTCATCAAATCATTTTAACAAACCATTCAACTTGTCCATCTCATTAGAAATCATGTTTCAGGTTTTCCCCACCCTGATTTCAAATCCCCAGTCCTCCTTTTTTCTTCCACATCAATGATTTTCTTCCCTATTCTCCTCCCTCAATCCATTATCTTTAAATGGATAACTATTTTTTATATATTTATGGATATTTTTTAATTATTCAACAAGTGTGGCATATTATCACATTGATTCTCCCTCTATTTTAAGCTTGTAATACAATTTTTATGGGGTTCATTTTCTCTGGTGTCTAGTGTTATATCATGAATTTGGTTTCTCTATAATCATATTAAGAGTAAAACCCTTCTCCCTTTGTGGTGCAGTTGAGGTGAGATTATTATTTCTCACTCGATTTTATGGATTTCTACACTGAAGGCAGGGGATTCATTTCTTATCCATTATATGAAGAATTTATTTTTCTTGCATGGATATTTATGATTGTTCTATGATTATTATGTGATGTGTTATTATAGTTTTTAAAAATATTTGATACAAATTTGGTTTTAGAATAGATTTTCAATATTTAATTTGGTGTATTTTTTGTGTATACCATGTTTTCTTATTTGATTATGTTTTATTAATTGTGAATATGATTTGTTAAATTATTCAAGTGATGTGAATCATGGTATGAATTGGTTTTGGTGTGTGTTGAATTTTAAAAGAGTATATTACATTTGAATGTGACGGTTTCTAATATGTATGTCATTGTATGGTTTGGGAAATGTGGAAGTGGTGTGTTATGTTAAATTTTGAACATGATTGAGCACAATAGGAATCCCAAGAAAAAAGGTGGGTTTAATAAGACTACTATGCTAGTGATATGAAAGTGTCTTACCCATATTCACTTATCAATATTTCCAATTGAAACACAAACTAAATATTGAAGATGATTAGAGACCACAAGGCTATTAGGGTATCCCATCCTAGTGGATCGTGCATGAGAATGATGTTATTCATGGTTTCTATGACATGTTTCACTGAGAAATGAGGGACATAGTGTCCCATTTTCTTCTAGTTTTGAGAGGGTTCTCATGTAACAGGTGATCATTGGTATTATCACACTTATCGTTGGAATACGATTTACTTTTTAGTTATTCGTAAGAATGAATGTTTTCTTTTAAATTAATTTTCCATAAAATTTATCCTCCTTAAAAAATATTCTATGATTTCCTTCTAATAAATAATTCAAGATATTTAGATTATAATTATTATAGAATAGAATCAACTATTCATAATGGTAATAATTTCACAACCTACTTACACCTTTTGGTTTAGGTAGACTTGGTTAAATTTGATATAGGTTAGGCTAATGATTTTGGAGATGGTGGTTTGGGTTGTTACTCATTTTCCTCATTGAGGAGATGTTGGAGGTGGCTTGAGGTAAATCCTCCATTACCATGTGGTGGATTTTAGGATAGTCTTTTTTCTCCTTTTTTACTAACCTTTTTTATTATTTTTTCCTAAACATTGTAAACTACATTCTGAATATTGAATACACCTTTTTTGGTTTGGGATTTTTAGTTTTTGTATTTTATCTTCTTGATTGTTTTATTACTATGAAATATGTTAAATCATTCCCATGATGTATCATTGATACATGGGATCTTTTATATGACCATTGGGAATAAGGAACACACATTGGGACATTCCAAAAACTTGGTCGAGTTCTAGCATAGATGATGAACTAGCTCAGTTCATGACATACTATATGTTAATGAACCACAAGCATTGAAATATTGGAACATACAATTATAAGACAAAAAATTATTTTTATTCATATACATCCAAATTCTTATTAAATTGTGAATTTATTTCCCATTTTGGGATATTATTTTAGGACATTGACACAATTTATAAACCTAATGTTTATGTTGAACTACAAATATATTTTTTATTATTTACATTTGACCCAAAGACATAGTACTTTGGGAATACTCTCCCAAATAATGATCATAGTAACTAAGTACTATTAGGTGTCCTCTTTCATACCGGGGGTTAGTGTGAGGTAATGTTACCTCTCAGATTGTACAATGTGATTCATTTCATCATGATAAACCTACAAATTAGTTAATAGTTTTAGTCAAAATACATATCATATATGGTAAATTTGAATAGATAAATAATATGTAATGGGGTAAAATTTTCACATATAGGTCAAAAAATTAGTAATGGATGCATTGATATTCACTAATAAATGAATTGTTTTGACAAATTGGTCTAATATATATAATTTTTTATCCATTTTAAATGTTAATTTCAATAGAGTTAGTGCATGAAATGTGAGTCTATTAAGAGAGGCAATACCATTTGATATGGGAGGATAATTGGTTTTCAAAACTGTAAATCTGTTACCGTATGATTTTATAAGCATACCACCACTAATGAAAAACACCTAAAATGGACTTTTAACTATGGGTAGATATAAAAATTCTTGGTATAACAATATATTGTTATCAAATCCATACATTAATCTTCAGCTTATTGATATTTCTAATAAAAAGTCACAAAAAAACACACACATATATATAATTTGGGGTTATTATATACTCATCATAAATAGGTCATCAAAATATCATGAAAAAACATTATAATATTTTAAAATAATAATTCATCCATTAAAATGATAGTATATAGTCATGTATTCACAATATGATACCAACATACAAATCATCTAGAAAAGAAGGTATTGTTATCTTTATTTTCACCAATGTGTAAAATGATAGAAAATGTATTATTCTTTACATCAAGTTGTATTTGTATCATAGTATGAAATATGAAATCAATAATGGATTATATTCTATAAAAAAATTATTACTCTATAATAATAAAAATTTGTATGGGAATAGAAGACAACATAATATTTTAGGGGAATTATAAAAAACACATAATATCCAGCTAAAACATAATTATTTATAATATACTTTAGATAATAATCCAACTTAAAAATATATCTCCCATATCTATAACTAAATAAAATCCAACATATAAGAAAATTTTATATTAAATATGTACTAAAAAATGTGATCATTGGAATAAAATTATAACCAGGATGTTTGTTTCATCAAAGACTAAATTTTGGATCATACAAAAAACATCCCCATTGAGGTGGTCACAAAGTGTGTTTTAGAACCATAATATAATTATTATTAAAACTAAATGTAGGAATTATTAAAATAAACCCAAAATTATAATTAAGTAGTGAAACAATATCATCATCAAACATCCATTTTATTATATTTATCTATATATTATCAACATCACAAAAATAATTATTTTACCATCTATTTCATAATCATTATTAACCAAAATTTATAATTAAAAAATTCATGTAAATAAATCCAATAGATTATTCTGAAATATAATAAGTCATATACTCAATGCATCTATATTTCAACCAAAAAAATTCTTCCGAACAACAAGAAGGAGACCTAAATGTTGATTTACCTTTGTAATTCTCAATGAATTCAATATAATGACAAACATATACCAATTATGACTTCCCTAATAAGATCTGTATAAATAATTTAATTATAAATAATTAACATTATCACAAAAAAATATTATATCAATCAATATACAATCCCATGTTAAACCTCTATTGTGAAATAATATATAAATTACACAATGAATGATTAGTTCAATATATTAAATAATCATAAAATTATTGTATAGAAAACCATAAGAAAATCCTCAACTGATCATAAAGAGACAATCTATATACAGTACTCTATTAAAATATATAATGTGATAATATGAATGTCATAATTTTCAATATAACATTTTTAAAATAAAACACATCCCATATTCTATATTAAAAAAAATACAAAAATATACATTATCACTATGTTAATATAACATTGGACATAATATTTTATTGCCTCAATCAGTACAAATTTATATAAATAAAATATTTATTTATTATTTAGTAACTTAATTGTCTAAATATGAAATATTCACGAATAATATTATAATAATTGAAAATTATTTTTTAAAATTCACTATCAATGTTAACAACATACTTCTATTGTTTCATCTTTAATTATCCAATAATAATGATAACCATTTCATGGATAAAGATTGAGTTACACTATAGATTCACATTATGTTACTCATTAATCATGATTTTCTTCAAAAAGTTTATATAATCACTCATGATTGAAATTTATTTTTATTATTTAATTAACTAATGTTGTATTTATTTATTTGAATGGAAATCATATCGTTGGAGAACATAATATGAATAAAATTGTCCCCTGAAATTTTTGTTTATTTATATAAGTATAAATTCTATATATTAGTATTTCTAGATAATATTAAAAAAATTAATATTGTTTTATGAAATAAATATATCACAATCATAATATGTATAGAACAAACTGAATATTATTTCTTATTAAAATAATTGTAAAAATATTGTGAAAATTTATAATAAAATTCTATCTCACTATTAATATATATATACACATATTCATGTGATGATGGATAAAAATATTTAAATTTTTTATGTATAATCTATAAAAAATGTATGAATTAATGTAGAATAATTATATTCATTTATAATTATAATTCCTCTATAAATAACCCCCAATTATGGATGAAGTAAAAAAATATGCGACCCCATGTCCAAAATACTTAGGTACTAACCTAGGTTCCTTATGGCCTGATTCCTTCCTCCCATTATACAAATGTATTTGGAAATGATGTAAGGGAATATATTTTAGTGGTGAGCCACCAACGTTATATAAATAACAAATATAGAAGTAGAAGAAACCAAAAAATTATTAATATCGATACCCACCAAATTAAGTATTATAAATTGAAAAAGCAAATCAATATTATATGATAAAATTATGGACTCATGCAAGTGGTCTGCCAAATAAATTACTTTATATAAAAATAAACAATATAAAAGTAAAATACAATGTGGATCCAATTAATTCCCATCCAATATTAGTTCCATTATTAAAATACCTATCATGAATGAAATTGCTGATCAACTATTGAACTCATTCTCTGACGAAAAAATTATATTTTCATTCTCATAGATAATCATGTTCAGGGTTTGAAGAAATACTCAATCAGGTTTAAATGAGAACCCATGATAAACAACATCAAATGTTTGTGTATATATGGGGAAATTGAAATTAATAAACAATTATGTTTATAGAAACATCTTGTTATTACAAGTAAATCACAAAACATGGATGGTTACCTAGAATCTTCAAATCGTTTCGTTATAACTAGGCCTCCCTAAAATACAACAATACAATCCTGGGAACCATTCCAGAAGGAAATCATGATCTATTAATCTCGAATCTACCTTAGGGAATAAATAATGATAATCAATTAAAGGATATCAATAGTCCCCCCTTATAATGTAGACATCAGGATATTCATACCATCAATAGACACATAATTGTCGTCTATACGAGAAAATTATATTGGCAAGCCATCCTCAACATTAATGAACCATATCAATATATTATCTTAAATTTCCAATCATCTTGTCTATCTAGATTCAACTCATACCATCAACATAATTAAATCTTATCTTAATATATATAATTTGAATATTGACCATCACACATCTACAAGAAATATTTATTTCATGTGAACCAAGTTCAAACTCATGGATCCATATATATATATACCTACACAAATTCAATTTTTTCTCACTTAATAATCAAATAATCACTATTATTCCTTATTATTTTTTTCACAAATTCATGTAACCATTATATCCTTTGATGTAATTAAAAGCTCCCCTACATTATATTATATTTTGACAGAAATTGAAATCCACCCTCAGTCTAAATGTCATCAAAAATAAGGCATAACAATAAATGCATTACACATACTACACAATGTTGAGATCCCATGGTCCAAAATCACACACACAAACATCATACAGATAAAAATAATTATAGTTCCCCTAGTCTACATATAGACACTATAACTTACGATACCCCACATTAACCTTAGGGATATACATGCATTCTCGTAATCATAAAGCTACACAAAATCATAAAATGATTTAGATGATATCATGTACTTTTTGTGAAACCACAACATGATGTGTTACATAAGTTATGAAATCATCTATTGGGTTCCATTTAAGTAGTTTAGATTTTTATTAGAAGTTTTTTTATTATATTTATTTGATTCCTTGTGTTGTATGCTACAATAAAATAATATTTCACTATATGAAACACTAAAATAGCATGTGTTGAACGAAACACTATTCGTGGCTTGTGTTTCCCACAATTCCAGGCACTTTTGTTTGAATAAATTTCATTCACGATTGATTTTATGTTAAAAAATAAATATTATTATGGTACCTTATAACCAAGGCATTATAATAAGCGTATGAACAATATTATATATCTTCTGAAACACAATACAAATGATAATAAGTGAGTTTTTAAAATATTACATTTAGTATTTATTTTTAAAATTAATGTAATTTAAAAATAATATATTCAATATAACGTTTAAAATTCATCTTATATGTTTTATAGATATTATATAAGACCGAAATCAATTTTTCAGATTAAAAAATTATTTTTCAAAAAACCATTTTTGCTGCCTTTGGTGGCACATCCATATTTAATCTAGTTTTTAATAATTTAATGTATTCTACATAACAAAATATTATAATTATTCTTAAGAGGGATATAAAAAATTTCATAGGATTTTTTTTTGATATTTTTTATATAAGTATTATGTTTTGATGAATTGTTAAAATTTTCTATCCTTTAATTGAAAATAACATTTTTCATTGAAATAATTTTTGTGGACATATTATATGTTTGAATGGTTTAGATGTAATAATTGAATATGTTTTTACCACAAAATATAATTTTGTTCATTGAAACTAATTTTACAATGAATATTTATGTAAAAACGTTTCAATGTTCTGTGATGTTTTAAATTAAAAAAATTACATTCTGACAATTGAATGAAATTTAAATTAAATATTTCATCAACGGTATTTTTAATTTCTAAAAATGGATCACATATTTTTAATCAATTATTAAGATTATTTAAATAGTATTCTTTTATTATTATACATTATGAATAGTAACATTTGTAATTTTTTTAGTATGGTTAATATTTAATTCAGGTAATTAATGGAAAATATAATAATATAAAATCACTTTAACAATTTTTGTAATTTGATTAGATTAGTTAGTTTCTACCCTAACCATCATTGGGTCACAATTTTACTATTTGGAAGCCACTTATATGAGAGCACAACATTTAATAAATTGAATTTGTTGAAAAGTGAAATATACCATACTCAAATTTTATTAAATTAGTCAGTTTAAAAATAATGTTATATTATTTATATTTTTTGTTATAAATACCAATTTTAATCCCAAAAATGTTTTTATTTATGGCAATAATTTATGTTCATATTCTAGGAAATAAATAATCAATTTAATTTATTATATATTGATGACGAAAAAATTATTTAATTATTGGAAAATCAATGAAATAAGTTTTATTATAATTAAAATAACCATTAAAAGATCAAAACACATGAACAAATAATATTAATCAATTAGATTATGACCATAATCATCCAAGGGTCATGTTATTGATTATTTTAAGCTATAATGGCATTGATTACGAAAATAATAATATTTTAATTAATGTGATGTTATAGTTTTCACATCCATGTTTTAATATAATTTTTTTTATTGTTTGATTTTCCTGAAGATATATTAGAGTATAAGTATTATTATGAAATCATGATATTTTTTATTCACCATAATAATTTATTTTTAATTTTTACTCAAAACAGATGTATTTAAAATAATAACACAAAAATGATGTAGTACATATTTTATCAATGTATATATAAAATTAATGATACTAAAAATTATAAAATAAATATATTATTTTATAATTAATATATCCAAAAAAATTCAAGAATAAATTTCCACTAATAGATATAATAAAATATTTTTCACGAGGTAAACATCTTTTCTTGACATTTTTTAAAAATCCATTAAATTGATAAGGTCAAAATGAAACCATTGATATTTTCTCAAGATAATGCATTATTAAATTATTTAATAATAATTGTTTTTTTCAAATTTATAATATAGATATGGTATACTAATAAATGATCTATATTATTCATTTATAGTTTAATGGACATCAAATAAGAAACAAATTAACTATTTTATTACTGAACAATTTGTTCCCTTAGTTAAAATTTAAATAGAATAATTATGGGTAAAACCAAATGATATGTTATAAAATGAAATTAGAACTTTTAATAAAATTATTATCAGAATATATTACGACCTTATATCATATAATCTTTAAAATAAGTAAAATTTTTATAATTTCAGATGAGTTTAGAATTTATTAAAAATTAATTGATTTGTAGTTTCCAAAAGAGCCCCTCAGCTCAATTATAAAAGTTCATATCCTCCTTCAACTCATCTAATCACATTGTGCCTTAAATATCTTCCACAAACATCCCATATAGCTTCTAAACTTACCTAATTAAATACTTTTTGGTTCTGTCCCCCCCATAAAACAAACTCTAGTACCTTTAAGTGGAGGTATAGCGGGAACACGTCAAAGAAAATGTAATCTCCTATAGAGATTCTTTTAATCCTATTTATTCTTCTTAATACTATTTCCACTTTAAGTCCATTAAAAAGTAATAAATATATTATCACTTTTATATTTATATATTTTTATAATTTTTCAATAGCCATATTCAAATTTATATCCATCCTATAAAAAATGAAAACACCACGCGTGCATACGTACGACCTACCATCTGCACTCCATTGTGTAATGTGTTATGAATACCACGTTATATGGATCAGTATAATGATGGAAATAGTATCTATATATGATTATTACGAAAATATATGGATTATGGAACAAACTATATACTATTTAGTTCCCTACAATTTCACATTTATGGGAGTTTTATTGTCAGTCATGCGTACATATTGCCTACCATCTCCACAATGTGATGCCATTAATTATACATTATTTCCATTAAAGAATGATTATATAAATTTATTGAAATATATCATTATATATATTATACAGAAAACATTATGAATATTTTATCGTTCTAATATGTGAAGAGGAACAATAACTTATCTGACGGAACATGCAAAAGAAAAAAAATCTAATAATAGATGGATGAGTAATAATGTTATTAATAAATAAATGATAATGTTATCATATATGATATCATAAAATGAATATGATTCTATAATATTAAGTGAAATTATTTTAATACTTATACTTGAGGATCAAATAAATATAATGGATATCATACCAATGGTAATGGCTATATTGTATTATATTTATTTATATTTGACATATGCCTTAGACACCACTAATATATTTTGTGTGGTGATTATATTTAACATCAATATTTTTATGATTCTTATTATAATGGTTGTGGAATTTAAATAATAATTTTTTTTATATTTTGAGATATATGATTTGATTTATTATAACCATTTAAGGGTTAACTGTGTAGTCTAATTCATATTTGAGATTATTTATATGTAATTATTTACTGGGGAATACTTACCATCAACCTTTATGATTTCTAAATTTTTTCATAAATTGTTTAATATTTTCTTATGGGTGTTTAATGTCATTCATACCTATTTATGAGTTTTCACTACATGGTTTGAAAATAAAGTTTCTTTTATTTTACAAATTAGGTACTTTTAGACATTTTCATAAAGAGTACCAGAAGAATGTTTTCTGAACATATACATCATGAATGGATTTTTCACATTAATAATGCCATATTTTCATGAATCTTAATTTATAATTATTCAGGTTTATTTCTAATGAAATTTTTTTCGTTTAAAATTTCACGATGTTGAATAAAAGAAAATGATTTTGAAATGTTGTTTTTCTCATCAATAAATTTCTTGTGTTTTATAAAAATTACATTACATATAATTTGATTTTCTTTAATATGGATATTTCTAAAGTATATCATCCCAATTATTATGTTGGTTTATTGTGATTATATTGGTGATAAATTTAGGAAACCAATTTATTTTCTAGGGATTATTTTATTTTGGAATGATGTTTAAGAGACCCATTTTATTCATTGGGATAAGATATTTTGAATGGTATATAAATTTTTTCGGAAACATATGTATGATTTCATTTTGAGGTTAGTGGGACCTATATCTACCTCAAGTTTATTGGTTAAATATGGATAAATCATGAGGTTTGAATGCAATGAGTGATCCTAATTTAAGGTTTATAATTCTATTTGTGGACATTTTTTTATCATCACCATAATTTTATGATTTTACCTGGTATCAATTTTCAAATGTTTATGAAATGTCCTAATTTTATTGAGTTAATTTACTGATTGAAAATTTTACTATTTATATATAACAAAAAATTTAATGGTTCATGTGTATTTCAACATTTCATGTCTTATGTTAATTTTATGATCTTATGTATTATAATCTTGTATTGTCTAAATGAATAATGTTTTCCATTGATATGAATTTAATTATATTGTAATTTTATGATCACATTATCATACCATTTATGTTCATAATTATGTTTACATTTCATAATTTTTTACCCTTATAGAGAATATGAGCTCACCTCTTTTTATGTTTTGTTTCCCAAGATTTTAAGAAGGGTATTTAGTAATATGTTACAATAAGGGGATTCTAGTTATGATGTATAATGTAAGATATAGTGCAGAGGTTCAATCAACCAGTTTTTTATGATTCTAAATTTCCAATGAAAATAAAATAAAATGGTCATTGGGATTCATTTTGTGTAATGTATTATGTATTCTGTAAAAATGAAGTAATGTAATTATTCATCATGATAGGGTGTTTATAGTTGTAATAAGAATGAATGTTTAGATAGACATTTTATACCTGGATGTAGAAACATTAGTGAGATCCCTATTGATATTTATATGAATATGTATTTGGATTTCCTAAGGTTAATCCTATGTATTGGTTATAATCCTAGAGTTTTTGTGATAATCATGAATAACCTAGGATTAAACATAGGATATCAAAGATTTAAATATTTCATGAAATTTACATAAATTATGGGTTTTTAATATTTGATATATATTTCGCACACATTGGTTTATGATCATAGAAAATTTCTAGAAATAGATTGAATATATTTAACCATGACTGCTTCACATGTATAATGTATGGGAATTATGAAAATCAATTTCCTAAGTGGAAATCTAATAAAGTGAATCATGAAGTTTGTAAGAGTATTGGATTTACTACTAAGGATAAATAGATTATAAATGTCATGTAAAAGGTGTGATATGTTATATCATTATTGTTTACTTTAAACCTATGTATACTATCTTGATTAAGGTTTATGAACCATAGGACATGATTCATATTTTGGTAAATATTATGAATTTTCTTCCTATTTAATTGTTTAAGGATAATGATTGATGATAGAATAATTCAATCATTATGTTATATGAATCATTAAATATATATGTTCTGTCATTATATATATTAATTAAGAATTGGAAAGTATTTATTGAATAATTCTATGGACCTAGAAAGGTTATGCAATGGTAAGGCGATATACTTAGAGAAAACATGATTTAGGGAAATATAACACTTCATTTTTCCCTTATAATTAGATAATAATGTTTGGATAATGATATTTTTGAATTGAATATGTAAATTTGGTGATGATATTATCTTGGGATCTAATTATATATTTTTTTCCTGTGGTTTATGTTTTCATGAATTATGTCTATTTTTTTATGGGGAATAAGTAATATATTAAATATGTTTTGAAAATAGGAAACATACTTGTTTTTAGTAAGGATATATGATAATTTAGGTTGTTACTAGGAATCAAGAGAATAAATGATGAAGTTTATCACATGTTTTGAATGTGAAAAATAGGATATATCGTATGATATATTGTGGATAAATGTTATCACTTGTTAGTGTTCCTCTTCTTAATGTTTTTGTTTTCACATTTTAGAAGTTTTGTAATATAATACATTTATGGATAATACAAGGTAAAATATGTATTGGGTTTTTAATATATCACTAAAGGATGAATAATTAATATTATATAATCATTGATAACATTTTTATTTTGATAAAGAGAGATGGAATGACCTATTATTATGATTATTGATTTCATGATTTCCAAGTGCCCCATGAATAACAAATTAAAATTCATTTCCTTGAATATGAAAAATATGGAAACTATTCAAGGCCTAACCAACAATGATATTATATAAAAAAATAATTATATCTTCTCTTTAAAATTCATCAATATTAGGAAAAATGGATCTTAATGTAAAAGGGTGTCTTATTATCATCATTTATTATGATGTCAATGACCTTTTTCATGAAATTTAGTTTATGGTTTTGTTATTTTCATCCTTTACCGGATCACTAAAGTTCATGTAAGAAGTGATCTTTATCAATATCTATGATTATTTTATCTTTTCTTCTATAACCGATCTTAACCAATGTTCTCCTACATGGTGACCTATTTATGGTTAACATTTAGTAACTATTATTTCCAACTATTCATTATTAAAAGAATGTTTCATTCAATGTTTTTATTAGGTGGGTTTTTTCGATATAAATGTTCATGCATTAAATCCTTTAACAACCAAGTTGAATTTTGAGGGTGAAATTCCCATTATTGGGGAATGAATATTACACAATGATATTTTTATGAGATAGATTTTTTTAATTTCTGTGATTTCTTTTTTTGTATGGAACAACAACATAAATATACAATATAGACAACACCCATATAGATTTTGGTATACACAACACTATGATTGGATTATGTTGAACAAAATTTCAAGTTATCTTGGTAGAATTAATTTCATGAATGACATATTTTATGTAAAAATAGTATTATGTTATCTTATAACCTTGTTATTATAAGGGTTTTTATGAATAATATTATCTTTCTTTTGGAAAACTAAAAATATTCAAATCAATTAGTTTATAAAATAATAAAATAAAACATGATGTATATTATTAATTCAATATATATGTAGTATAATTAATCTACTGTTAAATATTTATCTTATTTTTTTCAATGATAGGAAAAATAAATAAATAAAAATTTTCAAAAAATGATGTATTATTCAATAAAAGAATTTATTCCACCTTTTGATGGAATAATAACTTTAGATATTAATTTTGAAACATTTTTTCATTCTATTTAACAAAATAAACTTCCTCTTTGGAATAGGGATATAAAAGCATACTTTGGATTTTATTTTAATTTTTTTTCTATTAAGTTTTAAATTTTGATGAATACTAAAAATATATGAATTTTTAATTCAAAACAATTATTTTCATTTAAATAATATATTTGGATACATTATATTATTGTATGGATTCATTTTAAATATATATAATATTTTTATAATTTAATATAATTTTTTTCATTGGAATTAATTTTTCCTTGGTTTTTGATTTAAAAATATTTCAGTCTTTTTCAATGTTTTAATTTTAAAAAACCCATTTCACATTCCGAAAATGGGATTAATTTTAAATTAATCAAACTAAGTCTTTATTATTATTTTTTCAAAATGGAATAAAACATTGGAATTAGTATTTTTAAATTATGTAAGAAAATTTCATTACTTTTTGGGAGTTATGATTATTAAGTTTAGTAATTTTTATTTATATAGTAAAAAAAGGTAAATTAGGTAGTTTATGGTAAAAATAATCTTATAAAGTTACTTTAACAATATAAATAATATGATTGGATGATTTATTTTCGACCTAATCCATTATTGGGTCAAAATTATAACATTTGTATGTTACTTTAATTAGATTTGAACAATTAATATATAATATTTAATAAAAAAGTTAAATACGTCTAAATAAAATTTTAATAAAATTATAATTTAAAAATTAGGTTATAAAAAAGATAAAAAAACAATAAATAATAATTTTAATGATATAATGTTTTGATTTACCGTTGTAATTTATTTTCATTTTTTATTTAATAAATAATTTCCATAAAGGCTTTTACATTGATTACGAGAAAATTATTTAATTGATGGAAAATAACTAAAATAATTTTTCTTAAAATGATAATAAATATTAAAAAGAAAAATACATGACAAAATATTATTTTTTTGAATATATATCTACAATAAACATCCCATAATTATGTTATTGACCATTTTTATACATATGATAATGATTATGATGGTAATAATATTTTCAATAAAGTGATGTTAAATTTGTCACATTCATGTTATTGTACATATAAAGTTCTGAATGTTGGATTATATAAGATATATATTCTAACATAATAATTATTATTAAATTTTGTGGATTTATATTTGAATTTATATTTTACGTTTATATTTGAAAAAATAAGTATTTTAAATAATTACACAAAACTGATGTGGTCATTATATTATTAATGAAAATATCCAATTAATGTTACTGAAAATACAAAAAACTATATAATTTTGTTTATTAATATATCAGTAAAATTATATAGATTACCTTAGACCCTTAGAGATATGATGAAATATTTTTTTGGTGAACATATTATCTTGATATTATTTAAAATTCGATTAAATGAATATTTTAAACGAGGAACTATTGATATTTTGTCTAAATTGTGTTTTATTATATTATTTAAAAATCATAAAACATTTTTAAAAATATAAAATAATAATAATTTACACTTAAATTGTCTATATTATTCATTTATAGTCTAATTGAAATCAAAAAACTAATGGTTAGACTATTTTAATATTGAATTTTTTTTATCTTAGTTTAAATTAAGAGAGTAGTTATGGGTAAAATAAAATTATAAATTGTAAAATGAAAATAAAACCTATATTAAAATTATTTTTTTGATGATATTATAACATTATATCATATAATCCTACAAATATTGTAATTTTTGAGGTTTTTTGATGTCTTATGTTGTAAAGACCCGTAAATATGAAGGAAATTTTTTTCTTAATTTTCTTTCAAATTTTACAAGAGCGCAGTTTATGACGGCACCTGATTCTGTGGCCCGGTGTGCCCGGAATCATTTTTCGAAGTTTGGATCGGGTAAGTTCAGTAAACGGATGAGCGGGTTTTTCTAACTTTTGAACCGGTGCCCGGAATCGAATTATGAGGGCACCGATGAAATCGTAGCGCTGGTTTTTGCTTAGAAATGCCTCTTTCAGAGTTGCGTTTTCTCAGTGGTGGTTTTTAATTTTCGGCCTCAAGGTTAAGAAATAAAATAATTGTACGACAAACATTATTTTATTTCACTTAAGCCACTCGGAATCCACTTGAATTCATTTAAAGCGGATTAAGCGGAGTTGATACGTATATGGTGCTATTCAAAAATATCCTACCCCCTTGGTAGGATATTTGTGAGGTGGGGCCCGCACGAGCCCCGCAGTTTCTTTTCCGCTAACTAACGCACCCGCGAAAACCCGTCATTATGAAAGTCAACTGACGCGTTTTCTTAAATTCTTAACACACCAATTAATTGGGCAGTTTTATTCGTGAATTAATTGGGCGGTTTTTTTCGTTGAATTAATTCTATGAATTAATGGGTCGTTACTTACCTCTTATTCATTTGTTGGCGTAATAATAAAATAAGACCAACGCTACATTTGGAGGATTACACGTTGAGAGGCTTTTGACAGAAACCAAGAGTTCTTCATCCTCCTTCACGAAGAACGTGAAGAACGCGAAGAACGCAAAAAATGCCGGCCCCCGATGAAGAATGCCGAACCCGCGGAAATCAATGACGCGATGTCGTGTGACGCAACGCCGACGTTTCCTCTCCCGCGACGTTCTTCTACGGCGTTCCTTCCTCCGCGACGAAATCTTCGATCATCATTTTGAGGTAAGAGATCTCGGTTTTCTTTTTAAACTTCTTTGTGGTTTATAACAACACACGGATTTAATTATTATTAATTAAATCTTTTTGTTCTTGAACCTTGGAGTTTGTCGATGCGACACCCTTCCACGACGACACGACGCCTTCCGCGACGCGACGATCGCCTCCTTCCGCGGTGATCATGTTCCGCGAAGAACGCGCGTGGGACGACTTGACAAGGTAGGTATTTTATTTTGGAAATACCCTTTTTATATTCCCATGATCGTTTCTTTTAAAAGTGAAGCACCCAGACAATAAGAACAATTTCAATTCATTATAATTGTTTTGGTTATTTTTTCATGTGTTGAATAATTCTCCCGTGGTTATTATCTAACGCGGAGGGTGTGGGCCAAACGAACACGGCCTGACAACCCTCCGTCATTCTTCGTGGTGGTGCGGATTTAGCGGGCGACGGAAAAATGTGACGCAAGGGCGATTTGTTGATTCCACAGTGAAGAACGGGTCCCGGGAGGAGCAGCGGCGTAGACTGGAAGGAAAAAGGACCACCGGATCAACTCCGGTGGCCGGCGGAAGCTACCGGCGGCGCGGGTCGCAGGCGGCGCGCCGCCGGACAGGGCCGCCACGGCTTCAGCTGCAGTGGCAGCGGCTAGCGGACCCGCAGCAGCGCGGGTCCGGCGTGCCCGCACGGGATGCTGTAAAAGCCGCGTCCTCTTGTCCAGTGCTGCCCTTCGAGGGCTGCAGCTTCCTCAACCCGCGAGGGGGAGCCCCGCGGCTGCCGCGCTCGGCCGAGCCGAGCCAGGCCAGTCCGACCGGCCGAAACGTACCCTGGCCGGACTGGACCGGGTCCATTTGGGTCGGACCGGGTCGGGTCGACCCGGTTCGGCCGACCCAAGGGGGGTCGGGCCGGGTCGGCCCGGGCCCAGACCCCCCATCTTCGGACCGTTTTCGGTCTTTTGCCCATAACCTGAGCTACATGCCACCGAATGACGCGCCATCAGCGGGAACGCGATCCTTGGTTCGAGATGGTCGTTTCGGTATATCACACTTAATGTTTTGGAATACTTTGGGTTCGGCCGGGTTGGTTCGTACACGAAACCAATCGGGCCCTCGGAACGGAAACGCTCATATCTTGAGCTTCGGACGTCCGATTGATGTGCCGTTGACTTTGTTGAATTCCTTTTGGTGAGAAGGATCTTTTGGATCACTCCGCCTGAGGTTTGAACGCAGGTGGAGTATGGTCGGGTAGGTTTTTCCATAAAACCAATCGGGCCCCTGGGAAGAAAAGGCCAATATCTCTTAGACCGGGCGTCTGATTGACGCGCCGTCTGCGACGTTGAGTTCCTGTTGATGATACAGAACTTTTGGATACATCAACTTCGGTCTTAGTGTCAGTTGATGTATCAGTCTCTCGGCTCGTGGAGCGGACCCTCCCGAACGAGCTTGCTGTGTGCGGGAACCCTAGAGCGGGCTGCGACTGCTACTGTGACTGCGACGACGACTGTGCACAGATCCTCAGTGGACTGCGACGACGACTGTGCAGAGATCCTCAGTGGACTACGACGACTACTGTACTCAGCGATCCTACCTGGATCAGTGCTACAGATCCTGTGTGGATCTGATCCTATGTGGGTCAGCGCTCTGCGGTTCTGTGTGAGCCAGCGCCAACAGGTCATGTGTGGGCCCGATCCTGTGTGGGTCTTTGCGGGGGTTAGTTACCTTTTTATCCTGTGTAGGTCCGATCCTATGTGGGTCATTGCGGGGGTTAGTACCTTTCGATCCTTTGTGGGTCCGACGAATTAGATGGATCAGTGATCATCTTTATCGTCTTACAAGAAATATACATGTGTGAGCTAAATCTTGTGTTACTCTCCTTTGCGGATTTTGTTAAGATATCCTGTGTGGATTTACTATTTACTCTCCTTTGTGGATTGTGTTGATCTATCCTGTTTGGGTATACATTTGCTTTCCTGTGTGTACTGGGTTGCGCTTGGGCTCGGACGTTGGAGCCGAACGGGAATTGATGACTTAGGTATATGTATGGGCATATACCTAAGTCGTGTCGGATATTACTTCGTGATTGTATCTTTCCTTTGTGGATTACCCTTTGTGGATTCTGGGAGACCTTCGGGGGTCTCGAGGTCCCTACTGAGTAGGTTATACTCACCCCTACACGGGATATGCCCGCACTTCGTTGTGTTGGTTGCAGACGACAGACAACACTGATCGTGGTGGAGGCGTGCGGAGCAAGATGGTACCTGGAGGTGGACCACTAGGCGGGACATACTCGGAGCGAACGGCTGGACCGAGGAGCTGTGGAGGCCACCTGTACCCACCCTTCAGGTTGAACATCCAGACGACGGCTCGACGCTGTTTCTTTTTCTTTTCAGTTGTTTTTCCCCTTTCTGTTGTACTTAACAGTTGGGCTTGTATTTCCGGCCCCTTTTACTTTCAGTACAGCTTTTTGTAGTTTTAACTTGGTGTTTACTCATTCCTCTTGCTTACTCTGTGGTGGTTGTTTACTTTACAAAGGTAATGCCTTCCCTGTTTATCGGGATTTACGCCTTGGTGCTAGTCGCCAGCCCCTGGCCTATGGAAGGCGGGCTTGGGGTAGTCACGGCATAGGCCCCAAGGACGGGTCGTGACAAATTGGTATCAGAGGGAGGTTCTACCGCAGACTCTGATCTTTCTTCTATGTGAAGCAATAGTGTTTAGCATATTGGGTATGGTTATCAGTCCAGGGAGTCCAGTGTTGGTGCGGCGGCCGACGTATCCGTACACCAGGACCCTGACTTCTGATTCCCGACTTAATGAACGAAAACGTTGATTGTATGTGTGTTTTCATGTTTTCTTCATGATTACTTGTGTCAGCTCACCAGGTATACTATTCTGACCGTGGCACACCTGTCACTTTTCAGGATGGCCCCACGATTGCAGCCAGCTAGGGTTCCGAGCGTTGTGCGTGGCGACAGCCCGCCGAGCGACGAAGCATCGGTACAGGGCCCTTTGACAGCTAAGGCACCGGCGGTACCTATACCTGCCGATCCACCGATGCTACCAGCCCTAGTCGATGATGATTCACATAGCCTTAGTTCACTACATGAGTTCCAGTGCTAGCGACCGCCCAGGTTCCGCGGGGAGACGGACCCCCAGGCAGCTGAGGACTTGCTAGAGGCAGTTGAATGAGATTTTCGGTTAGTGAGGACACGAGCGGACCTTATGGTGGTCCTTGCAGCGAGCCTCCTGCATGCGGCAGCAGGAAGATGGTGGAGCTTGATGCTCCAGGTGCACGAAGAGGCATCTCTTCTCCGGACGGACATCGAGAGCCTCTTCCGCTCAGAGTTCGTCCCAGCCACCCTCCGAGAGGTGCGCATCCAGGAGCTACTACAGTTGCGGCAGGGCAGCATGACAGTGGCCCAGTACTCAGCGAGATTTACTGATCTCTCGCACTACTCTACAGATATGGTATGGGACCCGTTCATCCGGGCACGGACCTTCGAGCAGGGACTGAGGCACGATATCAGGGCATCGCTGATCTCCCTCAGCATCCCGACCCAGTCAGGAGTACTAGACCGAGCCCTTATGATCGAGAGTTTTCTGGCTGAGTCCACAGCAAGACCTACCGCAGGGCGGCAGGTAGCAGAGTCTTCAGTAGTAGGTAGCTGACGGATGACTCAGGGTTCCAAGCAGACCAGACCCTCTCGTAGACGTCCTCAGGACACTGGCTCAGCAGTGCGAGGCACACAGCGCGGAGCCAGTCTTCCGAGAGGCAGGCAGTGCTACGCATGCGGCGGGCAGGGCCACATGGCTCGTGACTGCCCGACCCGCCGTGCCGAGGAGCAAGAGACGGTGGAGGGGCCACCCAGGAAGAGGCAGAGGTTGACTGTGGTGGTCCGCAGGGAGGAGGCGGACGAGGAAGAGGAGTTGGCCGAGCAGCAGCTGGTGGGCGACGCTTGGAGGCTCTACCACCACCACCACCAGGAGGTCCGCCCTGACCACAGGGAGCTACCGGGCCGAGACAGACATAGCTTTAGGAAGTGGAGGCCTACGACCACGGCGAACCAGACATGATTCAAGGTACAATCTGTGTCTATTCCACCCTTGCTGTAGTTCTTATATACACAGGAGCGAGTCACTCTTTCATAGCCTCTACCCTTGTTCTGAGCTCGTAGATTCTGACAGAGCCGTTGGCTCGATCCTTACGGCTAGAGACCCCTACCAGAGCAGACTCAACGATTACGCACTTGTGATGATAGTGTGAGCTTACTCTAGGAGGAGAGAGCTTCGGCTAGCATCTTCTTATAGTGGTGTCGAGGCCTTACGACATCATCTTGGGCATGGATTGGTTGTCTACAGTCCATGCTCAGATTGACTGTTTTAGGCACAAGGTGCGATGTGTGTGCACCGACGAGAGAAGGTTAACCTTCACCGGCGAGAAGGGAGCCTTTGCAGCACAGTAGGGACTACCGCAGAGGAGGGGACAGCCCATCACTCATCAGTTGTCTAGCCTCATCCTTGGAGCAGTGGACGTGCGGAGTCCTAGTTTTCCTGCAGTGGTGGATCAGTACGCGGACGTCTTTCCCAATGATGTTCCAAGGATACCTCCTCACAGAGAGGTAGACTTTTATATTGATTTGTACTCTGGTATAGCCTCGATATCCACTCCAGCATATCGGATGTCCCCTGCCGAGCTTCGAGAGCTACGTGTACAGTTGGAGGACTTGCAGGGCAAGGGGTTCATTCGACCCAGTGTTTCACCCAGGGATTCCCTGATATTGTTCCCCAAGAAGGCAGACCGGAGCTTGCGACTATGTGTTGACTATCGTCACCTGAACTAGGTGATAGTGAGGAACAAGAATCCACTACGGAGGATTGATGACCTCTTCGATCATCTCAAGGGAGCACGGTGGTTCTCGAAGATAGACCTGAGGTCAGGCTATCAACAGCTCATAGTTCGAGACGAGGACATGCAGAAGACGTCCTTCAAGTGTCGGTATGGCCACTATGAGTTCTTGGTTATGCCTTTCAGCGTAACCAACACTCCAGCAGTGTTCATGAGTCTCATGAACAGGATCTTCCATCCATACCTCGATCGATTTGACGTGGTCTTCATCGACGACATTTTGGTGTACTCGACCACCGAGGAGGAGCATGCCTACCACTTACGGGTTGTACTAGACACACTCTGAGAGCACCTGCTTTATGGAAAACTCTCGAAGATCCAGTTCTAGTTACGTGAGGTCCACTTATTGGGGCACGTCATTTCTAAGGCGGGAGTTGCAGTGGATCTCATGATGATCGAAGCAGTTCTAGCTTGGGAGCCACCCAGGAGCATGACGGACGTGCATAGTTTCTTGGGTCTAGCTGGATATTATCGGAGATTTGTGCCGGACTTCTCCAGAGTTGTGGCGCCACTCTAAGCTTTGAAGAAGAAGGGGAAACCCTTTGTGTGGTCAGACAGATGTCAGCAGATCTTTCCGGAGCTAAGGCAGAGATTGACCAGTGCACCTATCTTGAGGTTGCCTGAGGAGGGAGTTGGATACGTAGTCTACTGCGATGTATTAGGGACCAGACATGGGTGTTTCCTCATGCAGGAGCGGGCCGTGATTGCTTATGGATCACGTCATTTGAGGCCGCATGAGCATAACTACGCTACCCATGACCTGGAGTTAGCAACAGTAGTCTTCGCTCTGAAGACATGGTTGCACTATCTAATGGGTGAGCACTTTACAGTCTTTTCTGACCACCAGAGTCTCAGGTACATCTTCTCGCAGAAGGACCTGAACCTGAGACAGCGGCGATGGATCAATTTCCTCCAGTACTATGACTTTGAGATAGTCTATACTCCTGTGAAGGGGAACGTAGTAGCTGATGCCCTCAGCAGGAGGATGGGCATTCAGCTACTTCAGGTGGCGACAGAGCAGCTAGCCTCCTTGCAGATATCCTTTGTGGATAGGGACGGAGCATCCTTCCTTCAGTCTCTCACAGTCTCTCCTCCACTTATATTGTGGGTCAGAGAGGCACAACATGGGGACACTGACTGTGAGACACGGCGTACACAAATATCCTCAGGATAGGCACCTAACGGTATCTCCAATGGAGCAGAGCATGACGTCCTTTTCAGAGGACGTACCTTGGTACCAATTTCTTTACGGGAGGAGGTGCTGAGAGAGTTTCACACTTCTCCTTTAGCGGTACATCCTGGAGTGGCGATGATTCACCAGGACCTCAGATGACAGCACTGGTGGCCGGGCATGAAGAAGGTTGTGGCAGAGTTCATTTCTCGATGCCTCACCTGCCAGCCGGTGAAGGCAGAGCATCAGGTACCAGCAGTCTTGGTACATCCCTTGGAGGTCCCTGAGTGGAAGTGAGACGGCATATCTATGGACTTCGTGACTGGACTTCCACGCACTTCTAGAGGTCACGACTCCATTTGGGTGATTGTTGACTGACTCACCAAGTCGGCACACTTCTTACCCATCTGAGAGCAGGGCTCAGTGGAGAGCTTGGGGCATCTCTACGTTCAGGAGATTGTATGGCTTCACTTTGTGCCATCGTCTATCGTCTCCGATCAGGACGCTCGCTTTACTTCCCGGCTTTAGAAGGGGTTGCTGGAGGCGTTCGGGACGCGACTACGTCTTAGCACTGCCTTTCACCCTCAGACAGATGGTCAGACAGAGAGGACCATTCAGACTCTCTAGGACATGCTTCACGCATGTGTCCTCGACTTTGGTCGAAGCTGGGAGGATCACCTACCCTTGGTGGAGTTCACATACAACAACAGCTACCACTCCACCATCGGGATGGCACCATACGAGGCATTGTACGGCAGACCTTGCAGATATCCTTTGTGCAGGACAGACCCTGGGGAGTCAGCACTTGTGGGACCAGAGATGGTCCGGGCCACGACAGAAAAGGTCTAGGTCATCCAGGAGCGGATGAGGACATCTCAGAGCCGGCATAAGTCATATGCTGACAGGAGGCGGAGTCCACTAGAGTTCGAGGATGGCGACCACGTCTTCTTGCGTGTCTCACCTCGACGTGGATTGCGGAGATTTGGCGGAGGTGGCAAGTTGTCTCCACGCTTTATTGGACCATTCCAGGTCCTCAGCAGGATTGGCGAGGTGGCTTATCGCCTGGCTCTACCACCTCAGTTGCACCGGGTGCACGACGTCTTCCATGTATCTCAGTTGAGGAGATACGTGCATGACCCAACACACATCATTGACCATGGGGAGCTAGAAGTGGATGATGGGGCGAATTTTGTGGAGGTCCCAGTAGAGATCGAGGATTGACAGGAGCGGGTCCTACGTGGGCGATTGATTCCTCTTGTGCGCATCATATGGAAGCACGGAACCTCCAGGAGAGTACTTGGGAGTGGGAGGCTCAGATGCGTGCTCATTACCCACATTTATTTCTCTAGTTTATGATGTATCTTTACGGGGACGTAAAGCACTGAGGTGGGAGTAATGTAATGACCTGTAAATTTCAAGGAAATTTTTTTTCTTAATTTTCTTTGGAATTTTACAAGAGCGCAGTTTCTAACGGCACCTGGTTCTGAGGCCCGGTGTGTCCGGAATCATTTTTCGAAGTTTGGCTCGGGTACGTTCAGTAAACGGACGAGCGTGTTTTTCTAACGTTTGAATTGGTGCCCAGAATTGAATTTTGAGGGCACTTATGAAATCGCAGCGCCGGTTTTTTCTTAGAAACGCCTCTTCCGAAGTTGCGTTTTCTCGGTGGTGGTTTTTAATTTTCGGGCTCAAGGTTAAGAAATAAAATAATTGTACGACAAACATTATTTTATTTCACTTAAGCCACTCGGAAGCCACTTGAAGCCACTTAAAGCGGCTTAAGCTGAGTTGATACGGATAGAGTGAAATCCAAAAATATCCCACCCCCTTGGTAGGATATTTGTGAGGTAGGTCCCGCACGAGCCCCACCGTTTCTTTTCCGATAAGTAACGCACCCGCGAAAACCCGTCATTAAGAAAGTCAACTGATGCATTTTCTTAAATTCTTAAGGCACCAATTAATTGGGAAGTTTTATTCATGAATTAATTGGCCAGTTTCTTTCGTTGAATTAATTCTACGAATTAATGGGTCGTTACTTACCTCTTATTCATTTGTTGGCGTAATAATAAAATAAGACCAACACCACATTTGGAGGATTACACGTTGAGAGCCTTTTGAAAAAAACCAAGAGTTCTTCATCCTCCATCACGAAGAACGCGAAGAGCGCGAAGAACGCCGGCCCCCGACGAAGAACGCCGAACCCGCGGAAATCGACGATGTGACGCCGTTTGCCGCAACGCTGACGTTTCCTCTCCCGCGATGTTCTTCTGCGGCGTTCCTTCCTCCGCGAAAAAATATTCGATCATCTATTTGTGGTAAGAGATCTCGGTTTTCTGTTTAAACTTCTTTGTGGTTTATAACAACACACAGATTTATTTATTATTAATTAAATCTTTTTGTTCTTAAACCTCGGAGTTTGTCGACGCGACACCCTTCTGCGATGATGCGACGCCTTCTGTGACGCGACGATTACCTCCTTCCACGGCGATCATGTTCCATGAAGAACGCGTGTGCGACGACTTGACAAGGTAGGGATTTTATTTTGGAAATACCATTTTTATATTCTCGTGATCGTTTCATTTAAAATTGAATAACCTGGACAATAAGAACAATTTTTATTCATTAAAATTGTTTTGGTTATGTTTTCATGTGTTGAATAATTATCTCGTGGTTATTATCTAACGCGGAGGGTGCAGGCCAAACGAACACGGCCCGACAACCCTCTGTCGTTCTTCGTGGTGGTGCGGATTTGGCGGGCGATGGAAAAACATGACGCAAGGGCGATTTGTGGATTCCGAAGTGAAGAACGGGTCCCGGGAGGAACATCGGCGTAGACGGGAAGGAAAACTGACCACCGGAGCAACTCTGGTGGCCCGCGAAAGCTACCAGCGGCGCGGGTGGCCGGCGCGGCGGCGGCAGCCAGCGGACCCGCAGCCGCGCGGGTCAGGCTCGCCCGTACGGGACGCGGAAAAAGCCGTGTCCGCTTGTCCAGCGCGGCCCTTCGATGGTCGCGGCTTCCTCAACCCGTAAGGGCGGCGCCCCGCGGCTACCGTGCTCGGCCGCTCGGCCGAGCCGACCTAGGCCGGTCCGACCGGCCGGGCCACGCCCTGGCCGGACCGGACCGGGTCCAGCCGGGTCGGACCGGGTCGGGTCGACCCGGTTCGGCCGACCTAGGGGGGTCAGGCCGGGTCGGCCCGGGCCCAGACCCCCCATCTTCGGACCGTTTTCGGTCTTTTGACCATAACATGATCTACTGGCCTCCGAACGACGCGCCGTCAGTGGAAAAGCGATCCTTGGATCGAGATGGTCGTTTCAATATATTGCACTCAAGGTTTCGAAATACTGTGGGTTCGGCCGGGTTGGTTTGTACACGAAACCAACCGGGCCCTCCGAGCAGAAATGCTCATATCTTGAGCATTGAGCGTCCGATTGATGTTCCGTAGTCTTTGTTGAATTCCTCTCGGTGAGACGGATCTTTTGGCTCACTCCGCCCGATGTTTGGATGTAGGTGGAGTACGGTCGGGTTGGTTTTGCCTTAAAAACCAACCTGGCCCCTCGGATGAAAAAGCCAATATCTCTCAGACTGGGCGTCTGATTGACGCGTCGTCTGCGACGTTGAGTTCCTGTTGACGATACTGAACATTTGGATACATAAACTTCAGACTTTGTGATAGTTTATGTATCAGTCTCTCGGCTCGTGGAGCGGACCCTCCTGAACGGTCTTTCTGTGTGCGGGAACCCTAGAGCTGGCTGCGACTGCTACTGTGACAGCGACGATGACTGGGCAGAGATCCTTAGTGGACTGCGATGACGATTGTGCAGAGATCCTCAGTGGACTACGATGACTAATGTACTCAGTGATCCTACGTGGATCAGTGCTACAGATCCTGTGTGGATCTGATACTGTGTGGGTCAGCGCTCAGCGGTTCTGTGTGAGCTAGCGCCTACAGGTCCTGTGTGGGCCCGATCCTGTGTGGGTCTTTGCGGGGGTTAGTTACCTATTGATCCTGTGTGGGTCTGATCCTATGTGTGTCATTGCAGGGGTTAGTACCTTTCAATCCTTTGTAGGTCCGACGACATAGATGGATCAGTGATCATCTTTATCGTCTTACAAGAAGTATACCTGTGTGAGCTGAATCTTGTGTTACTCTCCTTTGTGGATTGTGTTGAGCTATCCTGTGTGGATTTACTGTTTACTCTCCTTTTTGGATTGTGTTGAGCTATCCTTTTTTGGTATACATTTTCTTTCCAGTGTGGACTGGGTTGTACTTGGGCTCGGACGTTGGAGCACAACGGAAATTGATGACTTAGGTATATGTATGGGCATATACCTAAGCCATGTCGGATGTTACTTCGTGATTGTATCTTTCCTTTGTGGATTACCCTTTGTGGATTATGGGAGACCTTAGGGGGTCTCGGGGTCCCTACTGAGTAGCTTATACTCACCCCTGCATGGGATGTGCCTGCACTTCGTTGTGTTGGTTGCCGACGACGGACAGCGCTTATCGTGGAGGAGGCGTGCGGAGCAGGACGGTACCTAGAGGTGGACAATTGGGCGGGACATACTTGGAGCGGATGGCTGGACCGAGGAGCTGTGGAGGCTACCTGTACCCACCCATCAGGTGGAACTTCCAGACGACGGCTCGACGCTGCGGCTTTTTCTTTTCAGTTTCTGTTTTCCCATTTCAGTTTTACTTTAATGTTGGGCTTGTATTTACGGCCCCTTTAATTTCTGCACAGCTTGTTACAGTTTTTACATAGTGTTTACTCTTTCCTCTTGCTTACTCTGTGGTGGTTGTTTACTTTATAAAGGCAATGCCTTCCATGTTTATCAGGATTTACGCCTTGGTGCTAGTCTCCAGCCCCTGGCCTATGGAAGGCGGGCTTGGGGTAGTCACGACACGGGCCCCGAGGACGGGTCGTGACATATGCATTTATTATGAATTAATTTTTTTGGAGTTTACAAAAGTATCCTCATCAAAATTATGGAAAGAACCCTCCTCCCTCACCTTTTTAATTCACATTGAGACATAAATCTTAGCCATATCCTAAAATTTTCAGTTCTAAACATCCCTATAAACATTCTATAGGTACTTTCTTTCAAAAAATGTCCAACTATTGTACATTTAAGAGGAGGTCCAGATGGAGCACGTCGTAGAAGAGTTAATCTCCACTATGGATTTATTCAAACTACATTCATCTTCTACTTAATATTCATGCGATACATAAATTATAAAGTAATAAATAAGGTATCTCTTATATACGTGGAATTTATTATTATTATTTAACTCTAATATTATAATATCTTTTTTTCTTATGAAAAATGAAATCATTATGCGTGCGTTCGCACGACTTACCATCTCCACATCGTGGTGCCATCATATCTTCAATAACACCATACATGGATTGGTATAATGATTCCCATAACAACAATATATTATAAAGTTAAAATTATAAGTATTATTTAAGACTATATATATCATCCACCTCCATACCATTTCACAATTATGGGAATGATATCGTCGCTTGTGCGTACATGCGACCTACAATATCAATGATGTGATGTAATTAATTCCTCATGATATCTATTAAAGAATGATTATATATATTAATTGAAAGAAAAAAATATGAAATATATTATATTGATATCATTTTGTAAAATGTAAAACAATTATATATTAAGAGGAACATGATCTTATCCTATGAAACAAACATGGAAAAATAATGTTAATAACTGATGAATGAGTAATACTGTTATTAAAAAATGTGAGTTTAATCATATATGGTATCATAAAAATTACTATGATTCAAGAATAAATCAATGATAGTATTTAAAACATTTTATAGGATATAAAGAAACATATAATGGATATTTGGCATAGGTTAAGAGATTACTTCATCTCACTTCTATTTATTTGGGTCATATGATGTATACACCACCTATATCTTTTTTGTGGTGTTTATATTTCCCATGAATGTTTTCAATATTCATATTATAATGGTTATGAATTTAAAATAGGTATATAATTTTGTATATTTTATGATTCATATGATTCAACTAATTATATATTGGTAAGTGATAATTTTAAAATCTCGTTATTGTCCAATATTATTTTTATGTAAATTTTTACAGGGTCATATTTATCAGGCACATGCACGTTTTCTAAAAAGGTTTTCATATAATGTTTACCATTATCATGTGGGTGTTTAAATTCATTTTGACCCATTTTCAATTTTTTCTATAGAGTTCGAAACAAATTTTTATTTATTTTTCTAAAGGATGTTTTTTTTGACATTTCTGAAAAAAAGGCGAAGAATGTTTTTTTACATATATGGAATGATTGAATTTTTTAAGATTTAATAACAACTTATTTCCCTGAATCTCATATAAAAATATTTCAATTTTATTTTGAAAAAATTATTTTCTTTTAAAATAGCTTGGAACATTATAAAATGATTATTTTTTTTGACATTTTCCTCAAGAATAAATTTCATTCCGTTTATTAAAATTAATATCAATCTAAGATGAATATATTAAATAATTATATTTTTGAAGTATATTATAAATATTATTATTATGGGTTATTGTGTTTTTTAATGAATCATATTTATAAAATTCATTCATTTTATATTGATTATATTATGATATAATTATGTTTAAGAAAAAAAAATTATTCCTTGGGTTATGCTATGTTAAATGATTAATTTTTGGTTGAAAACATATTTATGATTAGATTTTGAGATAGGTGTGACCTATAATCCCTCCATTGCATTGGGTAAATATGTATAACTCGTGAGTTATGTATGTTATGCATGAACCTAATTTTATGTTCATGATTCAATGTGTGGACCATTTTTTCATGTGCATAATAAAATGAGTGGTCCTTGTGTCCTTGTATATATGTTGATAGGATGTCCTCATTTCACATCCTTAATTTAATTAGTAAACATGTCACTATTATTAAATTATCAATTTTTTTGTATACCACAATTTCATGTCTTATGATAATGATATAATCATATAGACTATGATATATGATTTTCCTTATGATTCATGTTTGAATTTAATATGAAGGAAAATACATTTTAATGTTATGTTCTCATTCACATAACATTTATGATCATGATTAGGTATACATATCACCATTTTTTACCCTTTCTAAGAATATGAGATCACCACTTTTAAATTTCATTTCCTATGATATGCTTAATTGTATTATGCATCATGTTTCAAATGGATTCTAGTTTTAAAAGATATATTATAGGTGATGTAGATGTTTTATGATCTTAATTTTTATGTTTTTTAGTTTCAAAAGACACTAATGTAATATTGTATTTGGGAACCATTTTGTATAATATATTACATTCTCTCCAAAAATAATGTTATTTACATGTACATAAATCTAGGGTGTTTAAATGATAGGTCCTATGTAATGATACCTAGTTATTCAAATTAATTGTATTAAAAAGATTTTTCCTTAAATGATTCCCACTACATATATTGGGTTATCACCTCTCATCTATATATAGAGACCACAAAACACATAATTACATACATCTTATTATAATATGAATGTCTCCATGGAAAACAAATTTGTTATTTCTATAATGAATCCTACATCTAGAAAACCCCCATGGACTCTCTCAATTATATCATTATTTGTTTTCATATATAGATATAATTTTCAACAAACATCAACATTACACACGAATATAAGAACATATACATGGTATAGAGTATAAATATAATTAATTTCATTATATAATAGGTTTCCAATTCACCAATAATTATAAGGCATAACCACTAAAAATGTACGCAAGAAAATCACACCCATTAGTTGATATATGTAATATTTTTTAAGATATTTTTCACCGACTTCAGAAAGCGTTATCACCCACATAGACATGGTTCATGTATCCTCTTAGATTTACCAATCCTTTTATATCAGAATCACATCCTTGGGAATTCCTATCTTGAACCTTAATGTAATTCCCCTTCTACGAAACAATAATAAATAAATTTATTATATTACATTTTTATATTTCATAGAAATATAAAATATCAATAATTCAACACTCTATTTTTCATTCTCACTAAATATGTTTCTTATCCAATTGAATTTAGTGGATCATTTCACACACATTACACAATGATGGAAATAATATTATACCAATGAACAAAAATATATTACAGAAAAATTATATTTATTCTATATTATTGGAATAACACAACCAACCAACATAGCATAGTCTGATATAAATAGAGATACATCCATTCAAAGTCATGGGTCATCCCCTGAACATATGGATCATAAAACCCTTTATCCATGGATTAATTATCCTAGATCTAGTGTTTTTATAATTAAATCCATTCCTCAAAATAATAAAATGATCGTAGGAAATCATATTGATAGCCATGAATGAATAATAAAATTGACATTTCCTGGAAAGAAAAAAATATAGAAATTTGATTATTCACACATCAAGGGGGTATAATGGAGGAAGGAAGATACGAGTGGCCAGACAATTGAACTTCACTAGGTTATCTAACCCTCTATAGCCCCGTGTGGTTTTTCTGTGAAAATGTTTTATAAATATTTTTTCAAATAACACCCATACATGCATAACCACTAGATGAATTGATTCTCAGTAAGCTAAATGGAAGAAGAAACAAAGCAGGTGATCACAAGATGGCCAGTGAGATCACAAGTAGTCATATAATTATACCCATTCAAACATCTACCTAGTGGAATCCACAACAAATATAGTGACTAAAATAGTATCAATTATATTCTCAATATTCATTCATTAAATTAACAAGATACTACTTCACCTACCATGATTGGTTCATATTACTAAAAAATCCCTAAAAATTCTAAAAAACTAATAACCATTTTATATATCTAATTCATATGATGGTATCCCACACTATGGGGGAAGTTGAAATTTTATCAGTATTTTTCCATGCAATACTATTTTGATCAATATATAATAATAAAAAAATAGTAAAACTAAATAATAGGAAACAGTAACTCCTTTATTAGTCTAATAAAACATAGAAATCATTTTTAGTCTTAAAAAATTTAATATTCTAGTAGGTGTACCTTAATACAGCTTTCACGTATTAATTTTAACACTACACCATGTAATAAATTTTACACAACATATAATACCTTGTTTATATAATGAAAATAACTATTATGGATTACATGTAAAATCAATATTTATATATAATTTTCCCCTAAAATAGTATCTATAAAAGTCATCCACATCATTCAAAAACATATAAATAAATTTTTTTAATTTCGTGATTTTTTTCATTGATTAGCAGAAAAAAACCCCATACATATATAAAAAAATTGGGATTTCATAAATGATTATCATAAAATAAAAAATAGACAATAAATAACTAATAAAATTAAATTAAGAAATTCTGTTAGGCTTTAACCCAATCATGTAAATTGGTTTTATTTGAATGGTAATTTAAACATATGTTTCCTTCCACCTTCTCCATAGATTTACATTAGAATATATTGGTTGATAATGATTAACAGGAAACATTAATATGACAATATTCCTTTTATTTAATGAATTTCATAACTGTAACATTAGTGAACCTCTATTAAAAAGTAATAATTTCGTTATTTTGGATTAAAATAAATTTTATTTGAAATTTATTTATTATAATTTCATATCATAAACTATTTTATATTTTATCATAAAAGAATTTATTATTGATAATTTATTAATAATAACTTTATAAATATCATAATCTGCTTAATTAAACCAATATATAAAAAATTTATTAATATTTGGTTGAATCCTATAATGAATTTTTTTTCCTTATTTAATTTATATTTCATTTTCTATTAATTAATATTATATCTAAATTCTAGAAAAAAAGTAATTTTTAGTACAATTAATTTTATTATACTAAAATCCATTATAATATTTTTTATTGTCCACTTAACCAGTGCTACAAAATACATATGTTTATTTATTACCTTATAATATAGTAAATAATGATATAATTCCCACTGAACTATAAATTTTTCAAAAAACCTTCTTGTTTTTTATTATCAATGTATAAATTTTCTTTTCATGTTTTTCTAGTTTCTTTTTTCAAGTCTCTATAAACAGAAAATTACAATTTATTGCATTATCTTGAAAAATAGAATACTAAAAAATTATATATATTAAAAATTTTAAATTCAATAAAAATTATATTTTTTAATTATGTATAGAAGGGGTGGAGATTTTAGTTAGTACTAACCTCGATGCATTATAATGATCACTCAATATAAGTCACCAATCCATGAATAATATATGTATGATTAATTTGTAATTGTAAGAACAATGAAAAAAAATTTATCACACATAACTTTCGAGTTGCATAAAATATAAATAATCATATATATCATTACAAAAAGTTTATAATTTTGTTTTTCAAATCCATTTGGTTATACACAAGGTCTAATAAGAATATTTTATAACAAATCAAAGAGGTAATGAATAATATATTTAAGATTTAATTTTAATTCCATTTATTGGTAATATTTTATCAATAATTCCATTCATTTTACAAGTTAATATCCATCATGGAAATAATATTTTAGAATATAGTCTATGTACTACCCCATATTTTATTAATTTGTTTCACACTATTGAAATTAAATTTGAGAATGAACAAAAACATACGCATATAGAGTCATTATTAGAATAACATCTTAAACATAAAAACATATATATTTTTTCCATATTTCAATGAATCACTACAAAAATAATTCTTGAATATTTTAAAATATATATTATAAAAGGATTAGTTATAAGTTTTTACCACCATCTATTACAGAGTAAATTGGTCAACAAAATATTTCATTATATTGTTTACCAAAAAATCTATACATATTATAAGAATATGTATTTACATATTGAGTAATGATATAGGATTTATAGAATTTTGTACATTTGAAGTCTATTATAAATGTCACGTTCTTGTTATTTATATTTTTCACTACAATTACCTCTTTAATGTGATTTATTTTATTTGTAATAATAATCATAATGTTGATAATATAAAAACATTTTCAAAGAACTTTCAATAATCATTTAATCATGATAAAAACAATATTAATGTTCCTTAAATATTTTAATTTTAAATGTATCACTAATAGATAGGATAAAAATATATAGAGGATGATCATCATAAAATGGAAAAGAGAAACATGTGGAATATTTAATTGAACAGTTTACTAATAAATCATTTACTACTAGAAAGCACGATAGAATATATTACATATCATATTTTTATTCTATATATAAAATCTATTTTTATGTTTATAATTCAATTGAAACATAATTAAATAATAATAATCAATGATGAATAGTAATCCATTATTAAATGAAATTACATTATATGAATAATGGATCAAAAGTAGGATCCAATTTGGGAGGAATTTACCCCCACTCTACCTTTTATTAAATGATATCCATGAAAAGTGGACATATATTATCCATGTTGATTATATATTTCTATATATTGATCTCTATTTTTCAAAATTGTTATAGAATCATGTGATTTAATCAACAATGGTTATTATAAGTCAACATCAATTTGAATTACCATGGAATTTATAATATGATTCTATTTAGTTCACATTAATTGTAAAATTATTATAGACTTGGATTCCAATACATTTGATTATGAATTTTAAAAATAGATTGTATATTTGATGATAAGTATGAATAGACACACACTTTTTTCATCCCATTACATGTATAGTACATCTTTTATTACTAACCATATAAATTTCATATTAAAGAGAAAACGATGTCTAAAATATTCAAGGAAAATTCCAATGACATAATCTATATTACTTGTAATAGATCTTAAATTAATTCACTAAAAATAATTAATTTGAAATATCCATCATTATTTTTATTTTTCCTAACAATTGTATTGGAATTCCATACAACACCTACTTTGGCTTTATTTTCCATGAATTTCTTAATAAATCATAACTTGTTTAAAAAAATTAGTAAAATAAATTAATAATAATATATATAGTCTTCCAAATTTTTAATTAATTTATATTGTCTATGTTTGGACTCATTTTGTGAAAATATGAATGAATTATTCTACAATATAGTCTGTAATTTTCTTATTCAAATTTATTTATCCATCAATAGTAGTAAAATAAATTAATAATATGTAATTAGAGTTATTCCCAACTGTTTATCATAAATGATATTAGACAAAATATAATTGTGTGTAAGAGAATGATTCATTATAGTAAAAACATATTAACTGCCCTTTAATGGGTATACATATACCCCACATTTAGTAATGATGAATTAATAATAATTCATAAATCATTTTTTGCCATATATTATAAATAATTATTAAAATGAATCATGTTATGTTTGTCATGATCACAAGTGTAGGATAATGCTTCGTCCAAATAATATATTATGAATTAAAATCATTTTTGAAGAGATATAAAAACATAATATTTTATAAAAATATTAATTGTATTAAATTAATTATTATTTATAATTATAGTGAATAAATATAAAATATTAAATAAAATTATTAAATCCATTAACAATTAAATCCAGGTTTTATATATATTTATGATTCTATGTGTGAATGTGCAAGTCTCTGTATAATAGTTTTTATAAAATAAAAATATAAAGGGAAATTCAATCTTCCATATATGTGATAGGATCCATATAATGATAGTTATCCATCTAATGTATCCCTTCATTCCTAAGTAGACTATAGAGTCATATTCCCTCATAACTAATCAGTCTAGAAATGAATACACTATTCAATTACTCCATAATTACACTAATTTCATTTTCTTATTCATTACCAATCATAACATACAATACCCAAGTGAAAATTATTTTTTAATAAACTAATATTCAAATGAAATTAATGTAAAAAAATATCATGGACACAATTATACAACAAAATTTCCCAAATTAGTGTTGGGAACCACTACTATATACACACACATATGCTAACATTCATTACCTCTATTATTCTTTTTATCATTAACTATAAAATATCATTCCATACTACTATCACCTACTAATCCTGTCACAATAAAACTTTACAACAACTAGTTTAACATCAAATTCCCTCCCTCACCCCACAATGACAAGGCCATCCCCTAATTTTCTAAATCTCCAATTTCCACTCAATGCATTCATTGATGTTGGTTAGTATAATTTCCTGAGGTAACATGACCATATTCAAATATTATTATCATTATGATCCAAAATATTAATGAAAAATATCGTATCTCTTTGGGTGAAGTGAAAATCATATTTTGATGCTAGTGTAGAATTCTATTCCAATTGATTTAAAAAAATTATTAACTAAAATAATAGATTAATAAATTATTCATAAAATTATAAATTATCAATATATATAATAATGAATATATGACACCTAATTCCAAGTTAACATATTTTTAAATTTTATTATATAAATTAATTAATTAAGACATGACATGATTTCCTAAATGAGATTCATAATGTATTTCATGAATATATCATACTTTATGGGAGCAATAACACCACCACATCTCGTATAAATATTTTTCACCATGAATAAATATATAAATTTCAGTTTTCGTAATGATTTATTTTATTTTGAGAAAGAATTCATGATATTTGATGACCAATCATAATGATGGGCATCAAGTTATTCTTTTTTAATGAAAATTACCATTCCAAATTTATTAAAGTAATTTTTTTGTTAATGTAATATATTGGGTTATATATTATATAATCATTCTCCAATTTTATTTTTAAAAATAATTCCATGTATAATATTTAATTAAATAATTAATTAATTTAATAAATTTGTTGAATATAAAATAAAATCACATTTATTTATATATTTATTCTATTGATAATAAATATAATCAATGATTAATAATACCATCCAACATTCAATTTGATTTTATTTTTTTGAAAAAATTATAATTACCCTCTCATGTGTGATAAAAAAATTCCAATAATAATATTTAATTTTCAAAACAATGAATTTATAGATTCTACATGGAAACACACAGATGGTGAAGGTTATTATGCCCAAAGTGTCATCAATCATATACATACAAAATATTACTCTTACTAAAGGTATTTTAAGGAAATTTGGGAATATATAACAAATTATTCTAATGATACCAAATCATATGTTGTTAAGAAACTATTCGATTAAAGTGTACTATAAAATTTATGTTTATAAATTTTAAAATAAAAAATTCATGTAGGAATTAAAAAAACTTTATTTTTATATAATAATTAATATTAATAAAATTTATTGGAATCATTAAATTTTGAATAATCTGTTTACCTGTGAGATGATAAATCTTTGAGAAATGATTAACATTATTTTACATGACACAAACCACTCAATTGTAAACTATTAATTTGGATGAATTTTTTAAATTATATTACACATGTATGAATTCTTCTAAATCATAATGGATTTAACAATCATAATATTCTGACATCTTCATTGAATTTTCCTATTTAAACTTGCTCTGTCACTCCAAATAATTGAATTTTAATGTTTCACTATAGAACCCCTAGGTAAATATAAATACTAAGAACCGAAAGCATAATTTAATTCATACATATCCCAAATATTCTACAAATTAAATGAATGGTATGTTCTACCTATATGATATTTGATATATAAAAATATTATTTTATAATAGTTAGAAAAATATTATTGTATCATTCCACATATAGATCTTTTTCAGGATATCTCACATTAAATATTAATAACTATAACTCTAGTATATAAAACAAAAAATATGTTGATATGAAACAATTATTATTGGAAAAATGAAACATATAATATAACATATGAATTCATGGTAACATGAGGAGGACATAAATGTCATAAAAAATTTATTTTATAAAAATAATATGAAACTTTATAGTATGATATAATCATTCCAAAATCATCAATGAAAGATAAATAATATGAAATGTCAAAAAAATCAATGTAATTATGAAACATGTAATAATTACAAATAATAGTGAAATACATAATAAATGAGGAATAATAATGAAAATATTGAGGTTCTCTGTAATGGGATACATCCTGATATTTTAACATAATTTTGTAACCAATATTTAAATATCAAATATACATAATCAGGGGAAATCTATAATTAAAAAAATCAATTTCCCCTCAATGTGTTTTCAAAATACTCCCTAGTAACATGTGACTTGGAATAGCTCCAAATTTCTTCCACTTTTTGGGGCGATAAATCTTCATGTGTTCTATTTTCCTTAGGAAAAATCATCATGTGCACCACATTCACATTCTATAAATCTACATATGTATGGTTTTTTTTGAATAAAACATTAATATCCCCTTTTGGGGATGTGGTATATATACATAGGATAAGGCATTGATGGAATATATATTACTATAACCATCATCTTTTATACATATTTGTTACATTAAAAATGATCATTAACATATCATTATGAATCCTTAGAAAAATAACTAGTTAATTAAGGAAACATTACATAATAATAATATAAATTATCATAGGAACAAAAATATGACTTTTAAAAATGAATCATATCGTAATAATATATAGAGGATAATAAATACGACATTTCAAAAATTTGGAAAAATATTGTTAATTTGATGGGTAATTATAATAGTTTTTTATAAAATCATTCAACACAATAAATTAATAAGACATTAAAAATAGTATAAAAGTTTTCTATATGGGAGTAATAATAACATTTGAAATAATTATTATAATTATAGTTAAAGAATATATACTTAATATTATATAAATGGACACAAAAGGAAGAATAAAAAACCTTGAAAATAATTACACATAAATGAATTCATACAGACCACATAAAGGATTGTGGTTTTAAAAAAGATTGCGTTTGGAACAACATCAAAATAATTTCTTTTAAAAAATATATTTTAAAATGGACACTTCAATTAAAATTAATGTTACAAACATAATATATGGATTGGATGAAATAATTTATTTATATTGATAATATGAAATAATAGTTTGAGATTGATTAAATTTTCTATAATAATAATATAATATAATTAAAATGACACTAAAAATTGTTATTAATATTATATTAAGGGTAATAAAAATATAATTGGATAAAAAATCAAATAAAAATCAATTATACAAATTATATAACTAGTTTTATGTAATAACATGTACAGGCATGAAACATTCCATTATAATAAAGGGAAATAACATTAAAAAATTCTTCAAACAATATAATCCCAAATGAATATTAATTTAATAAGAAAAATTATATTTAGTATAATTATAGTGGGAACACAATAAAAATTTATCTTTTGGTAAATATTTAAATTTTTCGAGATGATAGACATTGAAGTGTAATGGTAACCCCAATTAATGATTTCAATTATCAATACCCCATACAACCATTGTATCATTTGAATCAATACCCTATGAAAGGTATAAAATATAATAAAAGAATTTAATATAATGTATAAATAATACTATCATGATAGAAAATGTACATGATATAGTATTTACACCATATAGAAGTAAAAAATGGTGCACAACATAATCATATCCCATGTAATTCAAATTTGAATCAATTAGACTATTATGCCTTGGGTAATAATCCCATCCGGACCCATATTAAAGGAATTGAATGTAATTATACATAAAATAAGATCATTAAATATATTTTATTAACTTTTATATCAATTTTTTTTATGGACATAACTTAAATAATAATTTCCTTATAAAAATAATATTTTTCTATAAGAATTACATTTCAGATGAAATCTCATTCCTTATTCTATATTCATTATGTACATTTTATTCACTTATAATATAATGAAATTATTATTAATAAATAATATCTTAGTAATAATAAGAATCAAATTTTATTTTAATATTTTAAAATTATTTTTGTATACTTTGTATTTATAATAAATTTACCCCATTTGATTTCATATAAATTGAATCATAATTAGTATATTTTAGTTTTATTATTTCTTTTAATTGAAAGATAATTACTTAATTAAATACATAATACAATATTTCTATGAAAACATAATAATAATTATATTCATAAAATATTTTACTAATTTTTTTTCAACATCACATTTTCATTGATTGTATAATATTAAATCATTTTTTCATAGGTTGTTAAATTTACAAAACATGAACATGATTTATCTAAATTTGATAGTATAGTTATGAGTTGAATATTTTGTAATAATAACATAATAATATTGATACTATGTTTTAATTTATTAATTACCAAAAAATCATAATATATGTTTGTGATGATTGAAAATATAGAGTAAAAAATTTCATTATAGATTCCACATTCCTTATGTATTCTTTTTTAGAGTTCATGATTCTCAATGGAATATAGGGCGTGATGGTGGATATTAAATATTCATTTATGAATAATAATAAAATTTTATATATGGTACTAATTAACCTATATATAAAATACTACAATCCATGATGAGTGGTAATGAAAATAACAAAAAATATCTGATCACAGTGGTTTTAGTCCACAAAATGCACTAAAGATTTTATTACATTTCAATGGTGATGTAAATGAATAATAAAAGGGAATTAAATATAATAAAATAAAAAATATTGTAAAGATACATAATTCATGTCATTTTTGGGTTATAATATGTTTTTAACTTTAACATTACAATGATAAACATAAGAGGTTTATAGTATTACATCAGATAGTTGATCATTTATTTGATGAATACATTAATTTGAATGGATAATGAAAATAATGAGTGACCATTGGATTATAATGGTGATTTAGTGTTCTATGGAGTATTAAATTGATTCTTTTGGAAGAGGTTATATAAGGTGAGGTTTATCTTTGAGAGGTGGAAGTGGTACCCTTTTATATTTTGTGGTAAGCTAATTATTTTGAAATACTAATCATTTTTATATAACCTAAATAAATTATTCTAGGGTCCAGGACTCGAATGTGGAAAAAATATTGTTTGGGGAAAATCAAAGGTCTAAATTGTTGTCCAATAGTAATTATTATTTGAGTTATATTTCATTCATGGATTTTATTTTTAGATGTAACCTTTTATAGAAATTTACTTTTACCTTGGTAAAAAATTATAACCATATTTATGAAAAAAATTAAAATGTAATATTGGATGATACTAAATATGTTTACACATATGATTTATTGTATTAAAATAATTGGAACACATAAATTTTATAATTTATTGAAAAATTAATTTTAAAAAAAACTTGTTCAAGATAAAATATTTTTTTTATTCTTCAAAATTATAAATATAATATAATTATCATGAGAACTAATATGATAACATAAATTGAATTGTTATTAAAAATATAAAAATTAGTAATCTTTGATATAAATAAAATAAATGATTCTCTAAGAGAAAATGAAGTAAATGGGAATTTCTATAATCCATTTTAGGATAAAGAAAAATTTTATTTTGGTTTAACAAAATATTGTTAACTGAATTATAAGTTCATATAATTTATTAATTTACATATTTTTTTCCTAAAATATATAATTTAATTATTATTTCTTAAAATTTAACGTTATATGATAAAATAATTATAGATTAATAAATGTATAATTTTAAATAAATTAATATTTTTGAACTTAAATTCAATATTTTTTGAAACATTTAAAAAATTAAATTTATTAGAAAAAAATATATATGAGTAATTTATAAAATATTTTTTAAACTGTTAAAAAAATTATATATTATTTTTAAAAAAATTAATAATTATAATATATTAGATATTCTAAATAAATTTGTTTTTTATTATTATATGGTATAATATAATTAAATATTATTTATTTAATGTTCTACTAAAATAGTATTTTATAGATATATTAAAATAATATTAAGAATTTATTGTTTGATTACATTAGTTTTTAGTGTGTGATAATTGTTATAAAACCTAATTTTTATATTTAATGATACTAAATCTATGGTTTTTATATTATCGTAATTACATTAATAGTATGTACAAATTATTAAATATCACTTAATAATTTGGGTTATATAGGGTTTCCATAAATGATATAAAAATCTAGAGTGGAGGCCTTATATATAATTTACCATTTTAATTCATGAACTACATAAAATATTAGGGATTGAATAGTATTTCTAATTTTATTGTGTTTTAAGAGGTTTACATTTTTTCATCATTTGTTATTTTCTTAGTGTGTAATTGTTCATAATTATCAAAAACCATATACATTATAATTTTACATACATGACCTCAATTTAATTTTTCATCATATTAAATATATCTAAATAATCAATATATCTATGTTCAATCAATATAAACATAAAAAACATTATTGTTCCACAGAGAAATTTCCTAGGGTGCTTCTTCCAAAAAAAATTAAATGTATGTATTTAATATGATATCCTTCATACTATTATACACTTAAATGATTATGTAAATCCATAATTATATTCCTTGGTGAGTTTGGATGTTTGGAAAGACTTATATTAGAAATATTATCTTTGTTTAATTGGGTGATAATAATAACATGAGTTTTAGTCCAATCTTAAATCCCAATTGTCTTTTCATTACTATATTGACCATCACAAACATTATTATTATGTATTATCCTTTCGATATATTTTCCAAACAAAATATGTTAATAATTATATAACATTATTTACATAATAATTTAATTATTTTTAAATCATCCTCCAGATTTATTACTCATCAGAACCATCAAAATTTCATGTATTTAACCAAAATAACATATTTTCAATATAGTATTTAATAGGACGATTATCCCTAATATCATATTTTAATTCCATATTATAATCAGTAATTAATAATTAATAATAAAGATATTTTTATTTACAAATTATTTTCCATTAGAAATTTTTAATAATCAGTGTATGTAGCACTATTTGTCGTGAATCGTTTAATAAACGAGGCATTCCCCAGCATAACATAAATCGGGATATTACACCAAAATAAAAATGTCCATGAAATACACCCTCTTATGCAATTCATAAAAAAAGAACTATCATTGTAAAACCATCAAAATAATTAATTATATACATTTAAATATGTATTCTTATTTCAAGACTCATCTATAGGGCTTTTAAATAGGTTCTCTAATACTAGTACCAACGGTAACATAATGATTCTCATAAAAACTGAACTATTATTCAATACAAATTATTGAAAACAAAAAACATACAAATATTGAATATTTATAATACTATTTTGTTATTATATATCATAAATAATCATCGAACATGAGGACCAAAAATATTTTTACATAGAGATTGTATTTATATATTACTTATTTTTCTACACTTGTGAAATTTTATCAAATATTATGCTCATATAGACAATTTTTTGGATATGTCAAATGAAATAATTCTCTTCTTAAACTGAAGATGAGAAACATATGAAATTTATGATCTCAAATACTCTATATGTAAAAAATATAACATAATTTAATATAGAAATTTCATTTAGTTAAACATGATGATAAAATTAATGTCATAATAAATTATCAAATGTATAAATTTGATAATAAAAAAACATGTTAATGAAACATAATATCATAAAAAATATTATGGAAGAGTAAATGATATAAAATAGATAAATAAACTATAAATAAAAATATGAAATTTAAAAATGATAATTAAATTCAGAACATTTTACCATTATGTGATAATAATAAAAATATGGTATTTGGTGGAAAATTAATACAACATAAAAATTTACAATAACAAAATAAAAAAAATGGAAATTTTGAACAACCATAATCATTTGAACATAATAATAAATAAATCCATGTAACGTAATTTTTTTGGAAAATCAACTAATTCACCCTGGTGAATATGAAAAATTTTATTGTCCAGCCCTTTCTCTGGGTGATAAATCATCATGTGGACCCTATTACAAGGGAAAAATCATCTTTTGTTCCAAATTTTCATGGGATATAACCCCATGTACCTATTGGTAAATCATATGTACTCTCATATATCAATTTTACCACATTATACATATACATAAACCAATTATTTTGAAGCAGATATAGTACTACACCCGTCATCAATCATACATATGTGTTCCCAATAAAAAACCAATCATCAATATATCATAATGAAAAAACTGAATAAGAATGGGTTTATAAATTATTCCATAAAAATACGGAACCTAATCAAAAATGAACATATGATATCTAAAATAACATTTTAAAAATGAATTCATATATTATTAAAATATAGTGGTTTAGAAAAATAATGAATCATGTGTAAAAATTCATGTAGTAAAAATAGAATTGAAACTTCTAGAGTTTTTCAAAAAATCATAAAAACATAATCCTGAAATATTAAATGAAGATAAATTTTAATTAAAAAATATTATATTATAAAGTAAAATGTATGTATACCCCTATTATAATAATTTCAAAATAAAATATAAATTAAATGAATGAAATGAATTAACAATGATTCAATAAAAATTATTTGAAAATATTTACTCTCAAATAAATCAATAATTATGAAAACATTTGAATGGAATATTTTCATATAAATATTTTGAAGGCAGAATACATTTAAAAAATTTACTTACATGAATAATATGTTCTATTTATAACCAAAAAAATAGGATACAATTATCAAAAGAAATTTTTGTGGTGGATGATATAACCATATTATTTTGAAAGAGTGGAAAATCTTATGGAAAATTTTGATTTTTTTTGTTGGATATCCAATAACATTATATGATATTGAAAAAATTTCATTAATGTGAAATTATGGGAATACATGTATCATTTGAAATGTGAAATTTACTTTCCAAAAGGTAATAAACAACATTTTTTGAATGTAAGAACATTTATATGGAATAAAAACAAATTAAATAAAAATGGAATTATTCTTATCAAAAAGGAATTTTAATGAGATTATAAAATGGCTAGAAATGAATAAATTGTTATTAATACAATTATATTGTCCAATAAATAATGTTTAAATAAATCAAAATGTCATCATAGGTTAATTAAATCAATCATTAATTGTTAAATTCAAAAAATATATTTTATTATCATTGTAAATGATATAACTCACTAAAACAACTTATAAAATTATTAACTATTACTCCAAAAACCTATGAGAGATATAAAATAATATATAACATTTTATATACTGAAATACTATGGAATAATGAAAACAATTGAAATATGACATTAATTACATGATTGATAAGAAAATATGTTATAAAACTAATACATGTGTTAATGAATTTGTATTTGAGACAATAAAGCCATACGACCTTCATAATTATCAAATTAAAAACCCAATAAAATTTGTAGAAGGGAAACAAGAAAAAATACATTATATAAATGGTTCTATTGAAATTTAATTTCAATTAGTATTTATAAAAAACCTAAAAAATATTATAAATATTATGTATTTCCAAATGAATATAAATTGAGATAAAATCTTATAACTTATTCCATGTTTATTTAGTATAGAAAAGAGGTATTTACATTAATTTAATAATAAAATGAGGCTTCGTCCCCAACCTTTATTTAGTATAGAAAAAAATCGTAAATAAAAAAACCATTAATTAATATATATATTCACTGAATCCATAACCTTCTATATTTGATTTATTATATACCACTAAATACAATTTTCAATTTATTATTATTATTTTTCATCTTATTTTTATTAAAATTAGTTTGGGTTTTACTTATTTTGTTAATCATAATGAATTAAAATCTTATGATGACTAAATTTCTTAATATATAACTTAATATTCACAAAACCAAATAATAAAAAGTATGTTTTAATATGTTATAATATAAATATTTTAGATGTTTTCATTAGTCATGGATAGTTATATTTAAAATTGTTGTTGAAATAGTTTTTTACATTATACTAATGTTGAACTTGCTTTTACACAATTAAAGATTATAGTTATGGAGGTGTTATTTTGAATTCATAACATATGTATAGATAAATATTTTTTGGATTTTATATTTTTTTATCATTTGTGTTAATTATTATATATTGTATTATATTGTTCAAGAAAATTGAAAAACATTTCATAATAAATGATAGAGTAATTAAATATATATGTTTTTTATTCCGGTTTCTCAATTTTTGAGTAAGGTAGATGGTTGAGATTAAATAAAAATTTCAAAAAAATAATTACATTGGATATAAAATTTTTCTTCCAAAATTTTACTATTTTTACCATCCCTTCAATGTGTTAATGAAAAATGAAATCAATGTTTCTTCATGGAGTTCTTAGTTTTCCTAATTCATTAATGATATAATTTTTTCATATATGTAAATGAAATAATAATTTTTTTAATTTGATTTTAACAATATGTAATGATGTTAATGATAGGTATATAATCATATAATTATGATTATATATATTTGGGAGAATATTATAAATAATAAATTATGAGAAATTATGAATCCTTATATTGGAGACTTGACCATTTCTGGGATTCTCACATGAAATTGTATGCCTTAGGATAAATACAATTTACCATGTGATTATAGTTTAAAGATAGCGATATATTTATTTTAGAATTTTAGTTTTTAGGTAGGAAATGAATGGTCGAAATAGTTTCCCTCTATATGTGATGAATAAGTGATCTTTTGGGAAATACACCTCGGTTTTCAATAGTGGTAGGCCACATTTAATGGTTTAATGAGTGAATATATGAAAAATAGTGGATGTGGTAAAATTATGTTTAAAAAATTATCTTATTCATACATTTTTATACATTTATATTATTCTTTAATTAGTTTCATTTTTTTTTTAACCTTTAATAAAAATTACCTTTTACCTTCATAATTAATTTTTATAATTAATAATTAATATTAGTGAAAAAATTTAAAATTTGATCATTTATCTTAATTTTTACAATATGATTTTAAATTTTGACAATAATTTTACAAATAAAATATATATTTATTTTTACAGATAATTTCAAAATAAACACATTGTTATCTTGAGGATTTGTGTTACAAAAATAAAATTATACACTTTATTTTTATATACATGATTTAGTTTTCTTGTGTACTAATTTTAGGAATTAAATATATTTATTATATAAAAATGATATCATAATGTTTTACATGGAATGAAGGGATATAATTTATCCATCTTTACACATATTTAGTAGTAATGTATGAAAATAATATTTTTATAAATGAACCATTAGAATGCAGTGAATTATAATTTCAATGAATATTTTAAATTGAAAAATGTTATTTCTTCAATATATAATTTTTTCGATATACATATTTTAAAATTATTGGACAATCTTATATATTAATAAAATCATAAAAAGTATTATTTGAGAAAAATTCTATTTTTGATGAAAAGTTATCTTTTCAGAAATAAATAAAAAATTCATTATACACAATAATATTCCTTGGAGAATTTCCCTTAGGTGCTTCTTAAAAAACAATTTACATATATAAATTTTAATCGTTTCCCATTCATCTTATTATACACATAATGTAGTATAAAAATCGATAATTCTATTAACATGTGAGTTAGAATGTATAGAAAGAGAAATGTTATAAATATTAACACTATATAATTGGGAAATAACAATTACATGGGTTTTAGTTCCATCTTCAATCCAAATTCTGTTATTATTAATATATTTACCATCACATACATTTTTATTATATTATTTTCCTTTCTACATTTGTTTCTAAGACCAAATGTGTTAATAATTATTGATCAATATATTATTCATAATGTCCATATTTCAAATAAACCTCAAAATTCAAAACTTGTTAGAAGAATCAAAATATCATTTATTTTAATCTAAATCAAATTTTTTCAATATTGTATTTTTTAAGATGATTTATCCCATATATCATATATTTTTAATTCATGTTTGAGATGTTTTAAAATAAATTATGTATTATATTTGATATAATATATTGTATCTGTATACTCACACTATGTTCACATACTCTCAATATGATTTCAAATCCTCCCTTAATACTGATTATTTTTTCATTTCTTAGGTTCAAATTTAAAAAAATTTCTTATTACATTTACCCCAATTTATTTATATTATATAGGTTATGTTGAATTAATGGCTTCTCTGGTATATTATTTTTGTAAACTCACCATGTGTTAACATACTAATAAATTTTAGGATTTATAATATAAAAACATTTCCCTCATAAAGCTAGATTTTAGAAGAGGTAATATATTTTTATGAAAAAAATTCATACATAAATTAAAAAATCCACGAAAATTGGATTTTTTGGAATTTAAAAGAACAAATTTTACATTGAATTCATTTAAAAACATATTATAACATTGTAAATGATTGAATAAAAAATAAAATTTTCAATTAAAATCATTATTTATAAATAATCACTAGAAAATAAATCTATTGAGTAAAACCCAATAAATTTTCCATAATTTAATTTTGTAAACATTACATGAAGTTATTTCATCATTTAAAAATAATTTGAATTATCATCTTAACAATTAAATTTTATTTTATTTAAAATTTTAATTATATATTTTTTAATAAAATTATTTCTATAGATATCAAATAACCTATTTTAAAACATTATTTCAACTTTAATGCACAATTTATGATCGATTATTTTGAAATTTAAATGTTTTATGATTATATTAAATTGAAAATTTGGAATTCTTTATGTCCATTGAATTGTTTCATTATTGGTATGTTTTATTATTTCCAATTTACCAAATGTAACATTTCAAAATATGCCTTTATAATTTGACCCATTCAATCATCATATACATAAATGATATTAATTATTTGTCAAAAAATCATTCATGATTTCCCAAAAAAAAATTATTTATATTAAAATGCATAATAATGTATATAAGTTAAGTATAATATATAATCATTTTTCATGAATGATACATTAGGTGTGATTAAAATTTTTTTATCATCCATTGAAATTTTTTCATTAAATTTTTGTGAATCTATCTAGAAATGATGTGAAACACATTTTTCATTAGCTGGGAACTTTATGATGTTTTCATTGAAATACCATTTGGAGATATATTTTTGGATGACAGAAATATGAAGTATTATATATCTATATAATTCATTTGTATTATTTATATATAACGAGATAAAAATGGAAAATTGTTGGATTTATCATGAAAACAAGGTTACATGGAAGTATTTATACCAAGCTAATGTGTTTAGTAGAGGATTTAACCATAGAAAAACATACACTGGAGGATTTTCCTAAGGTAAAAGGTTGTATATAAGTATTTTTTACTATAAATATTATATATGCGGCGATTTATCCCATTATATTGTTTACATGGAATGATATACACCTTTTAAAATGGTACGAATGTTTATTTTTCCAAATTCAAAGAAAATAAATGAGTAATTATTTCAAGAAATATGGCACACTAGAGGATTTATGAAATGAAAATTAGTATAGAAGATGATATATCCCATGATAATAGATTATGTTGGTAGTCTAATATAAATCCCATTAGAATCCAATAATATTATACGATTCCCATGGGGCTACATGTTTGAATATCCATATCATAATATGTGATGAATATCTTGGTGGGTAACATTGTCATATTATTTTTATGGTTGTGTTTATGCTAAAATATTATTTCAAAAACACATTTATATGATTATTTCCATTTAAAAATCCTTAATGTATAGCTATTTCATAAATTTTTTGATGGGAATATATTTAATCATTTTGTAATACATATCCCACTATCATGAAAAATATACAACACCAATTTTTCCATTCACTTTTAATAAAATATTTCTACCCTTTTCATGTTCCATAATTTTTTTTTGAAATTTTAATTGATTAAATTTATATATGGCTTCCATTAATAGGAATTTAATCTCACCCATTTCTTATTTTCTAGATCCCCATATAAGAGAAATTAGTATATAATATGATAATTTGTTACCGTAATCATATGAGATTCAATTATGGGAAAATATTCACATGTGTTACTTATAAAACTACTTCCATAAGACACTAAGATATATATTCAATAGTTTGTTTTAATATCATTGATACGGAATTATTATGCTGGTTAAAAATTCTAACATATTTGTATGTTTACATTGGATCTCTATATGAAATGTGTGTACTAAGTTAGTAATCAATTCTAATGACCTATTTTATATTTATAAATAGTTCTAGAAAATATATTAACAAAATATTTTCTATTATTAATTAAAATATTATATATTGGGCTATTTTGGTATATTTTGGTATACAATCATGTGTACAATAATTTTCATCATGTTTACCACTATATTTTTGTTTGGTTATACAAATATATTCCATTTTGTTATATATATTCATGTTATTTTTCAAATATTTTTTATAATCATTAAAATATTATTATTTCACCAAGAAGTATTATTAGATCATAAATGAAATTTTTGGACATTTTTTATGTGAATAAACATCATAGGATTATATACTTACAGAATGGGTAGTTTGGTATGGTTGTGGGTTTGTGATATAATATATAATCAAAAATATGAAGTAATTACACTAACACGGGAATGATATAATGTCACACAGATGATTTCATATTATGGTATGAATTATAATAATTAATTATTTTTATGAACTTTAAATAATTAATAGAATATTATAATTTAAAATGTTATGATTCATGATGTCATGAACCAACCTGGGTCAACCACAAATAGGTCACCCAAGTCAGTCTGAGGTAAGATCAGAATGGTGTTCCCGATCCCCATGGACTGGAAACTATTGTCGGGAATCAAAAGAAGTAGTTGGGAATGATTTCGACTAGAAAATAAAAGATTGGTAAACAAAAAAAACCAGCCAAAATTGCTAACAACTAACAGCGGTGACTAATGAAAAATAACCAACTATAAAACCCTCTCTGTAACCCCATGGGACTCCAACGACGTAGTACAACGATCCTAGACTACAACCTACATCTGAGAAGTAATGTCAGTGTGAGCACTAAGATGCTTAGTAAGAAATCCAAAATATATAAATGTATTATTCTAATTCCATTAATTATAAAACTATCCATGGAAGTTTTAGTTTAAGATATAATAAAAAAATGATTTCCATTATTTTCATTTTCAATTCAATAGTAAACATTTTTTTAGGAAAACGCTTCTTTTCAACTAAATTTTTCGAAAAAAATTCAATGAATAAATTGAAAAAAATATAGTTTAAATTATGTGTTTTCACAAATGATACATAATGAATAAAACAACTTAAATAATAAAACATCACCAGAAACATGTCGCAAATGCGCACATGGTAAATCCATATAGGCCACTAGCACAAATGGGACCCTATAGACCTCATACATTAGTGAAACGTGGCATAGAAACAACAAACCTTATAAAAAATGACATAGAAACCCCAAAACTCAGAAAATGTGGTGTAGAAATCAAGACCTTTAGTAAATGTGGCCTAGAAACCACGACCCTCATACATTTATATTTTTAGTAGGTGTTGTTGCATCAAACCCGCTAGATGAAACCGAGAAGAACCCTTTCCATGTCATGTATCATACGAGTCCTTGTCCACCCACCTAGATAACCACGTTTCACATTGTTCTCTTTATCAAGTGGTGGTGAGATTTTATCAAGGCTATATATATGTACATAACACATTTTTCAACCAATACTCATTTAACCTCTCACTACCGTTCTTCATCTTTATGTTCATTCCCCCACTTTCACATCACATATTGCATAAGCCACAACATTAGGCACATACTAACACATTAAACATCGAAATATTTTTCTAACAACAATGTGTATTCAATAACAGGGGTTTTCCAATTTTACAAACCTTTTTCATGGTGTCAAATAGGGCTTTTTGTTTTACAAAGAATAATTATCATTTCATAAAATGTAATCACTGAAAGACTTTCCAAAACCATTTAAAATACAAATTAAAAATTAATTGTGTTGCATATTTAAAATAAAATTTAAACCCTTTGGTACAATGATGCAATTAATTTAAGAATTTCAAACCACCCGATGACAACGAGTTCAGAAAAAAACTAATATTTGAAGCCATCCATTATAAATTAAAACCCACTTGGGAAAACATTGTTCCAGTAAAATCACATACGTCAAAATGGGAATTAGAAATACATTACGTTTTCATAAACAATGGAATAACTACTACTAAAACCCACACCCTAATTTCATGGAATGCATATATAGTATATATATATATATAATTTTTATAAAAAAAGGAAAGAATGTATGAATTTAAAACTAAAGGCACAAGCATAGGGGACCTACCTCATGGTGGAACCAAGCCTTCCACTTCGGATATTGGTGCTTTCAAACTAAAAGTTTTTTATTATCTCCCACTAATTATATGCACCTTCACATATATGTAAGGACAGCTAGCCACTATGCACATGCTCACATGGACATGAACGAGCGCAAGGGGATGCTTACACATATGATTATCTGTATATACTAGTATCCACTCACCTACATATGCATTTATATATATATACATGGGATCACCATGACCCAGAAATTTATATCCACAGACATGGATGATGATATTTGTAATAGAGAACCCACATATATATATATATACTTACCTATGCACACGAAGGTGAGTTGAACTAGAACCGGGTCTCCAAACCATGAAGCAAGGACCACACACTACACATATAATTTAAATAACAATTTAAACACATAAATAATATCTAATACATTTAAAAATAAAGAATCAAGGGATTAAACCCAATAAACATTCAAAAACACATTTCAAGGAAAAACTATATGAAATACCACACTCAACCATATTTCAAAGCCTTAATGACCATCAATAAATAAATTCTAGAAGTCATAAAACAATTACAAATGAGGCCACATAGGGAACACCATGATAATACCTAATTTCATGTCAAACTACATCTTTATTATATTAACTCTTCACCAACTCTTCCAAAAATGGTTTTCACAGCACACAAATATTATAATAAATCCTTTGAGTGGTATTTAAAGTGTTGAAAAATTATAGGACAAATTTTTTCAGAAAAAATACACTCAGTTTCATTTAAAATTACACTTTATAACCAAACACACAACACGAACACATAAAAACCTGATTTACACCACCAATATCATTCAATATAACATTTGAAAATTTATAAAAGTAGACCAAAGAATCACTTCATGGCCTTATATCAAAACACACCCAAATTTCAGTTTTTCAAAATCATATGAAAACTAAATACCATTCCAAACAACATTATATTCACATACATAATTTAAATATTAAATTTCACAATTAAAAAATTGACATCAAATAACACAACAAGAGTTAAAAATGAAATGTACTCAATTTCATCTAAAACTACTACTTTATATTTAAACGCATATGCAACCATTTTAAAAAAAATTACATACCACACCAATTATCCAGGTAACACATTAAATTTATGAAGTAATAAAAAAATTATATAAATATTGATTATATAATAAAACATCAACCTTTAATGTTGAAACCCCCAAATTTCAGTGAGAAACATCAGTTGCACCATATGTTCACTGTAAGGGACCAAAAACGAAGCCTAAATAACAAGAATCAACAAAATTAGGAACTCCAAACACATTAGGGTTTTACCACTTTTCATTTGGGTGTCGGGGCGACCACAAATTAATGGGAAATGGAGGGACAATAGGGGTGAAAGTCATACCTTGAAGAATAAGAACATGAATATGGTGGAAAACTGATTGAAATCTGAGTCGGAGATAGAGCTTGGGAGGAGGTTGCATGAGCAGAAAGGATTTGAACAGGGGGTGGTCTTGCGGAGATGAGGTCATGACGAGGGAGTTCACCCAAAGGGAGGTCAATCTGAGAGAACCCGCAAGGAGGGCAGCTATGCCAGAGAGGGAGGGAGGACCTCCATTGTGTCGTACGGTATGGAATAGAGTAATAGGGAGGGGGAGACGTGTGAAGAGGTTGGTATCAAGAGGTAAATGAGGGGGAGAAATAATTAATAAAAAATAAATTAAAATAAATAAAACATTAATAAATGATATTAATTAACATTATAATAATATTATTATTAACCATAGTAATAATATTATTCAAAAAAATACCTTTATTTTATTTTCTTTAATTTTTATTATATTTTAATAATTTTATTTTAATCATTATGTCACTAAAAGACTAAAATATAAATAAAAAACTGTGAATATATGTTGTCGGGTCAGGGTGTGACAATTCTCCCCACCACAAAAACATTCTTCCCCCATAATGTCACCTAGACAAATGAGGAATCAAACATTAGTTGGAAACAAAATAAGGCCAAAAAAATCACAAACTCAGTGTGACATTCAACTCCATTAGTCACCCCAAACGAACTCTAAGGGAAACTGTAATGATAAGAGCCATCAAGAATTATGGAGGGTACTTCCCCACCATAATAACCCTACTAGCACAACTAACATTGAGACTCTCAGAACATGCAAACTATGTAACTTCTAACATGATCCTATGAGGAAAACACAAACATAGTCCAAAACTCCCACAAAAACCAAATATCGATGAAGGCAAGACATGATCCACGTTTGGCCTTCCCTCCAATTAAGAATTGACCAGCTTTGGCTAGTAACCACATGCCAATATAGGAAACATAACACAATTGACCCATGAAATCTCCGCATAAACAACACCCCCCCACCACATGGGTTAACCAAATAGAGTACCAAAACCGAACATCGTACCAAAACCCAATTCATTATTTCACAAGATGTATGTGTCTCCAAAACAATCATGTAGTAAAAAATAATAGTTCACAAAAGCATCTAGCCACACAAGATGGAAAATCATCTTGAGACACACATCCAAAAAGAGAACCATAAAATCTCACATTTAAGGTGTCACAAATAAAGAAATTAAAAGAAAACGAGACCACCACACCATCTAACAACCTAAGTGGGGTATGAAAACAACAAATACATAAATGATAAAATTAGACCTATATGCCTCTTATAGAAAAACAAAACCTTCCAAGACGATGGACCCATAATATAGAAAATTAAACCATCCCTATATCAATACTTGATGAAAAAGTTAGACCAAGGTTCCCCACACTCCACGATTCCTAACTGCGTGAAAGGATTCACTTGGATACCTGTGATTAGAGCTCTAATATCTTGAAGCATATGAAACCCCGCCATCAAGAGATGACATCTTTTGGTCGGGAATCCTTTTTCAAATGCCACTAGCGGATCCTCTCCAAGTGTCCCTAATGTCCACACTGATGATAAGACGTTGGAGGATGATGAAAAGGAAACATAATGTACCAATACCGTCCACAGAAGAATCAAAAAAGGGAGTGGATCGACTAATTGAAGATATAATTGACAATATGACATGTGTGAGACATGTTCCTATGGTTCGCTCTCATCAACAGATGGAGAGCCTTCTCGAACACCATAAATAATCAGTCATAGAACCCTAGGTGAGGACCCCAATAAAGAGAAAATATAACTAATTCCATGACACTACCTCTAGAGAAATGGGAATCAACCCCTTGAAATTTGTGACCTAATACTTTACTATATATTGTCCATGATGGACACTCACGTACTCTGCAACATTCCTCACCTTCACTTCCTTGTATATAAACCATCGGACCATAGTGGTCTTAAACACATTCCATGACATCCCATCATGCAATAAATCTGGGATCATCTTCTCCCATCAATCCAAAGATGAACCTTCAAACAAACCCAAACTAGCACAGACTCTCCTAGATTTGAGAGTTTCTAATAAGAAAAAAGCACCAACGATTTCACCATGCCTGTTTGCAACCATAAATATATCATTATCACTATAGAAAACATAAAAAACAAACAATATTTCTATTCCACCACAACTCTAAGAGTCTGAAAAGAACCAATAACTGAAGAGACTCTCTATAACACTCTGGGACATTTCTGGGTGACAAACTCAAAATCAAAAGGCCCAAATCCAAATGAAAACTCATCATAAATCAATATTTAAAACATTAATCACATCCTAATTCTCAGACACAAACCACTATTCCAAAAAAATTCAATATTTCAAAACCAATAACTAATGAAAAATGATACCAAACATGAAAAAGAACACACAAAAATTGCTCACTAACATTACAAAACATTTAAAATACCATTTTAAAAAAAATCATCAAACAAAAGAACATAAATATCCATCCTTGGTATTCCATGAAGTCTCACACATACATATATAACCTTTCTATAGCTCATGAGTCCATCTACACATACCACCAATTAACTCAGTTCCACATGTGTACCTCTATATATCGGATCCATCATCAGAATATGATGGGTTAATTCAAAACACATCCCATTTTCAAAAAAAATCATTCAACGTATATCACCAATTCTCTATGAATTTAAATATGTTACTTATCATTAAATAATTACACATCCAAATTACCAAACATATATAAATTTTCAGTAAAAATTTTGTTGCAATTATCCAAAAACAACTTTCAAAACACCTCCCATTTTTTACATTGAAACCACACATTCCATTAAAAGAAAACAATGACCATTTCAAATATACTTTCCACTGAAAAAAAAATCCATATTGAAAACCCATTTTTCTATGAACCATTTTCAAATTTTAAATCCACTCAGTTCTTTCAAAACTAATTCCAAATATTACTCACATAAAAGATTTTAACAAATAAGGAACTAGTGGCTCTACCAACAATACAACATGGCTTAGCAATCCATGATCCAATAAAGTATCAACCACATAAAGTATCATAAAATGTCCATTCAGTTTGTACATGGGCTGTTATTCCATGCTATCCCACTACTTAATGCTCACTCATGTCCATTTGTCATCCCTCATCCACACAAACCAAGCCAAAGAAGTAAATTTATATCCTGGACGACCCCTGGAAACTCGAGTCCCATGATGTGAAAGGGTTCATGAAGTCTTTTAAGCTCCTACCTCTCATGTTGTAAGACACCTAATCACCAATCAATATGACACCAAAAAGGGCCTCATCTGATACCATTTTATGATAGATAAACCCAGATCGACCACAAACTGGTCACTCAAGAAGGTCCACGAAATCGCTGGAAGGGCGTTCCCGATCCCCAAGGGTTGGAAAATAGTGATGGGCATCAAAACAAGAAGTCGGAAACACTTTAGCCTATAAAATTAAAAGACAAATATTCTGAAATAAACCAGTCAAAAAGGGTTACCACTGACATTCAAGAATAATGTAATGATAACCAACTAGGCATACCTCTATCTGACCCCATGGGTCACCACTAATGTAGAACCATGATCCTAGACTAGAACTCGTAACTGAAAAGTATAGTATGTATGATCACAAAGATGGTATATAGGAGAAAAATATAACAATTACCTATCACATTTACATTAATAAGAAAACCAAAAATTATAGTTTCAAAATAATATATAATAAAATAATTTTATTCTTTTTATTCATGTTTAAGTCACTAGTAATCATTTATACGGAAAACAGATATATTCCACTATAATATAAAAAAATCTTCAATGAAGACATTGATAAGAATATATTTGATTAAATGATGGTTTTTCACAATTTAGAGATACAATATAAAATAACTGAAATGAAAATTTTTAGGACAAGAATCTTTTCAAAAATGAGCACCCCGAGAAATCCCTAGAGGTAACTACCACAAATTGGACAATAAAGACCTTATACCATGTTGTAACGTGTCTTAGAAACCACGAACCATAGAAGACATAGATTATAAAATACGACCCTCAAAAAACATTGAATAGAAACCACAAGCCTTAGTAACTGTGGCTTAGAATCCATGTCCCTCGTTCATCATATATTTAGTTTGTGTTGTTGCATCAAAACAACTAGATGAATCTAGGATGATCCCCTACAATTTCATCTAGAGTTCTAGTCCTGGTCCACCCACCTAGATACCTAGGTTTTCTATTGTGCTCTATTTCATGTGGTGGTGGGTTTTTATCAAGAAAACATATGTCTACATGACACATTCATTATCCAAAACTCATTAAACCTATCACCACCATTCTCTATCCATAAGGGAATCCCCCCTATTTCATATCACAAAATGAATAAACCTCAACATTAGGCACATAATATCTCATTTACCATACAAATAATTTTCCAAAACCAAGGGTTCTACCATAAGAGTGGTATTCCAATTTTAAAAACCTTTTTCATGGTGTCAAATGGGATTTGGTGTTTTACAAAAAATAGTTTTCAATACAACAAACATTATAACCCAAAGTCATTCCAAAACCTTTTAAATGCCAAATTATAATATCAATGTGTTGCATTATAAAAAACAAGCTTAAACACTTGCTTGCAATGATGCAATTAATTTATAAAATTCAAACCATCATATGACCACAAGTTCAAACCAAAACTCATCTTTGAAAATATTAATTATTATGTAAAACCCACTTAGGCAAACACGTTTCAAGAAAAATCACTTCAGTCCAAATGGGAATTAGTAATACATTAAATTTTCCTAAATAAATGCATAACCACTATTAGAAACCGCACCCAAATTTCATAGCATGTGTATATAGATTATATATATAACATGTTTTTAAAACAGGTAGGAAATTATCCAATTCAAACTAAAGGCATAGTCATAGGGGACCTACATCAATGTGGAACCATGTTGTCCACTTTGGCTCTTGGCTCTTTCTATCTAAAAGCAACTACTACTCCCCCACTGAGTTTATGCTCCTTCAAATACATGTAAGGACACCTATCCCCTATGCACACGCTCGCATGGACATGAACGTGCGCATGGGAATCCTTTCCTGTATGATTATATAAATATAATAGTCACCACTCACCTATGTATCCATTTTCATATATAAAAATGGGCACACCAAGCCCCATAAATGTATATTTACTATCATGTATGTCTATACATGAAACGTTTGAACCCCCCCCCCCCACACACACACACACACACATATATATATATACTTACCTATGCAAATGCAGGTGAGTGGCCTTAGACCTAGTGACTCGAAACCATGAATCAGGGACCACACAGTACACATATAATTTAACAAAACAATTTAAACTCTTAAAAAATATACAAAACATTTCAAAACCACACAATAAGGATTTGGACCATAAAAACATTGTGAATCCCATTTAAGGGAAAATTACAAACAATACCCCACTCAACAAGATTTCACAGCCTTAATGAAGTTTACTAGATAAATTCCAGAAGTCATAAAACAACCATGAATGATGCAACATGGGACACAGGTGAAAAACACCCAATTTCATGTCAAACAACAACTTTATAATTTTAACACTACATAAGTGTTACCAAAAACGAGTTCCGCACCACACAAATAATATAATAAATCATTTTAGTGGTTTGTAAACCCTCAAAAAATGACACAATAAGTGGTTTCACTAAAAATACACAATGTATCATTAATAATTCCACTTTATAACCAACCACAGAGAAAAGACACATAAAAACAAGATTTTCAAAATGAATAGAATTCAATTAAACATTTGACTATTTATAAAATAGACAAAAGAAGCATAACATGGCCTTATTTAATAACACAGAAAAATTATTATTTTTTAAAATCAAATACACACTAAAAATATTTACAAACATCATTCTAATCACATACATAATTTAAATAACAAATTTCACAATTTATAAATTGACATCAAATAACACAACACGTGTTAAACATGAAAATTAATCAATTTTATCTAAAAATTATACTTTAAATTTAAATAAATATTATTAATTTTAGAAAACAAATTTCAAACCCTATTAATTAACCAGGTAACACATTAAATATACCATGTAAGAAAAAATAATTATCCAAATATTGATTATACATGGAAACACAAACCATTGATGTTGATACCCCTAGATTCTATTGGGAAACATGAATTACACCATTTTTTCACTAGAAGGGACCAAATATGAACCATAAATAACATGAATCAACCAAAAGAATAACCTCAATCACATTATGATTCATCCAATTTTTCGTAGGGTGTTAGGGAGACCTCAAATAAACTATAAATTGGGGGGATAAGTGGGGATTAACCATAACTAAACTACCATACCATGAATATGACATAAAATTGGTTGAAACCTTAGCCGGAGAGGGAGCTCAGGATGTGATAGTGTGAGAGGAAAGGCTCGGACAAGGGGGTCATCGTGAGGATATGAGGTCGCGAGGAGGGATGTCACCCATTGGGAGGTCCGTCCGAGGGAACCCACAAGGAGGGTAACTAAGCCGGAGAGGGGGGAGGACCACTGACGGGTCTAGCAAGGGGGAAGAGAGAGATTGGGAGGGGTTGTGACGATACGTGAAGGGGATAGGGGTGGATGAGGAAATTGGTGGGGAAAAATAGAATATAATAAATACAAAAAAATAAATTAAACTTTAATACATTATAATAATAGTCATAATATTAATAATATTATTAACCATAATAATAATATTATAAATAATAGTTTTTTTCCATTTATTTTATTTTATCTTATTTTGATTCTAATTGAATATTTTTTTAAAAAATTAAGAAACCAAAAGACTTAGAAAAAAAAACTTAAACCGTAAGATGCTTGGTTGGGGTGTCACACAATAGATACTGGTGTTTTTCATTATTTTTATTGTTAATAAAAACATTAAGAACCTTTTCATTTAAAGGCCTAAAATATGTGGTGTTACTTTTAAGGATATAACAAGTTTATTTCTATCTATGATTCCATAGCATAATGATTACAAATGGTTAGAAAATTTCATCAATGTGGTAGATATATGGTATATAAAACAATGGGTTTCCTAAATTTCCTAAAAAATTGTAAAAATTTTGGATTGCGTATACAAAACTTTCTACCCTTAATATTTATTTTATCAATATTTTTATCCATATCCCCCTATCATTTGAAAAACCCAATTCCCACATCAATTCGGTTATTCCCTCTATGTCATAGGTATTTTTTGTTTATTTCATGACCTCCTTAGATTTTGTAGTGGAACCCTAGAGTTAATAGTTTCAAAATATTATTTTCCATGGGAAATTAGTCTAGAAAAAATATTTTGGTTCACATTTAGTAAAAAATGTATTAACCATTAGATATGGATCTAAGAGTTCCTGTTAATATTTTCATAATATGAATATAGTTTGACTATCAGTGTTGAAATATCAAGGAAAATATGAATCTCAATTTTGAAGGGATAGTTGAAACCTTACATTTGGAACACTATTAATCTAACCATGTGACATAATAATGAGACCCAATATAATCCTCTTAAAAAAATACATCAATACCAATATTTATTTTTTCTCTAATATCTATAAAATATGACATGAAATCAAATTTATCCTTCTATAAATTATTAAAGGACACTCCCCTTCATCTATTGCTTCAGTTATATTTTATGATGGATATCTTCAATGTATGAATGGGTTTCCTTTAATTATTAACTATTTTCATTATATTATCTCTTGATAAATATTCCCATTGTCACAATGGTTCATGGTATGGAATTGAATGTGATATATAGAGGTATTCATGTATAATTCAGGGTAAAACATTTTGATAAGGGTTCAATATGATCTGTTCTATTCCTCTCACGTCATAGGTCTAGAAGGAAATCAAGTTTTCATTAATCATAGTTTAGGTTTATCAATAATTTTATCTATAAAATTGTATTATATATCTTATTATTCATTTTACTGGTTTCATCTTTTTATATTTAATAGATTTAGTATTTTATATTTTGAGATAATGGAATATAGAGAGGAAAACAAGACATATTTGGGCCATAATAGAGTAGTTTATCACTGAGGAAGGTTTCCATGAATCCATATTTATGAAGGGATACTATTTTAAGGGACTGAGGTTATTTTAATTTATATTGAACATAAATTTTCTAGCGATTGATGTATTTTTAGACTATAAAATCCCTTTTTGGATTATTTTCATTCATTATTTTTTAATGAAACATTACATGCATGTTTACATTGTATTATGTTTTTCCCACTTGATATTTATATATTTTTGTGAAACCTATTTGATTTATCATCTTATGACATAAGGATAAATTCAATGACTTATTCCAGTGTTAATTGAATATGGAATGTTTTTAAATGAAAACTATATACATAATGTATACAATAATATGATTTATTCTATAATTTAAAAAACACTATTTTATAGATGAACTAACGTGTACATTTTTATAGTAATCATGTAGTTTTTTTGTGCTATATCACTATACCTTACTACTTTGTCACTAATATTTCAATTGGGAATATATTGGCATGGTTTTAAATGATACATGTAAAAGGAAGAACACGTTGTTATTGACCACTCTCTGGGAGCATATTTTCTTTGTGGTGGGTTTGGATGGTGGTGAATGTTTTTTTCATAAGGAGATAGACACGTGTTTTGATTTAGTTTCCATGTTGATGTCGCATCAATTTTTTAATATTATATTAAATTTTTTTTTTTTGGATTGTACCATTTGGGTTTATTTGTGTGGAATATGTTTTATTTTGGATATCTATATGGATACTATTGTTACTTATATTATATAAAATGTATATTGATGGTGAAATCATTCCCACATTAAATTTTATGGAACCCTAGTTATTGTTGATAACCATTGTAAATAACAAACACCCATTGGGCCTTATGGATTGCTATTTCATATGAAATTATGGTCTAAATGGGGTTAATATTTTAATAAATTGTATATAAGTTTTATGTTTAAATTAAATCATAATATAATGAAACATGATCATCCTATTATGTTTTAGGGTTGCTCTTATACTAGGAACAAGAATGTCATAACCATTGTGGTTGTGTGGATGTGTGTCTGGCCATCTTTCATTCATGACAAACATTGAGTTACAATGTCATTATAAAATTTTCCATTATCCATGTATATATTTTTACAATTTTGGTCTTCCATTATCTAAATTAAGTTGGTGATAATGTAATATAATTATATAATAAATATTTCTCAAACACATGTTCTATTGATTATGTCTCTACTATGAAAAACAACTTGATCTACATATGCGGAAGCTATAATGAAATCCCAATAGTAGAATCTTATGGTTTTAAATGATTTATTTGAACAAATATTCTGTATAATATGATCCACAGTCCTTGTATACATTTTTTTTGATTCAATGGATGGTTCACCATGCTTCAAAATTCACAAAGTAGATTCCACATAATGTTTTGGGTGTAATAGAACCCTACAGTATGATGAATGGATCAAAATTATTTATAATACATTAAAATTAATAAAACCATTATAATAATTCTATTATGTATTCACTATATTTATGATTTAAGAGTTATAATATACTGGTTAGATTATAGTTTCTAGTCCATGTATCATGAATATCATAACTAGACCACTTTCATGATGCACATAAATCTACAATTCTATCTTGAGACAATCATGTTGGGTAAGACATAGGTTTTCATTACATTGTATTAGGGATATATTTATAAAATTGACATTGGTTATAAATCTTTTGAGTTTGTTAACATTCTTCTAAATCATGTTCATGATGAATTTATAATGGTACGGTGGAGTTAGATGGGTTTGAGGCACAATTTTTATTATATCGTAATTCTAAGGATCTTACCAAATATCAAAGATATTTTGGGCTTGGAAGCATTTTATTAGGATGATATTTATTAGGATATAGGACTCATAATATCATTTGTGATAAAAGGGTTTACCTAGAGATCACATTATAGAAAAAATGTGATGTGGGGTGACCAATTAAAAGGATGTGGTAAGAGTGGGAAATAAAAATTATTCTAGAGACAGGTTTTCTACAAAATGTGTTTGAATAGGGGAAACCAAAGACTTGATAGTAAGGTATCACATATAATGTATAACTATAGTGGGTATTTTTATCATCAAAGTCATTTTTATGATTGATCGATCAATGTTATTATGGATGGATCCAAATTAAAATGTTGTAATCATTACTGATATAATATATAAAACATTTTTGGATCTTATCCACATTCCATGGATTTCACTCAAGATGTAATGAAATGTATGTAGGAAAATATACATATCTATGAAGTATAGAAAGGACCATATGATATAGAGGTATGACTGGATACCTTGATAGGAATAATTTTTATTACATATTCTATTGCTATAAATTTTTTGGATGTAGTAAAACTAATTATTCATGTCATCAATGAATAATTGTATTTTTCATTTAGGTTAATAGCTCATTATATTCATGGTGGATCATTCCCCATCACTAGTAATGATGTCTTTGTAGGTTTTCAATTTTAATGAGCTTTAGGTTGTGGATACTGAACATGTGACCATTGGGATTTTCTCATGTTTTTGATCTTGAAATCATTGATATCATTATTGGAATATATTTGAGGAGTAGCTATATAAACAAGATTAATTGATATAATATTCATGTATATATCAAATATTTTGATGGATTCATGCATGTATATTATGGAGAATGATATCAGATATTTACTAGTTTATGAACACTTTTTCAATGTTCTTAGAAAATATCATTTCAGAAATCATATATTCTAATCTTGTTTTTATCGATGGATTTGTGGTCCTCATTTAGTTCTGTTGCTTGAGTATCTTTATGAAATCCCAGAATATTTTCTCTATCTACCAAAATATATGTATTTTGTGTTTTATATATTTTCAAAAAATAGGATTAGGAAAAAATTGTATACAACATGATAGAGAGAACCCTCCATATTAATTTAATTGTCATTTCAACTTGAGGATAATAATCATAATGTATTGAATTATACTTATATTTAACATTGTGAATCAACATTTCTATTTGATATGATTTAAAATAGTTTTCTGTAACATCATTTTGATTTCGAAAAAAACTCAACAATGTGGTGTATATGATTATATATTTCATTCATTGGATTAAAGAAAAAAACTAGATTATGGGGTCCCCATGGAATTTGATGATTTTTGAATTATAATAGTACCATCATGTCATGGTCTTACATAAATACATTTATATGTATTTTAATGACAATTAAGATAATTATCATTATCTGGTTATGTTTAATTTCCTTAAATACACTTTTATTTTTTTTATGAAATTAATGAGTCAAATTGTCTAAGAATTCTAAAATTCTCATTATTTTCATCAATAATAAATTTCTTATATATTCTTGAGTAGATAAGGATAATGATGATAATTTCATCATCATCCAGATAATATTGATAGGAACGCATATATATTGGAACCAATAAAAATGATAGTTTGAGATTCAATTTGTCTAATTTATATGATATGATACTTATATGAAATATGTATTAGTAAATCATGATCATATTCATGATGTGACCTTCTGAGAACAACATGAAAATCTATTTGAAATATTTATTTTCAAAGGATTAATAGGTTATTATAGAATATTTTTTCATAAATTCTCAAATACATATTCTCATGTGATTGTGTTAACCCTTTATCGAGTGAATTTTCATTATATATATATATATATTTATAACCCATTGATATTTTTTATTTGAAAGTGAGATTGTCTTCATATCTATTATTAGTCCTTCTTGAGATGATTTTGTGATATAATGTTTACTATGTTTATTTAGGAATTTGATGGGGTTAATTTATATTGTTTGAATACAATAAGTAGAATATGGGTTTCATCAAAAGAACATAAAATGAATAACATCCCATTTCTTAAAATTTATTTGGTATCATTCATTCACTATCTTAAGACATTGTGCCACACTTACATTGTGAAAAAGTTTATAATATATTACAAATATAACAATCTAATGAATATCTTCACCATGAGGAATCATAATAAGAGATAGAAATACATGGTGGAGTAGCTTCAGATAGTTTATTTTTATATTTCATACAACCATGGAAATGTGAATGTGATCATGGAATCACTGAGTTTAATATTACCTAATCTCAGATATAATGATATATTAAGAGGAATGATTTATAATGAGAATTTGTTAGGGATTACCTTGAATAATGAAATCCATACATGATATGTATTATAATATTATTATTATACAAAATCATTTATTTGATGTTCTGATTATACTTTTATAAGATCTGGATATGGAGTATAATACATTTACCATGAAAAAATCATGACCGAGAGACATTGTTTGAGTGATCTTGGTTTCCTTATCAATTTTTGTCCAATTAGGCTATGATTTTTGTTATGATGCATCTAATATAGTGATTAATAGACAATTGACAATATTATAAGTCGTTTATGCACTAGGTAACTATCATTATTAAACATTACATTATTAATCGATACGATGTGATTTTAATGGGAAGGAACATTGTGCATTTTTTGTTTCTATAACTGATATGTGATATAATTTAGATGTGTCATCAGAGGCATACATGTATTCGATAACCACTAAAAATTCAATATTTTAATGGGTGATAGAGACATGATCATTTTGTTTTTTATATCTTTACTCCCATTTGTAAGGATTCAATATTTTAGAACACTATTTGAGTCTTAACATTAGTGCATTTACTATATATATTGGAGATGAAATGTTTTAATTATCATATGAGAATTTATGTTAAGAATAATGTTTTTCCATGGTTTACCATAATTTAATGTTTTTGGGAGGGACCCTCGTTTCAAATTTTGTAGTATTTTTCGATTGTGTAAAGTGATTAGTTCATTTTTGACATTTGGAATTTAATATCCTCCTTGTATGTATGAATAATCTGATTGAACGATCTAGATTATAAAAGACATTATTTGGATATCTAGTATTGACTAGAATCTTATTAGAAAAACAACTACCCAAAGTTTTTATTTTCTATAACAATAGTGATTATGTTACAACTATGATGGATCCATTTGAGGCATTCTATAGGAGGCCTTTTATATAACACGATTTTTGAGTAAAATATAGAAAAGGATTCATGGATTTCCATTCATATTCATGGGATGAAATGTATTATAATTTTTAAAAATATATAGTTAGGTAGAGAATAGAGTCAACTCAAATCATATGTTGATATAAAATATATGTTTTTGATTATGAGGTAGGACATTGGGTTTTTATCATAATTTAACATCAGATGGTTTATATAATTTTAGGGCATAAGGTTATGATAGTTATTAATTATATTTTCTCTTCTGAGATTGTAGAGTTCCCTTAAAATATGGATTTTCAATTATAGAATATATCACTTTTTTCATTCACCTGTTATATATTCCATGATTTCCTAACTAAAGATGTATAAAATGTATATAACAATGTGGTTTAGTGGAAGCATATTGAAATTAATCATAAAATCATAATGATTTAAATTATTGTTCAATTAGTTTTCAAGTTGGATATGTTTTATTGTGGAATGAGATTACCATTTTTTATTTATAGGATTATTTTCATTTTTGATAAAAATTATAAATGGGATCATAAGGACTTGATTATTAAGAAATAGTCATTCAAATTTTATGTTTGGTAAACCTAGGTGTTTCTGGGAAAAGATATTTTCATGGTGGGAAAAATTTTCAAACCTTAGAGGAGACATGAATAATTTTTAAACAAGGAATATCCCTTATAAGGTAATATATTATTCCATGTGATGGAAGGTAAAAATTTAGTGTTCTGGGAATAAATTCCTCAAACAAAATTTCTGAACTAGAATAGTAGTATTTATATTATAACCATGTGATATGGATATTACAGTCCCATTGTATATATTCAATATATGAAGTACATTTTCCAAACATTTAACATATCCCAAGGAAACCAGGTAACTTAATATTCACAAAAAATGGTCCACAACACATTTATTTTATAGTATACTTCTTCATTCATAAATAATGTGCTTCCCCATATGATCAAATTAAGGTGTAAACTCATCCAAATATACTCTTAAATGTTATCTATAATCTCATACCAATCCATAATTATCTAGAACCAATACCTCCTTAACTAAATAGAGGAATATCCCTATGATTCCAAGGATATACATGACCTTTTTGTTGAATCTATTAATTTTTGTTTTCAGTTTCCACTCAGTTTGACATATTTTATGATGATATTGTCTAGAACACAATACATTTTGTCTTGATTGAAACAAATTGGTCATTTATGGAATAATGAATAAGATTATATAGATAATTTATAGTGTCTTTTTTGGATCTATGTCCTTTTTTATCTAATCCTCTCCCATCTCCAGTCATAGATGTTACAACAAATCTATTACATTTGAGCTAAGTGGTTAAGTCTGATGGTCTATTCCTTGGAAAAAAATTTACTATCATTAATTATAATTGAATTAATTTATAAAAATTAATGTATATGTTTTTTATCATTTGAATAAATTTATCATATGTAAAACTTTCTTTTCCTAGGAAATTGGACATTATGTTATTGGTGTGTATATAAAACATCAACAATAATAGTTTTGAAATGGAAATGGTTATTAAACAAATGCATTGGTTTGGTATTTCAATTTAAAATTTACTTGGAAATTTCATAATAATTTTTTTTGATTTATAAAAATTCAATATCACAATGGTATAATCCCATGTAAAAGGGAAAAATTTACAAATACAACCCCTATTGATCTTAGCAATCACTAAAATCAGTTACCATGATTCAGGGATTCCTATTGAGTAACCGTATCATAGGATGATGGTATGTTGTGATATTATTTCAAATATGTCAGCTATTATTCCACTTCAATCATAGTTTTTTACAACATTGTGTCGTGGATCGCTTTTTTGGTTTTCAAAATAAACATAATGAGATTGTGTACAATTTATTATTAGATTCGAACCTGATATGGAAATTAATTATTTAGACTTTTTTGACACATATGATTATTTTTCATGTATAAATACAATTTCATAATTCCTTTCTTATTTAATAGTGAATGTTTATAAGAAATTATGATTTAATATCCAAAAAAAATTTATTCAAAAAAATGCATAGAATTTTATTTTGGAGAAATAATTTATAATTTTTGATAGTAATAAAATTGAATATTGGTTGTATCGTCCTAAGATTTAATGTAAAAACAACTAATTTACATTTTTAATATTTAACTACATTTATCCTGTATAATTTTAGAAGGATGAGTATTATTTAGTGGAAAATACTAATTTATAGATCTTAAATTCAGTGAGATTGGATTGTGGTCACATATGGCCATGATAACATGGACCCATGGATTTATTTGGGTTTATAATTTATGGTCTATCATTTTTCCATTTCATCCACATTATCCTGTTATTTTTTGTTATCCATAAAATTTGGTTGTTTGCCATATGATGTTACATTTATATAATATATGTTAATAAATTTTATCATATTTAACAATGTGGCTATTCTAATTGAAATAATTTGCAGTTTTATTCTTGTAGAAACTTGGTGATTTCCCTCGACCTCTAATTATCCTGGAAATTATTCTCACCTTTGGTGATCCATTTTTGGGGAAATTTTGTGATGACATGGTATATTCTATTACACTTTATGTCAATCTCGGTTAACCCTTATCCAAACAAGATTATGGAATAACTAATTGAGTGGTCAACATATGTGATTTTTTATATATTGTACATGTATTAATGGTTTTTTGTATTCAGATGTGGGTATGAAAAACTATTGTTCATTTTTCCTAATTTCAAATAATGGGTTTTTAATGTATCTTCATTCGGTGTTCCATAATAGGACATATTATTCTAATATCATGTTACTTTTACTTGTTTTTATGTGATTTCATCATATTACTATACGATATTCTAACTATTTTTAATATAGGTTGATCTTATTTTTAATGATTCTGAAAATATAGTTTATCATATATTATATGTATATATGTAAATTTTTTCAACCCATTAATTTTGGAAGATTTAATTTGTTTCTATATATTTACAATTACTTTTATAATTAAATAAATGATTTTATATGAAATTTCATAGGATGGTAAAATTTTAATTGAATTTTCCCCTTTAATGATGTTACTTTTGAATTAGTAAATCATCATATGGTGCCATGAGTGATGGGTATGGACCCTCAGACGATCCCGTTGAAGATATTTTACTCATGTAGCCATGATTTATACTCTAAATATTGATTTATCTTATTGATCAACAATAATATAAATCTAACGTCACATATACAATTTATGATTATTAATATTGTTTGTCTCATAGGTTGCCTTTTCCTAAAATGACCACGTATACCATCACATGTGACATGTTCTTAAAAGGTTTTATTTGAAAAAATTCATTTATTATATGAAATTATTAGAAGTTATTATAACATAATTTATTCTATTTTTAAAAATTAACAATTGATTATTTTCATGTGCCTATATAATATAATGACTACATATATTTTTCTAAAATGGTTGTTTAATAAATTCTAGGTTGGATCTTGTTAGGTTTTTTTGATCACAACCTACATAGATATAATAATTTTTTAAGTAATATGATTATACATATGAGGGTATAATGAGGGAATCTATTAGTGGTGGTGGATATTCATAGATTATATATATTTTTTGGTGAAGATGACATGGTTCTGGGTGAGCATCCAAGTCATGCCAATATTGGTAATAGTTTTTTATATGTTTTTTTAAATTTTAACATGTTTTCAATGATTTTGAATCACATATAATGCTCTATATCTAATTAATTTACATTTTGGATCATCTATCATAACATTAAAGGATTATTATGTTATGGTAATTCCCTTTAACTATATTAAATTATTTCAATAATTGAAATTGAAATGGTTAATTTTATTTGTATCATCAATCGAATAACTCGCCAATGTAAGGTGAGATTATATTGATTTATTTGGTATGACCTTTTGGATGTATAATTGTGAGAAATAATTTAGATAGATATAGAGAGACACTAATGAGTAGAAAAGTATTTATATCCCCTTGAGATTAGGGAAACACAATGGGACATGTCTGGGATCTACTTTAGTCTTTATGAAAAGTGAATCCTATATTTCATCATAAAATATTTTATCTCACATTTTCTTATCACATTGCATATCATTTTAAATATTTACTAGTTCATTAAGAATTTTATGTTTTTTACATGACATTATATTTCCAACAGCCTACAATAAATGTTTTTACTCACCATGTGATTCTATTGAATGATTTTTTTGGAATTTTTTTAATTTGGAAATTAAAATTAATGAATTTAATTTGAAAATATTGGAAGGTTGGTGGAAACTTTATTGAAAAATGTTATGGTGTAGGGGCTATAATTGATAAATCCCGACCATGTGACCTAATTAGAGATGTTTTATTTTTCCATTCATGGTTATGTTTTGTTTTCTCAATCCATGATTCAAATTAAAAACAATAATAATTATTATATTTTTGGAATTCATCCGCATCAATGTATCCTATAAATAAATTTAATGAATTTTAATTGACATTGGTGATTTCAATTGATATTATTAACCATTTTAAAATATTTTCATTAACCTTATATTATAATTGGTAAAACAATGTATGATTGAATACCCCCAATGACCCAACCTGAGATAGAAATAAATAACACTCTATAGGATAATTATATAATAAAAAATATCACTGTTGAAATATTGAGAATTGTATAGTCAATAGATTAGTGTATAGATAAGGGCCTAGATAATTCTTCTGGTATAATTTCATAACATAGGGAGTACATTGGAAAATAATAAGATATTACACTATATAATAAAAAGTGATTTTATGATTAAAATAACCTTTGGGATGTTATGTACCTTTTAGATATGATAGATATAATCATTAAAATCATTATTTATAATAAACTAAAAGATGATAAATAATAATTTTATTCTTTAGGGTCACTAAATAATTTATTGGTAATCATTATTCAAAAATAATATGCATGAGGATCATGAGTAAAATATTTTAATGTCAGGTTTCCATAGCTTAATCAATATGCTAACATGTAAATGGGGAAATATTTGGAGTTAATAACTCATCAGTTAGGTAACTAGACCATCATGGAATTTTCTAATCAATTCATAGAGTTTATAAATTGTATATCATAGATTTTATATATTATTTATTAAACTAATTCCTATTAAAAATGTGATTTTTTAATGGAATACTTTCACACGTATAAAAATTATATGTTTCTTTTTAGGATGTTACATTTTCATGTTTTCATGCTTGGTCTGATATTAGGTTTTTGTAGCCTCAATGTTTCTATTGATGGAGTGAGTGTTTTTTTCATAAAAATATGGATTATTTTAGAATTTTAACTAGTCTATATTAAAACGTTTTTCACAATTTTCGTCATTTTCACTTGTAGGATTTTAGAAAAATATTTTACAATATCTTAGGAGTATCAGTAATATGAAGTATTATTGTTTAGAAAAACTAAAACATTTCATTAATGTGTGGATATGGGAAACATATAGTGGATATATAGAGTCAATCCTATAACATAGAGTTGTAATTATTCCTATTCCCATAGGAAATTTCATGAATAGTTTGATTAATTAAATGTGGAAGGGAATATTTCTCATGAAAATGGAGGTAGAACATGTTCTTATCATTGGTAAAGTGAGATAAGGAATCAAACTATGGCTAGTGGGAATCTCTTATCTTCACCTAAGAGTCTATAGTTTCATAAAATATTGATGGATCATGTGAAATCGAAGAAAAAACCATTAATAGTTAGAGGTGGTGTCATATTATGTTACCACTAGAGATTTCATTAAATGATATTTGTTCTTATAAGTCACTTATTTCAACTAAAGATATTTAATATTATAGTACTACCGGAAATATAATATCTTATTTCATGGATATATTAACATCTATTATACAAAAAAATTACGGTCTTTATTATCTATTTGTGTCATCTGAATTACCATTTTGGAGTCACTATTGGGCATTCATTTTGTTCAAATGTAATATATATATATAATATTCAGTACTTTCAAGATGATTATTTAATATAATTATATAGTTTTTATAATAATATGTTTTATTTTACCACATATTAATAGAATATAAATTTTTATTGAAAATAATGATACCCATGAACTACATGGGTATGTCCCATAATTTATGTAATAAGAAAACATTTATATAATGCATAATCCCCAGTGATAGAGGATGAGGATGTGAGTGCATGAAGTGAGATACTATTAATGGTCAATTAATTCATAGTAGTAGAATTGATTGGATTAATAAGAATTCAACATTATTGTGTAGTCATGTTTTAAATCGATTTTTTTCCGAGGTTACAGCTCATAATCTATCCATTTTATAAGATGTAACTAGCTGAATTGAAAATTCTAATCGATTTTTTAGTGTATGAGGGATTCAGCATCCTTAACATACCTCCTTGAAAAATAATTATAATATAAAATAAAATGAAATTTGGAACTATATTGTTTTATTTTTATTATAATATTCACATAGATAAAATGATGGATAACAATCACATCTCCAATGGTGATTAAATATTGAATCAATTTAAAGGGTTGATATGTTTCTAAAAAGAGTTCATTAATGAGGTCATCATAAACAAATGTAAGAGAATCTGAAATATCCCTGAAACATATTTAATTATTATTTTACCATTAGTATTATTTTTTCATGTTTTCTAGAAAGAATTATTTTACTATATTGTTTGATGTGATATTCATCTAAAAAATCTATTTTCACCACAATTAGTTTATCATGGTATTTTCATATGACACCATTTTTTACTCTATTTTAATTGAAGAAGATTTGTGTAACACAATAATTTAATTTTTAATTCATTTGAAATGTTGAATTTGTGTTAATTTATATAATTTTTTTGTCTAGATTGGGGGTGATTTTGTGTTGTTCCATGTGATGTTCAAATGTGAAATTTTAGACATCCATGATATGATAGAGGCCATTATATATTTGAATGAACTTAGAAATTTACTAGATATAAGAATATATGTTAGCATATAATTACAATATAACTGAGTAATAATGGATTTCTATTTGCACTCTTGTCTATGGATAAATCTCACATAAAAAGGAATGAATTTTTAATAGAGCACAAAATCTGAGCCCTATGTTCTATTGTAGACATGATAATTGGGTTTGGATTGTATAATTATATTACTAAAATAAATATTTTTTATGTTTTATTTTATAATGAATCAGTTATTATCCTTGGATGTGTGATCATACATGGAAATACTATGGCATCTATATATTTTAAAAATATCAATCACATGTGTTAAATTATCCCACCCACAACTATGAATGATAGGTAGTAATGCGCAAACATATTATTAGAGGAATTACCTATTTTATATGAACTGTACAATATAAATTGATCAAAAAATTATATTTTTTACCTTCCATCATGATTAATTATTCCCTAATCCAGTGAGATGAGAGGATTATCATTATACAATTTAATTTTATCTTTACTTATACTAGGTATAGAATATTTTTTTATTGATACTCAATGTATCAAAATTCAGTCCATGTATAATATATAATAATGTTTTGAAGGAAATGTTATGTGACATTGTAATGTGTTTAAACATAAAATTAATACAGATAATGGATTTATGTACCTATATTTGGGGAAGTATTCATATTACCCTATTAAAACTATCATCATGAGAATCTATTTGATGAATAATTCCTATGTAATAATAGAGAAATATATATTGGGGATATCAACCAAAAATGATCTCTGATTTTTTATGGAATTTGTTACATCATTAAGTAGTTTGTTATTTACTCATATACGATGAGGCCATATAAGTATACTTCCAACTATTTTACATGGTCACTTATCCTTCTGAAAATGATATGTATTATGTTTTAAATCATTGTAATGGTTTCTATGTATCAAGTAGGAGATTGGTAAATTTTAATATTGATGCTACACCTACATCTATTCTAATGATGGTCAATAAGGTAAAACATGTATTCTAATGTCCCTTATTATGCAAAACTATACATGGGATGAGGTTTCCATTTATTTAGTTTTTGTAATATCTTATCCCCATCATCGAATAAATTATTTATAGATAATATTTATGAATAAATGTAATCATGAATTTTTATACATATCCTACATAACATGAAGGTGGGGGTATCAATAATCTATTGGTTTTATAGGTCATCAGACTAAATGGGTTTACATCTATCATATGTTTTGACACATATAAATAGTTCACCTATAATTTCAGTATGCTTCTATAAGAGGCATACACACCTTGGTGAAATTGAATTCAAATTACCATCGTCATAAAGATGTGGAAAATAGAGTGAGACATATTTGTTTTGGAGGAAATTAATTGATTGTGTGAATTAGATTTTAGGGTATCTTGTGAGAAATATTTGTGGATGACTCTAGTTAATTATAAAATTATCTATAATTCCTTGATTCAGAAATATTTACATTAGTATTTATATAGTCATTGATGTTGTTATACATTGTGTTGATAATAAGATGAAAATACATTCTATTTGAACCATGATATTTCAATAATACATATATGATAAGAAAAATAATTTGGAATCATATGTATATGGATGGATTCTAATATAAATCTTATTTCAATAATCATTGTCATCCATTCTAATTAATAAAAAAAGGATATATAGTTCTTGATACTATGACCTCAATTATATCATTAATTATTGGGAATGAGTAGGAACATATCCCCCAATTTATTTATGGAATTTTTTGATGATGTAATGATTATGAATGGTATAATATGGTATTATTTTTCCACCTCATTAGGGAATGCTGATTTTTTCAATGTCTCTAAATTGAATAAATATAATCTAAGTCCCTATTAATTTAAATTATTGTAAGATATCTTAGTCATTGAGTATTCCTTATAGACTACAATCACAAATTTGTAGATACTACATATAAATTATATCATTTTAGATCGAATCATGCAGAATTATTTTGCACAATCAATTGATATATGGGAGAAATAATCATTCAAGAGATTAAAATTGACTTATTAATATTTCAATAAAGCCACAAGTTGACTTTCATAGGGTATAATATAATGTGGTGCTCAGAATTATCATCTTTATGATGTCACTATTAGGTATATATTTTATTAAATAATGATTTAAATTACATTTCATCATTTATATTACTTTCATTAATTAAATTAAAAACAATTGGTAGTTGAAAAATAACACATTTTTGACCTAGTTTGTGAAAACCAAGAAACCCAAAACTTATGAAGGAATGGAATTTATTAAAAGTGTATAATTATTCGAATAATCATGGAAGTAAAAATGGTAACTAAACCATGTGGCTTTCTCTCAGTGAGATATTTTAATATTATTAGTATTATTAGGAAATGGAAAACAATGAATCGATGCCACACAACCCAACTAGATCATTAACAGTGGTAAATTTACTGATTTCCCCTTTTCTAATAATTTTCCATGATTATATAAATTCCCATATTAATTATATAATCCCCATAACATGTGCCACACAATTATACACATATATAGTGTTAATAAAAATGATTGATCACTAATTATCTTCATGGAATTTTATATTGTGTTGTTAATATTTTATAGAAATATTTTAGTCACTTTTTATAATGTTTTTCATCTAACAACACTTCTAATAGAATACTTAGATTATGTTTCCTCATTTTTAAGGATGGGTTACTAATGTTTGGGACATTAACATTCCTGATAATGATCCATAATACTCATATATAGTGGATTTATCCATTTACTATTGATTATATTAGATTAATGTTTCTCATTGTACACACATATATTATTATTTGATCCAATTATATATGTTTCTTGAAAATATGAATTTATAATACTTTATATGTATTAAACTAATATTTTTTGAACTACATTGAATATGATGTCTTTTATTCATTGAATATATTCACTATGAACGACTTAATTGTCTTAAGTCATATTAATATTTAATTTAAGGATGTAAATAAATTGTTTTCATGATTGGACATTGAATAATTTTTAATAAAATTGATAAATCCTCATGAGATACCATAGGTCATTGAGTATTGACCCATTATATACATTTATAGATAATTCAGTACACTTTTTGAGGTTTTTCCTAAAATATTAACATAATATTTTTATTAATGACTATACCCAGTATAACGACATATTTATAATCGTTGATTATGGATATAGTGACAATAGTTGGAGTTTAACACCCTTTTTACATTTGGCAGCATCCCATGTTTCATGTTTTGTAAATTTTTTATTTAAAATCACTCATTTAGCACAAATACATTATAATTATGAATTTGAATATAATTTTTCATTCATTTAAAATGATGAGAGTAAAATTATGATATAACGGTTTAAAATCTACTTGGTAAATATATTTTAAAAAAATAGTTTTCATCGAATACATGGAAGGATCCTATTTTTATATTATTCACTAATTATATATAATCCAAAATGGATTATGTATACAATGTTTTTATCAATGTTATTATGGAAAATGAATACCATGGAGTTGGAGAATGTTCATGATTTCACTTTCTTGGTCAGTTAATTGACATAGAATGGTGAGCCCCTGAATCAAAAACAAATTAATAAATATTTATTACACTTATTTTTGATATTTATGTATAATTTTTATTCAATTTATCTATCTCTAATTATTTTTACAATCAAATATATTTTAAATTTTGGATCATATGTGGTTCTTATTTATTTTTTAATTATGACTGATAGGATATGGTTATTAATTTTAATTGATTCATTGAAATCCATTCTATGTGAATAGATCGAAAATTGCAATTCTCATGTTTATGAATCAAGAGCAAAAAGATATATCATTTTAGGCTCTCATTTGGTGCATTATGGTTAACTAATTGAATGAAATTATTTATAGAGTGTGTTTTTATGCTAAGAAACTAGGTATACCATTTTGGTGAACTAAAATTCCCTTCATGTCAGAACATAGAATGGATTGGGTTCTATATTAAGAGGATATCTTGGTTTGTTCATGAATGGAAACAACAATAAAATTTCCTAGAAAACTATGGGATTTGAAAAATATCTAATAGAAACAAACACAAAGAGTGGATAAGTGACCACTTACATATCATAATGAATAAATGTTACCAACATGATTTAAATAATAACCCAATATTTTATCACCAAATAGAAATTATTATAGTTAAAATGTAACGAATATTTACCATAATAAATACAAATGGCTGAGAGTAAAAAATGCAACTTGATCAAATAGTCTCCATAATAATATTAAATATAAAAAACATGATTTAATTAAATACTCAATATTTTCCATTTATAATTTTTAATGAATTAATGTGACAAACATGATTTAAAAAATCCCAATATTTTATCCCCATCATGTTTCATTTCATGTGCTTCAATAAAACTGAAGTATTTTTATACATAAAATAATTTATTCATCGTTACTGATAAGAAATAGAAACTAAGAGATTAATAGGATACATACATATATGATTTGTGTACATGTTTTGATATATATCCACCATGATCCCAACAATCAGTATACACATCCTTGTTATGTGAAAACATATACATGTAAGTTTGTAATTTATCTATCACTGTATTTTTTTATTTTTATATAAAAAAAATGATATTATTTTTATATTATTTTTTCCAAATTTATATTATTAGGTATAATATATAGATGTATTAATTAAAAATGAAATATTAATGTTCATATAGAATATATAAAAGAGAAATATTTTTAAAGAGTTATATTATATGAATACTGGGAATATGCTTAAGGAACTATGGCATATAGACTTTGGATCATCCTACTATTCCAATCGATATCTGTATTTGTGTATATATCTATAAAATAGAATATTCATTCCACAATCTATAGTTGAATCTAGTAAATGTGGGTAAATCCACTATCCAAATTGAAATTATATTCAATTTGTGGGAATATAATTTAATTATTATGAGTAGTTTCATTTCTCATCTAGCCTTGTCAAATTATAAGTTTTACTATGTGATGTAGGATATGTTGATTTACATCAACACATACGAATATATATTATATAAACGTAATATATATTATATAATAGCATGAATTAATGATTAAAAATGCTAGAACATCTCAAAAATATCATATTACATTTTCTAAAATGCGTAAATTCTATAAAACCATCACATTTAATCTAATAAAATTGTCAATAAAATCCTTATTTATACTATATAATCATATTTTATAATAAAAAACCAAAATAAAAATTTCTTAAATAACATAATCGTCTTTAAATATTTTTCATACAAACAATATTCATAATAAATTAATCCCCCCCATTAAATATGAAAATCCCATATAATTTATATCCAAATAAGAAATTATACATTAGAAATATCTTGTAAATTATAAATTCATCAGAATACATGTCCAAAAAACATTATTATAAAAAAATTATTCTTCATGGAAAATTTATATTCTTTTTCGTGATTAACATATAATGCAAACAATTCAAGAAAACTATATTATGTGTAATTCCCTTGAATTATATCCTAAATAAAAATAAAACTAGGAAAAAACATTTAATTCATTAGAAAATTAAACATAATATATATATAATATGGAATTCTATATGAATGAATATTATTTATGAAAACTATGAATAAAATATTATATTAATGAGTTGGAAGGAATTGAAATTATACACATCTAACAACTATAATTAAAATTCCAACATCAAGAGATGATGTTTACGAGTTAGAGATGATATTTATAACCTTTCAAAAATAAAATACCAATTGAATATAGAGGTTTTTACTAGTAATTTAAAATAATATGGCTATTCCATGATTCCATGAAAATAACATTAAATTGGGGGACACAAGGGAAGATGATGTGAAATACTGTTGAAATAGACTATAGAATTAAACACTGAGAATCCATGGTGGGGCCACCAGAATGATTAGTGGGATGATGAATATTTCGGTAGGGAAGGATCAAACCTCATTGGTTTCATCTCTAATAGTGATGTAGGATATGGGTTCCTCCACTTATTTAATTTCACATGAAAAAATATTAATAAGAATAATATAATAATGGTAATATGAGTATATGAATTGAAATAATTATAATAAAAAAAGGAAATATTATTTACAAAAACCCATATTAATATTCCTTTACATGACTATTCTAAAATTATTTATAGATTCCCACTGAATATATATCTCACAACTATTTAAAATAATAACCTATGATAATTATTACATAACAAAGACATAAAATATCACCAATATATATATGTTATATATGATGTTATTTTTAATTTGAAGAACATATTTTAAATATCAAATATTTAGAATATAAAAAATTTAATATCCTTTAATCCATTATTTATTAAATTAGAAAGTATTATCAAAATTTGGGAATTAAAATAATGATGCTTCAGGTCAAGTAATGGGTATATATGATTAGATTACATTGTTATCAAAAATATTATCTAAAACTTCTCTAGAAACAGTCTATATATTTGAACTATATATTGATAATAATAAATTTTCTATCAAAACATGAAAACACATTAATCTACATTTTTCATTGAAAATAAAACATCATATATTTCAAACTAATCATTATAAAAATAATAATCAATATAACAAAATATCAAATAATGGATTTAAAATTCTACACACCTTAACTCATTCAACCAAAATAAATACATATTTTTATAATTTATATAAATCAATAAAAACATGGATTAATGAATAGGGATAAACTAATATATAATTAAATTTTATAAAATTTAAAAAAATTATGAATCAGAATTCCAAAATTTCTACATATTTCCACATCATTACTCTCTATGACAGTGAAAGATAATATAATTTTTTGTCTCAGTGAATGATATCCACATAGTAGAAAATTATAGATCATTCATCAGATACACTAAAACATAATAAAATAAATATATTTGAAATCATAATAGTGAAGATATAAATCACAGAATATAATCTCATATATATATAAATCATATATTATTAATTGTGACTCTATTTTAAGTGAAAGTAGTAATAAAATTTCATCAATACAAAGAAATATTATTATTAAAAATTAATTAAGAATTTCTTTTTATATTTATAGAATATATATTTTCAATATTAACCTATATTTCATTGAATAATCAATCAAAATTAAAAATATCACATAAATAAATACTGTAATTTTATAAAAAAAATTAACAATGAGGAATTATAAATACAAAATATATTTTAATATTTATTTGGAACAATTATGGAAATTAAAACATGACAATTTTTACAATAAATAAATTGTGGCATACATATATTCAAAATATTTGATTTTATAACTCATTGAGCCCAAAGGGCACCCATATCATAAATTATTTTCAATGGTTTCCAAAAATATTGGTTAATTGTATCACTGTAATTTTTATGTCCATTTACAATAAATGATTGAAAATTTAATTTCATTTGACAATGTAAGTCCATAATATTTTTGGGATATTTACACTATGTAAAGTTAATTATATAAAATTATTTATATACACCATCAATACATGTGGTTCATTCAGAAGATTTATTTTATTAACTATAGAGTTATATATATACAATCCTTGTAGGTTGTTCTAGAATTAGTATATAAATTAAACTGAAAAATATATATATATAAACTAGAAAATCTTCTATTTAATGATTATTATCATATCCACATATAGAATCCATTAAATATAATCATGTTTAAATGTGAAATATAAATCCCTGGACTCTGTATGATTTCCTCAATGGTGAAAAATTATTGATTTCAATCCCTAAAACATACATTATTGTTCATGATCAAAAAATGAACAAATATAAATATCAACAGCTATGATATTTGAGAATAATCCTATAAATTTTTTTGGTAAAATAAAAAAATATTCCCAAAAATAAATAATTTTAATATGATGAATTTAATTCATTGAGATAATGAAAAAACAAAAACTACATTAAAAAATCAAAATTAAAGATCTTATACTTTTCAATATCCATTAAATAGTTCCCTATATATTATTTATTTCAGCATTTTTAAAAACATAAATGGTAAAATTAAAAACAAATTATTTTATTTATCATAGAGTTATATATGTGCAAACCTTCTGTGTTGTTATAGTATTAGTAACAAAATTAAACAGAAAAATATTTATTTATAGAGTATAAAATACACCATCTAATGATTAGTATCATATCCACAAAAGTACTCCATTAATAGTAATCATTTAAAAATATAAAACATAAATACTTGGACTCTGTCTCATATCCTCGATGATGAAAAATTATAGATCACTATCCCAAAAACATAATCGATAATTCAAGATCATAAAATGAACAAATATAAATTTCAATGTCTATGATAATTGAAACTAATCCTTAGATTTTTTTTATATAAAAAAAATTCCATAAAATGTAGATTTTAAATATAATGAACTCAATTCAATGAGATCATAAAAACACTAAAATTACATAAAAAGCTTAATTAAAAATCTATGATTTTTTAAAATCCATTAAATAGTGGTCTATATATTATTTGTTTCATAAATTTTAAATACATAATGTTAAAATTATGAACACATAATATATGGTTGAAACATAACTAGACAAAGAACTCTATCATATTATGGATGTAGGATCTAACAAAATCATAAAATGGTGATGTCCATCATTCCACTACATCATTTCACTATATTTTGTTATATGGAAGGATGTTATAATATAATTTTTCTCAAAATATTTAATAATAATCATTGAAAAAATGAGTAAAACGACATATATTTTAATTTGAAATCTTACTAAAATATTTAATGATCATTAAAATCAAAACAAAAGTGTCAATTAAATTGTTAGAACATTATACCTATAAATTTTTTTATATTTATCCCTATATAAAAGTTATTTAACAAGTGATATTACACAATAAATATATATAACATATTATTTATGAATCAAATTTATATATATAAATGATAAATTAAAATGAATTTTTTCTATTTCAATCAATACTCAAGTGCCAATTTTGATTAATTCTGGTGCAATGTGAATCTATTAATTTCAAAATACAGGAAATAAATGAATAATCATACATTATAATAATGATTACATTTATCAAATTTGTTGATGTATGTATTCTCATCCCTCATGGGGTACAATCTCTTAGTTTTATTTCTTCTGTAGATTATAATTCCATTCATTAAAAATGTTGAATTAAATTAATTGACTATTTAAAACTAAACCATCATCATTTTTTCCTCTAGTGATTCAGGATATTTTCGATGTAATAGTGCATATTTTAAAATCTTTGGTGCTTAAAATGTTTTATAAAATATTTTCAAAATGGACATCATTGCTATTCACATTAAATAGTAATATGATTTCATCAGAAACCACCATTCAAAAATATTCTTACAAAATTTCATTCAAAATTTCCAAATTATTTCTATATTAAATTATCACTAATTTTATATCATTAAAAAATATAATCAATTTAATATAATGTATTATCCAAAACAATTCAATTTTGGATTATACAGAATATGTGAAATGAATCTTATCATGTTTTTCAAAAAAATGTACATTTCTCATATTTATATATCAAGAAATGAATTTTATTTTTAACTTTTACAACATGTACAGAATTACTGACATTCATCATAGTCATCTCTTTAATTATTTCATTGAAATTTATTGTTTTTGTGTCTGTTTTTTTAATGCGATATTCAATGAATTTTTTTTTCAAAATTTTTTTCAGAATTAAATCAATTTTCCCTATAAATATATTCTTAATGAAATTGTCATGGTTCATTTATTAATCAATAAAAATATACCATTATTCATACTCAAATATGTAAATTTTATACTTATACCATCATTTTTATTCCTCTATATAGTTTATTATTATATTGACTACAAAAAGTATATAAGCTCACGTCCTTTTTCATTTTGTAGTCATTAATTTCCTCTTGAAATATTCACATTCATAATATAGTTAAGACAAAAATTTCACCAAAATGTCCATATTATTTATCATTTTTATGATTATTTATTAAATTGAATCTCATTTACATATATGGTGTTTTACATTAATGGTTATTTTATTGAATGTTGATAAATTGACCAAATAAAATATTAATGTTTGATAGAATGATACATTTTTAATTAAATAAATCATTTATTAAATGAATAATATGTGATATGTAAATATAGTGACAGTATGGGACCAAAAATATATAGCCCCTATACTAATCTGAAGGTCTCCTGAGAGAAATAAAATTTTGAAAGGAGTAAACAGGGGTTTACGTAAAGATTAAACTATATTTTTATTTTTCATATTAGTAGAGGAATAATATGTCTATGAAATAATGTCTAATAATTGGAATTTTCATAATTACGATTCATGTTTTAATATCTTTTACATTTTAATAGTGATAATGTTTTTAATTTTAATTTATTCCAGATTTATTTATTAAATGCAATATGTTCTTATTTATATACATTTATATAATGTCTATGCCTTATCAATTATCTTATGTGGAATATGTTCTCTATTATTTACCTTTCTATGTTTAATATTATTATTGATTCGTGATAAATTCCACTTTAGATAATGTATTATACGAATTGTATCTCACCATTGTTTTGTTTCAATTACCTATGATTCCATGATGTATAAATATTTTGATATTAATGGTCATGATAGAGGGAATAATTTCATTCTTGAAAAAAATTGTCTTTCAATATTTCTATTCAATTATAATTTGATAATAAATAATATATCTCATTTTTCATTCCTATTAAGTTATTTAGTCATTTGGTATGTGGTATAATTTATCTTATTCTAATTTAAGGTATTTTTATAGTATCTCTAGGATGTTTGGGCCAGGGATGCAACAATTGTTATGAGATGACATTTAGTTGAACCTCTAGGTACTAGATTAAGGAATACATAGATTATAGAGCATAAACCTATGATTGAATTTGAGGATAAATATAGAATAACATACTAATGATTTTGTGAGAGAGATATTATTTGGCTATTAATAAGAAATAAATCCTCATCCAGATAATATATGGGGAAAAATATGTAGCATTGATGTACAGAGGGGTAACAACTCTGAAAAAGACACACAATAATTGTCTGGAGTGTCACCCGATATTTTATAGTCGGCCTCGCTATGAACTGAGAATGACACACACATATTATATTTTTAGGATAATGCACCATATCATTTCTTACCATTATTATAGATTTTAATACATAATTACAATTAGTGACCAATAATAAACTATAAACCATATAAGGACATTTGTGTAAATAAATTAGAAATAGTATATAGGTTTTTGGAATTCATAAATACTTTTTTGAGTCTTTTCATTGTTGGTAATTTTGTTTCAAGAATCATGATATAGCTAAGGATTATTTTAAATTTTATAATCATATATGTCTTCATCAACATAAGAATCATTGATCCCATCTATTTTTATGAGTTCTTGGGTCATCAAAAGATCACTTTATTAATCATTACTTTTCTAAAATATAGGTTCAAGGAATACAAAATTATTATTTACATTCTGGCATAATTAAGAATGATACATCACAAAGGATAATTATATTATTTTTCTTAAATGTTATTTTAGTAATAATTATATTAAATTTTATAGATTTAGTTATAAAGGAAATGATAACAATTAGGGTTAATATGATCATTTATAATAGTATAATAATGTTTAATAATATTGTTTTAAATTTTGGTAAGAATAATTAATTAGAAAAATAGTAAAATTCTTATTTAATGATAATTTCACTCTGCTTAGATTTTGATCGTTTTTTAATATATTTTAACATTAAATAAATCATATTAATAATTTATTGGGAATAAAGTTGAACATTGGATAATAACACCACATATCTTGAAATTCCAATGGTATAAGAAACCATGGTCATTGGATAATAAGGGATTAGTGAATACCATTGTCCAAAGATATGGATTGGTTAATATGTCATTGTTTTTATTTTAATATTTTAGTAAATAAACATTAATGATGAACTAGAAGTGAAACATTTGAATGTTATAGATTCATGTATTATATTATATAGATTGCTTTAACAATATATTTTTTTCAAAATATTTAATGAGATGTGGGATGACTTATCTTTTTATATATGTTATGATCTGTTATAAGTTCATTTTAGTTCGGTAGGCACAGATATAAATATTTAAATATTTATTTCATGGAATATATGATGAATTAGAAATTTGATCAAAGCATAACCGATATTAAAATTGAAATTATGAAAAAAATGTTCCAAGTATATATTTTTTTTATATCCCTTGACAGTAAATGTATTCATAAATCAATAGAAATGGAATATGACAAAAGTGTCATCCTATTAAATTCCAATTTGATTAATACTATTTTCCATAAACTCCTCACTAATTTATCGTTTTTATTCCCTTATCATTATATTTAACATTTACATTCTGTTAAATAATTAACTCTTTCATTATCAATTATTTTTTATGATTATTCACCAGAATGTTAACATCACCTATGAAACAAATTCAATAGCAAGGAAACATAGATACATTTTATTTCATACATCCATTGTATATAACATTATCTCTTATCAAGGGGATATTTTTTATCCATTTTTGTGACATCTATTTCAGAAAATTCATTTTCAAATATCAGACACATGGTTACCAAAATAATGTTCAAATTGAATGGATGAAATTTTTTTCTAGTGTGGATTTTTTTAAACCGTGAACATTCTAATAGAATGATATTTTATTATACTAATTATGAAACACACAATATTTATTTTTCTTTTATTTAATTAAATATTGAGTTTCCAAGATATCTTTCATTACTTTCACGATTGAGTGTTATCAAAAAATAATATAATATTAACAAAATTATATTATAGTGAATTTATAACATATCGACTAGAATGATTTTAATTGATATTTTTATATATCATTTAAAAACATATATTATAGAAATAATAAATAATTATCAATTTATTGGTAATAATCTAGATATTGTTTATAATAAACAGAAATGTTATCTGAAAAACAAAAAAAAATCAATAATTATAATTAGTCATTCTTTATACATAGAATACAAAATTAATTGTTAACACTATGATAAAGATAATTTAACAAAAAAATATAATTTTTTTATATTTGTTTCATCAAAATTATCTAGTGTTGAATATTTGAGTTTTTTCAGAAAAAATTCATATTTTAGTGAAGGGTGGAAAAAATTAATTATTTTATTGAAGAAATACATTTAATATTATTGAATCCAAATTTTATATTATAATTTTAATTTTTTCAATGTATAAATATGTCAATAATATATCTATTTATCTAATTTATTTTTTTTTAATCATTTTTATTATGAATTTAGTTATACCAAATTTACGAACTTTTGAACATTTTTAGATTAATAACATGGATTCTCGAAACATCATAAGAATTAATTTTGAAATATAATTTTTCAAATCAATGAATTAAGTCAAAAAAAAGTGAATTCACTATTTGGAATCATTATATATTATAATATTTAACATTTTCAAGTCAATTTCTGAAAAAAAAATTACTAGTGAACGTAGTAATAAAATTAATTAACACTGTTAAAGTAAAAATGGATTTACTGAGGGATTATGTTTGAATCCGTAGAGTGAAAATGAAACAAAATGTTATTTAAATTTTATTTAATTCTTTTATTTTTCCCTTATTAATAAAATTAAAAAATATATGTAAATTATTTCAACATCCCTTTGAATATGACCTATAAAATAATTTATTTAAATAAATTGACGAAAAATAAACCTTCTTTCCTTTGATAACTATAACAGTTTGAGATAGGAATAAATATAGATTGGTTATAAATATTATTTTAGAATATGTATTAATGTTTTATCATGATAATTTATCTATAATTTCAATATAAGTATTAGTTAAATATATTCATATGAAATTAAGACACATTCAATATTTAGTTTATGGAAAACTCAATACTTAATAATAATAATGAAAATAATTGTGTCAAATTAATTTCTAGAAAAACATATCTGTTAACACATTTATAAATGTAATATATTCTTATTCCATCATTATCATGGAATTTATTTTTCAATGATATAAAATAATGTAAAAATTGAAATTAATGAATTTTTTATTTTATATTTCTTTAAATAATTTATTTATTTTAAAAATCCTTTATTAAATGAAGTTATTTTTAAATGACATTAAATTAAATCATTTTTCCATTACATGGATATTTTTTCATTTACAATGCGTTTATTGAAACCTCAAAATCTTAAAACAATATAAGCATAGTTTTAGTTAAAAGGGTGCATTTTCAAGTGCATGGCCTTCTGTTAGAAAATACTTTTAACATAAATATAATTTTAAATTGATAAATTTTATTTAATACTTAAAATAATTTTTCCATATTTATAAAATAAATATCACCTTAATTTAGTGGTAATGTTTATATTTTATAGTATTGAGTTCTAGTTAACATAGTTGGAAAAAAATTGTAAAAAATAACGAATCTTATATGTTAAGAACACTAATGTTATAAACATGTGTTTTATTGTGTGGAAGAAGTTAATATTTAGCATTTCATCCCTATACCCCTTTAATGATGACTAACTATTCCATTTGAGTAATATTAACCCTTTAATAGTGAAATATTTTGAGTATTTACAGTATTTCCACTCCACCACAATCATCAAGTGGCACTCACTCCCCTAACATATTCACACCACTAGTTCAATTTGAATTGTATAAAACCCTCTTAGATCGGTTTCTAATATCATTTCACTCATACATGATGCCTTGTTTTGGGTAGAAATCCATCATATAATTTCTATTTTGAAAACCCACGATTATACCTAAATAACAGGTAGAAATCATCAATGAATGCCATTATTTTATATCTTTATTCACGTCCTCAAAATTTTATTAAACAATAATGAAATAATAATAATTTTATCTTCCATATAATGGGAATTGTTTCTACTATGTTCCTAAACTAAATCTATTTCCACATCCATTAAATGGGTTATTAATTCGTCATTAATGTGTATGTTGGACAACTGCATTACAAATCAATATCATTCATTTTTACATTTTGACCACTAATTGTTTATTATAATGATTTATATAATGTACATATATTATATTTTTAACATAATTATAACTATCGATTCACTATATTAAATATTTCTTAATTTACATTAAATATTATAGGTGATATGATGACGTCGATCCACGGTATGACGTAATACCTCCACATGAAGACATGTGATTCGTCATTCTACAATGATTCACATAATATGAGTGAATGATAAATTTAATGAATTTTATATGATATAAATGAAAAAATTATTATATTCATGAAATATTTATCATCTGGGAAATATAATATAATTTCTTTCTATTTTCATCACACATGTAAATATGGTATCAATGTTCATTTACATGTTGACAAACAGCTTCATGAAGCGATGCGAATCAATTTTAACCAAAAAACAACATTGATGATACATATATGTATATAATATTATATATATGATATTATTATCTTGTAAAATATTAATTATCACCATCTCATAATGTCCATTGAGATAGTGAAACGTTACTCTTGTGTACATATGGCCTACCATCTTAATGATCATAATATAAATCATTTTTTGTAACCATTTATAATGATTGATTTTAAAATTTATATATATTTACTAATATGATATCTAAGTAAGTATTATTATCCATTATAAGAATTTATATGATTATATTCTCAATAAATAGATCTTTTATGATGAAACATGTCTGAGAAATATGAAAAATCCTTACATGAAACAATAATAATGATGAATGGTTATTAGTAAATAGGTACAAATTTGTGATTAATGGCAAATAAATGATATTGTAAAAGTTATTAGGTTTCTAGAAAAATCTAATAACATGTTTTATACCGCTATATATTTGGTTAATTCATGTTCAACTGAAAGTAGGCATATGATAATGGATTTCTTAACTCAATTTACATTCTTTGGGTTAAACATTTACTTAATGATTATGACAAGACAATATTATATTTGTAATGACTATTTATTCTCATGTTATTAATTTCAATTTTTTTAAAATATATAAATATTTGATTCACATAAGTTATATATTTGTTAATTTTCACAGCATCATTCTGATCATTAGAACATTTCATTCCACAATATCATTCTATTTGAGATTGTATATTCCTAAATACCAGTTGAAGTAAATTAATAATATGTTAATTAATTAAAACCATTTAATATTATTCTCATAAAGTTATTCATTATAGTTTTTGTTTAATAGTTTTATTTTTCCACTCTATAGAACATAAAATGATTTATTAAATGTAATTACAATGTCTAACTTCCCTTCATGCTTGTGTCAGAAATATATTTACTTCCAAAACCATATTTTCCAAAAAGGATGTCAAAATGTATTTATAATTTATTAAAAAAATTAATAAATGAATTTACACTAATATTAAATATTTATAAAAAAATTAATCTTTATATTATTTCATATTCCAAATTTATAAATTTTTTAAAATTAGAATAAAAAAGGAGACTTCTTATCATTTTCTAGAAAAACATTTAATAACTATTTACTATAAAATGGAATGTAATTTTAATAATTTAAATAATTTTTATAATTTTACATCATTATGACTATAATTTCATAGAAGCTTCCTTTATAAATTTTAGGGTTCATTATTAATGAAAATAATTTGAAAATAAATTTTACAGGAAAAGGAATTTCGATATATTATTCAAAAAAATGAGATTTTCCACACGAATGTTAGTAATTATTTGTTTATGGTATTTATTTTAATGAATTAAAATAACCATTTATTATCAATTCAACTTGAATATTTTATATGGATACCAAAATTAAACTTCCTCTTGATGGTTTATGTTTACTAATAATAATGATTGTATTGAAATTAATTTCTATATATAATTTTATAGAAAATAACCTTACAATGAAATATTCAAATCCATTTGATTGTTAAAAATTAAATTCTCTCTAGTTTTCAATATTATTTAAAATCAAATTGCTTATTTCTTTAACCATTTCTATCTCACACCAGGTTGGGATGCCATCCAACCCAACACACGACCTTATTCACAACATGGCATTAATGGAGTTCTAGATTCCCCCATAATGGTAACTAGTGTTAGGCATAAAAAAAATACAATGAGGAATATTTTTTCCTAAATACCTGGATCTGTAGAATATAATATAAATAAATAACCAACAACTAATAAAATAATAGACAAACTGATCTAGGTATAATAATACAACCGAATAGAACTAAAAATAAAATACTACCTACATGATATCTATGTTACCATAAGGCCACAACTATGAACCAACCATCAGCCTCCAACCAGGAGCACAAAATCCATAAACCTAAACAAGTTTATGGTCCTACAAAATAGATCGGTTCTATTGATATCGAATAATATAAGTAGTTTTTTGAAAAAAATAGATGAGCAAGAGAACACCAAAGAATCGATACTTTTTTTAAAAAAAATCTATTAGAACTACTTTAAAATACATTTATAGGAATATGTATTTCTCATTTTGATAAACACCATATACTTATTTTATAAAATATCAAATAACACATATATACTTTTAAATATTAGTTTATCACTAAAAAACAAAACAAAGGGATATAAGGTTGGGCTAAAAATACAATATTAGAATAAACAAAAAAACCATGTACAGATAAAAAAAGGAAATAACTTATAGATAATAAACCATGGTCATTCCTATAAATCCCTATATCTACACTGAGAATGTACTCAGTTCAGAACCAACTACCATCATATGGATAAGATCTCTATTTTATCAAAAACTAACCACCCTAAACTAACCAATACTGTGCCACAACACACCTGGACTCTAAGAAAACATGATCACCAACTATACAATAACCCATATATATAAATGACAAATTGTAGTTCCCATTAAATAAATGAATCAAATTACCAAAGTTCAAAATAGGTCTTCACATCATATAATCATTCTACCTTATCATTAAGACACACAAATTTTCTAAATGTGTCTTTATATTTATACACTCAAATTCATTTATCAAATCATTTTAAAAAATATTTTCAAACCAATGTAAAATGTCACCTTCACAACAACATTCCATATTATCCATTACATCATCAACTAAAATTTGTTTCCCCAAATCCTTTCTCAACATTGGGTAAAAAAAACCTTATAAAATTTACCAACATGAATTTATAATAAACATTCCCCCAAAATAGGAATCATTTTCCAAATAGGAATATCTTTGAAGATCAATTTTTAATCCAATTTAAGAAATCACAAAAAGGAAACAACACCCCATTTAGAAATGAAGAAACCATTTAAGAAATATTTTTTTATGGAAAACCTTATTTTAATATTCTAATTTCATTTAAATTCCCATCCATTGGTGCGCCATGTGCTCCCTTGGATGTTCCAACATCTAATGGAACGCACTAAATCCACACAAGATCATCAAAAACCCATTTTAGTTTCACCATAATATTTTTATTCCAAAACCATCAATTCCACATAATTTAATGAACCAAAATATGGACATTAAAATCAATGAGATTCCCCCCAATGTATTTTCCTATAACCATCAACCATTAATATTACCAAATCACACACACACAAAGCCACATTAATATTTTAAACAATTAAAAAAATAATTAAATGATGGACAACACCACTTAAATCATCAAATTTTACCTTTAATGAATGACTGGTATTTTATCAAACACATTGAGGGAATTTATGATTAGGATTAAATGAATAATACATTAAGATACCTTTTTAAAATTATTATACCATCATTAAAACACTACAATAAATTAATCATTTCTATTATAATGATATGAATCATGATTAAAAATTAAATGAAAATAGCCAATCTTTATATGGATTGAATCAGAAAGTAAATGAATGGAAACACCAACCTCAATGGGGTATGGATGCAATTTTTTTTCAATAGAATTATAAAAAATGATTTATAGACCCACCACACACCCAAAAGTCAAAATAAACACAAACTACATATAAACCATAACCATTAGTGTTCGCTCAGGATTGAATCCCCTAAAGGAAAACAAAATAATAAAGTGGGGAGATGGTAAAGGAGGGAAAATGGACAAAAAACCCCAAACCCATACATTGTAATCAATGAATAGGCACCCATTTAGGAGGAGGATCCAAGGAGGTGGTCCAAGGGGGTCCCTTTGTGTGAAAAAAACTGACTAAGATAGAGGGGGCTCCGGTTAGGGTAAAATATGTGGTGGGTGGAATATGGTTTTTATGATTTTGATGACCTAGGTTAATAAGATGGTTAATCCACATGATTTTCAATTCCATGAGACATTAGTGTTGTAGAAATTTCCCAAAAAGGTACCGACAACATGGAAAACCTTCTTGGTTTGAATGACCATGTGAAAACAAATTTGTAGCTTGTACAAAATTCCATGACCTACCACAGGACTAGCTTGAAGGGGTTGACCGATTATACTCAAACAATGAGGTATCTCATGTCCACCACCTAGACCTTCTGCATGAGTACATTTTCTAAACTACACAGTTTCCTCTAACTATGTGGTGCCCATTAATAGGCCAAAAATCCTCCCGAACTTCTCATATTACAGACCTTTAATCGGGACTCAACCTGACCCTCAACCAGAAAGATCATAAACCTTGAACAATATAACAAAAATGAGTATCCAAGGTTAGAGTGTGTAAATTCTCTTGAGCAAATACATTTTCTTCCCATATAAACTCACCATACTGAAGGACTACCAAAACCAGAGTCTATGCCTAATCAAGACCAAGATAATACAGTAAAAACCTTGGTGACTATTTAATCCACAAGTCACACTCGATCAATCATGAAGATACCACATCATGATAATTAAGGGATAACATGAGAGTATTTTCCTGAAAGAAACCTCAACTAACAAAAAAACATTAAAAACCAAACACCACCACATTTTATAAAATAGGATCCCAACTATACGGTGACTCAATATACATGGACCTCAACAAATTACCCATAATCTTCCCACTAAATAAACAACACCCTCATCAAAACAAAAAACCATTGAACTACCAATATGAATTAAAAAAACATTACACAAGGGTGATCAAAAAAACTTCTGAATATATGAATTTCCCACATCAATCAAGGACACCAAATTCAATGGGTGGGTAATCCCATAAAATTAAAAATAAATTAAATAGAGAACTAGAAACACTGTATTTGATTCCACAAAACTCAAAAATCTCTAAAAAGATAGAAACTAATAGTATAACCAACCCGCATAAAGGACTAGTAAATTGAATGAAAAATATTGGATTCTAGAAGCCACATTCCAAAAAAATGTGATGAAATTATAAAGAAAACATGAACTAATGAATTGAAACATTAAACATTTCCACAAAAACAATGTTGATAATAAATAGTCCAAGGATTTTCACATCCCTTGAGACTCCTAATTGTGTTGAAGATTCAATCCATGGATTATGGATGGAGGTCTCGTGAATGATGAATTGACTAAATCATAGTCAAATACTATAATTCTATAATAAAACCCCCATTAGATGAAAATATTCCTAAAAAACATTTTATGATGACCCAAATGGACACAATGATTGCAGGTCTTCAGAGGAATGTGACAAGGTGATGTCAAATGATTGGACTGGACAAACTGGGGGAACACAAGCATATAGCCAGAAAAACTAAAGTCCAAAAACAACAACGGAGACTCATTGGAGATAGGTTCCTCTATAATTTACACATATCCAGATGGGGAACCTTTATAAACAAGGAGATACACCAAATTTCCAAATGTGTGTGCTTTAGAAACTAACGGGACTAAAAATGATTCCTTAAAAAATTTGATGAAACAATGATCATTGTAGGAGAGGAATCACATTGTGATCTCCAAAAGAAGGACCCTAATGAATATATAATCCCTCAATAGATCCTAGGATTCTATCTATAGATAATATGAAACTACATCCTTAAAAAGGTAATGTAGGACTTTACTATCTACCGGCCTTGATCAATACTCATGACATCTTCCATTTTTATTGAATTCTCCTCCTCTATTATAAACCATTGAAAAATTATAGACATAAAACATCCAAAATCATCCTAATATCCATAGATATAAATGTAAAATCTCCCATTCATAAAAACAATAACATCAAACAAAACCAGGTACAACATAAACTCTAACAGCCTCAGGACATCCCAATAACCAGATGCCACCCTCAACATCCCCAGGTAAATCAACTTCCACTAATGGACATAGATTCCCATAGAGGATAGGAAGAAACCAAGGAGAACAAAATACTAGGCATTAAATGTTTGAAACATTGGTGAAATTTTCGGGTTCCATTCTCTTATCATCACAAGAAAAATTAAACCAAATCCATTATTAAACCTTAACACACCTTAAAATAACTTCTTAGGCCAAAAAAACTAGCTCATGAACCAAAACAAACATAACAATAACCAAATTATTCCTTTCAAACACTCGATTTTCATTTAAATTTCAATACATCCTTCTTCAATGACCACATTCCCAAATATAGAAATCTAGTTTTTTCAACAAGAACCCACCCTTTTAAAATAGAAAAATTTAACGAAACCATTTTATTATTTGAAAAGAACATAAAAAACTAGTCCAAGTCTTTGATATTAATAAATCACCCATGGAATGACATGAATCATCACACATGAGTTCATCCCTTTCTATCCATGCAACACAATATGAGCTTTCCCTAAATACCCCCACATATGAAAACCATCATGTGGAATACCATGTGTTTCACTCACAATTTTATATTCAAACCCCTTCAATTAACCACATTATCAGTTCACAAAAATACCTTTTAATTCCATTCATTAAATTTAAAATTATTTTATTGATTTCCTTTTTTATTTTCATAATCCCAAATACACAAACCTAGACCATGGTGAAACAACACTCTCAGTAAACCACTGAAATGATGAACCAATGTAAATGCTTAATCTAGTGACATGGTAGTGGACATTACCCATGTAAGAAATAACATTCAGAGGACTACAAACTATGAACATGGACATCAAATAGGTCACTAATCAATTTTAGATAACACCATGACACAAGATCACATCAATTTTTGTCCCGCAGTAAAAAATATAGAGAGAAGCCTCAAATCCCATTATTCACATTGTAACTCAATGATCAGAACAAGAAATGGGTCATGATGCCCTTCCCCTCCAAATATTGAAAATCCCAATATCCATCTACCAGACACCTCAAACTATATCGACCTGGACCAATACCATTTTTTCACCAACCAAGAAGAGATTATATCCAAATTGACACCCTACCCAGTTCGCGGCATATCCCAATTGTTGTTCTCTATCCCATTGTGTTTGAAACTAGTGTCTAACATAAAAAACAATGGGAATAGTTATAGCCCAAATATCTGGATCAATAATATAGACAAGTAAGAAAGATATAAAAAAACTATCATATAGATATACACAATCTAATACTTGTTGAATAATATAACTAAACAAAAGAAAAACAAAACTCCTACCAACATGATCACCATGCGAACTCAACGTCACCACCGTCCTCCAACCAACCTACTCTGAACACGAGCATATGAACCGATAACCTAATGAAGAAATAGGACCAGAAAAATAGATCGATTCTACCATCAAAAAATGGTATAAGATGGATATGAGCTAAATAACTTAGTAAGAAACCACCCAATAATCTAGGATTTTCCTTTCCTGGTATGTGTCCATTAACAATAGTTTAAAATAAATATATAAAAATAAATTTTTATATATTTGATAAAAACTACTTCCTACCTATTTAAAATATTTAAAAGAACATGTTTATTTCCAATTAAAATTTTATCAGTTAAAATCCAAAATACCAACAAAGGGATAAGTCTCAATGCTTAAAATACCCTTGCAGTATAAATAAAATACGTGCATATAAATTAAATACAAGAAAATATACATACTAAAACAAACAGATTCGCAATCATCCATAGAACTACCAATTGACATACTTGATTCAGATCCACTTTATATAATATGTTGATTCCTTTAAATAAATAACCAACCAGCCTCTATCAGCTGACCAATCCAGTGGCATAACCCACCTGGCCACTTTGCATTTCTAGTGGGTACCAACATATCTAGTTGAAAATGATAATAAATTGTCACTCAGTCCTCTAAGATGCACTCATTGAAGACTGGTAATAACATATTGAGAAGTTAGGATTCCCCCGCATGTGTGACTCAATACACATTTCATCACCACACTTGTTTACCACAAACACAGAAAACACCTATACAATAACCCATATTGGGTAAACCCTAAGAGGTGATCACACTATATATATAAATAACATTATTAAATATTTCAACATGTGTCTCACAACATATTTACATTATACCATTTGTTATAATCATAATACTTTACTAAATGGTCCATTAACTTTACATACCCAAATGAATTTATAAGAACAATTAATAAACAAATGAAAAAACAATGTGATATGACACTTTCACAAGAACATTGAAAATTGGAAATTACTTCATGATGATAAATCATTTTAACAAAACCCTCCACCAAAATTGTGTAAAACAAGAAACCTTGTAATATGTACCCAAAATATTTCATAATTAAAATTCTTCCAAAACAAGTCAAATTTTACAAATGGCCATCTATTTCAAGATAACAAAAGAAACCAATTTTATAAATCATACAAAGGAACAAAAATACCATTTTAGAAAACAATGAACAATTTATGAACCAAGGATTAAGGATATATTTTTTATAATGATCCATTATCATTTGAATTCACATTAATTTTTTCACCATGTGAACCAATATATGCACCAACATCCAATAAAACACTATAAACCCCCACAAAAACACCCAATCTATTTTTAGGTTTCACACCTTATTTTTAAAAAAACATACAATTATACATAATTTTAGCATCACAAAAAATCCTTCTAAAACCAGGATAATCCTCCAAAAATATTTTTCTTCAACCATCGACAAAAAAATTACCAAACCACAGAAAAAAATTATAAATCCCCATTTTAACCGCTTAATAAAATATTTTTAATGGAAAACACAACCAAAATCATCCTTCAATTTCATTAATGATTGATGAAAATTTTATAAAACAAATTTGAGCCATATAGAATTATAAATACAAGATGAATCAAAACAAAATCCATTTTTTAAAAATTGTACCATCATGAAAACACAACAACAAAATAATGGTGTGTGTTATAAAAGTGAGAATAATGTTTAAAAGTAATTCAAAACAACCATGAATAATAAGGATTTAATGGGTGATGAAACATACAGAAAAATCTACCTCAATGGGGTGTAGATGTGATGTATCTTCAAGAGAGGGATGAATAATGCTTCATAAGCCTACCACATCCCCTGAAATGTAATGAAACATAGACTACACACAATCACTATCCATTAGGGATCATCTAAAAGTGAAAACCCTAAAGGAGAACAATGAATTGAGATAGAAGAAGGTATATGGGAGGAAGATGAAAAAAAAATAAAAACATACCTTGGAATCGGAGAAGTGACAACCGTGGAGGAGGAGGAACCATAGAGAGTGACTGAGTGGATCCCCTAATGTTCCAAAACAAACTATGTGGTAAGGTATCCAGTAAGATAAATTGGTATCGTCCAAACTCGACTCAGCATTAAACCGGTGGCCGAACCAATCGCCACATGACCTCATGCACACCTCTCCGTATGCAAGAGGCTACCGACTAGTAGAGAGGGTCTATGGATAGTGAGTGGGAAGACTATACCCTCATTTTTGTTTTCCAATATAAAAAGAGGAAATAAGTAGCGGAAATAGTCTAATAAATGATAAAGAAGTAGAAAATTGATTTTATAATTCTTGTACAAAACAAACGGCCAACGCCAAATTATACATCATATGAATGCATGACATGCTAAGGATACAAATGTATAAAACAACGACCAAAACAGAATGCTTTACGTTCCATTGAAAAAAATAAATAAATAATGAGTCATGCCCCAAGGGAGAACTTCTTGAGAATCCCGAACATCTTCTCGGTCCTCTACTCCTATATCCCATGTAAATGGAAGCAGCATGGTCCTTCAACCATATAGAATCTACTCGGGTACCCAGTGCAATGTCGGCATGAGTAGGGTGTGAGATATAAATCTCAGTAGGTCAGGACCACCAGTGTTTACCCCAAATCAAGACATTTTATAAATAACATAAAACACTTGAAGGCATGCAAATAATAATGTAAGTAGTACAATGTAACTATAACCCCAAGTACCTGCTTCAACCCACAGTTGGTGTCTGAACGTGCATTATAAATTTGTCATGAATACTCAACAATCATTACATTATCATTTTAATTTATCAGTTATTCAAATATTATTAATTTTTGAAAAGTCTTTAGATTCATCCTATGCCCGACATCCCTCATATAAGTCACTCACCACATATTTCTCTCAATACCATCTTAGTAATCAATGTAAAGACAGTATCAATTCTTGTGATTTGGCTTGGATAATGCATCCAATGGTAACCAATTTAATATTTCATATACTAAGTCTGATCCCATCCACAAAAATAGTGAATCTCTCTTGGTTTTGTCCACTAATTGTGATTCACCCATTTCATTAATAAGTCTAAACACTTTCTCATAATAAAATCACAACATCAATATGTCACAAAATCATTCATTAACCATCAATTCATTTCATGTACGACCAATTGGACTCATATTCTAATGTCAAGTAATGGGTGTAGAACATCATTTCTAGCACCCTAATGAGTATTTTTAGAATCATTAATTGTACCATAAAAGATTACATTCATGAATCCTAGGTGTAGAACGCAATGTATAGAACCTTGTGATTATTTAGAGCATTAGTCCCTGACTCACAACCCCTTTATCAAACATACCTATACATCCATCATTGGTATCAAACTCCATCTCTAACAACTGATGAGTTTTTGGATCCTTATTCTTTATCTCAAAACCCATTCATCAATCATACATATATATTTATCATTGGTGTAGAATACCATGTCTAACACCACAATACCAATCCTCAAATTAATTCAATAACAAAATGATTACACAAATATCTCTTCAGATATGTCAACACTCAGTTAACAATTCGACATCTCTTTAATTAATAATTTATTAACAATTAATTATTATTTGCAAGCCAGAAAAATAATTAACTCAATAGTTAATTATCCAAATTCTTTAACAAGTCTAAAACTGTCCACTCAAACAATGTGTTGTCCAGGACATTAACAATCTACATGCACACCATAATCACCATAAAACATGAAGAACAAATCCAATATATTTAGTGACCATCTCAGACAACATATCATATATCTAAAAGACTCCATCCAAGATAACATAATGCATGGAAATATAATAGGCATAAAATGGTACTCTTGGCCAATAAGAGTAACAAACAATCAATTCACAATCATAAATTAATCCTGGGAAATTAATTAATTAAACCGTATACCTTAAACCAATAATCAATTAGAAAACCATTTACCACTTAACATGTAATAATAAATCTATCCATTAATTATTACGAGTTTCCAAATTATCTTCCTAACACATCAAATATTCAATATTCCGAAATACCAGTAAAATCCACATTTCCATTCCAAATCATGATGTGATAATTAATTCTACCATTAATTACACTATTACTCATTCTTCACATTCAAATCATTCCATTGGTTAATCATATCACTTGAACTAAATTTGAAACCCATGATTAAAATCAACATATCATAATCAAGGAATCTCATATAATAATTTTATTTAAAGGATCTATATTTCTATTAATATGTTTTAAATATTTGGGACCCTACCTCGGTGTTTTGACGAAAACCAAATCAAACGAAGAACACTCCATAGAAACCGGTTGATTCTTCATGAACCCACCTTATATCACTTCTCCTAGAAATACCACGACCAAATCATATCATATATGTCATCCACACACATAGATTTACCCATAATAATCGTAGATATAATAACCCAAGAGAAGAGGAGATATAGAACTATGTAGATCTAATAAACCAAAAAATAACAGAGTAGAACATCTACCTACATCAAGAATCAAGCTTCAATTCGCTAAGAGAACCCTTCGGATCGCCTCCAAAACACTCGAGATAGGTTCTCCTACCTTCAAGGGAGGGTGATCCCGAGTTATGGCTTCTTAGGACAAAAAAAGAGCCATCTAGAAGAGAAAATATGTGAGATCCTCTTTTTTAGGATCTCACTTAAGTGCCCACATGATTTTCTCTCACGGTTATACAAACCGTGCGCTAACCGTGTGTCATATACTATCTCTACATACACTCCTCGCATGGTTAGACAAATCGTGCGCTAACCATGCATTAGACACTTATTCAAAACATCAAAAATTCATGGTTTGGCCGCATGGTTAGACAGAGTGTGTGCGGTCGTGCGACTTCCCTTTTTCCTCTAAAGATCAATCAATGTTCGAAAAATGACATCCTTTGGTGTTCCAACACTCAGAATAAAATACCAGAGCTCAGTTTAAAAATAACTACATATTGATAAACCCGAAATAAGATTTTAAAAAACATTCTTATTTTAACCTGGTTCAGAAACATGGGATTCTACATTATACCCCCCTTAAATACATATCCTCCTTGAGAAGCCCTCGGTAACCACTACTAAAACAACTAACCTAACATATTTATTTAATCATGTTAGAAGTGACGTGTTGAGTTCCCAAGGCCAAACACACCTTTAACCCTTCACAAAAATGATGGATAAACCTTGATACCTAGATCCAATGATTAATCTATAGCTTCAAAATCGAAACAGATCTTATATCGTCGGTTATTAGAAGGAACCTGTCAATGATAACGGTTGAATCTTGATCAATCAACAGAACATGTTTCACATAATTCCATCAAAAGATTTCATGGAATGAAATTCCACATTCTCCCTTTATCTAGCGAAGTACCATTAAAACTATTTCAAAACCATCCGCATTTATAATGAAGTCCTTACCCGACCTGTTGTGAAAATTCCAGGTCAAGCCATCGCAAGGCTATTTTAAAAACATCCATTCCCCAAAACTAATAAAGGAATAGCCCAAAGAATCCATGCATCCCGCATACTACCTAGATAACAACCACTCATCAAGCCCAAAAACATTTAAACTGTAGTGCGGAGTAAGACCAACATTATCTTAATGTCTCCATAATGAGGTCAAGATAGGGGAAATGATTGTCATATCCAGAAGAGAACCCTAAGAAAAAACCAAAGTCATGAAGAAGATCAGTCAAACCATTACCAGGAAACTCTTTTCTAAAATCTCGGCACCACCTACCAACACATTCATCGAAAACAATGTGGCAATACCCACCTTAAGATTTCCCATGACATCTCATGAAATGATCAGCCACTCACTAGAACGCTAGATTAAAAACAAGTTCGGCGTGTCAAAACACCCAGGACATTCGATAACTATTCAATGCATTGAAATGAAATTGATTATTTAACTCTCAAGTCACTCTACATGGAGTTGACCTAACACCATACTCAGTAGTATAAAAAGTCTTATTACAGAGTCATATTGCATCATATGACCATTTTCTTGGACGACCCTATAAACAATAATCCATTACTAAGAATAAAGGGTTTAACGACCAACAAAGCATCCGACCATGCCCGAGGCACGTCTAACCAACTAAGAAATAGAATTAATTGATGACCAAGCTAATAAAAAGTTCAAAAAAATACATCACCACCCATTCAAACAAGGGTGTCATTGGAAACTAGAAGTCTTACCTGGGACAAATGCACCCAACAACACCAAAAGAGTGAGAAAATCCATATCACTATTATGGAATTCAAGATCTGAGGGTGAGACAGACCACTTGTTTTCCCCTTACGAAGAAAAAGTGTCAACCATAAACTGGGTCACATCGAACAAGTCACTGGACTCAAAGCCTAAGAGAAGGTCATTACTAAGGGGAATAATTCATACAAAAAGTAATTGCACTTCTGTTCCAAGTTAACACAAGAGAGGTCTGAACTACCCCTTACATGAGGATTTTAAATAGTGGAAACCACAATAGGTTCCATTTCGAAGATTATTATTTTTAATCAAATTTAATCTTTGATGAACAAATGATTTAATCAAAACATCAAAGTACAAATATCAAAATTCCCAAAGGAAAAAATAATAATGTTTCATAAAAATACCTTTTTTAAAAATTTATGTTAGTGGATATACCAAAATTTGAAAGAAAATTATGAAAATAAATTCCTTTTAAAAAGATAAGGAAACCTACAAGGATCCCATTTTAACCAACCTGTGTTTTCTATAAAGAAACCCAATTGTAAATACACAGGTTTTAAAATCCTAAAAAACCATACACGCTATCTCTTAAAACACTCCCCGACTAACCAACATGGGACCAATTTCATTTTGGATGCTAGCCATCTAACTTCACATCCACATTAAACATATTTCACATTTATAAGCATTTCACTAGGAATCATTTCATATCATTTAATATAAGTCGTCCTTTCCCAATTCATGAAGTGCACATACACTCCATGGATTGAAACTTGGATCTCATTAATCGATACCAATGTCAATTCAGAAATTATCATGATCAACCCAATTGTCTAAATTATATGGGTGGCCACCGACCAATCGATAAGGAGCCCACATACCTTATCACTATATTTTGGTTCCCATTTAACATAATCATCATTTATTGAAAATTTTATCAATAGCATCCCTTTCTCATATCAACAAATCTCTAAATTTTAGCATAAGCAGTAACACAACAACATGATATAACTCAGAAGCATGTCACAACAACAAAACTTGTTGATTACTACGGCAGTACGGAATATAATCACTGAACCATGTTATATGTATCATCGTGACATGATATCTAGAGATAAAGCAGATGAAAACTAGCATTCCACCCAAGGATCACAATCAAAATTAGCAGATATCCTGCTAATACAACTACATGGCATGTTATATGAATGACATGTGAATATATAGGAGACTAAGATGATGCATGTACAAAACACCCTTGCTATATCTGGCCAATAAAATCATTTTTTTCAGATTTCTCAAAATCAATAAACTGCGGAAAATACAACAGTCACTCAAGGTGAAATCATATGAACGGTAACCTCTAATAGTACAAACATGAATTCCCATCCCTAGCCACATGGTCATTTCCCATACATGAGGTGACCAGTCCCAAGCACGAATATTGACCAAAGCGTCGAAACATTCCTAGTCTTCTATCTACCAACCCCAAAACAGTAAGACATAGGAAAAGAAGGAAAACATAAACCTCTGATACCACATTATAGCATCCTGACCCGGCTCACCATTAAACCGGTAGCCGAACTGGTCGATGCATGACCTAGAGAGTGCCACTCTATACACCATATGATTCAGACTAGTAGCGAGGGTCTATGGATAGTAAATGGGGAGACTTTACCCACATTTTAATGTTCAAAAATAGACAAAGGAAATAAGTATCATAAACAGTCTAATAAATGATAATGTATGAGAAAACAGATTTTATAAATCCTCTAAAAAATAAATGGCCATCGCCAAATTATACAGCAGATGCATGTGTGACACGATAATGATACAAAAGTAGAAGATAGTGAACAAAATATCAATATTTACATTCCAATTCAGATATAAATAAATAATGACTCATGTCCCAAGGGTGGTCTCCATGAGCATCCGAAGCATCTACTCAGTCCTCTACTCCTATCTCCCAATTAATTGAAAATAGCATAGTCCTACAAACAAATAGAATCTACTCAGGTACCCAGTGCAATGGTTGCCCGAGTAGGGTGTGAGATATAAATATCAGTAGGGTGGGACCACCGGTGTCTACCAATAATCCATAAATTACATAAATAACCTAAAACATGTGAATTCATGCATAGAATAATGCAGTACAAAGTAAAGATAACCCCATGTACCTGCTTCAGCACTCATCTAGTGTCTGAACATGCATTATATATTTTTCTTGAAAACATAAAAATCATTAATTAATACTTTTTGTTTATCAATAAGTCAAATCTTATTAAATTTTGAAATTCATAAGATTCGGCCTAGGCCCGACATCCCCCATAGAAGGCACTCACCGCAGATGTCACTAAAGATCATCTAAGTAATCAATGTAAAGTCTGTATCCAGGTTTGTGCTTTGGCTTGGATAAAGTATCCTTTGATACTCAATTTAATCATTCATATGCTATGTCTAATCCTATCCACTAAAAAAGTGATTCACTCATGGTTCCGTCCACTAATAGTTATTCACCCAATTCATTAATATGTTTTAACCCTTTCTCATAATCAAATAACAGAATCATTATTTTACAATAGATTTTATTAACGATCAATTCATTTCATGTATGTAAAATTGGACTCAAAGTCCAATGTCAACTAATGGGTGTAGTACATCATGTCTTGCACCCTCGTGGGTATTTGGAGCATCATTCCTTGTCTCACAACCCATGGGTATTTGGAGCATCATTCCTTGTCCAAAAAATGATTACTTGCATGCAACCTCTTTGTAGAACGCCATGTCTAGCACCCCGTGAGTATTTGGAGAATCAGTCCCTATCTCACAAACACTTTATCAAACATACATATACATATATCATCAGTGTAAAATGCCGTGTCTAACACCCTGTGAGTATTTGGAGCCTCAGCCCATGTCTCACAACCCATTCATAAATCGTACATATAAATTTATCATTAGTGTAGAATTCCATGTCTAACACCACAAAACCAATCTGTTAATTCATTCAAGATCTAAATAACGACACAAATCACTCTTCAGATAAGTCAACACATAACTAACCATTAAACATATAACTAATTAAGAATTAATTAACAATTAATTATTCTTAGCAATCCAACTGAATTATTAACTCAACACTTAATTATCCAAATTCTTTAACAAGTCTGAACCCTCCTCCCCCTTATAAAAGGAGACCACTTCTATCCAATTCCTCACACATCTCTAAACCATTTGTCTCATACAAAATCTTCCCAATTAAGCTCTAAACGTCCATATCCTCCTACTAGAAGCCTTACCTTATTCATAAGGCAGTTCAAGAAGTGATTTGGTTCAAACCAAAGGGAGTTACCCAAATTAAAGGTAAGAGTTTCTATTAAATTGTTTTCTTTTATTTTAATTCTCCAACCCCTAAAATCTTTTTATTTACATTATATTGTAACGACACCAGTATCCTAAATATACTAGGATGTTTTTATGGGAAGGATTCAAAATACAATTACACACACCTCCATCTAATGGATGAAGAACATAATGTTTCTGTGGATGGAAAACTAACACCTCACGAAACGATGATTGTTCAATTACATCATACAGCCTCTCATTGTGGCCATTTTGATGGAACTGTATTTATATATGATATATATTATGTTTATGATTTCATTATTCTTCTGTACTTTCCATTTATATCATTACATTATAGTTTCCATAGGGGGTAAATACGATAATCTTATTTGAGGAAGTGCGGACAACCGCCCCCTCAAAGTGATGTGAATCGTTAATGCCTTATGTGGGATGTATAAATTATGGGTTTAAAGATATTATATATGATATTATACTGGATGTTTAATATACCTATGTATCATTGTGTTTTAATTCCATTAAAATAAGAAATAGAAATTAAAGTAGCGTTCATGCGTACGTACGACTTACCGTCTCCATTAATGGTGCATTTCATTTCTTACCTATAAATGTTATATACTATTATAAATAGATGTATATTCTGGATATATATGATATATATGACACCCAAATCATGAATACCATTCTGGATATAATGAACCTTTTATCACATGAACAACATGTAATTATAAAAAGTCCAATTTTGACTCAAGTACCAAATATTGAAAGATGAACATTATTAACTTAAATGATTACATAATTATTATAAAATGGTAATAAGTTATATAAAAGGAATGAAATAATTGAAAAAGGATATAAATCAAATAGAAATTAACATTAGTTTATTATTCATGATATTAAAGAACGATTGAGTCAAGTCGGACGTGGTGTAAGGGACTTCGTCTCAATCTCCCTTCATTGAGGCATATTTTGTTCAAATAGAAGACTTTATTTTATACGTTGTATAAAAACCTTCGACTTTTCATTTCATTCAAAGGGAATGTTTTTCTACAATTCATATTACAAAACAATAAAAAAATGTTTCATTTAACATATGAGGTGACAACGACATTTTCCACCACCGTGAGTATTATTTGATCGTTGGCATCCTCTACAAGCCATAATGCTTCCTAAAAATTAAAATAAATAGCTTATACTCTTTTACATATTTTTGGAATTGAAAATGGTTTTGAAAATGGATTTTTTTTGTCAATATATTTAAGTGATATATTGTGATTGAAATGTTGAAATGTTTCCTTTCCTTTATATTTGTTGTATGTGATATGATTTTATATTGGTATATGGACATTTTACGGGTGGTTACGTGATAAACCAAATGAAGGTTGGTGCCGTGAATACCAGGACGGGTGGTTACATTATAACCTCCAATGCATTTGGTATGGAAGTCGGCTGTATGGCTATTCCATTTAGTGATATGTGTGGAAGTTGACCATATGGTTATTCCATTTATGTATGTTTATGTCATAATTTACCTCTATATGTTATGTGTTCTTTATATAGAATTTATGGTGATCTTTTAGTTACAAAAGGGTATGTGAATATCTTTTATTCAGTTTAGGGTATTTACCACTTCATAAAGGTAAAATGTATTACTTATGTTAAAGTATTCATGGTTTACATGTTGTTTTGAAAAACTAATTGTTTTATTTCTTTGTGTATCCCTAACTGAGCTTTTTATGCTCATCCCACATATTGAAATGTTTTTCATAGGACATAAAGTGGAATAGGGTCATGGATGGGATCATGAAAAATTCATGTCGTCTAAAACATGAAACTAGACATGACTCTTTTTTTAATAGTTCATGTTTTGTAAAAGAATTGGAAACTGAGTGGAAGTGTCTAATTTTTAATATTTTGAAATGTAATAGTTATGGAATACCTCTCTAAAACTCTAAACCTGAAAATTTCATCAACGTGAATCATTCATTTAATTAAATATTATGTATGGTTTAAGGCCAGGTCCTTATAGTTGGTATCATATGACGATTTAGATAACTTTAATAGTTAAGGTATTGTGAAATTAATATTCATAAAGTAATTTATGTTGAAATCATATAGAATTTACTGATTACCATGTTGCTTTGCCTAAGATATTTCTGTGTTAAGAATGGTTTTTTATAGGGGAAACAAAGCAGCTTTTCTGGGAAGGCATAAAGAGGGATATGACTTTCAAAATCAGCATCCTAAGATGGTGAGAATCATAATTGAACAGTTTGTTGCAGTAATGGATCAGTTGATTCAGGTGATATTTAGTGGTTTTGTTTATTAGTGATATTATGGTTTATTCTAAAGCTAAAGTGGATCATGAAAGTCAATTAAGGGTTATTTTGCAAACCTTTAATGAAAAGAGACTTTATGGGAAATTTAGAAAATTTGAGTTTTGGTTTCAATAAATTTCTCTCCTTGGTCACATTGTTTCAAAAAATGGAATAATTGTTGATCTTTCTAAAACAAAATTTGTTTAAGAATGGCCAAGACCCACAAATATAACCGAGATACATAGTTTTCTTGGTTTGGCAGGATATTATCAGAGGTTTGTTGAAAATGTTTCAAGGTTATCTAGTCCAATGACTATGTTAACTTGAAAAGGTGTTAAGTTCATCCGAAAAAAGAATGTGATGATTGTTTTCAGGAATTGAAAAGACGACTGGTGAATGCTCCAGTTTTGGCACTGCCTTCTAGAAATGGTGAGTTTTTTATCTACAATGATGCTTCATGGAAAGGACATGTTTGTGTCCTAATGAAGAATGATCAGGTAATTGCTTATGATTCCCGTCAGTTGAAACCACATGAGTTAAATTACCCTACACCTGATTTGGAATTAGCTGTAGTTGTTTTTGCTTTAAAAATTTGGAGGCATCAATTTTATGGAGTGAAGTGTGAAATATATACTGATCACAAAATATTGAAGTATATATTCACTCAGAAAGAGTTGAACATGAGATAGAGGAGATGGTTGAATTAATCAAGGATTATGATTACATGATTAATTACCATCCCAGAAAATCAAATAAAGTGTCCAATGCTTTGATTCAAAAAAGTAATGTCTCATTATCCATGCTACGGTTGGAACGAGATCCTTTGGTTTTTGATTTGATGAACTTTGGCATAGAAGTTTTTCTTGTACGATATTCTTCTAGTTTGTTTTAGGTGTCACTGAAATCATCTTTATCAAATAGAATTAAGCAAGCGTAGAAAGAAGACAGTGAGTTGCAGAAAAAGATAGAGTTGGTTCAGAAGTGTAACTTTCCTAAATTTAACATTGATAATGATTGTGTTTTTAGATTTGGGAATAGATTATGTATACATTGTTATTCAAAGTTGAATAATGAGTTGTTATGTGAAGATCATAGTTCTCCGTTTTAAGTTCATCCTGGTAGTACTAATATGTAAAGAGATCTTCGAGAGTATTACTGGTGGGATGGAATGAAAAGAGATATTACTGATTTTACAGTGAAGTGTTTGACTTGTCGGCAGGTTATATCACAGTGACCGTTGTAGAAAGGAATACATCAGCCTCTACCAGTGCCATAGTGGAAATGGGAAAATATATCAACGGACTACATTGTGGGATAACCAAAAACATCTCAATGTAATAATGAAATCTGGGTTATAGTTGATAAATTGACTAAATCTTCTCATTTCCTTCCTATTAAAGATAATTTGTCTCTATATATACATTCTCGGTTGTATGTTATATAGATAGTCAGGTTGCATGGACTTCCACTCTCCATTGTATCTTATCATGATCAAAGGTTCATTTCAAAGTTTTGTAAAGGCCTTCAGAAGTCATCGGATACGGAATTAAATTTTAGTACAACTTTTCACCCTCAATCATATGGGCAGTTAGAACAAAAAATTCAGAATGTGGAGGATATTCTACGTTCTTATTCACAGGATTATCATGGAATTTGGGACGAACATCTTTCTTTGGTTGAATTTTCTTATAATAACAGTTTTTATTCCAGTATACAGATGGCTCCATTTGAGGCATTATATGGAAAGAGTTGTCGAACTCCATCTTTTTGGGATGATGTAGGTGAAAGGAAATTGATGGAACCATAATTGGTAGAAGAGATGGCAGAGAAAGTTCAGTTGATTCAGAAGAACATGAGAACAGCTCAGAGCAGAATGAAATGTTATGCAGATAACCGGAGAAAGGATCTTTCAATTTGAGGTAGGTGATCATGTCTTTCTCAATGTTTCTCCATGGAAAAGTGTGATGCATTTTGGTAAGAAGGTAAAGTTGAGTCCGAGGTTAATTGGACCTTATGAAATTCTGGAGAATGATGGAACAATTGTTTATTGAGTGGATTTACCTCCATGTTTATCCCAGGTATATAATGTTTTTCATGTTTTGATGTTGAGAAAGTATATGTCAGATCCAACTCATGTTTTTAGCCCAAAGGTAGTTTAGTTGGAATAGAATATCTCTTATTAAGAACAATCAGTCCAGATTATTGACCATAGAGGGAAATTGTTGTGGAATAAGGTAATTCACAAGGTAAAGGTTTTGTGGAAAGACCATATGGTTGATGGGTAAATGTGGGAATCTTAAAATGCTATGAGGGATAAATACCACCACTTATTTTGATAACTGAATAAAAATTGCGAGGACACAATTTCCAAAAGGGGGAAGGATGTAACATCCCAAGTAGATGAAGAATAAGATATTTTCATATTTATTAATATTTTTGAATTAAATATTTATTTTACTTTAATAGGGTTTCTATGTTCGATATCGTACCTGATACCCAACAACGGGTTTCTTTGGAATCTTACGTTGCACACAAAAAACATAATATTATTATTTTAAATGGTAGTTAACTCCTAGCAGTTGTAGTGGCGGGAATGAAAAAAACTTACTACAATATGATTATACATATTTGTTAAATATATTTACATTTATCCAATAATAGTTAGAGGCTTAAAATATGAATGAATCTAATTTTAAGCATAATTTACATTAAAAGGCCGAGTTACCACCTTTTAATGGAGAACCCTTTTAAAATCTATTTTTGGTCACATTAATACATTCTAATCGACCAAATAAAATCCTTATTTATAATGGGGACATCAAATTTTACTTTGGGTAATTTTTTGGTATTTTTCTGATAATGTTCATTTTTATTGAATAGTGAAAAACATTGCATTTTAATTCAAAAGTGCCTTTTAATATTATTTATTTATATGGTTATATTATCTTCATAGATGGTTTTAAAGTGAAATTAAAATATATTTTTACAATTTAATCCTATGTTTTTCATTGAAATTAATTTCAGTTTGAAATTAGACGTAAACAAGTATCAATCTTTTGATAGTTATTGTTTGTTAAAAAAATGCTATTTGTTTTAACAACAAGAATTACTTTTTAAATTAATTAATGCCAATTTTATGTTTTTAATTTGGAAAAATAGACATCAATTTTGTATTCGAAATATCAAATAATGATTAGACTGAATTTTTGGTATTTTTTTGAAAAACATCAATTATTGATGAATAGTGATACCACATAGTGGTAGTTAAAAAATGAATTTTTCATTTAAATGAAAATTTACCACATCTATGAATTGAATTTAAAAAATCTGAAATATATGTTTGTTATACAAAAGTATTATGTGGTTCAATAAGATGAAAATAGTTTATGGTGAATAGTAATTTTTGACTTTTATTTACCGCAGATAAAGGTAAATAATGTAATACAAGGTTAAAGGAATATTATTATAATTAAAAATTATCTTAACACTCTTCCTACCCGTATTGGTTGAGTCATTAACGACCATGGGCACCATTGGGTCTATTTTGGGACCCCTTTCATCAACTTGGAAGTGATAATGACAATTGAGATTAATTAATTTAAAGTAAAGGCCAAAATGACATAAACAAAAATGTTTTAGTAATTAATTTTTATATGGTGTTATATAAGTCTTATCTTAGACTATAAATATTATTTGAAAAGATAAAAATATTTCCTATATCATGGTATTTTTTTATTATTTTTAGACAACAAATAAATTAAACTATTTATGAAATAATAATGATGCGGTATTTACCTCATTAATAAATCATTTAAATAAATAAGCTTATAATGATCAAAATATTATCCAAAATAAGTCAAATTCAGATTTGATGACTCTATTTCGATCATGAATCATCTAATATTCTACTATAATTATTTTTGGCCAATTTTAAACCGAATATCATTATATTATAAAATAATAGTTTCACACTTTCCTAAAGAGCCCCTCCTCCCCCTTATAAAATGAGACCACTTATAACCAATTACTCACTCCTCACAAGCTATTTGGCTCGTCAAAAATCTACCCATTTAATCTCTCAACATCCTTCTCCTCCTCCTAGAATCCATACCTTATGCACAAGGCACTTCAAGAAGTCCTTTGGTTCAAACCAAAGAGAGTTACCCAAATTAAAGGTAACGGTTTCTCTTAAATAGTTTTCTTTTATTTTACTTCTCCAGCCCCTAAAATCTTTTTATTTACTTTCTTCTGAAATAACACCAATATACTCAATATACTAGGAAGTTGTTATGAGAAGGATTCAAACTACACTTACATACACCTCTATCTAATGGATGAAGAACATAATGTTTCTGTGGATGGAAAACTAACGCCTCAAGAAACGATGAATTTTCAATTACATATTACCACCTCTCATGGAGTCCATTATGATGTAAATATATTTATATATGATATATATTACGTTTATTATTTCATTATTATTCTTTACTTGCCATTTATATCATTTATTTATGGTTTCCATTATGGGTAAATACTATAATCTCATTTGAGGAAATGCGAACTACCACCCACTCAAAGTGATGTGATTCGTTAATGCCTAATGTGGGATGTATAAAGGATGGATTTAATGATATTATATATGATATTATAATTTAATTATAATATACCAATGTATCATTATGTTTTAATTCCATTAAAATAATAAATAGAAATGAAAGTAGCGTTCATGCTTACGTATGGCTTACCGTCTCCATGAACGGTGCATTTCATTTCTTATCTCTAAATGTTATATACTATTATAAATAAATGTATATGATGGATATATATGATACCCAAATCAGGAATATCATTCTGGATATAATGAAACTTTTACCACATGAACTACAAGTAATTATAAGAAGTCCATTTTTGACTCTATTACCAAATAATGACAAAATGAATGTTATTAACATAAATGATTTCATAATGATTATATCATCGTAATAAGTGACATAAAAGTAATAATAAACTTCAAAAATTTTCTTCAAAAAGTAGAAAATAACATTAGTTTATTATTCAGGATATTAAAGAACGATCGAGTCAAGTTGGACATGAGTTAAGGGACTTCGTCTCACTCTCCTTTCATTGAGGCATATTTTTTTCTAATACTATATTTTCTTTTATACACTGTATAATAACCTTTGACATTTTATTTCATTCAAAGGGAATACTTTTCTACAAATCATTTTACTAAACGACAAAAAATAATGTTTCTTTTAACGTACACGGTGACAACGACCTTTTCCGCCGCTGCGATTATTATTTGATCACTGGCTTCCTCAACAAGACGTAATGTTTTTTAAAATAAAATAAATACCTTATAATATTTTAAATATTTTTGGTATTGAAAATGGTTTGGAAAAAGGATTTGTTTTGTCAATATATTTATGTGATATATTGTTATTGAAATGTGGAAATGTTTCTTTTCCATTATATTTGTTGCATGTGATATGATTTTATATTGGTACTTGGAAATTTGATGGGTGGTTACGTGATAAACCAAATGATGGGTGGTGCCGTGAATACCAGGATGGTTGGTTACGTTATAACCTTAAATTCATTGGGTATGGAAGTCAACCGTATGGCTATTCTATTTAGAGATATGTGTAGAATTTGACCGTGTGGTTATTCCATTTATGTATTTTTATGTCCCAAGTTACCTTTAAATTTTATGTGTTCTTTATATGGGTTTTATGGTAATATTTTGGTTACAAAAGGCTAAGTGATTGTCTTTTATTCAGTGAAGAGTATTTACTACTTCATAAAGGTGAAAAGTATTACTTATGTTAAAGTATTCATGGTTAACTTGTTGTTCTGAAAAACTAACTGTTTAATTTATTTGTGTATACCTTACTGAGATTTTTATGCTCATCCCAAGTTTTGAAATGTTTTTCATAGGGCATAAAGTGGAATAGGTTCAAGGATGGAATAAATGAAAAGTCATGTCGTCTAAAACAAGGAACTAGACATGACTCTTTTTTAAGAGGTCATGTTTTGTAATAAAAAAGGGAAACTGAGTAGAATTGTCTACTTTGTTATATTTTGAAATGTAATAGTTATGGCCTAACTCTCTAAAAATATAAACCTGAAAAGATCCTCAACGTGAATTATTCATTTAATTAAATATTATGTATGGTTTAAGGCCAAGTCCTTATACTACTCTTAGGGGAAGGAAAGGCAAAAGGTGGGGAGAATGTAGTACCCTTGGTTTCTAGTAGGTAACCCTTGTTTAATAATTTTTAATTACATTAAGCATATAAGAAATTGTTGAGGAATGTTGGGAGACTTCTAAAGTGTCAAAGGGAAAAAGGTGGTGACGCACGGGCTTCAGACGAGTTTCCCAAACCGTGAAGAAGCTGTGTAGGTGGTGTCACTTTAGACAGATGAGATAGCACGGTGTGTTCATGGTTTGGGAAAACTATGTGAGGAGCCCTTGTCGAGCGCCCCTTCCAAGCTGTTACTACCACATGGTTAGCATATGATTTGACTAACCATGTAGACTAACCTTGTTCAAAGTCAAAAAAGATCATATTTTTAAGGATCTAATCCATTTTATCTTTAAACCCCCTCGTTTTTTGTTCCTAGATGGCCCTAACTCGGGATTTTTCTCTGGTGAAGTTGGGAGAACACTTACAAGGCATTTTGGAAGCAATATGGAGGTTTTCCATGGCGTTTAGTGGACGATTGATTGAGGTGAGTCTCATTTCCTTTAGTTTTCATTGATCTCATTCTTACCTCTTGATGGATCCTTAGATCTATGCCAACGGTGGGTAGGTCTATGGTAGTGGATGACTTTGAAGTCGGGTTTTGGTCTTGTGGGTGACAGGGGAAGGAATCTAAGGAGGTTTCATGGTGTTTTAACCTGGTTCTTGGTTGGTTTCACCTATTTTTTTGAGGTCAGTGGCTTCACTCTCGATACCACTTTCTTAGAACATGAAGGCTTAGTTTCAAATGGTTTTCCTTTATTTAAATGGTTTGTTTATCTGCTATGAAAGAATGGTTGAAACCCCTTTTAAGTAAGGGGTAATGTAAATTGTGTGTTTTTGGAAAGTGTTTGTTGATGTGAATCTAAAATAGATATTTTAAACTGGTTATGGGTTTTCCTCTTGAATGAAATGGCTTTTAATAAAAGGTTTGATGCTTTATTGTAAGGTTTTGAACACACTTGTTTTTGATGGAAATGGTTTTAAATAAAATGTGTTTTATTTAAAGGATGGTTTTGGCATGATTTTTGTGAATGTGTGTTGCATTCAAGTTGAATATATAGGATTTGTTTTAAATATGACCTTGTGCTTAGGGCCAAAAGTTTAATGGCACATGGGAACGAATTAACTTGTGATGACTTTGTAGTTCGACGAGAAACCACTGATGAGTATGGAACTGTCATAACAAAGCATGCATGGATCGTTTAATGGGTTGTGACATGGTTAGGGGTGCCAAAAAAATGAATTTTGTGAAATGGAAATGTGAATTTGAAAGGAATTTTTACCTGGTTTCTTTTCTTATGAAAGATGGGTTTAGTTGGAAAATGGTTTTGACATGGAAATTATTATATTATAAAATGTTTTGGAAATTGTTTTATATAAATTTTTTTATATAAATGTGCTAACATGAATTATCCTAGAGGCATGGGTAGGGATGTCATTGGGGGAACACCTACTGAGTTCCATTACTCACCCCCTTCTTTGGAACTTGGTGCTTTTGGAGATGTCATATACCGGGATGTTGGAAAAGGTAAAGTGTCACATGTTTATAGCACTAGTTCATGATGCTTGGGATGGTTTGTGATGTTGGAGCTTGGATCTTGTGGAGAATGGAGTTGGGTTTTCATCTTGTAGTATTTTAGATTGTCTTTCCGCTGTTTACTCTGATTTAATGTTGGTTTCCGTTGTGGTACTCTTGGTTGGTTTATGATAAAATAAATGGTTGAGTTATCTTAGTTTTCATCATGAATCATTTAATTGATTATTTTGGTAATGGATGTTGGTCATGTGGTATGTTCTAAAAGTTTAAGTCATCCCCAACATGTTTGAAACCCTTCAGCATTTATTTGCAGCCTTTGGCTCCGTGGATATGTCGCTTAAGGCCTAGTAATGACTCGTTGTACTCTCATGCCAATGAGAATTGGAGGATCATTACAAGATCAAACTTTTCATATGAAAAACGGATGAATTTTTTTTTTCATTCATGAACCCATGAGATTATATGTTTGATATATGGAATCATAATGGTTGTTGGACAAATATTTAGGTAATTTTAATAAATATTTATTTTGATTAACCCCCTAACCTTGGTAATTTATTTTTATTATCTATACTAATCAAATAGAAAAAAAAATCGGTTGATTTTATTGTATAATTTAAATTATTAGGATGGCATATCTAGAATCCATTAGTAAAAATTCCATTCACTAAAATGTCATAAATTTAACTTAAAATAAATCTCACATATGAGAACAAATGTTTTTTCAGAAAAACAAAACCATCATATGTATAGAATTGTTAATATCTATAATCAAAATGAAGAAAATTTCTATTAAAAAAATTGTATTAGTAAATATAATGTTCATAATATTTAATAGTTCAAATAGGCATCTTTTAAAATTTATATTGTAAATGTGTAAAATGAAAACGTTTTTATAATAATCAAAAATTATTTACCATAAATTCAAAAGTTGTTCTATTAAGAAAATTTTGAAGATATAAATTAATGATAATTAATACATGGTGATTTATATACATTGTTATTATATTTAAAGTAAAATTTAATAAATTAGAAAACAATTACAAGTACTATATTTTTACAAAATGAAATAAGTAGTATTTTGAAAAAATTATATTTTAAAAAAATATAAAGAATGAAGAAAAAATATATGTAATATATTATGAATAATATTTTAATATATATAACCATGATATATAATAATTTAATTGTTTTTATTCCTATTAATAGTTCCATGAATTTCGTATAGGATATAATGGAAAATTTTAATAAAAATAAAAATATTATATTGTTGTTTGGTGAAACTCATAGTTAAGTGTAACGTAGGATATCAGAGAAATTAATTTTATCAAAAAAATATTTCATAAATTTTTTCATGTTACATAATATTAAACATAAATTCTCCCATTAAATTTATTTCTCTATTACTAAAAAACTATGTCACATCTACCTCAACAATTGACCATGTTTCTAAATAGCAACATCAAATTGGTGGTTTCTCAATAAAATATTTACCATGTAAGTGGTCTTGTATCAATAATCATTCTTTATATGATATATAATATCATTCCTATATTCAAAATTAGAAAAATAATGTCTTTGTGGTAGAACCCCATATTTTTGTATCTTTTATGGAACCCGTTGATACTTCCTCAAGAGAGAAACCTAAAATAATGAATGAACCATATAGGGACTTAGTAGAAGCATCAAATGATAATGTACTATCATGATATTATAATGAATTTCAAATGAGACAATGTATCTATTCATAAAATTTTATATATAATATTAAAAAAATCAGATATTATTATATTATGAATTTCATCACCATTAATAAAATGGATATTTCTGTGTAATTTTTCATTACTAATGATCTTAAATCATAAAATTATTATTAAATCCTTCACCAATCCAAATAATATTTACCAAAACCCAAAAATAAATCATATTTTTTCTAATAACATATATATTTAAGAATAATATATTCTTTGGTTAATTAATCGTAGGGATCCACCAAGTATTTCAAATATGGAAAAAAAATTATTTTGAAATCATTATCACTAAATTTCAAAAATAAATTATCATTAATCCCCCCAACAATAGGGAGTATATCATAATGTCACATAAAAAATACACAAACACATCAATCATATATTCTCTAAAATAATTTGTTTACATTAATTACCATAAAAACATAATGAAAACATAAATAATTTCATAGAATATACCTTTCATCATTCAATAAATAATGTAAAATATTATTTATTATATTTTATTAATAAAAAAACATTTTAAATGCATTAAATTTTAACATAAATAAATTATTCATCAAATCTCTTATCATCTAGAAGGTGGTCAATACTATATAAATTACATTATGCACATCAATCATTAATTTTTCCCTAAATTAATATCTCAGAATCATAAATATTTTTAATATTTTATTTCCATCAATAATTTGTTTTATTTAAAATATAGCATTTACGTTATATAAAATTTATAGTTCAATTTTATTTTTATACATTATCCTATAAATTCATAATTAAAAACCTCTATAGAAAATTACATATATATTTCCATATTATTAAATTAAAATTTATAAACAATTAATTCATTCAACATAATTCATAAACCACTAAATTTGAATCATCATCTTGTTCATTATTACAGAATTTTTATCATATGAAATATTTAGTCACTCTATCTTCAATAGAAAAACCATTTCCCCTGAATTTTTTTATACCCCCATGATATTTCCTCTAATTTCATCAATATTCATAATTCATAGACATTCCAGATTATCATTATTCATTATTTTATATAACCATAGGGAGAAAAAAATTGATCCATTATGTGACCTAAAATTTTCATTTTCCAATAATAATTTCACTAATTTTTCACATATTGTCTACACATAAATCATATTTTTTTTTAACTGATGCATTTCACTTAAAATATCATCACACATATGTAACATATATAAAACTGAATATTATATCCTCTTTGGTCTAAACCACCTTTTCTATCAATGAATTCTTCTATTAATTTCATTGTCGAGTCTAATAGTTGGATAAATATAAATTTTTATTACCAATTAATGATTATATATTAGTTATAATAACAATATTCATCACTCAATTAACATTCCCATTCAAATACTCATAAATATATTGTTTATCCCATTCATCATGAATATAGTATCTTTATTTTATTACCATTGAGTGAATGAAAAAAATTATAGTGAAAAAACATATTCATAGAGGACAACCACATAATAACGAAAATTAATTTATAGGATTATTGAATCATAAATAATATTTTAGATATATGAAAATTGTTTTTTACTTGGTTGTATAAGATTATAATCAATAAAAATCCTTTATAATGATTCTTAATGAATTTTTTTAACCAATGAATATACCGTGAGAGTATGAAACTATGTGCATTGTAAGGGGAAAATCACTCTTCAGTAGAATGACAAACAATATATACTCGACCATCTGATTTTGGTGTCACAACCCAAAAACGTAGCTTCAAAAAAACAAATTCCATTATTACAATATTGTACTGATTTAACTACACAGAAACAACATAATCACATTTTTCTACATTTTTTTCGATTTTAGACTATAAAGAGAATTATCCAATGGGTTCCGAAATAAATTATTCTTATCCTAGATTTCCATGGATAAATAAACCTTCATATATAACTAATTATAAATACCCTCAATTTTAATATATAGTAATGACATATTATTTTATATATATTCATTATATAACATAATGTTCTATGTCATATTCATCTAGGTATAGTGCCTTTGAAAAATAAAAAACAGAAACAAATGGATCAATGTTGAATTACATATCCACCCACCACATTCTGGATATATAACACCCATCCTAGACCTATCATACATAAAAAGATTCATCATAACATGTTCAAAAACATATAGAAGTGTGATCTCATATTTTAATAATTGTTAATAAAGGTAGATATCACTAAACAAAAAATATAAACATGATAATAGTATTATTTGTACATGGGAATAACACTTGAAAACCATAAAATATTTATCAAAGACCATAAAATTGATACATACCATTAATATGTATAGTTTATAATTCATTAATAATAATTATATAAAATAAAATATTTGATGAGAGGAAAAAATTGGCATAAATCAGGGATTCTTTTCATAATCAATAAATTAAAATAGTCTAAACATCAAAAAATTGAAATATATTCTCTCATTTATATAAGTTTATGAAAATAGGTCCTTATAGAATTATATGGGAGTAAATTTAGTTCCACACGTAAAAATAGGAATGTGAAAATAGGTTCATGCATAACATATCATAACCAATGAATCATATGTTTATATTAGTCCCACCCATCCTTGGAAAAAAACTTACCACCATCATTGTTTACAATGCATACTTTTTCCATGTCTTTAAAGGAACCACCATCCTTATTTGTAAGAAAACCACTATCCTTAGACATAATGTGACCACCATAACATGTTGAAAAAAATTCATATTCCTTATATGTCAACACAATATATTAATCATATCCAATCCCATAAAATGAAATGGAGTTTATGGGCATTTCAATATAACATTACTATTAAAATAATAAATGTTTCCCAAAACCTCATATCCATAAAAAATAAAAACATAAAAAAAATATTTATTACCATAGGATCATATCCCTATTAAATATTTCATATTAATAGCGGATGTCCTCATAGTCAGAGAATGATTTTAATGTATGATCACATTGGATATTGATGATGAAAATATCATATTCAAATTGAAAAATGTATATTTTATTATAAATGTTCACAGAACATTATGTAAATCCATTTAATTGAAAATTACCATTATAAATAATTATATCAATTTTTTCTTGATTTTAAGAAATTTTTTTCATACAACATACATTAATATAATGATTCATTTCAATAATTTTATTAAGTGAAGATGGAATTTTCTATAAATCCACATGATTATTACTATAAATTAATTTATAATAAATTAATAAAATGTTAAACATTTACTTAATAAATAATATATCAGAATTTAATCTATAAAAAACCCATGATTAACATATATGGATCATATATCATTTTAGATGAATATTCAGAACAGTATATAAATACATGCCTTAGGATAATAATTTTTTTCTGTCTTTGGAAGCATTGAAACATAATAATCCATCATAGAGAATGATATTGAATATCATCCATAATTATATTCTAATTTTTGTAAACTGAAATAAAACCATTATTTATAACATAGGGAAAGGAAAAATAAGAAAGTGTTGAGCTTGGAAGCTCAATAATGGTATCCAAGGGATATATTTAATCATAACATGATCATAATGGTATTAGAACATGATCATACCATTAATTTATCATACCCTATATATCATATATCATAATAAGAATACCCTTCACAAATATTGTATGTTCATATGATATTAATAATGTTGGTATAAACACCATAACCCTTAAGTTATAAGAGTTGAATAAGACATGTAATTATGGAATAAACATAAGTAGGTAAAATTATATTTCAAGGATACCTATAAATACATTTATGTAATACATTAATTTAGATAATCACCTATATACCTAGTTTCACCTTTGGATTCCCTCTTATGTAACATCTTTTTTTGGTTTTTAGATTCCCTATAATGGACCCTCTTGTTTTGGCCTTGAAATTACCTCCTGTGAACCATCTAGTTTCATTAATGTGATGATCTCATATGGACACACATGTTTCGGCATTGGGATTCCCTCCCTTGTACCCTTTTTTGTGCATTGGACTTCTTCCTTTGTAATCAATGCTTTCAAACATTGGATACACTATTGTATACCCTCTTGTCTAGGTATCGGTATTAACTCCATTTTACACTCTTATTTTTTCCATGGGATACCCTCCCATGTACCCCACCTATTTTTGGATTTCGATTTCCTCTCATGTACAATATCATTTCGGTCTTGGGATTACTCTTTTGAATAATGTTATTTTAGTCACAGGATTCCCTATTGTGTACTTGCTTGTTTCGGGGTTGAGATTCCCACCTATGAACACTATTGATTTTTGAATTGTATTTCCACTGATGTACACCATTTTTTTGGTATTTTTATTTCCTCCCATTAACACTTTCAACTTGTGAATGATTAAACATTACCTAATTCATTGTGAAGTGATACAATTACAAAAAATCATATAATGAAATCTTACATATTTGTTCCACTATTTAACAAATCATTCCCATATCATGATCCATAAAAGAAAATGTGTATCATAAAAATCATGCCATATCCAATGAAATTAAACATGTATCACAAACATGTCATCCAATTATAACTTGTAGAATAAATACATGTTTCAAATTAAATTCATCAATTCATAACCTATGAAATAAATCATGTATGAAAATAATATATATGGTGGAAGAGAAATAAATCTCAAAAACTAGTAGAATAAACCATACAGAAAAAATATGAGTGTTTTTCCAATATCATATTCCCTGTAATTTATAAAATATGTGAATAGATGATATCATAGATGGAGAATAAATTTGAAAGATCTCTTATAAAAATTCATATGGAAAGTAATATTTTATTGAAAATCATAAAAAGTAGTCAAAATCATTTTCTTTAAAAACTATATATTAAACCATGTAATGGAATAATTTAAAAATAATTATAATTATATATTGAGAAAATATAATTGCAACTTTTAAAAAAGTGTAAATTAGTTCATATTTTGAAATCATTCCTCTTTGAAAATAACATTTAAATCATATAATATAGTTTTTGAGAATAATTTAATGACATTAATAAATGTAAAACCATTTTGAAAATAAAATTAATTGGAATAATTTTAAAAATAAATATATATAATATTATGAAAATCATTTTTTTCAATATCCCAAAAAAATTCAATGGATACTTGAAGGAAATGGTATTCATGACGTTGGATAAACCCGTACATGTCGAACATTTCTTTTGAAAGAGGAAAAGATTTGAAATGTTTCTTGATATAAAAATGAACATGAAATTCCACTTAAATACATTTTTTTTAATAATGAAAAACAATTTTATAATTTTTTATGACACATCATATTAAATATTTTTCAAAAAAATTATAGAAAAAATTATTTTTGTAGAAGAACATTTTTGACCGAAGTGATAAATAAAATTAGATTTTCATAAAATCGCAAACATAATTATCATATAAATAAAAAATTGTATAAATTGTACCAATACATTGAGATATAGTGGATAATAATAGGAGAATTAAATTTTTGAGATTTAATGTTATTTAATTCATTATATTTCAGTAATGGTAGCACAATCATTAATAATAACATTAACCAATGATATTGTAGTAAAAATCATTACAACATTTATAATTAGGATTCATAATCCTTTAGTAATAATAACATTACACAAATAATTGAAAATAATGTGTATAATTATATTAATGATATAAAATTTTAATTGGAATTATATATACCTTGTTGAGGAATATAGGTTCATAATATAGAATCTTTCTCAAAAAGTCATATTGAGACAAAATTACATTTTTGATATTGTATCTTTTGAACAGTAAAACAGATGAAATATATTTCATAGAATGTATATTTATAAAACCATAAATTTAAGTATAATAGTCATATAATATGTTCATTGTAAATATATACACCAAAAAATTAAAACTGGTGGTAAATATTCCATAAGTATCAGAGAAAGAAATGTTATTTTAGAAATTACTTATTACATGAGTAATGTTTAATTAAAGGACCATATGAATAAATATAATCAATTATTGATTTTTGTATCAATATATATTGTAAATTTATGATAACAAATTTCATATGGGATTATATTAACAACAAAAAATGAATAAGTGGTTGATGCATATTATAACTCGTAAAAATAAAACTATTTCGAGAAAACCCTTACCTTAGGTCCAGACATTATAGTTGCATGTTCAAAATTCCTATAATATATATACATATATATTTATTTATTATACATCTTAGATAGAAATATTTTCATTTATTCCATACATTATATGATTTTAATGTGACATTATATTACAAATTTATTAATTATTCCTTGTTAATAATAGGATTCGGTTAATAATAACATTGTTCTTCATTAATATTTTTACATTTTATTCTTTATAAACATACACAGATCTTTATTTTCATATTCACATCATATAAATAAGTATATAAATTTATAATAAATTAATTTTATATTTTTTATTAAAATTTAGTAAATAAATAAATATGAAACAAAATAAATCGTTCATGTAGACTATTGGTCGTACATCCGAAAGAACATAGATTATATATTATTAGCATATTAAATTAATGGATGAAATTTAATATATATATATATATATTATCATTTACTATAATTATTATTATCTATATATCTTATATGTTTATTTAACCCATGGTTATTACATTCCATGTAATGTTTGAATGAACATCACTTTGAGGAGGATGTTGTCGACACATTCGCAAACAATGTTAACATATTACCACAAATTTAAATGCATGATGGAATGTATTATATATGAATAAGAAAAATAATTTCATCGTCAATATCATATATATCATAAATATGAAATTAATATATTTTTTCAACCATTAGATGAGGTAAATGAAGAATGTATGACATCTATTCATGACACAATAGTTATCCATACACACAAACAATCATTGTGCATCTCAATTGAGGGATGTGTGTATAATTTTAGGTTGGACCATTAACCAAAAATATCAGTATATTTTTGATATTCATGTAATTATATATAAATGTGATAAGAATAATTTAGGTGGTAAAAAATATAAAAAAAATCACTTGTTTAAGGATATAACATCTTTAATGGAAAAATAATGTAGGTTTTCCCTAAAAGACTAACATGGAAATATTTAATTCAAAATTCAGTATTATAGGGTAAATATAGAGAATTTGCGATCCTATTTTGGTAGATTTAGGACGATCTATTTTGGATTATTGTGTGAATATGTGAGGGAGGAGTGTGGCTTGTTTCTTTTTATAGTATAAGAGTTTTTTTCATGTAAATATAAATTGGAATACATAGTTTAGAGTTCTCCAATATATAATGTGCCACAATAAAATTTTAATTTTCTATCCAAGTGAGAATATGGTTCTAATTTATTAATCCAATGCATTTTAAATATGTGTTAATGGTATTGGGGCACTTCTATTAAGAATTAACCACATAGTGAACAAATTTTACATTAATCTCTATAGTTAATATTAATGACATTCACTAATATTTATAGTGAAATAAATATTAACCTTATTGAAAATTATAATTTATTATTATAAAAAGTATGGGAAATATTCTTCCTATTTTTAATCATTGAACTGGATGAAATTTATTTAAAAAATAATTATGCATATAGTATGAATAAATGGGTTTTTAATGTGAAAATGAACATATATTTGAAATGATTTCATATGATAGATCAATGTGAAAATGATTGAAATGAAATTAATTTTATTCAAATAATTATTATTGATATAAATATATATTAAAGCCAAAAAAAATAAAATTCAATGATAAAATAATGAATATAAAAAGACTACTTTAAATAATTGTTTAGTGTTTTTTTGCATTCAATATAAAATGAAACTTCTTATGAAAATTACAAAATTTCAACAGATAAAATTTTTTATATTCCCCCTTAAAAATGATGTTGATTTTTCAAATAAAGATTATAAATGTGTTATAACATTATATTTAATATAAATTCTCTATTAAAAGGTGATAAAATTACGTTTTAGAATAATAACCCATATTATTCATATATTTGGATTTATTCCTAACATATTCCTATAAATTCAATTAGATGGGAGAAAAAAATATAATTAAACATATAATATATAAATTTTATAAAAATAATATCAATTTTTATTTTAAATTTTTTTGATATAAAATCATTTCTGTACATACTGAAATAGTATTTTAGAAAATGAATTTCATTATTTTCAAATAGTTATTTTATTCCTAACAAATTGATGATCAAATGACTCATTTTTATACATTTATAAAAAAATTGACACTTTATTAAATTTTATTTGTATCATTGGTTCAAATTTCTAGTAGGAATCTACAATAATAATTTAATAACAATTAAATTAGTATATATTTGTTTGGTAAAAATCATCCTTGGGTATAACACTGGCTATTAAAGGAACTCATAATTTTATATAACAAAGGAAGAATATATTTTTTCATATACCAAAAGTATATCATGGTTTTTTGATTAATGAATGAAATATATAGTCCATTTGTATATCAGAATCTATTTTCACTGTTGTGTGAACTAATAATTTCAAAAATTTTAAATTAAATTCAAAATACACAACATATTTCTGTTTTATATTCTACCACAATAAAATGTATTTTTTTAAAAAAAATCTTCTAGTTTATTAATGTATTAATAATTTAATGTTACATTCTTATAACTCCATATCTTAATAATCAATACGAAAACATCCTTAAAATGGAATGTTGGAACAAAAACTGTTACCTAATTTAACACATAACATGGATTTCGCATAGGATAACATTGGTTGGGTGTATTCATTATACTTCAATGAAAATCATTAACAAATATAGAAAATGATAATAATAATTTATAACTAGCAAGATAATGATGAATGTAATTATAAGGTCAGTAAAACCATACGATTATGATGGTTTATAATACCACCCATTCAATAGAAAGGAATATATTGGGGTAAATATATTTTAATATTTTTTACCTAGAGTTGTGGGATTCTTTTTCATTATAATATCATATATTGATATAATTAATTTATTATATTCCTTAACATATATAGAATATGAATCATTTGTTTTTCCTTGCCCGATTTAAGCATAATATATTACTTTATGAAATGACCAATAATTTCACTTTATTTATATACTAATAGGTCCTAAGGTAGAATCATAATAAATTATATCAGTCTTTAGATAGTTACATATAAAAGTGTTTATCACAAGTTATTAAACATGTATAAATCATCATATGGTGATATAATTCTTCAATATCCCACACATCATTTGAATATATACTTCAATGATCTGTAAATGGTTAACCATATAACCCTTCTAAAAGTGAAAAAAAAACATTTTAAATGCCACCAAATTTATTAAAATCATTTTAACATTGATCCCCTATATATCATAAAATATTTCATGGTTGTCACATACCAATCATTTGAATACATTCATAATTTATTCCCATGAATCAAGGTATTAACCTAAATTACCATAAATCATTATTAAAAACATTACATGTATATTCAGTATTTATATAATACACAAAATATTGGACATATTCCTTAAATGAAACAATATTTGCATTCATCATAAATTATAACATTGGTCTCTTTTTCAAAAAATCAATAATTAGTTCCATAGAAATCAGTACTATATGAATTACATTTTCTATGTCAATCATATATTTATCCAAGAAAAACACAATTTTATCACTATAAGTAACATATTACTAGATACCTTATAATTAAAAAATATAATTATTCCTTAAAATTGCATTTCTATGTCTTCAACACCATTAAAAATTTCAGTCTCAGTCTTTAATGAAAAGGTTATACTAAAAATTAAAATATATTTAGTGGTTCTTATAAGATAATATTTGAATTATAAATCATATACTCTTTAATCATCAAACTTTATTATTATACCATTACAAAAACTTCATCTTCTTATTCATTAATACCTCATTCCAATAATATGATATATGAGTCATTTATTAAGTTACCTCAACCACAATACAATCATGATTCATATTATTAATGTAAAAAATATTTTATATGAACATACCATAACATTAACATAACTATTGATATCTCTTTTTCCTGAATAATATAAATGATTCTCATAACAACCTCATGATTCACTTCATGATATTACCACATATGACATTGATTTATAAAATTTCCACAATTTCCACATCTAAAACATTAAAAATGAAACCATTCCCTTCGGGTTCCCATTATTGTCTTAGATTATATATCATAGTTTCTATAACACATATAATATAATAAAACCACATTACCATGAAAAATTACTTTCATGTTTTCTAAATCATAATTCCTTCTTTTAAATATATGAATAAATAGGCATATTTTTAGAGACACCCATAGACATATCACTAAAAATATCCCCAGGAATGAGAAAAAATTCTAATCAATATGGTTTCCAATGTAACAAAAATAAATTTATATGATGCCCACTACAATATCTTGAACATAAAATAATTGGACATTACATTAATTAATGGGGAAATTCATCACATTACAAAAGTTCATTCCAGATGGAAAAATAGTTAAATTTCATTAGAAACAAGGAAATATAATATTCTAACACAATGACAGATCTTCAAAATTTCACATAATGGTCTCCCCCTTTTAGTTCATGACACTACAACAATTTTTTATAAAATTGGTAATGGAAATATAATAAAGGGGTGAGATCAGATATTTTTTATGTGTAAACAAGAGGGATATTTAAGAGTAAAAAAGAATATATGAGTATGAGAACTCAATCATAACATTTGAAGATCATACCATACATATCAAAGATCATTATAAGGACTCATTTCATAATTTTTTGTAGTTTATAATACATTAATCTTATGGTAATCAATATGATAATATATTAGAATAGAATATAGGAATAATACATTGAATAGAAGTATGAATATAAGAATATAAAAACATATGTCAGTAAAACCTACCACAAACATCATTGATTTTTAGGCATGAGCTATCATTAATGAACCTGGTTCAGTCATGGGATTCCCTATTGTGTAACCAATTGTTTTGGGATGGGATTTCATCTAATGGACATGCTAGTTTCTATATTTGGATTCCCTCCCTTGTACCCTCTCATTGAAAGCTTCAGATTACCACATGTATGAACTAATGTATTAGGACATGGATTCCCTTTGAGGTAGCCTCGTGTGTTGAGAATGGGATTCCCTCCTAGGTACCCTCATGTTTCAGTATTGGGATGCCCTCATGTGTAACATCTATTTTCAGGCTTGTGTTTCCATCCCATGTAACTCTAGTTTTAGGTGGTGGATTCCCACAAGGTTAACATTAAAAACATAAATTAATTGTCATTAACCAATTAACTAGTGGGATATATAGGTCCCACCCTTCATGTAATGAAATCATAGATAGATGATCCGAAAGATAATAAAATATTCATCATAAAATGATCCATAAAAAGAAATTGATATCATAAATATCATACCATCACCCATAAAATCAAATAATAATAATAAACATTTCATCCTCTAAAAAATTTTAAAAGATACATGTTTCATATTCATTTAATTAATGCATAATTGGTTAAAATAATAATGTACCAAAATCATACATGTAAACACCTGACACATGTTTCCCAGAGCCAGTGCCTTATTTCATTATGATGGAATGACTATAAGAATTTCATATCCCAAAATAACGAATAGTTTAGTAGTTTCGTAAAACTATATACATACATAAGTTCAATATTAAAACATGAAATGAAATACAATATATATATATATATATATTCTATTAGAAAAATTTATGACTCATATATTATCCCTATAATTCATCCATAGTTTAATTCTTCATCTCGTAGGAAAATAAAACGTATGAAATGGGTGATCTCAGATGACCAGTAACCTAAACAATGCAGTAGAAGATATCATAAACAAAAAAAATTCCATGGTAAATAACAAACAACACATGCCATAAAAAATAAATAAGAAGACATGATGGAAGGAATAAAATCTGAATAAATAAATCCATACTAAAACATAATCAAGGGTATTATATTATTCAAATAACCACATGTCCTATCAAATGTTAGATTCATAATGAGTGAGTTTCATAATTTCAGGCACTTTAAAATATATCATCAAGACCTCAGTAAATCCATATATAAATCATTATGGCCTTGATCAAAACCATGTCTAAAAATTGGAAAGGCCTCTTCCAATTATGTTTTCCCCATGATATGTATTGATGCATCATGGTGATATATCTGGCCCCACCAGTCACATATTATGTCCAGTATTTTCTTTATAATAATTGGGTAAATATAAACAGCATATAAATTCATATTGAAACTGACAAATCAAATGTAAAAAATTTTCCTCAAAACAGTAACTATTCAGAGTAATATGGAGAATGGTTTCAAGATTTCACATCAATAGAAAAAATACTCAAAAAAATTATATAATAAATGGTAGATTATATAATAAATATACGTCCTAATTATACATAATAATATTCAAGAGTTTCAAGTAAAATGAAAATATTATTATAAAATCATCGAATAATGATTGGAATAAATAATCAATCTCATTTAAAAGAAGAGTTCATTTGGAAAAAATAATTACATAAAACTAGAAATGAACTAAGGTATTTTTTCAATGATGAAATGATTGGATTTAAAAACTATTGGTTTCTGAAAATATATTGTAGAGTGTAATCCAAAGAAGGTAAGTATATGTGAAGATCCTTTGAAACGAGCTTGTTTTTCTAAAATAATTTTTGAAATATCTTTATAAAACATGAAACTACCTAGAAAATAAATAAGGATTTAATTTTATAAATATATATATACCATTAATAAAAAATTTAATGTAGCACATAATAATAATTAATAATTTCATTGAGGTATGTAGAGAAAAAGAGTATCCTGAAAAAAAATGTAGGATCGGGTAGAAAACCCATACCTTATGTCTAAATATATTCAAATCCTGGTTAGAATGACAGGGAATATGAAATTATAACAAATAATAAATTATTTAAGAACATATTATACAACTATTTAGTCTCGCATAATTTTATTAGGTTCATTTATAACCTTATTATCGGTTACAAGCTTGAATTTTGTTGTTCTGTAGTGTTCATTTCCTTGGTTTTCACAATCAGTATACTTGTATATGAGAATGGTAGTTCATTTGGAAATGATATAATTATTAAGAATTAAATTTATATATTATTTATGAACATATTTAGGTGTTACTGTTTATATACATCATCGGAAAAACATTATGAGGATGAATCCTTGGATGAAATATTATTGACAATTGCAAAGATTATTGTGGAGGAATTTTGATTATTATGAGCTAGTGTTGTCGTGTGAATTGGTATTATGTACATAAACAAGTCGATGAATATTAACTAGGTTTTAATATAAATTTTATTGTCTGATTCCTCAATAAAAATGGTTTCACGGCTAGAATGGAAGGAGAAATTGAAGAAAGAAGCATCATCATCCATGACGGTTTTAAATTGGCATCTCAGGGATGATGAATTCATTTATAAAATAAAAGAGAAAGAGTAATAATATTGATAATTTTTATCAAATTAACATGATATAATTCTATTGTAGAGATGATACAACATTTATCATGATCAATTGGATATATGAGGAGAGTATATGATAATAATATAAAGGATCATGAAATGAAAATAAGAGAAAGAGCATGTGGATTTACATCTTAGATACATGCCCATGAAAATATCCTAATGGGAAGAGATTTTGGTATTTTGGATATTACAAGAGCTCAAAGACGTGGTTGGGGTCTGGGGAATATTATTTGGGAAAATAATAGACGAGCATAAAGGCTTATAGGATTGAAGAGATGAAAGAGTGATGGCAGATTTTATTGTGGAGGATAAAAGTTATTTTTGAATATCTTATTCATTATTTAATTAACTTTCTCATGTAACCAACGGGTGTTGACTATTTTGAAAAAAATAGTAATATGTTCATTTGAATTCAAAAAAATTGTTCTTAAATCATTCTTACATAACCTATCAGTCAGTAAATAATGTATTTAGCATTAATCATAATTACTGTATTTTACTATAAATAATATTTCAATAATTTTAGAAATATCATAAAAATAAATACATAAATTTTTTTATTTGAATAATTCAAATATAGAATCCATTTTATCAAAATAATTCTTTAAATATGTGAAATTTATTTTTTAAATAAAATCATCATTTACATGATAAATGATGCTTTTAAATCTAGAATAAATATTATACTACCCTGAAATATAAAATATGGTCTTATTAAATTATCCTAAATGTATAGGACAAAAAAATTATTTTCAAATAAAATATATGTAAATTAAATTTTTTAGATCAATTTATTAGTTTAATATTGTAATTAAAAATTTATTACTCACAAATATACAAACACTATATTATTAATTTTTAAAATAGTCCATATCATATATAAAGTGTCTAAATTTTATTTATACATTCATGAGAGAGGTTACTATTCATAAGTATCATAATACTATTAATATCGGTACGTTACTATTCAAAAGTTTCAAGTTAAAATTCACAAAAAGTGTATATTAATCCTAACAAAGAAAAAATATCTTACTGTATGCAACTGTGTATGTCAGTTTCTCAAAATTGAAATACCATAATTGTAATTTTTTTATTGGATAGGTTATATCAAATTAGTCTTTTGAAGAGACTTGGTGTTTCATACATTAAAAATTAAATTTATTTATAAATACTTGGGGTGTTACATTCTACCCCCATACAGAAATTTCATCCTCAAAAATCCAAAATGTTACCTCATAAAATGATTTTTGGAAATTCTTCATCACATGCTCCTCATGATACCATGTAGCTTCTTCAATATTAGGATTCATATATTTTTCCTTTACCAGGGGTGTTTTAAAATTACAGAACACCTGTTTGATAGTGTATTTAATTGGGATAAGCTCTTCACAACAATATAAGTCAGCTTTTAATTCTATACCTTCTGGTGTTAGGACATGCTTTGGGATTGGCATGTACATTTTCAACAATGAGAGATGGTATAGGATTTAAACTTTAGAAATACTAGAAGTAATTTCAAAATGATAGGCCACAACACCAATTATATACTTAATTTCAAAAGGGAAAATGTACCTAGGTCTCAGTTTCCCTTTATTCCAAAATTCTATAACACCATTCAAGGGAGATACTTTAATGAAAACAAGATCTTCCACTTGAAATTCAAAATCCTGATTTGTATTATCATAATAACACTTATTTCTACTTTTATCTTATATGATATGGGTTTGAGTAGTCTTTAAATTCATTATTCTTTCCTCCATAATATATAGATCAACAAGCATCCTTTCACCGACTTCATCCCAACTTGTTGGTGTATGATATCTATTTTTATGTAATGCTTCACATTGTGCAATTTCAATTCTATAATGGAATATATTACAATTGGAAGACTAAATCAATAGTAAATAGTGATCCAACATACCATTAAAATCATGTGATCATGATCTCAACTTGTTTTCTAATGTTAGGATGGTCCATTATGATTAACATTTAGTTTGTGGGTGATAAGAAGTACTCAAACAAAGGACAGTATGTAAATCATTCTGAATACATTGCATGAATTTCAATGTAAATCGTGGATCACAATTAGACACTATTTAAAGTGTTTCTCCATGATTTTTTACAATATAATTGTATAGATATATGTATAGCACTCTAGTGGAAAGTCCTACCTTTTAGAGATAAAATGTGCATATTTTGTTAGTGGATATACAATTGTCCATATTGTATTATTATTTCATGTTGTTTTGGTTAATTCAAGGACAAAATCCATTGTGATGTAATCCCATTAATATATAGGAATATTTAGTGGATTCCTAAATCCTCTGGAATGTTGTAATTAAACATTCACTTGTTGATAGACTGAACATATTGATACATAATTGGCAATTTTGATATTCATGTTATCCCACCAAAAATATTCCATCAAATATCATTTCATATTAGTGCTACCATGATGTATACAAAAATTTAAACTCCGAGTATCATCCAATAAGTCTTTTTAGGTCAGATATAGCGGGAAGACAAAGCATCTTACCAAATATCATAATTTGAGCTAAATATAGATGTCTTACAACACAACATAATTATCAGAATTAAATTTATTTTGAAGATTCTTGTCATCTAGCTGAGAAATTTTAATTCTATCCAATAAATATGGAAAAGAAACCAATTGAAAAATTAATTAAATTCACCTTTTTTGATAATTGACATGTCAAACTGTACTTGATCTATGAATACATGATCCCTTTCAATCCACCATTTATCTAAAACTGCACTATCATTCCCACTCAATGGATCATCTACCTTATTTTACTTTCCAAGGTAGGAGTGTATGGATCACTAATAATCCTTGATTATTTTGAGCCATCTCATTTTCATCATGTTGATTTCATTATATGAGTATATATATTTCGTGCTCTTATGATAAGTATATACCACACATTATTTTACATATTGATGTTGTGTCTATATCTTTAGAGAAAATATTACAGCTACAAACTAAAGGTCATGGGAAGGATTGTTTTCTTCATGAATTTTTAACACCACTAATGTGTAGGAAATAACAAAATCATATGATGTAAGGAAGCAACCAAGTCCTTTCATTGATTCATCGCTATAGATCACAAACCCAAAATTCCCCAATGAAAGATTTAGGATTAGATCATTCACTAATATATTATTTAATTCTTGAAAACATTCCTCACATTCTTTTTTCTATATAAACATTACCCCATTAAAAGTATTGTTGGTCCACATGATGGATAATCAGGTGACCTTCAAAAAAATATTGATAATAACCTACTAAAAAATAAAACAATATACCTCTATTAAGTTTGTGGGTGTAGGCCATTCATGAACAGGAATTTTAATCACATGATCACGAGATATTCTATCCTTATAGGAAATATGTGTAAGAAATTAAACTATTTGAATAAAAAAATTCACTTGCTAAACATCCTATATAATTCTTTTCTTCTAAGATTATTCATAATAAAGTAAATATTATATTCAAGATATTTGTAGCTTTTGGATTATTCCAATATATAATTAATAAATACCACAATAATATCATCAAGTTATTTCCTAAAAACCCTATTCATTAGATCTAAGAAAACAGATTGTGTAGTTGTTAATCCAAAATGTGTTAATGTAAACTCATAATTCCCATACCTGGTTCAAAATATTGTCTGGAGTATATCTTCATTACTCATACAAAACTAATGATATCTATATTATAGTTCAATCTTTGAATAATATTGGGCTCTTTGATTATGATCAAATAAATTATAAATTCAAGGAATATGATACTTTTTGTTTATCATAATTGCATTTTTCTCCCTATAGTCAATGGAAAACTTCATAGATCCATGTTTTTTATTAGTGAAAAGAACAAGAAAATCCCATAGAGAAAATACATGTAAAATAAATCCTTTATCACTAAATTCCTCATTTTTTATTCATTTTTACTACTTCTATAGTGGAAATTCTATATGGAGTCATTGATATAGTTCTTGAACTATGAATTAAATCAATATAAAAATCAATTTCTCACTCCATAGGATGTCCAAGTAAATCATAAAGAAACAAATTAAAATATTATTCTAAAATAATAAAATTCTGAATTTGATGATTTTTTTACTCACCCATAGGTATTATTTTCCCTTCATCCCCAAAGAATTGAATTCAGTAGATTTATTGAATTTGGATCTAGATGAGAATCAGATGGTGATTTTTCTTCCCTAATGATAATAGATTCTACATCATTCTAAAAAAATGTAACATCCTTCTTCTAGCAATATATTTTCACATCATACTTTGAAATCCAATCCATTATAAATATTATATCAAAGTAAATCAGGGATAAATGATAAAATATTCTAATCAATCTTGGTTATATTCCATAATGGGGACTTCCTGACCCATATTTATTTCAATTATACTCCCCGTAGGTGTTTTCAATGGAAAATCCTATATTAACTCAAATTTAAAATATCTAATTTTCCTTGAAAAATAGGAAGATATAGTATATTGTGATGATCTAGAATCAAATTAATAAATGGATATGATTGAGAAATAATTACAGTACCTACCAACACATAATTTGGAACTTGAACTTTAGAAAATGTGATATCATAAGATTTAGCTTTCTTCCCTGTCTATATTTTGAGAAAATTTACATTATTCTTAGGAAATTAATTTAAATAATGAAGCACAACCATTTAATTTTAACATCAAACATTGATACCTTCTTTTTTCTCCTTTATTCATAGGTGTGCTTGCCTTTTTTTCCACACTTTTAAAAATAATCAGTCACTTCATGAAAGTACCAGGGTGTATCTTCCCATAATTATCATAGGATGGAGACTCAACTCTTCCCTTCTTTCCAATTTATTTATTAAAATTTCTAGAGTTTTAGCATCCCACATATTCCCTTGAATTCTCATTTAATGTTATATGATGTATAGAACTACTTTATTATCATGATAGCACAAGAAACTATATAATTTTATGATGAGAAAATTTGGGAGATTTTTTTTTTGTGGAATGTTTTTAAACCATCAAAAAATCTATCAATGTTGCTCTATGGATTACATATGTAATTCATAGAATGTCTTTCTAACCTTGTGTACCTATCTTCATACATTGCAACATTCTCATTTTTTCCTCATATGCATAAATTGAATTTCTAAATCTTCTCACTATTCAAATAGGATATATATTTCTTGCGCATTTCATTAAAATACCAGTATTCAATTTCATTTATTTCTACCTCCTCCATTGTGTCGTGAATTAATGACCACCACCAGTCTGAATATTTCAAGACATGATAAAATACCATAATAACCTTCTCTATTTTGATATATCCCAAAGTGACAAATATATTCATTAAAAATAAAATCTAATGCTCTGCTACAAATGGGTTTTTTGTCCCATTGAATGATGAAGGATATTGATGCATAATGAGGTCTAACATATCTCATCCTTATTGTGCATTTAGGTCCTTTATACAGGTAACGTTATTGTTCATAAAATATTTTAATTTTCTAATATAGTTATAAGTTGATCAGCACCAGTCATATCACCAGATCCAACATCATTATCTTAAATTACAGGGAAATCTCTACATTGGATACATGAGTTCATACAGTTTACATTCATTCCACAATTTTCCATATCTAAATAATTTAATACACTAGATTAGGATATGAATCATAATTTAAAATCTCAACATATAATAAAACATCGAATAAATTGAAATCATATATATAGCTAATCTCATAATCATAAACATGGTTTCTTTGAGGATAAATTTACATTTAATTACTTAAAAATGGCTTGTAAATAAAATTTAAATCATCGTACAAATATTCCTATGGAGTAGAAAACTAGGTGTGTAGTAAGGCCCATTTTCATGTAATAGGATACCATGAGTCAATCCCAAAACTCCTAGTCGGAGTTGTTACTTCATGGGATATTTGTTCCAGAATCACGTCCATGTGTAGTATCCAGATAGGGATGTATTTTCTATAATGTTCCCCATAATCTATTCCTTACCAAAATTATAGTATATTCATGTATGATTAACCACAATTTTTATCATAGGATTTTGTTATTCAATGTTTTCTAAATCTACATTCCTGGTTTTCTACAAAACATCCCCTGATTCCAACTATAATAACACGACCCCAGTTTCTCATTGCCAGTTCCTTATTTAATTAAATTTTTATGATTATAAGAATGTAATATCCCAAAGAAATTAATTGTTTTGATATTTTGGAAAACAAGATACCTAAATAAGTTCAACATAAAAACATGAAAGGGAATGCAATATATTTATATTCTATTGGAAACATCCTTGACACATAGATAATCTAGGAAAATAATTCTCAACTCCTATCTTCATATCCTGGGAAAATTGAATTTAAAAATGGGGTGAACTCAAGTGCTCAGTCAAGGTAATAAATATATGTGAAGATATCATAAATATAAACATTTGTCATCATGAATAACTAAGAAAATTCCTTCCAAAAGAAACCTCAACATATTATGGAGGGAATACAAGTTGAATAAATTAGGCCATTATGAAACAAACACATGGGTATTAAATAAGTAGAATAAAAACATAATCTATATATTACTAAATTTATAATGAGTGAATTTCATAATGCTGGAAATTATTAAATATGTTGTCAAGGCCTCGAGAAAGGCATTTGAAAATGATTAATGCCTCGACCAAACCATATCTGAAAATGGGCAAGGCCTCGGCCATGTCAACGTGTGTTTTGTCTCATGAGACCTAAAAAACCATATAGGGGCTATAGTGGGCCAAAAATATCACTTACTAAGTCCAATTAATTCCTCATATGAATGGTAGAAAACATAAACATCATATATATTCATATTGAAAATAGCATATGAAATGTAAATAACATTTCCCAAACACTAACAATTCCTAGTAATATAGAGAATTATTTCATGATAGAATATCAATAGTAAAACTAATCGTAAAACATTAAATATAATATGGTGTATGATATCATAAAATACTATTCCCAATTAATTTAATGAATCAATAAGAGTATTGATTCAAATTAAAATACTCTTATAAAATCCTTGAGTAATTCTTCAAATAAATACACTTTTACATTGAGAAAAATATTAATTTTGGAAAAATAATTGCATATATTCAGAAATAAACTATGGTATATTTTCAATTATTAAATGAACTGTTTTTGAAATATAATGGTTTCTTTAAAAATATAATATATTATACTCTAATATAGGTTGGAATTGTATAATTTCTATTGAAACAGGCTTCTTTATCGAGAAGAATTTTTGAATGATCATTTTAAAAATGTGTAATTCCCCATAAAATAATAAAGGACTATGATCAGTAAATATATATAGAACATTAAAATATTATTCATGTTGAGTAAAAAGAATAATTGATATTTTAATTGATTTATATACAGAATAAGTGTTAACTAAAATAAAATGGAGGTTTATGTAGAAACCCCTTAGCTTATGTCTTAATATGTTTCGATCATGAATGAAAGGTCAAGGAATATTAAATTAGGATAAATAAGAAAAAAAATTAAAAACTATAAAACATGTATTTTATTTATCATAATTTTATTTGGATCATTTATGTCCTTACTGATAGGTTATAAGATTGAATTCTGTCATTCCAGAGTGTCTGTTACAATGGTTTTCTTAAATAGTATAATTGTTTATGAGAATAGATGTATCTGGGGAATCGATATAATTCTCCATAATAGAATTAATATTTTATTGATTAACATATATTGTTTTCAATGGATATATATATGATTTTTTTCTGGTATTATTATGAATAATTAAATTAAATATTAATGTTAATCACATAGATTATTTTGGTGGTATTTTGATTATTATGAACTGGAGATTTTGTACAATTAGTATTATGCGCATATACAAGTTACTGAATATTAAAAAGGGTATAATAAACATTTTATATTCGTTTTACAACATAAAAAGTGTTTCATGACCATTATTGAAGGATAAATTAAGAACTATCCTTCGTTATCCACAAAGGTCATAAATTGGAACCTCACGGATGATGATTGGAATTATAAAATAATAGAGAGTGGGACATATATTAAAAATAATGATAATGGTTTTTAAATTAACATGATATTATTCCAATATATATATGATACGAGAGTTAACATGATTAATTGGGTAGAGTATGTGAGTAGACAATAACAAATGAAATTAACTTGAAATGAAATTATAAGAAAGATGATGAGGATTTACCTCTTCAATACACCTCCTTGAGAATTTCTTTAAGGGAATGGTTTTTTTTCTATTGAAAAAAATAGCTCCTCTATGTGGGGTGGGAATAGGGACCCATATTTCAGTATAACATTGAGTAGCTTCAAGTCATAGTGCAGTGATGTGAAGAGGGAGTGAGGGGTGGTTTGTAGTGGAAGAGAGGATTGATTTTGAATATCTTATTCATTATTTTATTGTTTTTCTATAGAAAATAATTAGTGGTGATTATAGTGAAGGAATATATTAATAAGTACATTTGAGTTATACTAATGGTTCTTATATCATCCTTACAACACATATGACCTAATATATCTTGTCTTTATCATTTTTTGTAAATTACCGTATTTTTTGAATCATAAAAAATTCTTGTATTTTAGAAAAATCCGAAAAATTAACCCTTACCCTTTTTTATTCTGTAGAATTAAAACATGGAATAAATTTTATCACAAAAATTCATTCAGATGAGAAATTTTAATTTATTAATAAATTCATCATTTCCATGAAAATATAGTCTTTAACACCAAAACTGATTTATAATACCCTAAAATTTTAACAATGGGCTTACTAGAAGATCCTAAAATTATAGGACAACAAAATTATTATATAGGAATAAATTTTATGAAAATGTATTTAATTTTACATGAATTTAATAATTTTAAATTTTAATTAAATATTAAATTCTCAAAAAATAACAACATTAAATTATTATTTTATAAAATAAATTAATTCATTTATAATGTCCCTAACTTATATTAATACATTCATGGGATACGTTACAACTAATATAGATAATATTAATTTTCATAACGGTACATTACAATTCATAAGGGTCAAGTTATTGTTCACTTTAATGTAATTAGATTATATCAGATTCTAAATATCTAACTAAACACACACATGTAAGTATGTTTTTAGAATTTCAAATCACAGAGGTGAAAAAATTATGTTTAATGGGTATTTTTTAATAAAAGTAGTCTTTTATAGGCTCATTTTTTCATTCATTTAATATTAAATTTGTTTATGAATATTTGTGTTTTTACAATATAACCATGTGGAAGAGAATTGAGCCTCATAAAAAAATTCATAAAAATTATAAACCATCCATAGAAGGAATTATAATGGTTTACTTGGATAATATTACTAGATAAATTTTAATTTATATAGAATGATTTCATATTATATAGAGAATTATTTTTAAATATCACTTGGAGTATTTCTTATCTAAAATATCAACTGTTTGAAAATAAATAAAATTTCCAGAATCTTTTTCATTGAAAATAAAACATAAAATTTATAAGGTACAATATGAAAGATAACATTATTATTTCATGATTAATTATCCTTTCCAAAATACAAATTATATTTATGTCATAAATTTTAATGAAAACCAACCACTTAAAAAACCCTGAAACCTTATAATAGAATCTATCAAAATTATCAAAAATAAATAAATAAAAATAAATTTTTAGAACCTATTTCTTTCAAAAACCAACGTAAAATAATGAATTTATATAGTTTCTAAAAAAATTATTTCTTTAAAAATAAAGTTTTAATCATTAAATGGATTATTCATTGAAATTATTTTCATGATAGCATACAATTTGAACATGTTTGAAACTAAATTTTCCCCTTACAATGTTTATAAATGCTCTTTATTCTGAAATTGAAAAGAAGATTCATTTTAAAACATTTTTTTTAAATGAAATTCCTATAAAAAATTAATTATACGCATCATAGTCAAAAATTTTGGGAAACATTTTTAAATTTCATGTTTCTTTTAAAAAATCCTAATTAAGAGAGAAATAATGTTGTATTTTTATAAAATCACTTATTGATTATCATATGTATAAAATAGTGGGAAATGTGACCAATATATGGAGATATCATTTATATATAGGGGATAATTAATATTAATTGATTTCATGACATATAGATGATAATATTACATTAATATATGAATAATTATAGACACTCTCAATAAAAAAAGAGATTATAGTAATAAACTATTACCACATTCGTAAAATTGAATCATAATCCTCAACAAAAATTAGATTACATGAATATTAATTTTTAATGAAAGGAATTATATAAAGTAGTTAACATTTCAATTATAATTATATAAATGTTATAGAATAATATAGTGGAATACCTTGTGATGTCTCTCAAAGAATAAAACATTGGAGAAATTTACATTACTAATTTGGTCCCATCTGAACTATAGTCCCAATGAAAGACAGATCATAAAATGGATATTTAATGGTTTAAAATTTATGTATAATAAAAATTGAATAAATTAATGGGAATTTTAGGGACATCCAAAAAGAAATAGGTTGTTAAAATGGAATCAGTCTCACAGAAATAAAATTGAGGCTAGGAATCCTTTAATAAATGAATAACATTAAAATCATGGCCCCTATGAAATATTAACATTACATAAAACGTTGAATATAATGAAAGTAAAACTAATTTTATGATATAAAATTTCATGGGGATATATATATACCAAATAATATGTACAGTTTTTGAATATAGATAATATATTACAAAAATAAAATTGAGATGAGTAAACCCTTACCTTATGTTTTGGCTTACATTATACCCATGAAAACTTCTAGTATAACAAATATCATTTTATTATACATCAACAACAGAATCATATATTTATATATCATACCTTATATGATATTATATTTCTATTATATTATATATTTATTAATGATGCAATTTCAATGTTATGTTTAGGGTATTAATCACTTTTTTCGTTGTATATGTTTCACTTTTCATACTTTATCCATTAAAAAAGTTCATAATTTAATTATAAAGATTATTAAAAAGATACTAATACTCTATATATAATTTATATATTTATTTATAATAATCTTTAAAATAATATTAATACAAAATGGAATCCACGGCTTATGGAGGCGGTAGGACATATGTAGGCATGAATGTTGTTTCTGTTTTATAGTTCTATATAAATAAAGAAGGAAAATGTGAAATATATTTATATATTAAATCCTTATAGAATAATTATTACGTAATATAAATAATATTACTATTTTAAACCCATCTTTATTATATAAATTCTGATGTGTGGAAAAATGAAATCACTTTGAGGATATGGTAGTCCATACATCAAAAATATAAATTATAATATAACGAAAAAAATGGAATTGATAATGTTATGAGTTATATAATAATTCCATAAGTATAGATAAATCATTAATTTCATATATATTATATTAAATTGAAATATCATCATAATTTCTAACATTGAGATGGTGGTAATGGAAAAAAGAACCACATTAGTTTTCTATATGATAATTAATTATACATATGAACGACGATTCATTATACCATTTTATGGAAGTGAATGATTGTTTAGGTAAAACCCATAAAATGAAATCTTTAACGTATATATATAAATCTATATTTAATATAAAACAATTATATGAGAATAATTTTGGGTTGTCAAATATAATAAATTACAAGTGCATGATGAATTATGTTACCTTTTCATTGTGTAATTTGTTTTTGATTTCCCTAAAGGACTAACATGTAATTATTTTTCCCAATATTTAGGATTATAGGATTAATTGATGGAATATTGGATATTTTTATGGAATGTTTTTGGAGATCCAAATGGATTGATTGTTTTGATGAAGTGGGGGGTTATGCATTTTAGTGGTGGAAGATGAGAAGAATTCATGTAAATATAAAAATTTAAACACTATTGGGAGGTATTACTTACATTATGTGATTCAAAAAAAATTCAATTTTCAATAAAATGGGATACTAGGTCAAAATATGGGTATATAATATAATTTTAATATTAGATTATGGTATTTGGTTCTATAAGTTAATTATTAACCAATAAGTAAACACATTTTTAAGATAATAATAAAAATTAAATTACATTACATTCACTAATAAATCTAAATGAAACCTAAATTGAACATAATAGAACTAAAAATAACTTTTGAATATAAATATGAAATCCATTTTTCAATTTCTAATCAATTATGTGTCAATATTTCATTTAAAAATTAATCCCATCGATATGATGAATCAATGTATTTTTAAAGTCAAAATTTTTGAGAGTTTAATTTTTTTTATCGAATTTCAATGTGAAATTGATTCCAATTACCAAAATTATATTAATATAATTTTTTTATATAAATATATGATATAACAAATTTATAATAAGAAATATCTATACAAATATATTACATGAAAAATTAGTTTTAAATTAGAATGAGGTGTTTTATATTTTTTGTCAATAAATGAAACTTATCATTCAAATAAAAAAATTCACACGAATTAAATTTTAATACACGTCATAAAAATTAAGTTACTTTTTCAAATAATATTTATAATTTTGTCTAAAATTATTTTTAAAATATTATATCAATTAATATGTGGTGAAATTACTTTTTAGTAAAAGTACAACTTTTATTAATATAATTTAATACGTTCTTATCTTATGACTATCAAATCAATTTGGTGAGTTTAAATAAATATATTTAACATGAAATATATAATTCGTTTTAAATTCATTAATAAAAATTTATTTTCTAAAATTTTTTGAGATAAAATTGTGTTTGTACAAAGAGTTCCATTTTTCATAGAAGATGAATTTATTTATTTTCAAATTGTTTTCACTATCATTTATAATTTATTAATAACCAATGGAACCATTTTTTATACATGTGTAAATAAAATTTTTACACTTTAGTAAATAATGTCCATAAATTAAATTAAAAAAAATTAGTTATAACTACAATAATATATTAATAATAATACTAAAAAATATATTGATGTTTAGTAAAACTATTTATCACGTGTAAAAAAGGCTACAAATCGAACTCATCATTCCATGTTCCAAATAAAAAAACATTGGTGTATACCACATGCTTAACAAGGTTATACATATAATGAAACACAAATGTAGTTATTTCATATAATAAAATATATATTTATTGTTATGTGAAATTAAAATTATAAAAAGGGATAATTTAATTAAAAAAATTAAAAAATCATGCTTTGTTTCAAAAAAAATTCTTCACTTTTTATTTGAATATGTAGATATAGTGGATAAATGTTTTTCAAAAAATGGAGAAATAAAGTACTTATAAGAAAACCATATTTTAAATATATACTATATAATGTTAGGAAGATGAAGGGAAAATAATTATTCTCCGGATATAAGTATAATATATTAAAAAAGGTGAGTTTAAAGATATTTTCACCATGTGATTTCATCAAAATGAGTAAAAACATAATCAATTTTGATAATCTATTAGATTTTATAAAAAACACTTACAATGTTGGTTATATTAAATCATGTGACCCATGAAAGAATAACATTAATGGAAATATAAAATATAATGAAAATAAATTAATTAATACATATACATATTAATGGATTATTATATACAACTAATAAAAGAAGATAGGTTTGTAACATAATGTATATGAACATAAGGAGAAATTGAGATTGAATATCATATATTATGTCTGAAATTCCATCAAGCACATTAAAATCTCAATTATAATTATAAAACCCCAGTTAAATAAATAATATGTCATTTTCATATTTGTCCATATTTGTGAATAAAATATTAATATTACATTAAATGGGACGCTATGCTCGATGTCATACCCAATACGCAACACGGAGTTTCTTGGAAATCATACGTTGCACTCTAATAATAGAATAATATTATTTTAAATGGTAGTTAATTCCTAGTCATTGTAATAGTGGGAATGAACAGAACTAACTACAAAATGATTATATATGTTTGTCAAATATTTTATTTTTTAAAATAAACGTTAAAATGTGAATGAATCCAATATTAAGCGTACATATTCTAATATTCATTAAAATGTCGATTAACTACCTTTTGATGGTGAACCCCTTTTAAATCCATTTTTTGACAATTTTATATGTAATATTTGACAAAATAAAATTATTTTTAGAATCAGGACATCAAAATTTACTTTGTATAAATTGATGGTATTTTTCCGATAAAGTTCATTATTAATGAATAGTGTAAAAGGAAGTATTTTAATTCAAAACCTCCTTTTAATATAATTTATTTATATGATTATATTATCTTTTGAATTTGTTTTAATTTGTAATTAGATTATATTTTTACCATTTAATCCAATTGTGGTCAGTGGAGTTAATTTCACTTTGAAATTGGACTTAAACTAGTGTCAATCTTTTAATAGATATTGTTTCTTTAAAACACGTTGTTTGTTTTGACAGTGGAAATTAAATATTAAATAATTTAATGCAACTTATATGTTTTGAATTTTATAAAATAGAAATCATTTTTTAATTCATAATATCAAAAATAGTTTACGGTGAATTTTTGGTATTTTATTGAAAATCTTCAATTTTTGATGAATAATGAAACCACTAGGTGGTAGTTAACGAAACTGATTTCTCGTTTAAATGAAAATTTACCACTTTTGTGATTTGATTTTCAAAAATATAACATACATGGTTGTCATTAGGAAGTAAAATGTGGTTTAATGAGATTAAAATAAATTTTTTGTGAATATTAATTTTTAAGTTTTATTAATCACGATTAGAGGTAATTAGTGTAATTTAACCTAAAAATGATGTTTTAATAATATGAAATGGCCAAGACACATTAACTAACCTTATTGTATGTATCATGACTGACCAAGAAAATCCATGGGTCATCTTGGGGACCCTATGGAGCCACTTTGGTAGGAAAATGACATTAATAACTTTTTATTTAAAGTTAAAATAAAAATTTCACAAACCTGTATTCTTTTAGTAACACAATTTTTACATGGAGTTATACAAGTCAAAATATTTACTATAAATATTCATTAGAAAGATAAATATATTTCCTACATCATGATATCTTTTTTTATAATTTTTAGACATTATATAAATTAAATTATTTATGATACCATGATGATGCAGCGATTACCTCATTATTTAACGATTCAAATAAAATGAAAAGACAATGTATAATCTAAGACCTAAACATGTCAAAAACCTATTGTATGAGTATATTTAGAACCCTTATAACCTTATCCTCGAAATATATCAATGTGGGACCTTATAATCTGAAACTCATTTTAATATAAAGTAATATTTCTTTACTTTCCAAGAGTGCCCCTCCTCCCTCTTATAAAAGGCCCCCACCTCTACCTCCTTACCCAAACCTCTCAAGCCATTGTATCGGCCAAACTCTACTCATTTTGTCTCTAAACATCCCTATCTTACTTCTAGAATCCTCAAATTTGGTAGAATCCTTTTCAAGGAAGCCTTTGAGCTCAAATCCAAAAGAGTTACCCGATTTAAAGGTAATGTCTTCCCTAGTGTTCTTTTGTTTTATTTTTCATCTCCAACCCCCTAAACACTTTTTTCTTTTTTTATTCTGTAAAAATACCACAGTATCGTTAATATAATAGGATGTTGTTAAGAATAGGATCTGATCTACACTAACACACACCTCCGTCTAATGGTTAAAGAACATACTGTTTCTGTGGATGGTGAATTACTGCCTCACGAAACGATGATTGTTCTATCTTCTCATACCACCTCTCATGGTGGCCATTATGATGGAAATATCATTATTTATGAAATAAATTATATTTATTTCCTCTCTTTTATTCTGTATTTTATATTAAATACATACCTTTATTCTTTTCTTGTTGTGTAAATGCGATAATTTCATTTGGGGAAGTGTGGACTACCGCCCCCTCAAATGATGTGACTCGTTCATGCAATACATGGAATTTATAAAGAATAAAATTGATGAACTTATGTGATATATATAAAATATATATTATAATAGAATTATAATATATATATATATATCTCTCATCTAGTCTTAATTCCATTAATGTGCCAAAGAAATTAAAGTAGCGTTCATGCGTACGTACGGCTTACCGTCTCCATGAACGGTACATTTCATTTCTTGTCTCCAAATGTTATGTACTATTATAAGTACATATATATAATGGATATATATGTAATATATTACATCTAAATTATGGATATCATTCTATAATTATAATATATATATCTCTCATTTAGTTTTAATTCCATTAATATGAATTAAAAAATGAATGTAGCGTTCATGTGTATGTACGGCCTACCGTCTCCATGAACTGTGAATTTCATTTTTATTATCTCTAAATGTTATGTAATAGTATAAAATGAATATATACTAGATATGTATGATATTTAAATCATTAATACTATTCTGGAAATTATTTACTTATAACTACATGGAAAATTCTTTTAAAACAAGTTCAATTTTTACTCATGTACCGAACATCGACAAAAACATTTGATTTGAACTCGAATTATTAAAAAATTGTTATATCACTATAATATGTGATATGAACTGAATAATAATCTTTAAATAAATTCCTTAATCAATTATAAGTTGACCAAAGTTTATTATTAAATAATATATAGGAACAAACAAGGCAAGTCGGACTTGAGGTAAGGGATCCTACCTCTCTCTTTCTTTATAAGCACTCTATTTTTTGTCATTTAATTTAAGATCAGATTTATTATGTTTGGGGATGTTCTTTTATATTACTCATACTTTATGTTTTCTGTTCATATGATGAGAGACCCTATTTGATCTCATCAACCCATTTTTGGAAGTTTTAAGTGGCGTCATTAGGCTGCCGAGTTTTCGTAAGGGATTTTTCATCTCACTTTTATTCCTGTGACATTTCTGCTATGTTTGCCACAATTTCCATTGATTGGTGTATGTACTGACCATTACTATGATCTTTTTGTAGTATAATTTTAATTATGGATATTTACATCTTCATTTTATGACCCTTTTTCCATGGGGTCTACGTTTCGAAAGTTACCCAAGTCAGTAAGGGAACTTTTCACCCTCCTGTTTTTAAAAGACTTCTTTTGTTATGTCTATTAATTCAAAGACTATTATGTTGGGATATGTTCTTCTATATCCTTATTGCTATAAATTTTATGTACAAGTGATGATATACCCCATTTTATCTCTCATCATCTCATTTTATGAATTCTAAAGTGACGTCGTTAGGCTGTCGGACTTCTGTAAGAGAACATCTTAACCCACTTTCAATTCTTTGGGTTAAACCTATACTTCTTGATTTTATTATTCCAAGATTATGTGTGTAATCTCTATGTTGAAATTTTCACAAATCTTTTTGTGGTATACTATTTCTACACATAATCATCTTATTGATAAATTCATACTTCATTTATACAAACTTGTATGGGAAATCATAACTCAATCCCATTTCATTGAGTTAAATATCAATGTCATTGGTTTTGTTCATTAAAGAGTATGTGTCAATGATCTATGATTTTTTTACACTTAATATTCACTTATATTTGGTTTATTTATATTTTTTACACATATTCATGTAATTGATTTATCCTTAATCAAATGATACTGAATTTGTAAGGGACTTCCTCTCAATCTCCTTTAATAAGGGAATATTTTGTTTTATACAAAACTTTATTTTATACGGTGTATAAACCCCTTTGACATCTACATTAATTCGGAAAGAATCTTTTCTATATGAATCGTTTTACTAAAAGAATAAATGTTTGTTTCTTTTTAATGTACGTAGTGAAAATGACATTTCTGCCGCCGCGAGTATTATTTGATCATTGTCTTACTCAATAAGCCGTTATATTTTTTTTAAAAGTAAATAAATACCATATACTCTTTTATGTATTTATCTATTGAAATTGGTTTTTATAAAGGATTTTTTATGTCAATATATTTGAGTGATATATTTTGATTGAAATGTGGAAATGTTTTCTTTCCATTATAATTGTTATGATTTTATAATGGTACTTGGACATTTGAAAGGTGGTTACATGATAAACCATATGACGGGTGGTGCCGCGAATACCAGGACGGATGGTTACTTTATAACCTCTAATGCATTGGGTATGGAAGTTGAGCGTATGGCTATTCCATTAAGTGATTTGTGTGGATGTCGACCGTATGGTTATTCCATTTAAGTATGTTTATGTCCAAAGTTACCTTTATATATTATGTGTTATTTATATGGGTTTTATGTTAATATTTTGGTTAAATAATGGTATGTAATGATCTTTTATTCAGTGAATAATTTTTTACTACTTCATAAAGGTGAAAAGTATTACATTGATAACCTATTCTTGGTTTACTTATTGTTTTGAAAAACTAACAGTTTTCCTTCTTTGTGTATCCTTTACTAGGATTTTTATGCTCATCCCATGTTTTTGAAATGTTTTCCATAGGACATAAAGATGAATACGGTCAAGGATGGGATCACGGAAAGAGATGTTATCTAAAACATGGAACTAGACATGTTTTTTTAAGAGTTTTTATTTTATGGTATCTTAGTATAAGTGTATAATTTGTAATCTTTTGAGATGTAATAGTTCTGTTATAATTCTATAAAATTCTAAACCTGAAATGATCCTCTTTGTGAATTATTCATTTAATTCAATATTAATTAATGTTTAAGGAAGGGGCCTTATAGTTGGTATCAAAGGTCGGTTTAGATAACTTTAGAGGTTAGGGTATTCTCTAAGTATAAGTGACATTACCATAATGGCTTGGATTTAAGAAAGATTCATAGTTTTTAGATAAAGTGAATGAGTAATTATATCTTAGTGTTTATCTTCCTCGTTAGTACATGATAATTTTGTTGATATACTCACACTAACATTTCTGGTTTTAGTTAATGGATGGATCTAGTAGGCAACAAAGTGACTATGGGTTTGAAGTAAACTATGGTGGTTCTCTGATAAAGGGACTGGATGAAATGAGGGATTTAACGAGGAAACTCGTGGTTGTTCTAAACCAACTATCAAAGAGTCGTGATCAACCACTTGAACCTTGGTAAGTTCTCTAATGCATCATGAATGATATGACCAATTGATGTGGAAGTACAGGTAATAATTATAAAGGTAACCATTAGGGTTTATATGATCTTTACTTTTGAGGTAATTATGGGTTACTATATGTTATGATGGAAAGTGAATGGCATGAGATAAACATGAGGTTAAAATATGTTATGATTATATTTTGATATTTTATCTTGTTTTGGGGAATGTTTTAAGAATTATATAGTTTTGGAAAAAGGACAACATGTAGACCCTGTGAAACCCCATCGCATCGGACAAAGCTGTGGGAATCAAACCCACAACCAATGTGCGACTGGTATTTATTGCCTACCACTGGACTACGTGAAGTCCCTAGTTATTTTAACCAATTATTTTTAGTTAGATGATTTTAGGAATCAATATTAAGTTTATTTTTTGTTATCTATTGAAATAATTAACCTATCATGGAGGATATGTGATTATGTTAATTACTTTTCAATATGAGACTTTGAGGGAAACTAATGTTATTTGGAGATAAATGTTAATATGTACCTTGGAAGACTATGTGATTAAATCGTTCAAATATATGGGTTTAAATATTAGTTTGGATTAATTTGAATAATATTATGGACAATTGTTTATAGAATGGTCTTCGTTGAAAATTGGGGTTTTTTGGACCAATTTTGGAGATTAAGAATAGATTTTTTTTATAAAGGATTATCCTTTTGTGGATTATTTGATCTCGTACTAACAATTTTGGTTTTGGTTTTTGTCTAAAGACATGTAAAATATCTAGTTCTCTTTTGTGGATTAGGTGATTCTCTATATGTTGATTATAGTGCTCTTAATGTGAACAAGTCATCCTAAATGCTCGTCTTTTAGAGAAATATGAGTTTGTGTAAGAAATCTACTAATAGTTGAAAGTCAACAATACATGTAAGTATGTTTCATTATGTTTTAGTTATGCTCATAAATAAATACCTCAATGAAAAGTAACATAGAAAAAAAAATGTTGTCTGTTAACTTTTCCTTCTGGGGAATCAAATATTGTTTAACCCACCACCAGTTTGTGATTTTCTAGTGGTTAACTTTCTCCTAAACATGTTTTCTATCACTCTCCCTCAGAACATGACACTTTGTTTTTTTCCTCCATATCCTTGTTTTCCTACATGGAATCCTAGTGTGAGATAACTCGGGTGACCATTGTACTTCTCTTTCATTATTTTAAAGTGATAGTTTTACTGACTCTTGTTCCGATTAGGTATTTTCAATGAAGTTTACAAGCCCAATTTTAAAATTGTGAGGACGCAATTCCCAATAGGGGGAAGGAAGTTGCACCCCAGGTAAATAAAGAATATTACATTTTCATATTTATCCATATTTGTGAATAAAATATTAATATTACATTAAAGGGGATGCTATGCTCGATGGTGTACCCAATACGCAACAATGAGTTTCTTGGAAATCTTACGTTGCACTCTAATAATAAAATAATATTATTTTAAATGGTAGTTAATGCCTAGAAATTTTAATGATGGGAATTAACAGAACTAACTACAAAATGGTTCTATATGTTTGTCAAATATTTTACTTTTTAAAATAAATGTAAAAATGTGAATGAATCCAATTTTATGCGTAAATATTCTAATATTCTTTAAAAGTTCGATTAACCACCTTTAGATGGAAAACACCTTTTAAATCTAATTTTTGACAATTTTATATGTTATATATGACAAAATCAAATTCTTTTTAGAATCAGGATATTAAAATTTACTTTGTATAAATTTTTGGTATTTTTCCGATCAAGTTCATTTTTTAATGAATAGTGTAAAAGGCTGTATTTTAATTCAAAAACTCCTTTTAATCTAATTTATTTATATTATTATATTATCCTTTTAATTTGTCTTAATGTGCATTTATATTATATTTTTACCATTTAATCCAATGGTGGTCATTGAAATTAATTTCACTTTAAAATTGGACTTAAACTAGTGTCAATCTTTTAATAAATATTGTTTCTTAAAAACACACTATTTTTTTTGATAGTGGGAATTAAATATTAAATTAATTAATGAAACATAAATGTTTTGAATTTTGTAAAATAGACATCATTTATTAATTAATAATGCCAAAAATAGCTTAGGGTGAATTTTTGGTATTTTTTTGAAAAACATGAATTTTTGATGAATAGTGAAACGACTACGTGGTAGTTAAAGAAACTGATTTTTTGTTTAAATGAAACTTTACCACTTCTGTGATTTGATTGTCAAAAATCCGACATACATGGTTTTCATTAGGATATAAAATTCGGTTCAATGAGATTAAAATAATTTTTTTTGTGAATAGTAACTTTAAGTTTTATTAATCACGATTATAGGTAATTAGTGTAATTTAAGGTAAAAATAATATTTTAATAATATGAAATGACCTAGACACATGTCCTACCCTTATTGTATGTGTCATGGCCGACCAAGAAAATCCATGGGTCATCTTGGGGACCCCATGGAGACACTTTTTTAGGAAAATGACATTAATAACTTTTTATTTAAAGTTAAAATAAAAATTTCACAAACATGTATTGTTTTCCAATAATAATATATACATGGGGTTATACAAGTCATTATTTTGACTATAAATACTAATTGGAAAGTTAAAAAGATTTCCTAAATCAATATATTTTTTTATAATTTTTAGACATTAAATAAATTAAATTATTTATGACACCATGATGATGCAGCGATTACCACATTATTTAAAGATTTAAATAAAATGAAAAGATAATGTATAATCTAAGACCTAAACTTTTCAAAAACCTATTGTATGAGTATATTTCTAACTCTTATCACCTTATACTCTAAATATAATAATTTTGGATGTTAAAAATTTGGAACGCATTTTAATATAAAGTAACATTTCCTTACTTTCAAAGAGTGCCCCTCATCCCTCTTATAAAAGGCCACCACCTTTACCTCCTTACCCACACCTCTCACGCCATTGGTTCGGCAAAAATCTTCACATTTGGTCTCTAAACATCCCACTATTACTCCTAGAATCCTCACATTGGGACGAATCTTTTCCAAGGAAGCCTTTGAGCTCAAATAAAAAAGATTTACCCGATTTAAAGGTAATGTCTTCCCTAGTGTTCTTTTGTTTTATTTTTCTTCTCCAACCCCATAAACACTTTTTATTTATTTCTTTTGTAAGAAAACCAGTATCTTAAATATAATAGGATTTTTTCATGAGGATTATTCGAGCTTAACTAACACATACCTCTATCTAATGGTTAAAGAACATATTGTTTCCGTGGATGGCGAATTACAGCCTCACGGAACGATGATTGTTCTATCTTCTCATACCACCTCTCATGGTGGCCATTATGATTGAAATATATTTATTTATGATATAAATTATATTTATTTCATCTCTATTCTTCTGTATTTTATATTTAACACATACCTTTATCCTTTGAATGTTGTGAAAATGAGATAATTTCATTTGAGGAAGTGTGGATTACCGCCCCCTCAAGTAATGTGACTCGTTCAAGCAATACAAGGAATTTACAAAGAATTAAATTGATAAACTTATGTGATATATATAACATATATATTATACTGAAATTATAATATATATATCTCTCTCATATAGTTTTAATTCCATTAATGTGCCAATGAAATGAAAGTAGCGTTCATACGTACGTATGGCTTACCATCTCCATGAACGGTACATTTCATTTCTTATCTCCAAATGCTATCTACTATTATAAGTACATATATATAATGGATATATATTTCATATATTACATCTAAATTATGGATATCAGTCTGTAATTATAATATATATATATCTCTCATTTAGTTTTAATTCCATTAATATGACAAAAAAAATGAAAGTAGCGTTCATGCATACGTACGACCTACCATCTCCATGAACGATGAATTTCATTTTTATTATCTACAAATGTTATGTAATAGTTTAAAATTAATATATACTGGATATATATGATATTTATATCATTAATACTATTCTGGAGATGATGTACTTATAACTACATGGAAAATACTTTTCCAACAAGTTCAATTTTTACTCATGTACCGAACATCGACAAAAACGTTTGATTTGAAATCACATTATTAACCAATTATTAAAACACAATAATATGTGATATGAACTGAATAATAATATTTAAATGGGTTCCTTAAGGAATTATAAATTGAGAAATGTTTATTATACAGTAATATAAAGAAACGAACAAGGTAATTCGGACTTGTGGTAAGGGATCCTACATCTCTCTTGATTTTTAATCACTCTCTTTTATGTAAATTCTTTTAAGATCATATTTCTTATGTTTGGGGATGTTCTTTTATATTCATCTTACTGTAATTTTTATTCTCATATGACGAGAGACGCTATTTGATCTCATCAAACCATTTTTGGATGTTTTAAGTGGCATCGTTAGGCTGCCGAGTTTTTGTAAGGGATTTTTCATCTCACTTTTATTCCCGTGACTTTTATGCTACGTTTGCCACCATTTATTTTTAGTGGTGTATGTACTTACCATTATTATACTATTTGTGTAGTATAATTTCAATTATGGGTATTTACATCTTCATTTTATGACCCTTCTTCCATGGGGTCTACGTTTTCAAAGTTACCCAAGTCGGTAATGGAACCTTTCACCTTCCTCTTTTAAAAGACTTCTTTTGTTATGTCTTTTAATTCACATACTATTATGATTGGATATGTTCTTATATCTCCTCATTGCTATAAATTTTATGTAAAAGTGATGAGATACCCATTTTTATCTCTCATCATCTAATTTTATGAATTCTAATGTGACGTTGGTATGCTATCGGACTTCTGTAAGGGAACTTCTTAACCCACTTTCAATTTGTTGGGTTAAACCTCTACTTCTTGATTTTATTATGTCATGATTATGTGTGGAATCTCTATGTTGTAATTTGCACAATCCTTTTTGTGGATATACTATTTCTACACATATTCATCTCATTGATAAATTATTACTTCATTCATATGAACTTGTATGGGAAATCATAACTCAATCCCATTTCATTGAGTTAAATATCTATGTCATTGGTTTTGTTTTTTCAAGAGTATGTGTGAATGAACTCTGTTTTTTTTACAATTAATATTCACTTATATTTGGTTTATTTATATTTGTCACACATAATAATGTAATTGATTTATCCTTAATCTAAGGATAATGACATTATAAGGGACTTCGTCTCAATCTCCTTTCATTGAGGTATATTTTTTTTATACACAACTTTCTTTTATACGGTGTATAAACCCCTTTGACATCTACTTTTATTCAGAAGGAATCATTTCTATATGAAGCATTTTACTAAATAAAAAAAATTATGTTTCTTTCTAACGTACGTGGTGACAACGCCCTTTCCGACGCCGTGAGTATTATTTGATCTTTGGCTTCCTCAACAAGCCGTTATATTTTTTTAAAAGTAAATAAATACCATATACTCTTTTATGTATTTCGGTATAGAAAATGGGTTTTAAAATGGATTTGTTATGTCAATATATTTAAGTGATATATTGTGATTGAAATTGGAAATATTTTCTTTCCTTTATAATTGTTATTATTTTATAATGGTACTTGAACATTTGACTGGTGGTTACGTGATAAACCATATGACGCGTGGTGTCGTGAATACCCGGAAGGGTGGTTACGTTATAACCTCCAATGCATTGCATATGGAAGTCGGCCGTATGGCTATTCCATTTAGTGATATGTGTGGAAGTCAACCGTATGGTTATTCTATTTACGTATGTTTATGTACAATGTTACCTTTATATGTTATGTGTTCTTTATATGGGTTTTATGGTAATATTTTGGTTAAATAAGGGTAAGTAATGATCTTTTATTCTGTGAAGAGTTGTTTAATACTTCATAAAGGTTAAAAGTATTAATTTGATAATGTATTCTTGGTTTACTTATTGTTTGGAAAAACTAACAGTTTTCCTTCTTTGTTTATCCTTTACTGAGCTTTTTATGCTCATCCCAAGTTTTTGAAATGTTTTCCACCAGACATAAAGATGAATAGGGTCAAGGATGGTATCAAGGAAAGACACGAAAACTAAAACATGGAACTACACATGTTTCTTCTTAAGAGTTTTTATTTTATGAAAACCTAGTAGAAGTGTATACTTTATAATCTATTGAGATGTAATAGTTATGTTATAATTATCTAAAACTCTAAACCTGAAATGATCCCCTATGTGAATTATTCATTTAAATCAATATTATGTAATGTTTATGGTCGGGGCCTTATAATAATAAATACTGTTTTATTATAAATATATTAAAAACCCATAAATGTATATATCACACTATATATTATTTACATATGAGATTTTATGAGTAATTTATTGAAAACTCCTTATTAAAACCGTATTTCAGGAAAAAATATGATGTTCATTTATGATATAATTTGAAATTTTTGGTACATTTCATTTAACATTGTTTTATAACATATAGATTTTTTTCTGTAATATTAATACAATATGTATTAATTATTATTGTATTTCTTATTATCACTTAAAATTTTTAAATTGAATGTGGAACACACAGTTTATAGAGATGTAGTTTATACATATGAGTTAACATTGCTTCCATTTTCACTAAATATAGAATGGAAGAATGATAAATAATATATTTAATTACTATAATATATATGTTTCATTTATATAACACATATCAATAATTTAAACATTATAACATTCCATGTATATTGGATGTGAAGGACATGACAAATAGGTTCCTGAGATAGTGGTCTGCATACATAGGAGCGATATATTTATCATACATTAGTTTTGGAAAATATAAGATAGATGTGATATTACTTTTAAATTGGTATAATTATATCATAAATATAATATATATCTCTATATAAATTATAAATCCATCATTAAATCCATTCATGATAAGTGGTGATGGAAAATGAATTAAATCGGTTCGTGAGGTAATAGATTGTTGCACACATGATCGACGGTTTTAATTTCTATTTAAAGGAAGTGGACATGAATAATGATTATATCATTAAGATAATAACATGACATTCTATTAGAGGTAATTTTTTTATTACATAACTATAATTTCTATATATGTTGTGAAGGTTGATGAATAAGAATATTAGAAATGAATTCTTGGGAATGGTACCTCTTCTTCAGATAAAATCCTTTTATCTAAGCCAAAATATTTCCATGTATGGGTTCCAAGACACACGAAGGCCTCTATTATGTGATTATGGAAGTATGGAATTATTTTGGTATGGGTTTTTTTGATCCGTGGTTTTCTTATAATTGGTATGATGATTGTTGTGGGGTGGAAATTTATTAGTGGGGAACATGACACACATTTTTTTTGAAGAGAATAATGTCTACCCATATTTTCACATTCAACAAGGATCCAAATTATTTTATTCCCAAATGAGGGAGGAAATAAGAATGAAATATGGGTATAAATTTGGCATTGGGAAATTTTTTATAGCACATCAACCCTTATATTTTTAGATTAGTCTCATCTAATCCTATATTATTTGTAACCACTTTAATAATACATTTTGGTTATCAATATTAAATTATAAAATATATGATAAAGAAATTAATGTATAATATTATGTATTATGATTTAAAATATTCAATCCAATTTCCTAGAATCCTTTGAAATAAATGAAATTTTTTATTTTAAAATTATTTCTCATAATGTGATTAAAAAATTACATTCCAATGAAATAATTTTCATGAGTATAGAAGATTTTAATTAAAAAAATGTGTAAAAGATGTCAATGAAATTAATTATATTACTAAAAATTTGATTGGACTGATGTTAGTTTTAAATAAGTCTTAAAATAAAAATTAAAACACTTTATGTTTTAAACAATATAGTTTTATTAAATATAATTCAATTTCTTCTATACAATCATAAAATATTATTTTTTTGAAAATAACTAAAAATGTAATAAATAATTTTTTTGAAATTTATATTTAAAAAATATAGATTATATTTTAAAATATTTTATTAAAAAATTGAATAAATTTCATTCCTTTAATTTTATAAAATACAATAAATCATTTTTTGATATAAGAGAATTTTAGAAACGTATGAATAAATCCCTAAAAATTAAATAATTTTTATGAATATGATCTATTTATAATATATAATATTTATATTGAATTAATTATTATTCAGAAAACAATTTAGAATAGAATGTTTATAAAAATAAAATAGAATTAATATTTATAAATTTTATATTGTGGTTCATTTGAAAAATGTGTTGCATGTAATGGAAGATATTGAAAAAGTTAATTAATTTGAAATAAGATTCCTAAAAACACATGGTGTTACATTCACCCAACACAATAGTCTACTAGTTGGTTGATATAAGGTTACCCATGAGTTTTAGATGTCCTACATATAGTCCCTCAAATAATAAACCATCAATCTACCCTATAAGATTGGATATATTTGAACATTTATCCACATTGATTATGATTAACATTCTACATAAATATGGTATATAATCTATTACATGAAAATTTATTATTGAAACATCAATATTGTACATACATGTTCACCATTTCCAAAAATATATCTATTCATGTAATATGTGTTTTATGGAACAAAATTAATTAATATAAAAATAATTCAATAAATCACAGGTAATGATGTATTTAAATTTTACATAATATAAACATAATCATTTTGGTGATGTCCATGACCCACACACCACATTAAGAGTTATTCGTTTTTTAACAATATCATATACAAATCTCCAAATATAGACAATTTTGTACCAGACATCATCTGTCATGATGATTCATAAGGACTTACAATATTTAAATTCAAATTCAATGGGATGACTAAAACCCATAGAATACAAATATGACTTTTACATGAAATATAAAAATTTTATATTTTCAACTAAGACCTCAATTTATAGCAAATTAATTCAAATTTAGTAATAATTTATATGTATAACATACCTCAATTAAACCATTTGAAATATATTATATTAATTCTATATGAATTCTTTTTATCCATATATATCTATATCCCCACTGAGAGAGTCTATTACGCCATTCCCCAGTGTAATCGTCTCCCAAAAACCACAACCGAGTGAATGAAAATAGATATATAGTTTTCAGTATCAAAAAATAGAATCTAAAAAGGATTTAGTTTTATGAATATATGTGATGAAACAACATGATCAACCAATATAAATGGTAATGAAATATATGGAGAATGGAATTTTGTCCCACTTCTCATATAGCAGTAACTATGATACCATAAATGGGTCTATATGTTAAAATTCCTAGAGGACCGTCAAACCCATTATAAAATACTAATAATTGTTACTACTATTACCAATAATTTCATTCTATGATGCCTCAACACGAAATCCCCATCAGGGTATATACCTCCTACTTCATGGTATGACATTTACCCTATGAATAAGGCTTGTCATATATCCCCCACCATAGTGTTTCTTTTTATGGGGTTAGAGTGTGACCATCCTAGAATAGAGAACCCAAAAACCTAGGAATTATATGTCATAGATTGACACCTCATGTAATTTTAGGGTCCCTTGACTATAGTATGAATAAAAATCCATGCTTTCTATTTTTATTGCATGGAACTGTCCCACAATGGATTTTCATTTTCCTATTACCGTACTGTATTGAATGAAAATAATGTTAGTGATGTAACCTATTTTTATAGGAATAATTTACCAAATGGAATATATAAAATTAATTAGTTAATACGTAATGGTATTCATTATGAAATGAATACCTTACAAAGAGTGAACTCAATAAAAAGGTTATTTTGTTTGTGAAACTAATATAACAAACCTCCATTTCATGAAACCAAATTTTCATTGCATGAGATACTATCATAAAATTTTGGTTTGAATCTAGAATTTTAGTGAACTAGTTATAGGCCACACCTCATCTAGTAGAACTCATCTCTCATTATGTGATGAGGTATTTATAGCTGAAAAAAGAAAATGACAACACCACCACCCTACTACAACATATTTCATAGAACAGAAGACATATCATAAGACATAGATCTATTCATAAAACATCAAATTGATTTTATACAACTCCCTGAATCCCATTTAGATTCTATGTTCATTAAAAGTCAATTATTCATGTAGGAAAATATAAAATAACCCTTAATTTTCATTTCCTCGTATGATATAGGTCATTACAAACTAACTGCAATAACATAAACCATCCCCAAGAAGCCTCAACATGTATCCTCCATAGAAAATACTAGTCATAGAGACCTAATACATATAAAAATTTTAAATATATAACTGCATAAAATCGAATATGAGCAACACATGATTTGGCTCGATGACTGAAATCGCCACCGCTATACATAACTACATGATGAATATTGTCACAAACTCCATGAAATACCCTAATACCAAAAGATATCATAGTTTCCAAATAAATAGACTTCCCAACTCATTAGTTGACATTTCTCATCAAAAAACCATCAACAACTATGTGACACGACATAGATTCATCATTAATGTTTGTTATATCACTCTAGATATTATGTATCTTATTGAATTAATCACCATGTTGAATGTGAATGTATATTGTATATGGGGAAAAATAAACCAAGAAATGAGGTGTACTATATAATTTTATTATCACATCTATTGAACCTCAGTTATAGAAATTCCATGCATCTGCTAATTAAAATTGATTAAAAATAACATTTTGGAATTTCCTACTCACCTCCGATAACTCGAAAACATGAGACCATTCACTGACCTAAAATGGAAAATCCCAACATGTTTATTCCATGAAAATGATTTAAAAACAACTAATAAATTCTATATTAATCAACATCTACATTCTTATACTATATATGATGTGATCACTACCATAAGACATTTATTTTAATTAATTATCAAGCAAAAACCTATATGATATGCACTATAAGTCAAAAAATACCCCCCATGAGCCCCACTAATACATCTTAAAGAAGTCAAAATTATCAGACTCTATATAGGTTTAAATTACTATATTCTTCTCTGATTAATTATCATCACTATATTTTATGATTTAATCATTATACACTCAGTCATAACAAATTTGTCATTCTATCCACATTCATTCTCACCATCTCGTGACTCTAAAATTATTTCACACTATGGGTGCTACATATTCCCTATATAATTTCATTTATATGTTAGTATAAAAGTAAAAATAGATTGGGTTATATGTAATCCCCTTAGATATTACCCCAATCTACTTGACACATATGTTTTTTACAATACAAATTTTACATGTATTCACATTTTACCTTTCATGTAGATTAAATTTCATCCTGTATATGAACAAATAATATTAATACATATGAAATTTCATAATTAAACAATAAATATAATAAGAAATATTCATTTGTATATATCATATACAAATAGACTAGGTTCTATGGGTAAATTAGAATAATTATTCCCTAATTAATCAAATTTTTATTCAAAAATATATAATAAAATCAATACATAAGAATCTTTTTTATATTAACTAATTTTGAAAAGGTTTTTCAGACAATTATATTATCATATCATTTGAAATCAATATATATGTGTTTTTGCTTATTGATATTATTAATATCCAATGATATATATAGATGATTACATTAAACAATAAATCCTTTTATACTATAATGTCATACTAGAGCCTCTCAAGACCCCATCCAATAATCAAATCTCACGAGAATAAACAATTAGATACCAACTTGTATAACTAACAACCCAATAAGCAATAATATTACTATAATAGTCTTGTTCACTCATTTTTATGACTTCACCTTTTGTATCATGTATTATATGAAACATTGTATACCTTTTATAATGAATTTCCAAAATCCATCAATCATTGTTCACCACATTCCATCATTGACAAATACATTCTAATAAATACCCAACATCAACTACCATATATCATTCTTCATGTCTCAATAATTTAGTTATAGTATATATTATAAAACATACCACCTTTCTCCATAGAAATAATGGAACCACATAACTAAATTCTCAAATGTACTAAATAGCCAATGTTACCAAACCTGTCATATTCAGTATCCATACACATGGGTTTTAATGATATTTGAAATCAATAAAAGACCATTTAGATTCATAGAAAATTGGTATAGGCTCACACATATAATATAATATCTAATAATAAATCATATTAATTCCCATCTCATAAATCTTATGCTTATTACCATAATTATGAAGTTTAAAATTCATCTCAAGCATGTTAGACTAAAAAAGTAATAATTGAACATAATTTATTTATCAAAATACCTCATATATAAAACATAACCATTTCCACATGTTACCCTCAAAAAACATATGTCATCTCTAACACTTACAAAAAAATGAATTATATTAAATTATAACACCTGGAACATCAATGTATTGAGTTTCATATGAACAATGCCAGGATCACCCACATGTAACATAATACACATCTCAAATAGGACATAGTTTTTGGAACACAATTAGTTGTAACTTATGGAATATCACCAAGAATGTCGGGTTTTGATATAATCACTTCGGGATCTCGCTCCCCCTCATGCACACAAACACAGACATATATACATTAGGAAGTATACACTTAGTTCTGATAACCCAAATAGGGTTCAAATCATCATCATATATATAAATTCTAGAAGAATAATCAATGATCATGGAAAAATCCACAAACACGCAAACACCCACCCATCTATATATTGACATCGCCTTTGATAACTTGTGTATGGAAAACCATATTCTTTTGGATTAACAATGTCAAAATCAACTATTATGTTGTTTGAGAAAGCACCAAAACAAATTTTATTTAATCATTAAATTAATGTAATCTACATCATATTTTACATTTTAATTTTTATAGTTTTTCTTATGATATTGGTACATTCAGGTATAATTCAAACATTAAGTTATATTGAAAATACTATATATGATGTTATTTTTAGTTTATATAATAAAAAATATTTTAATTTATATGACCTATGTCACTATCTATATAAGAAGTAAAATTTCTATTAAACATACAAGTCTGTTATGATAAATGAACACCTGCCTCTTTCCACCCCAATATTGGTAAAAATAAATAAATCACATATTCCAAAAAAACCATTCTTTGAAAAAGTAGTATCATCATTAAAATCAAGTATATTAACATGAATCCCAAATCCCTTTTGAAATGTAATTTATCTCATGATTATGATGAAAATATATACAAAATACCATTTATAAAAATTTATAGGATTATTTTCATCGATCATACAAATACAAAAAATTAATGTAATTCATTGATTGTACTTTGATACCAAATTATGATACCATGAAACTAAGAGCACACATTAGTGTCCAATCTGGAGTTCAATATGATAATATGCATCATGCTCATACATTATATCCTACTAGTTATATACCACGATCAGTATTGTTACTATGTAGTTATTATTACCTCATATAAATGAGCAATAAAAAAATTGAAATAAAATGAAATAGATCATCATTATAACAAATTTAATAAAAGGACATCATATCCATGAACAAAAATATATGAATTTATTTACTTCAAAAAATAAAAATAAATTTTATTTTATGTAAAAAATATTAGATTGATACCAACAATATATCTAATTGTTAGATCATCTATTTTCCAGAAAAAAATTATACAAAAATAATAATTATCACAAAAATATTTGTTTCCCAGAATATATATAATCTCCCGACTCTATGGGAACTATCATGATTATGTGTCAAACCCATGGAATATTATTTATATGTACTTGTGGTCATGATTTTTACATGGGAAGTAATTGTCCCGTGTTTCCTGATAGGTATATTTGTATTACTCAGTATGTCCCCTCCAATAGTTCCCTTAACATTACTCATTTAAATAAATCATGTATGATTTGAGATGAATTTTATAAAAAATAAATATGTGTAGGTTGAATAAATCAACAGTCATTAACCCTTATGTTCTATGAAAATAACTAAGAAATAACATTACGTGTTTGGCTTGTGATGGGTGAAACAGAAAAAATGAAATCACTATATATGGGGAGCCACACCGTTCCAAATTTAATATTTTATGTCTAGATGGTTGAATATTTTTTTACCACTGAACATATTTATAAAATATAAAAGCGTGACTATAAAAAAACACAAAAGAAATTAAGAATAATTTTAGCTTTGTTGACACATCCCTTTCAAGAACCAATGCTATAATATGTTACACCCCTGGGTCTACAACCTGTTGTGAAACATGACACTACATACCTCCATAGTGAGGCATAAATCCTTTGATATACAAGGTACACAAACTAAATGTTCACATCCATAACAATAATGTCAAACAACATACACCTAGAGGGACCCATTCCTACCAAAAGCATCATATTTTATGAAAAAATGTGATACATCATATCACTAAAAATTATATAACATTCAACAAAGTGGGAATAATCCCTCTTGAGATAATCATATATAATAAAACCACATGGGTATATCACATCCTCAAACATGATATATATTAAAATGGAGTTGGATTAACCCCAAAATGGTATTGATACTAGACAATCATTACATAGGGGTTAAATCCCACACTGGAAACAAAAAATTAGATATATATGGGGGTGTTTTCTATCATTTTAAACTCATAGATAACATAAATTTAAAAAAATGGAATCCTACTCACCAAAACCAACACATATTACCTATATTAAACTATAAATCAAATAACTCATTCAAATTACTACATTCATACTATGCTAGGACCATTCCTACTAATATTAAGTAATCCTAATCAAAGTCAATAGGAAAATAAAGCACACTATGTGTTATAGAGTCACCATTATATTCCAGACACCACACATGGCTTCCTCTATCATATTCCCAATACAAGGATAAATCATGAGTCTATATGGGAATAACATCTCTAACCATAACATTGTATGTATTATTATGTAATATTTCATAATGGTTATATAATAAAAAAACAAAATAAATGAATAAATATGGTCCATCACACCAATATTCCTATTCTCTATAAATCATATAAGATAAATCCATTATTTAGGAACTTACCATTATATAAATAGTATATAACTCATTTACCAGTGGAGGAAGAATATTCAGCCCGTGTAGATTTCAAATATACTAGGGTGAATAAGGTATATAACCTCATCTGAATGACATACCCAAAAAAATGAAATCAAAACCATCACTCTCCCAACTAAATGGGAACTAAATGATCTTATATTCATGATTACTATGATCATTATTCCAGGTAATTAAATTTTATTATTTAGTCTATAAAAATTTTAAACTATAACATCATGGTAGTTATCACGGTTCCACTATCTCCTATCAAAGTTACATTATATTTTGGTATGTTTTAGGCTGGAAATTAATTTCTAATAACACCTAGAGAAGGATATTATATCACATTAATAATTAATGAAAATAAAATTAGTTGATTGTTCCAGGAGAGTGACCCCATTTATAGTTATTCCATTTTATAGAATGATATATCATCTCACATTATCACATATAAAATAAACTAGAAAATTCCATGTATATGAGATGCTTTGAATTATCACATCAAAATTATTGGGATGCATGGGGTGCACCACCCTAGAAATTCACAAGTAATGTCTTGGACTAGGTGGATGTCATCAGTGACCTAAGCTAGTTGGTCAGATGACCACAAGTGTGCCTCCACTTACAAAAAGGACTACTGACTAGATATAAGGGTCTAATATTAGTCATGAAGAGACAATACCTAATTTTTTGAGTAATACAGCAGTGGAAATGAATTAATATTAACCAAATTATATTACCATAAACAAAAAATATCTACAAAAAGAGATGACAAGAGTATAAAATACAATATAAAACTAATCAATAGGTATTCCATGATATGTACATTTCATCTGTCAAAATGAAATCATACAATTAAATAAACTAAATACAACTATACATGCCTCAAACCACATCCAATTCTGTCATACCGGATCCATCCCAACAAATCCATATAATAATTGACCTTTCCCGTTATCCAATTCTTCAACCATGAAATTTAGTTGGATACCAATATGAAATCCCAATTAGGGTGTGAATAAATTAAAATAGGCCACCACCAACAGAGTCTAAAATAATATAAATTCAACAATAGTTTATGATATTGTATATATAATTAAATATAATGAATAAGTAAATAGTTTTCACATGTCAATTATTCATTATTTGACCACATAAAACCCTGTGGATCCTAAAACACATGAATTGTCAACATATACATTGGACCATGTACTATTTTGAATTGCCCCTGAGGGATATTATATAATATAATTCCATTGATACAACTACTCATCTCTTTTCAATCATTAATTCCTTTGTTACCATTAATTTTAACATTTAACAAATGAATTCTGTTATTACCATTCATTGTCTCTTTTTACTCATGAATTCCATTTTTCCATTCATTGTCTCAAGGAAAAAATTTACTATAAATATCAATTAAATTTTTCAATATTTAATTTTTCCAAAATATTTCAATATTTAATTAAGCAATTAATTTATCAGCTCAATATCATTAATTAATTAATTACTTACTTACTTATCTTCCATTAATTAATTAGTCAAATTATTCATCACTTAAATCTAATTAATTAATTAATTAATTAATTATTAATAATCCATAAAATTTCTAAACACAACTGTATCCATTAAATAATTTAACAATTAATAAATAAATTCAAAATCAAAATGTACAAATTTTAATTAAAAAAATTAAAAAAAAATTTTTCAATTTACTCATAAAAATAATTAATTCAAAATATATCTATCTCAATTTCATATTAAAATATCTCAAAATAATTTAAAATATTATTTATTTCAAATAAATACACTCAATATCTCATAAGTAATTCATTAATAAATTATCTCAAATAAAAAATCCCAATGTCCCATAACTAATTTGGTAGGTAATTATCTCAAAATATAAATCACTATATCAAATATTTATTTCAACAATTAATTATCTCAAATCATCAATCTAATTATCCCATAATAAATTCAACTATTAATTATCCATTTCAATTAATTCAATATCTCTATTTCCACATTTCAGTAATTAAATATTTTTTTTTCAATTCTCTAATAAAAATTAGAAAAATCATTTGAAAATCATCAAATTGAAATTCTAAAAATACCTATAACTAGTTATAATATAAAAGTTGGGATATTAAATATATACCTCTTACGTCAGTTCCATGAGGTGAAATTGCCCAATTAAATCCTTAATTTGATGCAGATCAATCAAGAATGTGGTGAAGAGCACAATCCAGATCTAAAACCCTAAATTATGATTGAATGATTAATTTCCTACAATTATTCATATAAATACAATAATACTAGATATACATCCAACAGAAAAGTAAACAAAACCCTTTAAATTATTATGAATTTACAGGAAATAATTAGGAAACCAGACATGATAAAAACATTTTTCTAGGAGGGGAGAAGATCATCGGTCCACCCATCAATTTTGTAATAATGGAGGCTGTGAAGGGTGGAAATCTAACTGAAAATGTACAAAATTAGGAAATGGAATTAGGAGAAAAGATAAAAATGAATAGGGTTTATAATGTGGGAATGATAAATTTTAAAAATAATATTATGGAGATCAAAATATCATAGAATCATATTACTCCTCAAGCCTCATAGTTTCTTCTAAATGTGATACATAACTATTCACCTCTTTTATGGTTTGAGGTGAATTGATTATCAACATTGGTCAAGATGTTTGAAAAACCATGTTCCACCTATGAAAACCCAATTTTTACATGGATGAATTGTTTTCTAGGATAGGGAGAAAAAATATAGAAAAAAATCTTCCAACTGTGAACAACATTATTTTATCCATTTTTCAAACATCATAATCCAAAACACCCAAATATAAAAACCTATTGAATTATACCCACACATTAAAAATGTTACTTGTAAACAAGCCTAAGACAAACTATAAAGTCATTAGGTTTTTCAATATCTCTACCAAAGAAAATATCATCCTTAAGTTTTACACCCACACATATAAAATATTCAGAGTCAAAAAAATTGAGCCATAGGACCATAAAAAAATTATCTCTCCCAATTTTGCACTTAAACATGATCATGCTCCCACTATACATTAACTATCATCACATCATTTCCACTAAACACATTTCACCTCATTTTAACACATATATCATATTATCCTCAAATGATACATCTTTTTTAAGATATAAATCATTAACATAGATCACATGAGAAGGTTAGGGGTGATACATCAAATGTTTTAACACATAGAAAACATCATGCACATCACAATAACTCTGTATAAGATCCAATCAGTACACCAGATTCCTGATTCTCTCCACAACCTCAAACGGTCTAATGAACCTGGGGGCCAACATTACCTATAACTCATTCCTACGGTGAAATAATACAAACGAAACCTAAAGGAACACATGATAACTTCATATAAAATCTAGGGGTGTTTGATGTATATACTCTTGAAAATTTTATCTACTCTAATCCATAGAAATAAACATCTGATTCAGTTGTTCTTGCACTAATACCTCATGAACGAGAAGAAATCCCAATAGCTAAAAGGCACCTGCCTCCATCAAGGATATTGGTGATCTAAATAGACTACTATATAGAGCCTCACATTGTGCCATTTTTATCATTGAATTAAAAACAATTATAAGACAATTACTCAAGTTATTTTTGTCTCTCAAAATATCTATGTAAGTCTATAACACAATCTTTTTGCATATCCTCATGCACCTATATAATATTCTTCGACTAACCATCTTTCTATGGGTAGAAATAAATTATCTACAAGACCTACATAGAATGTTAAATTAGGTATTACATTCAAAAGAGCAATGGAAAACACATGTACTACTCTGGAATAATAGGTTATGCACCCCAATAATGACAAAAGTTCTCCCAAATATACAACTCTCCAATTTCCTCGTAGGAGAATGTATCTTTTATAGGAAATAAATATTGTACCTTATTTAAATGGTCTAAAAACTATATATAGCCATTTTTCCATAGAGTCCTAAGGTTACCCGCAAAAAATAACAAGATCCCATCATAATAATTCAATTATGAAATGGTCAATGGCAGTAGTAAACCCCTAAGTCATTGATTCTTATCCTTCACCTACGACATGTGTAACATCATGTCATGAACCCCGCTATGTCCATTTTTATTCCCTGACACCACAACTATCTTCCTAGTTCATAATCCATTTTAGTTATTCTTAGATATCATTACCACATCAAGGAATGATATTCATGCAACATCTACCCTTACATGTTCATGGGTACAAAAACTAGATCCTAGATATAGATTATGTCATCCATATATATGCTCCAATCAAAAGGTGAATCCATACCTTCAAGGCTTTCCCTAATTTCCAGAACATCTAGATACTCATATTACCAATATCTAAAGAAGATTGAATTTATATATTCCACTGAAACTGATATGAGAGTCCTCTTCTCCTATATCTAAAAAAATAAAAAAAATCCATACAATATAGTAATTTTATAATCTTCCACTCATCACAGGAGTTTAGACCCTCCAGAGGATGTGATTTACTTCTCAATGGGAATGCATGACTGTTTCCATTACTATTCATTATGCAAGTTCAAAATCAAATTATTTTATATATTTAACCCATATTCATTACAATAGATTCAAATTACATTAGGAAAATATATTATTTTAATATCCTGTGATAAATATAAACGGTAAACTTCAATCCCAATAGATAGTTTGAAAAACACTTCCAAGAATAAACAACTCCATACAACTCGATGTCATGCATGGTGTAGTTTCATTCCCGTGGCCTCCACTACTGAGACTCTTGTACCACAAATTGATCTCCCTAAATATTTGTCTATTTAAAAACCCTAAATTATCACAAAAAATCATGTAATCCTCACCATGATTTGGTAGGATCAATATTAAGGCCAATTTCAATCACTTAATTAGCTCTCAAAATTAATTCTCAAATGGCACATACCAGTAAAAAATTATCCAATTTTTCTCAATACTGAAGGTGTGACTACTAAATAGGAAATTTAATGAATTAGTGTATGATAATTTCATGCTAACCCCATAAATCAATTTATATTGAAATATTAATTTGGTTTCTCCCAATAAATCACTACGTGTAAATTATATGGGCACAATGACACCCCTTCCATCATAATTATGTAACCCAAGAAGTCTAATTGATTAATCAAATACATTCACATACATAACATGGCTTAATGTCTATTATCTCGAACTATCACTATGATTATGTTACGATGAAGATAATGATTTTTATGAGGCATAGAGTACAACATGATGTCATCCAAAAATAAAACAACAAACTAATACATGTATGGATGAATGATTCTGCTCATAATAGCCAAAAACAATGGTGGTGTGTTCATCAAACCTAAATTAATTACAACAAACTCAAATACCCAACACCTTCTACTCAATGTAGTATGTGTTATATTTGAATGAAAAACCATCAACTTATGATACCCTCATCTAAAGTTGAGCTAGTAAAAGAAACAAACACCTATCAAATGGTCATATTGGTCATTGATATATAGAATATGATACCTATTTTTCACTGTTATCTACTTCAAAATTTTTTAATTGACACATAAGTATATCATATCATTAGAATTATTTTCAAACAATATAAGTAAATCCCAAAAAGACGTACTTGGTTGGATAAATACATTATCATCTAACTCATCAAAGTTAGCCTTGAGCCCCTGATGCTCCTTCATTTCCTCTATAAATAGTTTAATATAGATATGCTTATCCATAATCATGATTTAAATTGTAAAATTCATCTCTATATTATGTGGATGACTTGTGAAGTGAGCATTGAAAACATTCTGAAACTTTTCCACAAAATGAGGAAAGTAATCATGCATTAAACATCTATCACCTAGTAACAATCTAGAAACCAATGTGTTATGCTCCAACTATTGTGGGTGTACTCACCCTCCATTTCCCATCATGATATCCCACATTCAATGGTGAATATAAATGATAAATGAGAAAACATGAAGGTCACTATACATCAATATAAATCGATGTGAGACATATAATTTACCAATCTTTCCATTAAAATATATTGGATGAATCCTGAAATGTAAAGGATGTAATGATACTACAGAAAATGATACACTCCAACCTTTGGTGGACATACCTTACATAAGAAACTGATTCTAAATCATATCCCAAGGGGTCTGCCTATCATCAACACCCTTCTTATAAACTCCTTGACTAGGCTCAAACAATTCTAATTTTGTATAGGAATAATATAATTAATAGTACTAGTATCAAAAAAGGCATTATATATAGTAGATTCTTTAATAGTAGTACATATCACAGTAAAGTTACATCATCACTATACACTATAGTAGGATGAATGGAATGAAAAATTCTAGACCCTCATTGCTATGATACAAATTGAGTCCCATGTATTACACCACTCTTTCAATTTTATCACACTTTCCTAGAAGTATCATTTCCACTTCCTCTATCGTCTCTACCAATAGTACTCATTATGACATACTAATATGGTGGATAAGATCCGCTTCCAACACTGTAGTTATATCTATCTCCTCTATCGATATATATAATATTTTTGGTTATACAGAAAATATGTACATGTATCGTATTGCTACATTATCAGTAATATATTTGTGGTCAGTGAAAGTTTCTATGATAGTGGACCTACCTATAACAATTATGACATATTATACAAGTATGGTCCTATATGACTGAACCATCATGATGGCCACTAATACTACAAACCCAATTCATAAAAACCTTGTTGATATGATTCCTTCCCTAAAAATTCAAACCTCTTGATCTCCTAGCAGCAACTACTTGTCCTGGACTAGAAACCTCCCTCAAGATCCCCTTACTATTAGAGCCTAATCAACCACAAATGAAACATAATTAATCAAAAAAATGTTAACCTAGAACATAATATCACATTTATTTCCTTCATCGAGAATCCTTTCACTTTTGCTTTGATCTATTGTTGATGCTAGAGAAAAGTGATGCAAGTCTGTAATGCATCCAACATAGTCTATCACAAACCATACATTCATGTTTCATCTTCAGCAACTTGGTAGATCTTTCCTACCACATAATAGATAGATTTAAGTTCTCTAGGAACATCACCATGATTTATTATGATAACATACCTTTATTCGGTCATGTCCTAAATGGATTATCCCAACATTACTTCACTGATGATCATATCATATCATTAACTAAACAAGACCCTCATCCCAGTTAGAGTCTATAAATGGTGGTGTATATTCTTGACTTACTAAATAATGAACTCATATCTCTTTGTTTCACCCTCTCTAGTAAATTTATGAGGGTGCTATAACTGATTCCATTATGTCAATTCTGACATACTCCCCACAGAATTCATTGGGTCTCTTTAAATGAATTGGTTGAATCAAGCAATGTTCACATGGAGTTTATTTCCAAAATCATCACTAGTTTGTATCTGTGCCTCGTGATCTATTAATTGTTTATCATATCCATTTGTATCCTCTAATCACCCTATCAATATGTGCCATTGTGGAGTCATATATCTAAAATTTCAAATTCACATCTCATGACATGTAACAAAACATTAATACATTTCAAAATAGGTTTTCACATTATGATATACAAATTCTTCCACTCTTTTCAACCACATTGTAAAAAATAGGTATGTTTCACTACACTTAATTGTCCTATATCTATGTAATGGATAAGAAAATGGTAACTCAATCAAATATTCATTTTTATCGTTAGACACTCATTTCTCTCATCTTGAAAATTTTTACAATTCTCAATCTCATATTAGGTACATTTTATGTTGAATTTTACATGAACAAAATAGTTCAAATTCAAAAAAATACCCAGAAACTATTTTCCGATGTGTTCATAAAATGATTCTTATAACAAAATAATAATGACTACTGTGAATGATGCTTAAAAATGAAACTCTCAGACAATAAAAGGAATCATGTTTATCATTAATAAATCTATGAATGAAAATTCACATCAAACTACAATTTTTATACCCATGGTGAAGTAATATTCAACCGTAATAGCGAATAGAACCAAAAACTTTCACACCATGGGAACACGAGTTTACCATGTACATAGGTTAAATACTCTCTTAGATGGGATGAAAACTAATTCATGGAACTTCCATGTCAAAATTTCACTTATCCCATATTATAAGACAATAAAAAAAAGGAAAACACTAATATGATACCACATTTTGGAGTTCCATCTTGGCTGCCACACACCGGTTCCCCGAGCGAATCGATCGCATGACATCAAGCTTTCCTCACAAAACCGAAGAGGATGCCAACTACTTGTAAGGGACAAATATCAGTCATAGATATATTATTCCCTATTTATCAAAGTAATACTTTACAGAAAGGATATGGAAAATATCCAAATGAAATAACCATATCCAGAAAATTTTATTTCCATGTGTTGACCAATGAAGGAAATATAGTATCTAAACTGAACACAGATAAATAATTCCAAGAATATTTCTAGTGAAAAAAATAAAAATACAAATTACATATAATGAAAAATCCAAAGTGGGTCCCAAACAACATTGGATTCCCTCATTGTATCTCTATCCCAACTTATCTATATTTTATATGACATTTTTCCTTACCCTTTATGGAATACATATAATATTTTAGGCCCCTCAACATGTAGCCTAGGTAGAGTGTGGGTAAAACATAGAAAGACACCACCGTCCATGTCTAAAACAATATCCACTCCCTAATAGTGTATACAGTTTCATTAATAAATAAATATAGTTCATATGTAAACTATTATCACTTTATAAATTATTCTTTAATTAACCACATAAACCCCCATGATTCCCAATTACACATGAATTCCCAATATCTAGTTCTACTCTTTCCTATGTTAAAACTATCCTTGTGGGATATTATATATTATAATTCAATTCTTATAATTATTCATCTCAACTGACACATGAATTCCTTTGATTTCGTTCATTGTCTCATTTAAAATATGATTTATGCTGTTAAAATTCACTGTATCCTTCAAAACATGAATTCCATAATGAAATTTATTTAATTAAATTCACACATTTACCACAACAATCCATTAATTAATTCACTAGTTAATTATTCAAAAATATATCATTAATTATTTGAAAAAGTAATTAATAAACTCAATATAAATAATTAATTCCATAATTTATTAATTACATATATCTCAATAATAATTCTATAATTAATTAATCACATATTTTTTTAATAATTTATTCAATAATTAATAAATAAAATCACATCTATTTTTTAATGAAACTATTTCCATTAATTAATAAATCAATTTAATATTCACTTAAAAAACCCTACGTATAATAAATAATTCAACAATTAATTATTAAATACTTATTTAAATATAAAAAATGTGAATTAAAAAACTAATTATCCCATTTTCATATTCATTATATGTCAAAAATTAATTCAACAATTAATAATATCAAATCAACAATCTCAACTATAATAGTTAATTTAACAGTTAATATTCATAATTCAATAATATATATTCCCAATAATTAATTAAATAATTTATCATCTATAATAAACTAAATCAGTATCCTAGAACGAATTTAAAAATTAATTATCTCAAAAAAACAATATCATTATCTTATAACTAATTCACATATTAATTATTTAATTCACCAAATTAAATATGCCCAATTAAGAAAATCCTGAATTATTTATATTCTAATTAATTGAAACATTTGTGGAAACTCGATTTCTAATCATAAAATATAAATTTTATATTTACATAAACATAATTTATATTTAGACATTGGTATTTTAATTTTATATCATCTACAACAATTCATAGATGCGTGATTTCCCTAAAGAAATCCCCAATTTGAAGTAGATAAATGAAGAATACAGAGATAAATGCAACCTATATTCAAACCCTACTTCATTATTCATCAATAATGGTCCCAAAATCCTATATATAGATCAAAAAATTCATATATATTGATAAAAAGGTGGATAAAGATTGTCTAAAATATGAGGGGGATACATGGAAGAAGAAGGAAATAAGATCAGATATGATCCAAAGACTGGGAAAGGTATAGATCTACAATATTCCCATATATTCACCATTATGTAGCTCAGTAAGGCATGTAATCTCTCTGAGAGGCTCCAAAATCGTGAAAATACATTAACCGTAAAGTTAGGTATGAATATGGTTTAATAGGAGGGCTAATGAAATATTAAAAATAATATTTTGGTGATTAAAATCACAAACATAGGGTTTTCGACTCAGTGAATAATGTTTCACCTAATACTTCACCTTTACTATGTAACATTTATTGGGATGTGGGAATTTTATCCTTTTAGGGGGAACATAATTAAATACAATGCACTGGACATACAAACCATATCTCTCACAGGATACCTGGATTGCAGGGCTAGGCGGGACGGTTATGGAAAAATATTTTCCAACCGTCCACATCCCTATATCGTAAATTTTACTTAAATATTCACCTAAACACGCCTCATGGTTGAAATAAAAATAAAATTACTCCACACAAGGAAAATGTGTACTAGTAAACGAAGATGATACTTCTGTAAAGATGTTTGTGGCTTTAAAAAACCTAAATATATTAAATGAAAAAACCAGTATTTCTCAGTAGAAAAAATAACTATATAGTAAAAAATTATTTATATTAATTAATAATTTATATTAATGGAATATAATAATGAATCCCCATGTATCATAGTCAGTATAACAACATAGTATAATATTAAATTAAGAATAAATGATGACCCATATAATGGTATAGTTCCATAACACTCTAGTTGGATCCTATGACAAAAAACCTAACATCACAAACAAAAATCTAAGAAGAGTTAAATATAGTAAATTGGATAATGAAAATGAAATTTAACATTAATCCATATGACTAAACACCTAGAAATCAAATATTTTTATGTGGACCATGTTTGGATAATATGGATTGAGAACTTATTTTATCGATTATTGCATTAATATATTATCACAATAATATAATGAATAATTCTTAAATTTTAATAAATTCTATATATTTATTAAAATATAATAGTTGGTGAAAATCATATTTTTATTTGAAGAAAAAAATATTATTTTTTAAAAGTAAATATTTTTATTAACTTTTTTTTATTTCAAAAATTTTGAATTAAATTTTACATCAAAAAATATATTTATTTAATAATAACATAATATATTAAATTTTTAATAAATAATGAAGGTAAATATATCATTATAAGGGATAAAAATGTTGATTTCATTAAGGATAGTATTTTTTTAAAAATGTGGATTTTGATTTTAATGTAAAAATTGATTATTTATTGAATTATTATGATAAAATAAATATTATTTATTAAATCACAATGATACAATTATTCAACATTCAGTTTTTATAATTTTTAGGAGGCAGTTAAATTTTTGGGAAAAAATTAATCACAGTATAAATATATGAGTTGTATTGTGAAATCATAATTTCCAAGTAGTAATTTCATAAAAAAATTGAATGGAATCCACAATCGTATATGGGTTTTACCATTTACATATAGTTGTTTATCTTTTTTAATTAACTTTTTAATCACATAATGAATCTTCCAAAATCTATTATATGATATATATTTTTGAAATCAATTCTTTAAAAACATGACATAATTCCACATCATCATTCATATTTTTAAAATATTGTCCATTATTTTGTGCTAAAAATATTAATACTAGATCTATTTTTTGAAACCATGGGAAATTACCATGGGATGGTTTGTCTTTTTTATTATTTCATTATATAGTTTATAAATCCTGTAATTAGATACTAAAAAATAATTTCAATTTGTTTTACTATAATTTTTAACTCATCCTCACATTATACATTACTGAAAACCAATTCATCATAATGTTTCTCTCCCTCTACTATTCTATATATCTCTCTATGTGTTCCAAATATTTTAATTGAATTCATGGAATGTTTTATGTGTGACCTATAATGGTATGAAAACCCATCCTCTTTATTTTTTATCAAAATCATTATTTTTACTAATCATTTTTATTTCCAACTGTTCATGTTATAATAGTGTTTCAAAAATTACCTATTTGTAATTATGTTTTCCATGTAATGAGTGGACACAATCCATTATCATTTATCATTCCATTTCATAAATTATATTCACCGATTTTACTATCAATATCATCCTTTAATTTTTTGTGACATATAATTATGTAGTTTACACCCATCCCTACTTCGATTCATGGTTGCTTATCCATTAGTTATAGTTTAAATCCATTTATTTAACGCAAAATACATATTCATGGTATTAAAATTGATGAATTTCATCCTATTCAATATGATCATTATTGATCTCATATGTAGCTAAAATATATGAACGTGATTTATGGTGCCAATATTAAATATCCCTTTAATTAATTTGGTAATTTTATTATTTAATTTTATACCATGTGTGGTGCATATGAGGTTATCCTTAACATAGTATATTATAAATTTTCTATGTTTACCCCTAATATAGTCTTATGATGTAGTGATTTATATTTCTCAAACATACCTTTCATACCTTGGTGTTGTTACTTATATCATGATTAACTTCTTATTTTATGATATTCAACCATTTTATGTAACTATTATATACTTCATGGCTAATATGTATTATATTCCTCATGTAATGTTTTCATTATTCTTTAAGTGGATTTATAGATCAATCAGTTCTTATATGAGACCCCAGTATTCCCATACATTTTTATAAGTGTTGTTCAATTTTATGTGAATTTTATTTATATTTTTAAAAAATAGAATGTCTATACTACTTGTTGTAATTTTTTGATTTAAATTGCAAAAATAAACCATAAATTTTTATCATGTAGTACATTATTATAGGTATATTTATTTAATGAATTAAAATTTAATGTGTAATAAAGATATTAATTTTCATAGTTGGAATGCATTCAAGGTCCAGTTATTTTAGGAGAATTTGTTTACATAGCCATATAGATGACCGAAGAATAACTATATCCTAAAAAAACATTCCTAGATTTTGGTAATTAATAGAATATAATTTTACCATGAAACAAAGCCTAATTTGGGATATTAAAACAATATGTCTCTATTTTATAGTTATAATTAGGGTTACTAACACAAAAAATGGGGAATTGGTTGTTACCTATATTAGAAACTAGTTAATGAAAAATATTCCTTACTAAAAAAATAGATTTATAGTGCATGGGTATATTCTATGGACTCAAAAATACCCAAATATCTTCATAGACTGATTGAATATAGGAATTATGTATTACCTTAGTGAATTTTTTGTAGTATTTATAGATATTATTATTATCTACTGAAAAGTTAAAGAATCAATGAGGGGAACCTAAATGATATACTACATAGCTTATAAAATATAAAGACTTTTTAAAGTAGTGTCAATGTGAATTTTTTATTGGTAATGATACATTCATGAGGAATATTATCTCATATAAAGGGATATTTATTGATCCTTAAAATCATAGGAAATTAATGGTTGGCCCTTAAAAACATATAATATAGTTATGTCTAATAATCTAGGTATAGATGGGTACTATTATTGATTTTTTTATAAACAAATATTTATTTTCAATACTAATAAACAATTTAATTTTGATGAGAATGATGTTTCTAATGAATAATTATTATTATTTGATCTTTAATGACTTGATAAAGATTCTCATCACTACACAGGTTCCCACATTACTGACATGTTAGAATGATAGGTGATCTATAATGATGCATCAAAAAATTTTATGTGTTGTGTATTCATGAAATATAACAAACTAATAGCATATTCCTCATGATAATTATTAATACATGAGTATAACTACCACATCAATGGCCTGTAATTTATAGATGGGATATTCACATTGAATATTTCATGACATTATCTATATGAGTTGAAGAGTAAAATATATAAAAATCATAAATGGAGGAAATATATATTCAAAAAATATATCTCAATATTCTCTAATTAATGTAGTGAGATCAAATTAAGGGTTATTATATTTCAATCAATTACATTCCAATGATAGTGAAGAAATATAGAGGATCATTAAGTATAACAGAAACATGATCCCTAACAAATATGATGATTGAAATGGATCCAATATTTTTTCTCATTCAATAAAGGTACATGTTAATAATAAAATTATACTTATCATATTATTCTCAAATAACATGTCAACCATAAATTCCTGGGATGTTCATGTGGTCCCAAAGAGATTTTGAGGAGTTATAGAAAATGGTATCCAATATTGTGGTTTTTAACAATTAAAATTTAGGAGTTATAACAATTAGAAAGTAAATATGATTTCCAACAATATAATTACTATATGGGTGACTTCTAGAATATCTATATAGATCATCCTTAAATTTTTATCAAGGATGATCTTTAATATACAATGATCTTATGATAAACAATTAATCAGAAAAATGATAAGGATTATTTCATAAAATATATCTTATTTTATGGTGTGAAATAATATTATTTACACATGACATAAATATAATAGATTATGTTAACATTTCCAAAACATGAATTTATATTGGAAAACATAGTAGTGAATTTCATCATAATACTACTGGGAAATCTAATTTTAATTATTACATCTAGGTTGTAGTTGATCACTTAATAGATATATAACATTTCATTACCATCAAAGAAAATTTATATTATTATTACAAAATATAAATAAGATTATTAATAAGTGACCATCGAGTACAACTCTAAAGGGAAACTAACAAATATATAGGGTATATATTTCAATTAGTGAGAAGCATTCTACAAGGATTGTATAGAGTGTTGACTTTATGTTTTGATAAAATATTCATTTGGATTGACATTAAAAAATAACAATTTAAAATAATTTTAATATGACAAGAACATGTTCAATGGACTTCCAAGGATGTTTGAATCATCATCTTCACCTATTAAACTACGTGTATTACATCAAATTCAATTCTAGAATTTAAATGTCAACAAATTATATTTTATATAGAAATAGGTGTAAAAATTTAATATGATGGGATATATTTTATGTGAATAATATTAATAGACCATAAAATATCCAATAGATGATAAGTAGGTTCAATCCTTTCAACATCATAAGATATCTACATAAATTTGATAGAAAACCAAAGATTAAAATATTGGTTGTGACCTTGAGTATCAGTTTGGAGATAATAAAATACTATTTATATCATTTTGTATGTAATTCATGATGATTCATAAAAATTTAGTGATTATTCCATGATACCCATTCCCCTTTATCATCTGTGATATTATCAAGTATTGAAAATTATGATTAGAACCCCAACCAATAAAATATCAAATGAGTGAAGTGTCCCTTGTGTAGCACCCTAGGTTTCTGGTACAAATCCATTACCTAATGATTTTCATGATTATAAAGTGTATGGGTTATGGATGGGAGTGTTGGGTAAAATTTAAATAAGTTTTTTGTGGATAAAGAATATCTTAATGGGATGTTCACGGTTTGTATAAACCATGGAGATGTATTAGGAAAAACTGTATGCAACTATAATTTGATGCAATATAATCATCAAAACATGTGCACGATTAATGAAACCTTGCGATGAGGCCATGAATATATCCCCTCAATATTGTAACTAGTGCTCAATTAGCGCACAGTTTTTCTAACTATGCTGACTAACTGAGCCTAGTGAAAATGTATGATCCTAATATTTAGGATCATATTCATATTTTACCCAATATTTTCATTTTTTCTTCTAAATGATCCTAATTCAATATTTCACCCCATTTAGGGTTTTTGAATCTCCCCCATGTAATTTGGAACCAATCTAGATCCCTCCCTTAGCATTTTCAACCTAAATCTTGCAATAAGTGACGTTCTTCATCATTCTTGTCACATTTGCTTGGATATACATATATTTATATATCACATCCCCTTGGTTTCTCAGATCTATGTCTTTTATGGGTATATCTATGTGTTTGGATGCAAAATAATATGATATTTATTCTTGATCTTTTAAGGAGAAGATATATAATGATGTTTTTGTGGAGAATCATCCATGTTGCTAGAGAAAACTTCAAACTTTGTCAATTTTAGTCAAATACATTGAATTACGTGGATTCAATATAATATTGTGTTTCTTGAATGGTTTATATTTGTTTCAAATTTATTAAAATGTATTAAATTGATCATGAAATCTTGGTTCAATTCATGGAATAAATCTTCTTTAGTGATGATTTATAGTTTTTTTTGATATTGTGTAATTTTTGTGAATTTTTTTTAAAATGGTTTTAGTTTCATGAATATAAAATGGTTTTTTTATATTTTGTATTTTCTGGAGTTTCTAAATCGGTTTTTGAGAATGGGTTTTTCAATAATAAAGGGTGTTTTGTTGAAATGGTTTTTCTTCTAAGTGTTTTTTATGGAAAATTGGTTTTCAATAAAATAGTTTTTTATTGAATAGGTAATTTTTCATGATCCTTGTGAATATTGTTGTCTGATTTCATATTAAATTTCAGGGTTTTGGATAAAATATGACCTTGTTCTTATATCCAATGTTTAGACAGAAAACATGATATAATTACCTTTTAATGACTTGGTAGATCATAGAGATACATCTCATGAGTATGGAAATGTCATAATGTAGTATGCATGGTTGGTAGCATGGATATGTCATGTGGTTTTGGGTATTCCATAGGAATACTGAGAAATGGTTTTAAATATTTGTTTTGAATTTTTTTAGAAAAATAAATTTCTGGACAATTGGTTTCAATTTAACCTATTTACATTTGGATAAAAATGGATTGGGAACCTGTTTATATTTAGTTACAAATGGTTTTCAAAATTTTTTCTATAAACACTATTTTATATAAATGTATCAAACTCTTATATCCTACTGAATGAGTAAGGAAGTCAATGGGGAAATCCCACTGCGTTTTATACTCAACACTACTTTGTCACGTAGGTTTTTTATAGATCCCATCTTTCATGACATGGGAAGAGGTGGCGTATCACCATATTTTAGTAGCACTTTGGGGTACATTGGGTTTTTGGTGATCTTGAAGCATGGATCTAGATGATCATATAGTCTTATGGTCTTCATGGATTATTTATTTTTCCATACACTATTTACTTTGAAAGATTGATTGTCTTCAATTATTTCACACTCTGAAGTTATTTTAATATGAATAATGTTATTGATTTTACTTTCATTTTCCATGCATCATTTAGTATGGTTTTTGGATATGGTGGTTGATTGTATTGTTTTATTCTTAATTTGTAATTTATCTCCACTTGAATTTGAAATCCTTTGGAATTTATTATCGTCCTTTGGAGTCTTGGGGTAGTCTCATAAGGCCATTTAATGAATCGTTGTAAACTCAAGCCAATGATAATTATCAGGTCATTACAAATGGTCTCATATAGTTCTGTCCTTACCTAATTGTATATTTCATCATCATGTTATTGTAGATGAATTCATTCATTTCTATTACTTGGATTGTGTCCTTATGATGGAGTAGGGTTGTTATGACATTAAATTTAGAGCATAAAAAGAAATAGCTAACCTTTTTATGTTGAACATCAAGTTACCAAGGAGTTGGGAACATATGTATTTTGGAGATACATGTAGGATTTTAGATCATATTGACTTGGGTTTCAAAATTGAGATGAGAATTAAATTCATTTTAGAGGAATTCATTACCACTATGATTTCATACATATTTTGGATAAATGATTTATTAATTTTTTCATGGTTTCAAATTTTGAAAAATAAATAATTTGTTTTCAAATGAATGATTTTGAAAATAGCTTGACAGGTTTATTTTTAAAATGTTGTGATTTTCAAAAGTGATAAAGGTAATTTTTCAAAAAAAATTGTTGAACTAGAGAATGTAGTTTTATGGAAACAATGTTGTGATAGTTTATGTGATCAAATTTGAAAATCTATGTCAATAATTTGCTACAGTGTCAGACATACAGAGTTATTATTGTTTATAAAATTTTACCTTGTAGGAATTGTAGAAATTAACTGAAAGAATATATGGATAATTTGGTTTCACCTAGAGCATATGTGAATAAAGATATGGTTCAATGTATCTCACAAGCATTTCATGCTTTTGACAAAGGGAACCAGATAGAGAATCCAAGACATGGGGATCATTCCATTCAGTCAGGAAGCAGAATCCACAAATATTATAGGGTGATTCTAATCTTGAAAAGGTAGAGGTCTGTCTTACCAGGAAGAACTATATCATTGATTTAATTGGCACACCATCAGAGATTTTTTTCAATCGAGCCTCATAGATTTATAAGGATCTTGCACACTAGTGGTGGAAACTACATTTGTATGCTCAAGAAGATATATGCCATACCTAATAGTATTTTTGGAATTGTTAAAAAAAATTATATCCTCATACATTCATGACCCATAAGATGAAATTATTATTTATCCTAAAGTAATAGAATCTATATATCATGTAATATGTGGATAAATTCAGGAATTTGGTGTGAGTCACACTAAAAGGTTCAGTGAGTGCATCCTTTAAGGAATAGATCATTGGAGAAGGGATGAGACAAGATATTCTCTCAATGATAATGATTATATGTATCAAAGATTATATAAATATGGAAAACAATGATATATTTGTTGAACATTATATCATAGGATCTATTGGTGGAGGAGGTGTAATAATACCTATGGGAAATGGTGGGAACTTGTATGATGGAAAAATTCAGAATAGGGAACCATATTTAAAAGGTGGGTCTGGAAGAATAAATCAGACAATTAGATTAGTAAACCTTCCTCTAAGTCCAATGAGCTTTGTGTGATGTTTCCAATGTGGTTCTTTGTATGACATGTAGCAGGATTGTATATCCCAACCAAGAGCATTCAATAATTGAAAATCAAATGGTATACACAAAATTATTTTTTCACAGTGCATTGAGGATGGGTGCTTGAGACACATCTCACGTGTCGCAAGAATCATATGCTTCGACATGGCAAGGACAGTAGAACCAAACTCATCTACAAAGTGAATCATGCCATGGTGACACTCTAAATAACATGACTCTATAGAAAGGGAAATCACTAAATTGGAATAAAGAGAATAGTGCAGTGATAAAGTAATTGTATGGAGAAGAGAATATGATTATCGATGAATAGGCTGGAACATATTATGTAATACGTATGATTATTTGGAATTCTAAATTTGTGATGGTGTTGTTTGATAATAGTTCATCACACTCATTCATTTCTTCTTTCTCTATTGACATGTTATGTTTAAAACAAGAAATGATGCCTTCTATGTAAAAATAGATGACTCCTATACCTAAAAGATAATTCCATGAATTTTTGGGTAGATCATGTACTATAAATTTTTATTTATATGAGCTAAAATGGGACATCTATATGTTGGATATGGATATCTATGATGTAGTCTGCAGTATCAATTGGTTGATAATGTTCAAGGTCATCGTCGATTGTTATTATAGAACAGTTAGTTTAATAAATGAGGATCGCATCGGGAATCTATTTATAGAAGAGAAGATTGAAAAGCTAAGTGAAATGTGTATGTCCAAACAAGAAGTGGGATAGACCACATAATAGTTGGTAGTGTTGAAATTGGAATCAACTAAAGTGATTGAGGAATATTGTTTTCTAGAATTTTGGGATCAATTTTTAGATGTGTTTCCTATGAACATCTTAGTGTTACAAACTATAAGGGAAGTATAGTTTATGATTGATCTCCTACCAAGAACCAGTCATATTTCCCTTCTATATTATAGGATGGGATGAACAAATCTAATTGAACTTAATGTGAAATTGGAGGAGCGGGAAAGAAAAGGTTTCATTCATCCAAGTACTCCTCTATGGTAAATAGTGGTTGCGATCTTAAAGAATGTTCATCTAAAACTATGACTGTACAATTATTATTGATATATTAAAGATGTTATGATATTCAATACATATCCACTTACACACATTGATGATTTGTTTGATCAATTGGGGGAATCTCTGTGGTTCTATAAAATTGACATATGATCAAGATACCATCAATTATTATTGTGAAAAGAGGATATTTGGATGAAATCCTTCATATATGTACATTGAATCTACGAACACATAGTCATTAATTTTATTCCAAAAATTGATCCATTGGACTTCATGGCTTTGATGAATCAGATATTTCAATGATATATCGATTTATTTGTTGTGGTGTTTGTGGATGACATCATGTTGAATTCAAAGACAATTGATGACCATGATCAAGTCATAGAAATATTATTGGGAAACTTTATAGATAATTGTTTTTATGGATAATTAGGTATGTTTTATGTTTGGATATAAGAGGTATGCTTTCTTGGGCATGATATTTCATAAAAAGGTGTTTCAGTAGATCCTGAAGAGATAAAAGATGTTTTCTTGTGGCAACCACTATAGAATTTCCTTGAGATTTGATTTATTCTTAGTCTAGTCAGATACTACTGTCACATTGTGTATAGTGTCTCATGAATAACCTCACTAATTATTTCTCTGAAAAAGAATAATTCTCTCTTCAAATGGACTGTAGAATTACAATAGTCTCTCCAGGAGATGAGTGTTCATTTAACATCGAATCCTATCATGATTTTTCCAGAATCAAGATACGATTACGTGGTGTACTATGATACTTCGAGTTCTAGGATAGGATGTTTTATCATTAAATGAGATCATGTGGTGTCTTTTGGTCCAATTTTTGTGAGATTGAATTAGAATAATTACATAACACATGATTTGGAGTTAGCTTGGTTTTCCCATGCCTTAAAGATTCAGTTACATTTTCTATTTTTTTGATAAATTTACAATGTTTGAAGACCAAAAAATAATGAAACATATGTTAACGCAATGGGATTTGAATATGAGGATAAAGATAAGGATGTAGTATCTCCATATGCTTGACTTTGAGAAAATATATATACTGAGAAATAAGAATTTGGTGGTCGGTGCATTAAAAATGTTATATGAGTAGTTAGAAAAGGGGGTTTTATATGAATGAAAATTGATGTAGGTCCTAGCCAATATGCATTTGGAATGTGATGATCGAGGTGGTACTGTGGATTTTTATCTGTTTACACGATTCCTGATTTGGTAACAATGGTAATAGATGCATAAACAACTAATACATAATGCTTAATTATGAGTTCAAAACACAATGGTGGGGAGGTGGCATATCAGTTAGGTTTTCCACCACAGATCAGTTTGGTTCTCAATGTGTTTCATTTATCTTATTTGAAAAATTATCATCTGGATCCAGAATATTTGATTAGAAGGGATCACATTAACCTAGAGTCAGAAGCTTTATTGGTACATTTCCCAGTGCTGATTGTGGATAGGTACGAGAATGTCTTCCGATGAAAAAGTATCATTCTCATGTGGGTTATATGGAAACATGGTTAGATTCGAGAGGATATATGGGAATTTGAAAAGGAAATGAAGGAGAATTTTGTGGAACTCTTTCAGGGAAGCGATGGTTTTCTACATTCTTGTTAAGGAAAGATCAATGGTAGAGAGAATTTCGGACACAATGTATCTAGTACGTAACGATAAATTTATTATTTTCATTCTTATAATGTTTATGTTTGAGAGATCTGATAGTCAGGTTAACATTAAATAATTTATTGGGGATAAATGATATTCATAAGGGTTAAGCATAGTTTTTCAAAATAATGAGGATATACTATGAGAAATCATGCATCGTAACAGTTTGAGGTAGTAGCTTCGGCACGAAGTGAACACAGTTATATAGACTGTGTGACGAGGTCCTACAAAGGGCCCCCAAAAATTAGAATCTAATTCATGATTATCATAAGTATTGTATAACTTTGAAGACTAAACTTTCACATAGATAATGTAAGAACATATTTTTTAGTATCATAATTGTTTTTATCCTAAATGGTTCCTTTTTCTCTTAAATACCATTAATTTTATATTTCACACTGTTGAATGTTGGGGAACCTCTCTAAAGGGCTTTGGAACCAATAAATATCCCTCTCATATCATTTTCAAGTTTGATTCATGTGGTAAGTTATTTTCTTCAACATTATTGTCATGAAATTTTAGATCTATTTAGAGCTACTTCGCCTATATTCATGTTTTCATAGATCTACACCTGTTATTAGTATATATATGAATTTGGATTCCAAATAATTTTAAATTTTGTCTTTATCATTCTAGTAAAAGATATCTAAATTAGTTTTTATGGAGAATCAACATGGTTGCTAGACCGTTCTTCGCCCAATGACATTTTTCATCAAAACCCGGAAAGTAGATGGATTCACTCTGATATCCCCATTCCAGAACTAATTAGATGAGTTTAAAATTTATTAAATTGAATGAAATTGATTGTGAAATATTTAATCAATTCATGGAATAAATCTTTTTTATTGATGATTTATTTTTCTTGTGATATGGTTTAATTTTGGTGAAATATAATGAAAATTGTATTAGTTTCATGAATTTTAAATGGTGATTTTAAAAATACTATTTTTTTATAAATTATAAATGGGTTGTTAGGAATAGGATTTTGAATAAAAAATTGTGTTTTATTGAAATGGTTTTTCTTCAAAATGTTTTTGATGGAAAATGTGTTTTCAATAAAAAGGGGTATTATTGAAAAGGTGTTTTGGCGCGATCCTTGATAATAAGATTGTGTGAGTTCATATTTAATTTCATGTGATTGTTTGAAATATCACCTTTTTCTCACTTCCAAAGGTAAAATTTAACAATGGATATAATTACCTAATAATGACCCAACGGATCGAGGAGAAACCACTCATGGGTATTGAACTGTCATAACATAGCATGCATGGTTGGTAACAAGAATATGTAGAATGGTTTTGGTATGCCAAATGAATAATAAGAAAGGTATTAAATATATTATTAGTTATTTTCCTAGGAAAATATCTTGGAGTAAAATTGGTTTTAATTGAACATATTTAAATTTGGTTACAAGTTGTTTTGGAACCTTTTTATATTTAATCACAAATTGTTTTGCGGAATTGTTTTATATAAGTTCATTTTTATAAATGTTTCTAAATATTAATACGAGTTGAATGAGTAGGTAATTAATTATTGAAATCCTATTGTGTTATATCTTCAATCATAAATAGTAAATTTCTTTATTTTTCAGATTCTCTATTTTGGGACATGGGCAATGGTAATGTATCACATGTTTTAGCACCACTTCATGATACATGGGATGTTTGGTGATCAAGGATCTTGTATCTAGTTGATAATGGAATCTTATAGTCTTTATGGAGCCATTATATTTTCATTATCTATTTACATTGATAGTTTCATTTTCTTCTGTTGTTGTGCACTCTTGTGTTATTTTAATATGAATAAAGTGGTTAATTTTTATTTAATTTTTCATACATCATTTTGTATAGTATATGGATATAGTGGTTGTGTTTATCATTTTATTGTTAAAGGGTAAACCATCCCCCACTTTTATTTTAAACCCTACAGTATTAATTGTTATCCATTGGCATCTTAGGGATGTCTCTTAAGGAAAAGTAATGATTACCATACTCTCAATTCAAAGAGAATAAGTGGGTCAATACACCACGTATCAATCATTAGGAATAATATAACATACCACATACTTATACTATATATAGATGTGGTATAATTAGAGAATTATCATTCATATGAGGTGAAAACAGTGATGATATGGGATCATAACGTCAAATGTTTTTCAAATAAGTCAACTTTCATAGTCAATGTATTGTGGTAGAATTAAATGTTTGGGAACGAAACTTTTCAACAAGGAGATGACATGAAGCAGTTTCATCTCCTAAATTTTACTATATGAAATAAAATTTCAGGTCTTAAATTATTTAATGGGAGTACAATGTAATGAAACAAATGATTATAATTGAAATTTATTTTTAATTAAATAAATGCTCTATTTTTTATTGTAGTTATAGATAATAATTGTTCTAATTCTATTATTTTTGAATGTTAATAAATATAGACTGATATATTTAATATATCATTATAAATATATACCATTGATATTGAAACTATTTTATATTGATTTTTATGTTTAATTTAATATGTTCAAGAAAAATTCTAAATGTTGTATTCAAAAGAAGTGATTATTATAACAAAAATATTCATACATTGTGAAGAATATATTTTTAATGTTGTAAAGATAAATTGAATCTATGATATTTTCCCTTTGAAAAATACTAAGGTGAAATTAAACAAATAAAGTATTAATTAACTACTTATTGGAGAATTATAGACATATATATAGCATTGGCCAAAATATTTTCATTGAAAAACCCTAATAATGTACCAAAACCACAAAACATACCTTTTGTATATATGCATGTGTAATAATGGGTTAATATATTGATAAATATAGTATATATTTTTTTAGTTTTCATTGTAATTAAATAATATTTCTCTCCCTTTCTATTAATAATTTATATGTTACAATATTTTTTTGGTGCGGAAAATAAGAATTTAAAAAATAAATAAAACATTATTTTTTGTGAAATAATGTTTTTAAATTACAAAACATTTTTTAATACAATCTAGAATAATATAAAATGTTATTTAAAATAACTGTCAAAAATAATAATTATTAATTGAAAAATTATAATATAACATAATGATTTCCTATATAATCATTATAATAAATAGAAAAATATTATTATCATTAGAATTATTATTTTAAAATACATGTGAATTTTCACATAAAATAATATAATTATTTGGTTTTTAAAAAAATATGTATAATAGAAAAATTATTTATGGAATTATCATTTTTAAATTATCCTGCTCTTATTTTTTCATATTTTCTATAAAAATCAATTTTTTATAGAATAATTTACATGGTATAAATATATTCTCTACATGATGACATTATAGTAGTGAATATGTGAATTATTAAAATACATAAAGGAGATCCATGAATGAATTATTATTTCATGCTAAATATAATATGCTTTTGAATATATAAATTCTTTTTCTATCCCTTATTGAAACCTCCATCTCAAATGTATAATATTTGGGAATTAAATTGAATTTGTTTTAATCATGATACAATTTCACATTACTAAATATGTTATTTTAATATTATCTATTCCAATCGATTGAAAACGTGGAAACCCACAGTGCTATTATTGGATATATGGAAAACAATTTTATGGTTTGTGGTGTTTTTTATTTTGATATATAGATTCAAACTACTATTTATTGAAACTAGTATCGAATTTCCCAATAATTTTCAATAATATCCCATCCAACCTTTCATTCCTGAAAACAAACAACACATTGAACATGAGTTTCATCTCCATAACACTATGTACATCATCCCATGTCTGTACCTTGAACATATTATTCCCCTACCATGCATTCAGATGTTTTATTTGAATGGTATGAGATCTTCTCCATTTGTATTTTATTTCTAGAATATTTTATTTAATCAGTAATTCTATATCAAATTATTAATATTATAATTTTTTACAGATACCTCTATATTTTGTATTAATCCAACATCATTGTCCGACATATTTATTTAAAATTAAAAAACATCCATTTAAATTTATGTTCATTTATGATGATGAATAAATTATCCATTATTTATTCGACGAAAAAATTTATTACAGTAAACCCCCATAAACATTGAAATTCATGGGGAATTACATTGATGAAACTATCATTAGTTGATTGGTTACTTATATGTGTTTAAAATAATTTCCTTACTCATGAGATTAAATGTGATTATGGGAATCATTATATTGAATGAACCATGTGTCACAACTATGTATATTGATGATATCAATGTGTTTTGATGGACAAATATTATATAACCCTCCAATGTATTGGATATTGTAATTATATCATAATATACAATGTATGTTTTTTAGAGAAAATCCAATAAGAAATATTATATATTTTAGAGGTGGTTATCCTCAACCGATTATTTTTATATCATTTTTAGGTTGTTGTTTATTTCCTATGTTACCCACATATTTTCGACTTATATAATGAATTAATGTTCATGTTTATGATTTTCAACCATTTTATATTACATTGTTTTTCTCCTAACTAACATGTATTACTTTAATCATGTTATTCATTGATTATTACCTTATAGATATTTAAAAACTAAACTATTTCATATGTACAAACCTAGGATACCCAAGAGATTTTTTAGAACAAAAATGTAATTTTATCAACATGTTAAGATTTTTTAAATAATGATGTTGTATACTTAATTAAATATATAATATTTTTCATCTAATTACATATATTGACTAGTGTATTAGATCATTTATTATATTATTAGGTCTATATTTATAAAATAATTCATTAATAAATGTTTTTTAAATACATGGTTTCTTTAATGGTTTAGTGAACGGGTAATGATGTGATGAATCCCTCATAGGTCAATCTGTGACCCATTTTCCTATGTATAGGAATCCTACCTAATGGATAGAATTATATACTGGATTAATTCATGTCACAAATTGTCCATTATCACAAGATGGGTCTAACCCCTCTATAGAAACCATCATTGTAATACATAAATAATAATAATTTTCTCCCCTACCTTTATAAAGATTTATATTCTATATTATTTTCTCCTTAAGGAGTTGATGTTACACCTCAGAGTGTGATGCCTCCCTATGACTAGGAATATGGACAAGAGAAAACATGTGACAACATTACAATCACCCACACATGTTGTATTTTAATTCAAATAAATAATTTTCCTCTAAAACCTAGTAAGGTCCAGGGTCGTTCCATGTCCCTCCCAATATAATTTGAGTTCTTAGTTTTGATCCGACCCTTATATCCAGGAGCTAGTCTATACTTCCATTACATTAGAATTACTACATGGAATTAAGTTGAGATAAACTGATTAGATTAGTAGTAATGGTAAACCAAATAAATGGATGAGTCTTTTATTATAAATGATTATAGTAATGTTAAAAAAAAATTCTTCATTCAAGGATAATTATTTTGAACATAGAATAGAATTTCATATCAAATATTTTTACACTTCATATATTACAAGGAAATTAAAATAAAATAATTGTGAGATTAAATGCTCAATAAGTGTTACGTACATCAAATGAAACAAAAAATCTATGAGAATAATCAAAATGTTAATATAGTTACTAGAGACACATTCCATTCGAATAACTAGATAAATGATAAAAAATTATGGATTGTAAATTAAATGAATCAATTTACATTTAATAAATTAAATTAGAATGTAATGCACCCATATACAATTCATAGAAAAACATATCATGGATACCAAAAACTGAATCTATATAAATGTAATTCATAATTATTGGAAATCATATTTCCCAAGAAGATAATACATATACCATCAAGATATTTTCTCATGGAGATATTAATATTTTTTTAGAAACCCATATATTAATTTTAGAAACATGATTTAATAGTTTTTTTTCAAAATGATAACATCTGATGAGACTATCTATGTAATGTTGGTCATGAAATAAATGGACCCATCACTTATTGTGCTTTTCTACTACATTCCTTATATATCACATACTTGATTTAATTATTGAACAATGTGCCTTGTCAAATATTATTATTTAATATGGAATATGGATTTATAAATATATCCTTAGATAATAAAATAAATATCAGTGTATGTACGGAATGAATATTTGGAATATAGTTTAGGAAATGAATATAACATCGGTAAATTATATGGATAATTTAGGGAAATTCAATAACCGATTATAAGTGTAATGCGAATATTTCTTATGGAGAACAAAAATAAATTTAAAAATTGAATGTCAATAATATCATTATCCATATAAATAAAAACCCATGTAGAGTAATAAAAATGATGGTATCTATTACACATATCCCAATTGAAGTAAAAATAATGGATTTTTTCCATGATTAATGGATATACTATAAAATTAAATTTTTGAAAATTCTCAAGGAAAATATCATTTACTTTATGAAAATCATTTTTGAAATTTTTCTCATTGAAATTCACATTTAAAAATAATTTTAATATAAAATTATCCTTTTAATCATTCAAAGGTATATTCAATGAAATTATGGTGGGTAATTCTACAAATGGTGGTCACCGAAAATATAATATTCTATTTTTATAGTACAAAAGGATTGAAAATTTCCCTTTCCATAAAGAGAGAGGATGAATCCTTTCAGAATATTTGAATGACTGAAATTATAACCATTATATTAAATAATAATTTCGTAAAGTTTCAAATATATTTTAGAATATAGTGTTTTATATGAAAATATCTTCTCTATTTAAAGAGAGAAATGAAGTCAAGTTATTGTAAAAAAATTCTAAAAAAATTTCACTACCAAATAGTAAAAAGAGAACTATTACTTGAAAAATTCAAAGAATAAAAAAGGATTGTAAAATAAATTATTTTATTATTAAATTATTTATAATTTACATCTAATGGTAATTCATGTGAAAAAATTCCAAATTAAAATGATATTGTGGATTGAACACCAGAAAATTCTATAATGTTAATATGATAATACACCATATTATTTAATATAGATAACAAATGTAAATAAATATAAAGGATTCATAAATACATCAGTATATGATAATCATAATTTTACACTAAAATATATAAGTTAACAATAATGAAGAAATAATATGACCCAATGAGAAAGAATTGTGTTATGAATTTTTTTAACACGTTGTAAAATTATTTGTAAATCACATTATATAGAATTAAGAAAAATATTACTCAAAATATCATTAGAAAAAATTTAATAATGACATTACAAGTCACTGTGGTAGTATTTACACCATATAAAATAAAATAGGTTCACAACAATAATATATTCCTCAAAAATAGAGATTGAGACGAAGTCCCTTACAAATTGTAACCAATAAATTATAGTCCCCAATAAATTAATATTTTAAAATGAAAATAAAAATATCGTAATGATAAATGTATTCATGTTTTAAAAGAAAATAAGTTCAGTATATACACAAAAAAATTGAAATAAGTGGTGAAAGTGGATTATGCCTCACAAATTTAAAATGGGAACACACAACCCTTACATTACACATCCTTTTAGATGTGTAGTTATTAATCCCATGTATAATAGATTAAATCATAATATTGCCACATTCGAAAACCATAATCATATTTATAATATCACATACGACTTTATTATATTATACTGTTACCAGTTTTTTTATAGTCATTGATTTTTTTCATTATCTACGGTATTAATTACTTAAATTCTCTACTATATTTTAACTTCATAGATTTTTTATATTTATGTAGATCATGGATTAATAATATCTATAACATAATACATAATTTAATTATCATATTAATTCAATATATATATATATATATATATATATATTTAGAACAATATATAATATTTGGAGATCATAAATGAAATTAACTATTCATGGAGATGGTAGGACATAAAAATGTGTGAACTATACTTCAATTTGATTGTATCATTTAATTAATGAAAATGAAAATGAAATATATATTTATATTATAATTATATCATCATATTTAATTCATAATTATCAAATATGTTTATTAAATACATCATTAATACATTCAATTTATAGCATGAATTAATAACATCATTTTGACTAGGCGGTAGTCCACACGCCCACAAACAATGTTATTGTATTTCCAAAAAATGGGTATCATAAAGGTGAATGTTATGTAAAAAATATTCAAGAATAATTAAATCATAAATATCATAAATAATCTATAAATATATAATTATTCTATCCTTGAATGGTGTTAATGGTGGTAGGAATGATATTGGTTTGTGAGGCGGTAGTATGTCATACACACTAATAATGGTTACGTATTCCATTTGATCTATGTGTGTAAAATAAAGGGTTTAATTCATATAATATCCTTATTTTACTATATTTAAGATACTTATTCTCTTATATAATAATGATATAAAAATTATTTAATTGGTGGAGATGTAAATGAAAAAATAAGATTGTTGATTAACATTACCTCTTACTTGATAATTCCATTTTCTTAATTCCAAAAGACTTCCTTGGATGGATTCCTTAAAAAATAGAGTATTATAGTAAGAGTATAGAGATGTTGGGATATTAATTTGGCTATTTTTGAACTTGAAAATGTTCTTTCTAGGTGTGAATATGTGGTATGCGTGAGTACATTTTTATAGTGGTGGATGAGTTACATTATTCTAAATATTAAAGGGTAAACATTTTCTATAGGTATCCCTTACAACAGGGGCCACCAATAATAATCCAAATTCAATAAAGGGAGGATATGGTATGAATATGTCTAGATAATAGGTATTGTAATTGTTTTTAATTCATTTTAACATTATTTTTTTTAGTTCATTGTGAAGAAAAATTTTCTCCTGATAGTTTATATTTAATTTAATTACATTTACTATAATATATGTCAAAAAATAATTTGAACTTATTATAAATTTAAAATTAATCTTATTCTGAAAATAGAATCCAATTTTCCATATTAAAATAAATTATTTGGATAATTTTAATTTAACGTTACCCCCAAATATGGGATAAAAAAGAATGTATTTTATGTTATAACAAAAACAACTTGAAAGAAAGTAGTCTTTAAGTTACAATATATTGTCGTTTCATGGAACACTGTAGACGCCGAAATCTTCTTAAGGCCAAAATAGGGAATCCTAGGATTAAATGAAGTCCTATTTTAACTTGGTGACCAATTCTAGGAGGAAACAAAGGGTTGTGGAAAAAATCAAAGGGGTAGGTGAAACAACTTTATCCCTCGTGAAAACCATCCGGACAAGAATGTGTTTTATGCATGGGCATAGAAACATCTTCACCACAAACACCATGATTGGGTTTTCTATGCCTCTTGAATTCCATGCAGACCTAATCACCCCGAGTGCCTATAAATAGAAGGGCATCCACTCCCCTTACGTTGGCTGAAGTATCTAAAATGTTACCTCTTAATGGAGTCCACCTCTTCTTGACGAAAAAGATGACTTCTAGGTAGCGTATTTTCCACAATTGGTCTTTTGGGGGTCTTCCTTCATGGGGAACACTTGTATTTGACCCTTTCCCATATCCTCATGTACTTGTTCTATTGTGCACAAACCCCGCAACCTGTGTGCTAATTCTCATCCCTCTTTGTGCACAGACATCCTCAATTTCACGTGAACCTTCATTTCTGCTTGCATGGCCTTTTGCACACATTTGTTCTAGTTACATGCCTATTTCGCGCAAACCTCCTCTATTTCATGAAAAACATCCTTTTCTTCAAACCCTATCCTTTTCAGCACAGTGGATCCATTTTCTAGCAAAACACCCTTCTTGTGAGGGCTCTTTCGTACATGTTTGATGTCCCTCTTCCGGGCATCATCATTGGGTGCTTCTTATTCCTAAAACATCAGTGTTACACACCCTTCTCTAGTACAACCATCTAGGGTCATACAAATAACTTTAATGTCCCTTGGGTTGCGCTTCCCATTGTGTTGCTTTGCCACATTTTTTTCATAGGTACGCTAATGGATATTGATTCTTCACATATCCATGCTAACTTGGACCCCTCAATAGATCACTCTTCAACACCCCATCACTATGGAATTTCTTATGCCTTCCCATCCCCATGGGCGGGTGAGTATTAGTTATGTAATTCCTAGGGGGTGCCGAGTAAACTCGACTCGTCCGAGCTGCAAGACCTTAAACAGCCAAGCACCATCATCCTCATCACATGACATCAAACTGTAGACTCACCCCATGCATCACACATGGTGTGCCCCACCTCATACATTCTACACTTATGCTAATCTTCATGGGAGTGAGATCTTCATCACATGGAATGAGATCCTATTTGCTGGAGTAGTGTCTAACTATGGGGAAAGGGAAACTACCATGGAGTATGCCCCTATACATTCTTGTAGGAAGTATCACCCCTAATCCTCCCATCTTCTTCCTTCCCAAATCCCACTATTGTTTTGCTTTTTTGTAATCAGGCCTCTATCATGGAGTATGTCTGAATCACCATATCCCTTGGTTGCTAACCCCGCTAATCATTTTTTTTCATTTACATTGGCCGGTTTAAGGGGTTTTCGGTACACAAAAACCATTCCCCACCATCCAGTAGACCACATCACCACATCCAAAACATATCCTCCATTCAAACATCAAAATATAATCCAAATTCAAACCCCAACAGCCTCGAGCCCCGTCCCGAGCATCCACGTACCCCTCTGTGCTGACAAGCCTCGTGCTGTGAGTCTACAACGTCAGTCTGTCTGCTCAGTCCGCACACCAAACTAAGGCCGAGCAACAGCCCTCCACCATCACGCGCCACCCATCATCAGCGTCGGAACCATCATCTTTATCTCGAGCCATGGTACTGATCTCTGGCCATCGTCGAAACTGCAAAGCCAACGTTCCTCCGACATCACCACAAAATCACCACCGGCAGAAACCCAGTGGGAACAAACACTCATAAAAAACAACAACATCACCGGCGACGCCGGTGCCATCGCCATCTCCAAAAACAACGCCTCACTGAAGGCACCAAAAGATGCAAAACCAGTACAACCATACATTACATCACCATGAAACGAGATGGGGAAGAAACAAAAACCATTTCCGGAAGGTCAGGCATCACAGGAACCACCTAACCGCACAAGAAGCACCCAGAAACTGAAGAACCCACCGCCACCAACCATAACGACTACATCAGACACGATGGAACCCCACCGCACTCACCTGGGAGAGGCTGGGACCCCAAGAACCACCAACACAAGATTGCGACCATCAGACGCTGAGAAGCACACCGTCGGACACCAGCGAACTGCCGAGAACGAACCCAAGGGTGCTCCGAAGAGTATGTCATCGACAGGGACCGGTCTTACACTTGCCGGTCCGAACCAGCAACCTTCGAGGCCCAAAAAGGAACTCCATAGCAAGGGAAGACCACGAAATCGCGTGACACCGTCGAGATCCTGGCTGGCACACCGAGCTCGAGGGGGAACGTCACGTCGTCCGCAGCGAAGGGGCGGCGGTGGTGAGAGGAAAACCCTATCGCGGTAGCCCTTTACGGGCGCATCCTTCTTTGCTAACCATGTGTAATCCCATGTTTCCTCTTTTTATAGCTATCCATGTGTAAGCCTCAATTCACATCCCATGGATACACCTTTCACAACGTGATCATTAGGTATTTGATGCATCTTGTTTATCACACCAGGCATGACAAACGTGGGCTTAGAGTAAGCATTCATCATGGTAGTCTCCTTAGGTCGCCTAGAGTTTAAGCTCACAACCATCCCGAACTATATTGACTTTGATCCTAGCCAGGGCATGGTACATTGGAAGTCTCCCTGAAGTTCATGCCCAACACCTCCACTAGTTATGACCCCCTTCATGTCAGTTCACCAACCATCCCAAACTACAAGGACTTTGTACTTTTCAAAGGAAAGGTATGTAGGAATCCTCCCTAAGGTTCATGCCAATCACCTCCATTGGTATCTACACCCTTCATGTTGGTTCACCAACTATCCTGAACAACATTTACTTTGATCCTTGCCAATGGATGGTACGTATGAAGCCTCCCTGAGGTTCAAGCCCAACACCTCCATTGTTCTCGACCCCCTTCACATTGGTTCACAAACCATTCCAATTTACGTGGACATTGATCCCTGTATTCTAGGTAGGGTACGTAAGAAGCCTTCTTGACGTTCAACCCCATCAAGCGGTATGTTGTTTTGCCCCAGCTACTGGTAATTTGTAGTCCCCCATCGAGTGGTAAGTTGTTGTGTCCCATCAAGTGGTAAGCCATTGTGATCCAATTTAGTAGTAATCCATTGTATTACCCAATTTATGGTATGTTGTTGAAGTCCCCAATCGACGTTAGGATATCACCGGATGAACTATGTAGGATCGATCCCCATCTCACAGACATGGAATGTAGGAAGCCTCCCTGAGGTTCAATCCCATCCACTAGTGATCATTGGTGTCCCCCCTATTGGGAACCACATCTTTAGTCTACCCATCGAACGTTAGACCAATTCGGGATAATTACAATGCATATGCCCCAGCACATCGCCAGATCATTGTCCCCTGTGCACATCTTGATTTCATTCCCCATCCAAGAGGTTCCACTTCCTCTAGGACCCATCCATACGGGCCGCCTCCTTAGGTGTCCTATCATTCCAAAGAACTACATGGACATTGATTCCATGCTATATGGATACATTGGGAGTATCTTCGATTCTCAATCCCAAAATCACGGTCTTCCTCAAGTCGGTTCCATCTCATTATTCACCTACTCTCGACCCTCCATCATCCATCCCGATTCTGACCTGGGCCGCCATGTACCTACTGGATCATGACATCTCATTTCATCAATGCACCTAGCAGCAATCAGGTAACTAACCATGTTTTATCCCTAGTATTAGTTCTCCTTCATGGGGTAGCACCCATCTGATCCACTCCAATTTGAGTTCTAATCAGTCTGATCTTTCTTCGCTAGACTTTAAACACATGGCATACCCAATGTTAAACCCTAGAAGCTGATGAAAATCTCGGAGATATGCCCATGGGATATAATTACCCGCATATGAAGTGGGATTCCTCGGGGTTCTTCGTGCTCGAGAAGCCTTATAATATGTTGAAGAAACCCAGACACAACATTGTTACAGCGTCCAAACATGCCAGGGACATCCAACGCGACTACTCCCCCGACCGAAGGTTGTACACTGACCAAAACCCTTTAATGTTCTGACCAATGTAGTGTAATTTACTGGAATCCATGAAGTCATAGTAATGGGAAGAGTTTCATGAAAAACATCTTAAGTCTTTCAGGGAGACCTAGAATTGGTGACAAGTTCCAAGGAGTAATCCATGGAAGGAGGAACCCACATCCCATAATCTTGTTTCAATGAAGGAGAAAACGTTCTTGAATATGCAATGGATGCTTCCTGGCTTTAGAAAGGGGGAATGTGGGGAAACGATCAACATGTCCTTGTCCTCTATAGACGGATGTGTGTGCCCCGACAAAAGAGTTCGAAACAGAAATAGTGAACCCGATGTGAATCTAATCTCCTCAATGTGAAGATTAGTAGCGTGCTATAAATCAATGGACTAGCAGGTCACCAGATCCAGTTATTCGGTGCGAGGTCCCACCGAGAAAATAGTGGGCCTTGCATGAAACTCACCATATTATGGGGAATTTGAATGTTGGAAATACCAGTATGTGACATTGTCATCATGGCCCTATCATTCCATACATGGAAGATGAACTGGTGATGGGTATTTGTACGCTTATTTCCCTATTTCAGTACTAATGGTTTATTCTCCATTCTTTACAAGACCCATGTAGTAATAATAGTAAACCGATCACCACCCACCCACCGACACAGGAGAAGCCCCGACACGAAAATCCCATGTGGCTCCAGAGAATAAGCGAAAACTTCTACTCCCAGAACATATGTTCACACACACCACATCTCCCATTCTAAAATCTTTCCAAGAAGGGTGATAAATGACGTAGTTCAGAGATATAAGAATGAAGGGATTATCCCAACTCGAAATATGGATCATCTAGATTTAGAGGATTCTACAATTCGTCGCCACCGCTGCCCTGATGGGCCATGCAGGGAGCCAATGGCCCCCACTCTAATGCACAACCGAGTTGGAAGCCTCTCCCTGGAATGCTTCAAAGACCCCCTCCCCTATGCCGACAAAGTGAGGGATGTTCGGGCTAGCCCACCCAAGATCCCATGCCAAGGGATCCCAAGGAGGGCTTCCACTAGGTCGCATCAACACTTCCACCCATCCCTATGTGATGAAGAGAAGGTAGGCTACGTGTCTACACCACCCGACCCAGTCTAGGAATTTTTATTACAGTATCGGCCACATGCGGAGGAGGATGCCCGCTGAGGGGTGTCAACGTCAATGACTACCATAGCCCATGACACATCTGACATATATTATCAATCCCCTACACACACCAACCAGGGGAACCCATCCACCCGTCCTAGATCGAAGCCTGAACCACCCCACGAGAGGCTGGTTCAACTCTCCTGGCTTCCGATGTAGTTACTGCCTTCGCAGGCTGAACTGTGGCAACAAAACCCTATACAGAGGACCGCCCCATACAACAACCATTGAATGCAGGTCCTCCCCTCTCCCAAGATCAGCATTGTGGTCCTCCCCATGCCACCTTCAATATGAATGAGGGTCCTCCCATTGGCATTGACGCACAGTATGAATGCCTCTTCTGGGTTCATGACATCAGGTATAGAGTTATTCCTCCAGCCACAGGCCTCCGGCGTGGAGATATAATGCATCAGTTCAATATCCAGCGTGGGGAAATCCCCCATGCCCTTACAACAGCTGTAGAATTTCCTAATCGCCTCAGCAATCAGCGGATTGAAGGTCACCTTCGCTTCATCAGCACCCATCACAAAGGTCCTACTAGTGTTCTGCTTGGAGAGTATGAGGAATCTCCTCGCACTGACATTGTCAGGGGAAATAATCGTGGAGGTCCCACCCATGCTTATACCTGCTCCATCACTTCCCGCGGAGAGCCTATCATTGTGTCCACCATTAAGCACGGGGTCCTCCACATGTTACCTTTGACATCTTCCCAAGATCTTCTCACACCCTGACACACTTAGGCGGAATCCCAATCCCTCTCTGCACTAGTTCGGTCGAAGGGACCCCTTGTCATGAAATATACCCTATCCCGAGGAGCCATCTATAGGTAGGAGGGAGGGTCATCGCCACCATAAAAAGAATGTTGGGAAGATTCGGATCGAGATTAAACCTTTGTGCATCATAGATTTTGTCGTAGAATATGACTCAGTAATGGAACCCTCACCACGTTCCTCCATGTAAAAGATCGTGGTAGGAACGAGATGCATCAGGCTCATACTTATGAAATGGTAGGTCCACCGGATCCCTAACTCCCTCCATAGAAACATCTATGAGGATAAAGATTTGGCATCTCTCTAGATTGAAGACATCAAATTTCCACCACCATCACCATAAGAACTATATTCCTCATTCGAAGATCATGAAGAGTTATTCTGGGGACCGATGACTGAGGATAAATAGCATGGTCCACCGCCAGAATCCATATTCCATGCAATATAATCTACAGTCACCAGCAAATCATATTGTGTTTGGTGACCCAGTCATTGCACTCTTCACGGGATAGCGCAGGATGCGTCGGCTTGTCAGCATGCTCAACGTATTATCCACTAGACATCCTACCGTCTCAGTGGTCTGCTTTAATGCCACTGCCGGTTCCTCTGCCACTGTCATTTGATGAGTGGGGAAATCAAGGGCTAGACCCAAAGTCTGGACTGCGGAGATTTTGGGACATTCTTATATCCATCCATTTCCAAGAGATGTTTTGGCCATTGGCAGCATCGAATTTCAGTGTGTCGGAAGCACTCACCCACAAAGTTTTTTGACACTTTCTCCATACCCTTTGGGTGACTCACTTTCATCTTCGTCATTGACGATTGGCCTACACCAAGAGTCAAGAACACTTCAAATACATTGGTCATCAATTGTTTTTAGTTGATTTGGCCGCGCTCTCTATGGCCTTGTGCCCTGAGTCTCTAGGCCTCCATAAGATCCTCCAACAACGATGCGTCCAGATAATTAGAGTGCATCACAGGATAATCTAGGAGGCATCTCCCCAATTTCAAATTCATGGTTGGGGGCAGTACGCGACCTTCTATTTCATTTTTATCTGGTGTCAGCCTGATTTTTTAGGTGACATAGATGATATTCCTTCTAGTAGGGTCGCGGTTAACATTGTCATCCTATGAGGGGGAGAGAATGACCTAGAGCTTCTCAGAGAGGAATTACCCCCCAAGGGAGTCTCACACCACTTGGATCCATTAGGTAGGATCAGTGTCCATCAAATGAATTTGATGCATCTACTTATACCTACTAAGTCATTAACCCTCATCCAGAATCTATGTATGGGTAAGGAACACCTCGGAGTCACCAAACCCTCTCACCAGTCTAGACCAATACCCAAGGAAGAAGAATATACCAAAAAAGTGGTGTTGCATTAGAAACTCATAGAGAACAATAATATTGTTGATGACCTCCTTGCTGAATGCGCTACAGAGCGATTACTGGACTACAGTGATCCTCAATTAGGGAAACAAGGGAAGGAACAATTTCCCCCCGGAAAATTTCATCCAGGTGAACTTGACCACCCTGCCCACACTGAGAGGGTAGATGTTGGAAATTATTGCAAGAGGGAGTGGTACATATTTCCAAATCCTAAGGAACATTGTGACAATCCTCGTGACCGAGTTCAGGTTCCCTCAGCAACTCCTCAGGTCATACCGCCATCCACTCCACAAGCCACTGGGTCTGCCTATCAAGTTTAAGGACATTCCAACACACTGGTGGTTAGGTATCCCCATCAAAAAGGAACCCCTTCCTAGATGATCCAATTGAGGCACTCATTTCCTATATCAAAGCTCTAGAACCTCAACAGGTGGAAATCCCTCTGGATTCAAGCCATATCAGACGTGGGTGGATGATATGACATCACCCTCGAGACTCGGAAATCACACCTTTCCCCCACATCAATGGGACAAGGGACCCGGTGTAGCATCTGGCCCACTTCATCTCAAGATGTAGACCCATGCTGGGAACACATGCAAAACAAAAGGCATCCAAAATCCAATGTTTTGTGCATAAATTGGATGGGCCGACATTTTTATGGTACATCTAGCTACCCATTGGATCATTAGACTTATTGGTGGATCTCAATAGGCAATTTAATTACCATTTTAGTGCCACCACCCATATTTATTTTAATATATAGAATATATTTAATAGAATATATTTAATATTTATATATATTCCTATCAACATGTTTGATATACAGTAGTTAATCATATATTATATGTTTAGAAATAAAATTGAGAAAAAAAAATAAATAAGGACTCGTGTTGGATTGGCACTCAAATTTCTACTTTTACAATTTCTACATCTACAATTTAGACTTCTACATATTCAAAGATGTTCGCGTTATTCCCAATAAGATCGTTCGATAACAGATCACTTCTTCCAAAGCACGCCTCGTTCGTTCCGCTCGTAAAAATCCAATAAGTTCCCCGGGTAAAAAAACATGAGACATTCCATCTTCTGAAACCAAAACTTGTGATGTTATGTATCAAAGATCATTTCATGTACATGAAGAAGACTGAATTTCCCGTTGCAGACTTTGTCATCCGGTGGAAAGGGATCACATAATCCCTTGATATGCCACTGACACAGGATAAACTACCGACTATGTGTGTGTGAAATTTAAAGATAGAACGTGTCCCCTCTCTGATCACCCTAAATTACCCTAGTAGATTTTGATACTTTTCCCAAAAGGGCCATCATCTAGAGGAAGGCTTACAACAGGCCATGAAGGCACGCCCATTGCCTCCTGTAATTCCTGCATGAAGGGATCCAAGGCTGATCCAGCCATAATGGCACAAATATAGGCCCCCAGACTACTGGAATTATTACCGGTGGAGATGCTACTGCAGCCTCGTAGAGGCCTGCCACTGTACCAGCAGCTACAGCCTCCAGCCCAATAACGTCCACCTCATATTCGGCAAGTGCCTCCGCGTAATGCGCCGCCACCACCCAGGCGAGACAACTAGGTCCCACCTCAGCAGAAGGCTCCTCCAACCCCAATTCAGGGTCAGCCTCCCTGAACCTCCTTCTGAGACTGTAGAAACCATATATACTCGTTCATCTAGTCTTAGGTCCTCAGGTATTTCTGGAGCGCCTTAGAACAAGTACATCTACGTTATCTTGAATGAAGTAGGCCAGAAGATGCGAACCTCACTGATCGTCCTAATTATTTCCCCTATTACTGGATCTATGGGAACACCCTCAAATAATGCTATGTGTTTAAATAATAGATTCATGACTAGGTGGATATCAACATAGTCCGGTTAGGCCCTACTCCGGCACAAGTGGCATGTGACTTTGTGAAGCCATAAAGTAGCAGTGACATTGAAGGGGAGTGGCATCGGGTTTCTAACCATGGGTTCCATAAGTATGATAACTGGATGGCTCTTTAGACATTCTCTCATTCCAGTGGTATTATTCGTGCATGCCAGAATCGATCTGATCCTTATGAAGCCAAAGAATCGGTTGATACTACTTCTACCTCATCATCTCATCTGTCCACTTATTAGAATAGAAAGTGTCGGCAGCGCAAGGGAAAAAAGTCCCTTACTAATGACATCATCATCTCAGAATCATTATGACATCATGAATCCAGAGATGGAAATTACCCCCAGAATTCTTCCAGTGGTGGAGGACTCATTGAGTGACAATCAAGGCTATTCCTTGGTTAATATCATAGAGGTGGTAAATCCCTATTTGATTTCTGACAGCGTGGATTTCCAGGAGGACCCTCCCAATTTCCCCAGCCATCACCAGTGTCAATGGAGCCATGGATATATTTTTCATCAGAGTGGATCAGTTAGATATTCCAGCAAGTTTGTGCATGCTACCAAAACTAGGATGAATTCCCAGCGTAGGACTCAACACATGCAACCTTCCCATCTTGTGTCATCAGTCCTGCATTTGTCGTCATTTGTATAGAGTTGTCCCAAACGTGACGTTATCAAAAGTACAATACTCATATGTTAGGAACTCCAGAGGTTCCTCCTGGTGAGTGGTAAGACATTCCCATCCCTAGTCAGCTGCCAGTCCAGCCGGCATGGCCCACCATACCTCATGTCACAGTGCAACCACATGTAAGTAGAAGCTCACACCGAGAATAGAATTATGATATCCTCAAAAATATTTCCAGCATTCCAAAATGACTCTACATGATTTAATCTCTTATCCTATCTGCAGATATCCATAATTCCTTCTCCAAGGCTTTAAGAATCCCCATCTATTTTGTGAGAGAGGTAGAAGCTGAAAAATCCTTCCATGCTGACGTGGTCGAGCATACTGAATGCCAAGACATCATCTCATTCTCTAGAAACGACAATGTATATCCCATACAGGGGCATGTTCTCCTATTTTAAATCACCAACCACTTCAATGGCATGTAGGTTCATTGTTGTCATGTCGACACAGGTTTATAGATGAACCTAATCCCCACTCAGAAACTCCAAAAAATGGTGTTGTCTGATGATGACACGAGTCCCTATGATATAAAAATCCAAGGTTATGACAAGATAGAATAGATATCGGTAGGCAAGATCTTCTTGAATGAACAGTTTAGTTTTCATATATCCATCACCCAGTTCAATGTTGTATCCCAATACACTTCCATCAATGAATTGATTGGAAGGCCATGGCTCAACCAGCATGTGTCGGTCCCTACATCATATAATTGTTGCCTTAAGTACTCCCTCAATGGTCACATCGGCATGATCCAAGGTGACACATCTACCTTTTCCTCCTGTGATGCTCTCTATCTGGATTACAACTATTATAAGATAATGGAACTGCAGATTCAGTCCAACGAGTTTGAGACGGCTATGGCTGTGACTGACCCTTGGATAGATCTATATGATGGAAACATCATTCCAATCCACTGACTGGAGGATACGATCCTATACATGGGAAATGGAATCATTGTTTCTATAACAAGGGGGGAGCTCATTCCCCTGACTAGGGGATGCCGAAAGATCATTTCATACTCCTACAAAAATCAGTCTCAGGTGATCTTGGAACTCCCTACACCCATAAGGTATCGGAATGTCCACACCATGGAAATATAAATATTCCATAAATGCTTGTTCCATTAGGATGGGGTATCCCTGATTAATAAAACATGTCATAATTGCTTCTATATCTACAAGTGTGGTCCCTTGGGATGAAGACCAGATGGGATCACATTGATGGCTTTCATCACCATAGTTTCAGTAGCATTGGGGTCCCCTGATGCAGTGTCCACCACTGCTTAGGATGGTACCAGTGTCCCATCAAGATTTTATAACATAGATGAATCTCCTCCTATTGAGGATCCATCCTCCATAAGTGAAGAATTGGATTTAAAGGATGATTCTATCGCCTTTGATGTGGGAGTATCCACCATGGTTGATGAATTGGTACAGGTGAACCTCAATTGTGAGTAGGATCTAAAACCCACATTGATCAGTGTTGATATGCCTCTCAAGGATAAAGAGATGTTTGTTTACTTCCTGAAGAAAAATTATGGTGTATTAAATAGCAGTTACAATGACCTGCAAGGACTAGATATTCAAGTAGGTGTCCACTGCCTCTGTCTCATAGCAAATCACTGTGGGTTTAAGCATCCTCCCATAAAGATGTAGACTTCTTCTAGTGCCACGGATGAGGCCAATGTTGAAAATCTCACCAGATCCAATTTCAAAAAGGAGGTCCATTACCCTAGATGGTTAGAAAATATTGTTCCCATCAGGAAGAATAATGTACATATCAGAGTCAGAATCGACTTCGGGGATCTGAATCGTCAGTGTCTGAAGGATGATCTACCCCATCACGTGAAGGAATTGTTGACTGATGCTACAATTGGGTTCCATGATATATTCTTCATGGTTTCATACTTTGTGTATAACCAGATCCGAATGGATCTCGAGGATTAGTAGTCTACATTCGTCGAGGCAACATAAAGTACTTTTTGATACCAAGTAATACCCTTAAGTCTAAAAATACAAGAGCCGCCTATCAGTGTGCCATAAATCGTATATTTTTTCTAATCATCAGGACATTGGTGGAATGCTACATAGATGATCTGGTGGTAATATCTTTCTATAATCAGGTCCATCATGATGAAATTGAGAAAGTGTTTGTCTTCCTCTGTTCTAGCCACCTAAAGATGATCCCATTGAAGTGTTCCAGCAGGTTACCTTTGGAATGTTCCTCAATTTCCTTGTCAGATATGTGGGCATTGATATTGACCTGAAGAAGATCAAGGAAATTATTCTGATGTCTCATCCGAGCAACATTAGGGTGCTTCTAGGATTTCAAGGCCACTTTGACTTCATACGCCAATTCATAGAAAATTTGGTTGGCATGTTCAATCCGTTTTCTCAGCTCAGGATGAAAGGAACCATCTACCAGTGGGATGAAGAATGTAAGAATTCATTCAAGGAAATCAAGAAGTATCTGCTCCAGCCTCTGGTTTTAATTCCACCCATTTCTAAAAAACTACTGGTCCTTTATGTGACCACACGGAAATGATCTCTTGGAACCCTTATTACCCCAATGAATAACAATGTAACGAGGAACAATATCTACTATCTCAGTCGCATGATCCTTGATTTGGAGAATAGATACTCCCCTACCATGAAAAGATGCCTTGGGATTGTATTCACATTATAGAAATTACGACATTACTTTTAGAATAATGTGGTACATCGGGTGTCCCGAGTGGATCCACTAATGTACATCCTGAATCGCCCAATGTTGACAGGCAGTCTTGCTCGGTGGTCAATAATCCTTCCACGGTACATCATGATGTTTGTCCCACAGAAGGCTATAAAGGGTAATGCATTGGAATATTTTTTTTCCGTCCACCCAAATACTACATACCAATCCCTGGGCTATGATTTTTACAATGATGCAATCTTCTCAGTGGACCAAGCCATTTTGTGCTAGCAAATGCACTTTGAAGGTGCTTCCCAGAGCCCTATCGGAAGAAGGTTCAATGCCCCTAGTCTCAACAGAATAGTCATGGGTATTGTCTTCATTAAGGAGGCACAAGCCATTCTATTGTATTCATTCCTGTTGTTCGAAGGTTGCACCACCAATGAGGTAGAGTATCAGGCTCTCATTACTATCCTCGGGCTAGCCCTCAAGATTGATGTACCCCACTTTCATGTGAAATGGTACTCTCAAATAGTTATCAAGAAGATCAACTCGGACTATGTCGTTAGAAAGCCAGAGCTTGTGCCATTGTTGGAGTGCACTCTCCTGCTGGTGGCCTAGTTACCATATCGGTCAGAAGTTACTCATATCCTTCAATCACAGAACGGTTGAGATGATGACCTAGACAGCCTAGCTGCATCACTTGTAGAGCCCGAACAAGATGAATTGATTATCCATGGGGCACACCATAGATTCATCACTCCCGTCAATCCAGATGATGATGAACGTCCAAGGTGACCCACCTTACCACCAGTTCCTCCATGTCAGGACCTCCAGGCCCCTCATATATTGTGATGGATGTAACACCCAGCTGGAGACCCTCCATTGTCAAGTATATCCAAAATTGTAATCTCTTAGCAGATCATGATGAGCTTGAGTGAATCAGAAGCTGCACATTATAGTTTACCCTCCAGGACGGTGCTGGACATGAGCAGATCCTCTACAAGAATGGATTTAAAGGGGTTGTCCTCCATTGCATTCATAGATTTGATATTTTTAAAGTCAATCAATAGGTTCATGCTGGTTCCTTCGGGGCTCATAAAATTAGGCCGACGTTATCTCACCAGATCTAGAGATTGGGGTATTTTTGTCCCTCCATGATCTGTGACAGCTTCATGTTTTTTAAAACTTTCCATGCATTCCAAATTCATGATGACATTATGCATCGGCCTCTAGAGCCTCTGCACCTACCATGTACTCTTGGACCATTTTTGTTTAGGGACTTGATATTGTGGGACCATATCCACCAGTGACATCTATCTAATGTATGTTCATCTGAACCACTATGGATTTATTTTCCAAGTGGGAATATGTGATTCATCTCAAGGAGGTAAGGACCTGTTCGATCGTTGAATTTGTGATCTTCAACATCATTTACTTATTTAGAGTCCCTCATGCCGTCCTCACTGATAACAAAACCAACTTATTGGCAAGCGAATTGAAGAAATTTTATTCCAAGTACAACATTTTTTCTAACCATACATCCAGATATCAAGATTAGGAAAATGGGAAGATCAATACCTTCAAGAAAAACCTCTCTAAAATTCTGTAAAAAATGGTTGGTCAAAACAAGAAGTTATGTCCAGAAAAGCTCCCCAACACCCTATGGGCTTATCGGATGATGACTCGTAATTCCACCCAGGTGACCCCATATTGCCAGGTGTATGGAACATAGGTTTTTCTACCCATCGAGTTCAAAATTACCACATTGTGCACAATAGTCTATGATCAGAAAATGCTAGATTAAGTAGCTAAAATCTATCTGGATGAGTTGGAAGTGCTAGACAAGAATAGGCTTCGTGCCCCGCACAGTCTAGAAAGGAATTAGAACAAGATAGATGATCATTCAACAAGAAATATCCCATCTGCTAATTCTTTAATTGTAAAATGGTGTTGGCCGTAAGAACACCAATGATACCTAGCAGTAATACACACATTTTGGAGCTCAAATGGAAAGGTCCTTACATTATTCACATGGTTTAACCAAATGTAAAATACTCCCTTGTTACCATGGACGGTTAGAATATAACTCCTCCCACCAATACCACATTACACATGAAATACGTTGACTATGTTTTATGGTCTAACAAGACCTTAAACATTACGGTCCTGCACGACCTTAAACTACATTACCATCCAGAACGACCCTAAATTATTTGGTCATGCATGACCTTAAACTGTAGGGTCTTACATGACCTTAAACTGTATCATCATGCAAGATGTAAAACTGCATCTCAATAACTATGTATATCTCGATTCCCATCCTCATGGGTTGCGTATGAATGCTCATACGTATTGTCGAAGAATCTATCTCCCATTCTCTTCTCATTTGACTACCCCTCCTATGTGTAGTTCTCTTAGAGGATCCAATGTGGTGCAGCCCAAGTTCCCCTCCTCATTATTCTATCCTTCCATGTCATTACCACATGACGTTAAAATTCATGGTCTTTTTAGAACTATGTATGGATTGATTCACATCCTCATGGGATACGTAGGGCCTCCCAGACATTTTGTCCATAGGCCAAGCCCCAAAATCCAAGGTCTCCCCTTGACACTAATCCTGCACGATGCTAAACTGTACATGGATATTCATTCTTTTCTCATTCCCTTAATTTTGGGTATCCTTCACCCTTAAAATCTGCAAGGACCTCATAATGGCATGGATGCTCAGCCCAAGGGCTCTCCTACCGTTCCTGGCCAACATCCTTGAAGATTTCAGATGAAAAATTAATACATTTCTTGCATTGCGAATGTGTTCAGTTGAAGACACTCATTTGTTGTTCCCATTTCAGGTTAGATGATATGGATGTTGTGTTTTGAATATGGTCAATAGCCATCCTCCACCATTGTCTCCACCCCTATATGTCCCAAATGTTGGGTGCAGTTAATTTTTTGTTGTCCTGCAACCTCTTCAACCATCCATCCACCATGGACATGAGTATTGATCTGGTCCAGACCGACCATTCATGGTCATATTCCTTCATTTCAATACTCTTTTATGTTAGGGAGAGCCTAATCATATTCCTTCTTTCACACATTGAGCATTGATCACATGGGATTATGAACATTGGTATGGCATTACCCGCATAAAGAGTCAGGTGTCTATAGTCGGTCGGGACACCCTTGTCACAGGTCCCTCAACAGTTTTTGGCCCACAGGTTGATATTAGAATCTAGTATTTTGTATTATGGTATGTAAATAAGTCTAAATTCACATCATTATATTTTTTCCGTGCCACACATATACCCTTGAGACACATCCCTCCTTCATCACTTGTCATTTCTTTAAGACATTACACTACATAGGTCCCACTACGCTTTAAAGACCCTATCATCTGGGGTCTCTAGCATCTTTCTCATCCAAAATATCCACCAAACATCATGGATTCTAGGTCCAAGGGATCTCTTTCTGTTTTAGGCCAACGTTACCAAGGATTATGAATGACAATTGATACAAGTCTCGTGTTGAGAATAAAGTCAATGGTTGATTCTCTACTATTTTCCGCCATCCCAGGTAATAAAAAACAGATACTGTGTTGTGGACATATTATGAATTTATCTTATGTAATTTTTGTCGTGTTGTGGCTTCCCAATGAGCTGGCACGACCATTCCCCCTTTTTCCACTCATGTGTCTCATGCACATGACATTAAAATAGGAATCTACGGTCTGAGCACTATGACTATAAATTGAGATCACCATCATCTTTACCGCACGACTTTAAGATGAACAATGTCTCCAGAACTATATTTGTAATGATTCCCGCCCATATAGGGTTCGTAGGAAAACTCGGACACTCAGTCTTAGGGTCCATCCTAGGTTTATCTCACCTTTCCTTTGACCAACTGGTCTGAATTATCTTCAGGAATTATGAATTTTATGGCATGTGTGGGTTTATTACATCAGTCACATTGGGTTACATGTCATTACATACACATTCCACCTCTCTTCTTTACCAGATGATGTTAAACAACATGACATATATCAGGACAATGTGTGTCTTGATTCCCATTCTCACGGGATACCTAGGACCGACCGAACATCTAGTCTTCTAGTACAACCATATTTCATAGAAACAATATCATCTTTCTAGCCCCCTGGAATGAGTTCTTCATGTAGATGGGTACATGGTGTGGTATGGTCTTGTGTCCTCATTCACACCAGGTTTTTAACAACCATGCGACATACCTATTTCTTCTAAGAGATATTTCGTCCCTGTATCCAATTCTCATTTGGGCCCCTTGACCCTTTTCAATAGTTCACCAATGTTCCCAGGGGCACTCTGGTTCAGTTCCTCGAGTTTTGGCTTCAACACAAACATGCTATCACCCACATTTCAGGCATTGTGTCCCCCTTCATTTGGGTTTTCATCATCTTTCACATCCAAAAGGTCCTCTAAACATCATGGATGTCAGGCTCAAGGGATCTCCTTCCGCTTCGTTCCACTATCCTCAAGGATATTTAATGAGAAATTAATACAAGCCCTGCGTTGTGAATATGATCAATGGTTGGAAATCCTGTTTCATTCCCTATTTTATGTCAGACGATATGGATGATGTGTTTCGAACATAGTCAGCATTTATCCAACATTGTCACACCACCCCCACCAGGGCCAAAATGTTGGTCACATGATTCACCTTGGTTTCCACTCCATCAAGTACAAGTGGAAGTTCGACACTTTTGGTGATGTCCCTTAGTGCGTGTTCGCACGTTAGAAAGACAAACCATGGCGAGGCATCATTCATGGCCACTGAACTATTTTCATCCTTTCATGAATTCCACTTGTTTCAAAGACCATATCCTCCCTTGTTTCCCACATCGAGAAAAGCTCATGTGGGCTTAAGGATTAGATTGATGTTTCCACCCATTAAGAAGTATATGACTATATTTGGTCTAAGCTCTAATACCATAAAAAAAGTTCTCCTTCTATGCACTCTCTGTTGGGTTCCCTAAGAAATATGTCTAGATTAATTCCCATGATCATGTGATACGTAGGAACACCCATGAATATTGTCTTCAGGTCCATCTTAGGTTCTACCTATTACCCCTCTTGTTTGTCCTTTTGGTCTTGAATTTCATGGAATTGTGTGGCATAGTTTGGCATGGTATTACATCCCAATTCACATTAGGATTGCAAGAGATTCATGATATACTTATCTTCTATGAGCTAGTCTCTCCAGCCCTATATTCTCCAACCTTTTCTAGATCCTCATCCAGAGGACTCATTCTTGAATTGCATATAGTATGATGTGGACCTCATCCACATTCACGATGCATATGCTTTATCATGTTGTGCACATCCCCTCTTGAACCTCATTTCCCATGTATATGTCTTAGATATTTGGATTTAAACTATGATAATTTGTCCCACATGACTTTAAACTGTTGCATTTGTACTGCATGGCGTCAAAGTGGAAGGATCGGTCCTATCACATGACCGTAAACCGTGACATTATCGTCCGGGCCTAACAATGAAAAATAGTGTTGCATTTTTATGTCCTAACTTGAGAGGTCATCATGTTTGGTATATGTAACCCTTTATACCATTTTTCAATGCTTGAATATGGCTTGATTCTTGTGGCGACATCTAGACTCTCCATCCTAGGTCTGTCGCTTCACACAAAAGACACACATTCATCCTAAAGGACAAACATGATCTATCAACTACCACTTCTTTTGGTGTGGAGGCCAAACCCGCACAAACATATTATCCATGGCCCTGGAACCCTACCATGACACATCCATAACTATGTATGGCTTGATCCTTCTCATTAGGAGGAACTTAAAAAGGCCCACAAACTTTTCATTGGGCCCAACCAAACTTTCATTTTGGTCCCTCCACCTAAAACCTCCCCAGGGAGAACATGGTAGTATGAACATATGACTTCATTCACGTTGGGTTTTCTAATTACCACACCACATAATTCGATCAATACATTCCATCTATGGTCCAAGATCTATGACCATAAACTAAGATCTCCCCACATCCTTGCTACGAAATTTCAAACTGGACGACACCTTATAGAACTAGGTATGGCATGATACCCACCCTCATGGGATATGTAGGAACCCCCATACATGTTGTCTTGGATTCCATCCTTAGAAATCTCATAAATCCTATCCCTATTTTTCAACATGGACTGAACTCATTTAGCAACACATAATGATATGGGCTCCTTGTATTATCATTCATGCCGAGATATGTACCACACCACACAATCAAATTCTGATTTATCTTTTCCCCAATGTATAACATTAAACTACAGATCAACCATACAAAAGATCAGAATGACCTTTAATAACTGTGGGGTGCACTGGTTTCATCGTCAGATAGGATTTCCCTTATCAGTAGTAGTATACAACCAAATTGTGCTCCAGAACAATGTTGTTCTAGATTCTCACCTTTATGAGATACGTATGACACATAAGAATTTCACCTTGGGCCCATCCCCATGTTCATTAACCATTTTCCCCCTTGGACCCAAATCACGGTACATGAAGAATAAACTTAAAACATTGTGCCTCATATACATCGTGCGATGCTAAACTATGTGTTCTTTGTCATCCTTCGTACGACATAAAACTGTATGGAATTCTTTTTCCTCACTAGAGAGGTCTTGTCTGTAAGAAGGTACGATACCTGATCAGACCGATGCTTTCACCTAATGTGATTCCACCATGATGACTTAATTTCATGATTATTGGAATCCATTCAAACAACCAATCACTCAACCTCCATGCTTTTCATAACCTTTATTTGTATCATCATCCCCATTCATGCTTAACAGAGCCCCCTAATAGTATGGATGATTGGTCTATGGATTGCCTACTCTCGTGGGATAATGTTTTAGAAAACCAAATTATGACATTTTGTGTTGGTAAGTGGCCGGCCCTCGTTTGTGTTCCCCATATCAGGCTAAAAAATTCAAATGCTGTGTTTTGAAAATAATTAATAGTTATCCTCCATTTTCACGCCACCCCTACAATGTTACGAATTTTAGGTATCATGACTTACACTTTCCACTCTCCTATGTTTAGGTTGGTTCTAATTCCCCTACCATTACCACATTTGTGAGCTAGAGCATATTGGGAAAACGAAATCATGACTATTCTAAGAATTTCATTCTCTAGTCAGGGCTCCCCCTTCTTCTTCATAGAAGCATGGGTATGTCATTTATACTATGGGTTCTGAAAGATTTTTTGGAACTCTCACATTCAAATGAAATGATGATGTGAACATCCCTTGTTTCCCACATCTGGCAGAACCCAGATGATCTTAGATATGGATTTATAATTATTTCAATATTATAGTCGGAATTTATTAAACTAAACATGAAAGTGAATAATCATTTCAAGAATTTAGTTCATAATAAGAAGAAATGAAAGAGGATATGTTTATGGGTTCATCCAAATATAGGGACCTTATGGATCATCATTTTAGATGAATTTATTCAGTGTTTCCACCCTCTTATTTGTGGCCTCCAACATAGCTTCATGTCCCCTATGATCTGTCTATTTATCTGTGGCCACAGAGCGTAGCTCATTGGTCCTAGCATGCACTCGCACGTGTTTTGATTGATGCTCATCCATTTAGTGACTCGCCTCCACTCTCTGCTCATGGGTGTCCACCGGATGGGCCTTCAATTGATCAACTATTTCAGAGAATTTTGCAGTGAATTCCTCCCATTCATTTTTTTTTTGACTTCAATGAGTCAATCCTCCTGCACTACCTTTTAGAATTCCTGGGTATTCCCTAACTCTTTCTAGAACAGGGTAATGTTGGAGCATTGGCTATTCACTCGTATCTTCTCAACCATGTAGTCACATATTTATAGATAAAGATGGTGAGCATCAACTGTACCAGTGAAGAGAAATTGCAACCAGGTGCAGAGTGATCCCATCCATCTTATCCATTATTCCTGTGCCCCCCCAAGGAAGTGTTTGATACACATCCACCCCTTACGATGTGTCATTTGGCTCTCATTGACATCTTTAGAATCTGATGTGATCCTTATCCTCCGGGTCTATAGGCCAATAGTCAGTTAAATTAGGAAAAATATCACTGAAAGGGTCTCCTTCTTGTATTCCTCTCATGTAATTAGGATCCACAATATATGGGATACATTCCTCTCTCATATCAGTCTCATCCAGTTCACCACCTCCTACTTTAGAACCCGCCATATCATTGATATTACTAGAGTCCATATCCCTATTCTCACCAAGTTCTCAGGCTGGCTCAGTATAAGAATTGTATCCCGAATGGTTTGGTGTGCCTTCCATCGAGTCATCTACAGATGGTCTAGATTCGGTGGCCTATCAAGCCTTCAATGACATGATTACTTCACCAACAATGAACTCCCTAATCAACTAAGATCTATAATGACAAATATAGATATCTAAGTGATGAAACATACAGGACATCAACACATCATCCATTAGTGTTTCAGTATCTACAGGATCCCCACTTTAGGAGATCCTTAAGCGCTTATCAGTTCAATGATGGGTGTCGGATCCCCACCTTGTTCTCTCGGTGTGTCCTCCCCCTCGCCAAATAGACCGTCATTGTCGGCTGCAATATGTATCTGAAAAGGATAAAAAAATCTCACTGATGATTGTGTATGATTAATAAAGGATAGCCTATGATAAGTATTTAGGGATACCTCTATTAGTTCAGTTATTTCCAAGTCAGAGCCAGTAATCTCACTACTATCTCGATGACTCCCTTGGGGGGATATATCCTGAGATCCCAGCTAGCCTTCCCCTATTTCTTATTCCCTTTTTTTCTTGCTCTTTTACTCTTGAATCAATTCTCTCTAGCTCCTCATTGTTGTCGTCATCCATAGAATAAATTCTTTCTGGATCATGTACTTGGAAAACATTACCTTCACCATGAGAGGCGGTTCCTCAAGTTGTCCCAGATGGAATGCATAAGCATATTTGGATATCAAATATGCATGAGGAAGATATATGGTCACCTTTTCATCAATAAAAATATGTCCAACCTTTGGAACCTCGATATAATATCTTGTTTTCTTTTTAAAAATATCTTCAGTTCCCATCGACTGCCCTAGGGTCAACCAGGATGACCACAATAAAGGGAAGATTTCATTATTAGATGGTTGAATCAAATACCTTATCAGCATCTCAGGAATCTCCATGAACACTATGTGAGGATGTTAATGAGAACCTCTCCCCCAGACGATGAGGGAACGACCACACCATGTTACATTCCCACTACTATGCCCCCATCCTATACTGGCCCAGTTTCCCAACTTGCTCCCAAACATTCCTCTCCAACGACACCTTGTCTGCCCTCACAACACCAAGGTTCTACACTGGCAACATGGAGCTGCCAGACTCACTTCTTCAGGAGCCCTATGCGGTATTCCACAACCCAATGTTCATCATATTTTATATAAATCCAATCATGAACTCCTGTATGGGGAATGTTAATGTATTTTCTAGAGCCATAAGTTGTAAACATCTACCACATATAGAGAAGAACACAAGGATTCCTCTCCTCCCGGACATCTATATACACTTTCTTTGACATTTTCTGGATGCATCCAAACTACATGGAAAATCATGATGGAACATAAGGCTCTAAAAGAATCTTCCCACCAACCTAGACCCCAAGTACCCCTCCTCTGATTCTCTAGAAGTGATCTCATTTCTCTAGTTCACTTTTCCCATTTTCTATCATCTGGACAACCAGAGTGGGCAACAAACTAAAGGTAAAAATTGTGTGATTTATGATCCTGATCCTTATCCCGTCTTAATTGAGCGTCAATGGAATGACCCCCGACAATGTTCAACAGGGAAGGCTGGAAACCATTAACTGGTGATGAATGATGTCTTGGATGGTGTACCCACAATAGTGAGTTGTGATCTAGCAATGAATGATTTTGAAAGGGCCAAAGATCCTCCTCGGTGATCCCCCTCTCCAAATATGCCCAATGATGGCGTATATATGGTCCAACACATGTACCCACAAGTTCAAACTTTTATTAGCAGCCATAATTCCAACCATCACCTATGATTTTTGTTGAACTCTCATCCTTCTGTCCCTCACTGGAAGGAGCCACCCACTCCGGAAGGTTGCATAAATTCTGAAAAAATGGAATTTCGGTTTATGGATTTCATTCACACTGAATTCCCATGATTAGTATTCCCCCGCATCCATATTCCACCCATATGATCCACTTCTTCTCCTCTGTGTCATGGTCAAACACCGTCTTCCTTGCCCCGACATCTTAATATTCAGTTTTTTGTAAAAACAGGCTGAACAGTTTTTTATAGGTAATGTCCTTTAGGAATACTTTGACCCCCAGCCTCTCACTGGCTATCTCAAATAGATTCCATGTCAGGACGGGAGTCCACAACCCATCTCCCCAGAAGTTATCCATTGTAAGAATCATACTAGTGCCCATCCAAAGGGATACCCATAAAAATGAACATCCCAAAGACTGATTCCAACCTCCCCATGATGGATATAGAAGGTGTTGGTATCAGGGGACCACCAGGTAAACAGCTCAAGACCATGTTTATTCCGGCTGTAGAAATGGAATTGCGACGTCCACACCTCCTTGAATAGCCTGATAATTCTACCCCAATATGATCACACGATTGGTGTACCCAATATGCTTAGGGCCACTCGCTTGTGAAATTTCCCCTAGACATCAGGTCCTTGTTCGGCAAATATCCTTTATTCTCATTGGTCATACTCTTTCAGAATATACTAGCATAGTGGGTGGGATAATCCTTAGTGACAAGCTCATTTCCAAAGATGGTTCTTGTCCTGGTGTTCAAGGCATAAACATCCATGTTCTCGTTTTCTCTAGAAGGATAGACATTATTATTGATGTTATATCAGGTGATATCTTCCTCACGGGTCACCCTTGATCGCGGTGTATCAACTTCGAGTACTGGCATTGGTACCTCCTCTAAAATATTGAATTCCCATATCAGTTGGTTGTCAGAAATCACATACTCCTTCTAGGTTTGGGTTAACATGTATAAGAGAGTTACGTTGTAGGGTAAAACTTTCTGGGCACCATAAACCTCAGGTTTCATGACCATCTCAGCCCTTCGAGCGGCATATGTTTCTTCTCTCTCAACTTCACTCGAATTTCCATACATCATTGTTCGATAAAATCCAATGGAGCCCTTATGAAAAGGCTGTCATGGTGCATGAATAATCATAAATCTGTGTGAAAAAATGGAGGAAGTGGCATGAAAAAGTAACCCCTATGCGTATAAGAATGAAAACATTAGGGGGATTGTGTACAACGGAGGTCGGAATATACGCAAAGTAAAGGGAAATTTTCCTCGCATGAGAGCTCTGACATTATCATGTGATAAAATCCGTATATTCTATGGGACCCCCAAGGCCTTTTTTAAACACGAAGTGAGGTTTCCATGTCTATGAAAAACTTTGTGCATGCAACTTATTGGTTCTACATGCACCACCCTTTCTAGATTAGATGTCTTGGTGTTTCCCTAAGAATCTGTGCTTTGTGTCCCCTCACAGATCTGATTCCAAGGGGGTGGGGGACTTGTAGACGCTGAAATACTCTTAGGGCCTAAAGAGGTCACCCTTGGAATAAATTAAGGCATATGTAGACTCGGTTACCAGTTCTAGGAGTAACCAAAGGGATGCACAAATAATTCAAGGGGTTCATGAAATACCTCTTTCCTGCATGAAAAATAATTGGATCAGAATGAGTTTTGTGCACAGATGTGGAAACATCCATGCCACCGACACTAGGACCAAGTGTTCAATATCGGTCGACTTTCGCGCGGACCTGATTATACAGATTTCCAATAAATAGAAGGGTCATTCTTCCACTTTGGTCAACTAAAGATACTAAACTGTCTCCTCTATGAGGAATTCACCACATCCATGAGAAAAAGATGACTTCCAGGTACATGATTTTCAGTGAAAGGTCTCCCATGGCTTTGCCTTTGTGCAGGACCACTAAGATTTGACCCTCACAAAGTCTTCAGATACTAGTCCTATTATTTGCAAACCCCTCCACCTGCACGGAAAACCTCATACTATATTGCATTCACTCCTCCATATCCACTCACCCGGCCTTTTTCACGTAGCTATTCAAGTTGTGCACCAAATACACACAAACCTCCTCGATTGCGCACAAACATTCCTTTCCTCTCACCCAAGACTTTTTTGTGTAGTGACTCCATTTGCGTCCAAACTACCCTCCTAGTGCGTGATAAATCACACATGTTCAATGTACAACTTATGGGAATCATCTTCGGGCGCTTCTTATACCCAAAACATATATGTTACACACCCTTATCTCATACGACCCTCTAGGATCATATGAAGTAACTTCAATGTCCCTTGGGTGACTCTTTCCGTTGTATTGCATCGCCTCTGTATTTATTGAAAAGGAACCCTAATGGATTTTGTATCTTTGAATGGCCATGCTAACGTGGACCCCTCATTGGATCACTTCACAACACCCCCTCACCATGACATTTATAATACCTTCCCTTCTCCACTGGTGGGAGTGTATCAGTTATGTTAGTCATAGGGGGTGCCGAGTGAACTCACCTTGTCCGAGCTGCAGGATTTTAAACTACCTAGCACTATCATCCTCAGTACATGACTTTAAACTATAGCATCTTCCCATGAATCACACATAGGGAGACCCATATCGAACATTCTCCTTGTACGCTAGTCTCCACTTGAGTGAGATCTTCCTCACATGGATTGAGATCCTCTTTGCGGTAGTGGATTTTGACTGCGGGGAAAGTAAAATCACATAGGTGTAAGCCCTTATGCTTTCATGAAGGTGGAAGCACATATTATCCTCCTATCTTCTTCCTTTCTAAGTCCCTCTCCTGTTAGGGAATTTTCTTCATCAGTCCTCCATCATGTAGTAAGTCCCATCCTTTATCTCCATAGGCTGCTAACAACGCGTAAGCCCCTCTTTCCTCTCGGGGATGCTAACCACGTGTAACCCCACATAACATCCCATAGATTCACCATTAATGACATGATCCTAAGGCCTTTTCCACCTCTTGTTTCTCACACCATTCATGACTCACGTTGTCTTAGTGTCAGAATTGGTTATGACACACTCTTTGGTCAGCCTATAGTGTAAGCCCCACAACCAACCTGAACAAGATGGACTTTGATCCTTTTTATGGCAAGGTACTTAAGAAGCCTCCTGAAGGTTAACCCCCCCATTGGTCCTAAACCCCTTCACATTGGTTCACCAGCCATACTTAAGTACATGGACTTTGATCCTTTTCAATTCATGGTATGTAGAAGGCCTCCCTGAGGATCAAGCCCAACACCTCTATTGGTCACGACCCCATGCACGACGATTCACCAACCATCCCGAACTACGTGGACTTTGATCCTTGCCAATGCAAGGTATGTAGGAAGCCTTCATGAGGTTCAATCTCAACACCTCCATCGGTCTTGACCCCCAACACGTCGGTTCACCAACCATTCCGATCTATGTGGACATTGATCCATGTCTCTAGGAAGGGTATGTAGGATGCCTTACAGAGGTTCAACCCAATCCAGCAGTAAGTTGTTGAACCCCATCTAGTGGTAAACCATTGTTACTCATCCATTGGTAGGTCATTGTGCCCCATCCAGAAGTATGTCGTTGAGATCCCATTCAATGGTAAGATGTTTTATTCCCCAATCAGAAGTAATTCTCTGAATCCCCAAGTCGATGGTAAGTTGTCGTCAGATGAACTACGTATGACTGGTCCTTGTCTCCTAGACAAGGAATGAAGGAATCCTCCCTTATATACAACCCCACGAATGATTAAATGATGTTATACCCATAGTTGGTTCCAACATCTCTGGTCCTCCCCTCAAACGTTAGAAATAATTAAGCTGGTAAACCATGCATAATCCCTAGAATGTCGTTAGGATTTTGTCCTCTATGCACACCCGGATTTTATGCCCCAACCCGGAGGTTCCACTACCTCTGGGTCTCATCCATTCGGGCCGCCTCCTTAGGTGTCAGATCACCCAGCTGAACTACGTGATCTTTGATTAACTACTACGAGGATACGGAGGAAGTCTCTTCGAGGCTCAAGCCCAACATAACCATTTTCCACATGTCAGTTTCATATCATTCATCGCCTACTTCTGACTATCCATCATCCATCTTGATTCTCACTCGGGCCACCAAATCATGGTGGGATCATTCAATATCCTTTATTCATAGATCCTAGAAGCAATCAGGTAACTAACCATGCGTTATCCCAAATATTACAGCTCCCTCTTGGGGTTGTACCCATATGATCCACTCTAGTTAGTGTTCGGATTAGTCTCATCCATCTCCTCTAGATGTTAAAATTGCTGCATACCCTTTGTTAAACACGGGATGTTGAGGGAAGCCCAAGAGACACAACCATGGAATAGAATTCCCCAGATTCAACATGGGATGCCTTAGGCTTCGGTACCATCATGAATCCCTGTCATAAGGGAAAGAAACCCAGACTCACTGGTGTTCTATTGTCCAGACACGCTAGTGATTTCCATCTCAACTACTCCCCCGACTGAAGGTGGCTTCCTGGACCAGACCCCTTGAAATTTCCGGACAGAAGTAGTTTAATTAACTGGAATCCATTAAGACAGTGCACCAGGAAGAGTTTCACGAACAACATCTTAAATCTATGAGATAGACCTGGACTAGATGAAATGTTCCGAGGAGGTATCCACAGATGGATGAATGGACATTCCATGATACTTATTCGAACAAATAGAGAATTTACCTGAATGAGTTATAGAAGTTGCCTGCCATTGGAAATCGGGAATGTGGGGAAACGATCAGTGTGCCCTCATCCTCTACAGATGGATGTGTGCGGGCCCTAGAGAAAGTGTTGGAAACAAACACATAAGGATATAGACTGAACCATCATCTAATCACACTTCATTGAATAACAATTAGAAATTAGAGCATTAAAACTATTATACAAAGAAATATTAGTTCATGGTCACAGAAAACCTTATAATAAACTCATTGAGAAACAAAGACACTATTTATGCCTTTTATCACATCAAAAAAACCTCCCATTGAATGGATGCAACTCTAAGAATGAAATAATAAACTCAATTGCACAAAAAAAATTCACTATTAAGAAATAAAATTCATATTTCCTTTAACTATCTCCATCTCATATAATCTGATTTATTACCACCATTGATCAGATGAATGATATAGATGATATACCAAAAAATGAAAAATTATATATTGTGTGGAATAACAATTATTTTTGGTTTATATAGTTATAGGTATTATAAAAATTGGGTTTCCTTAAAGTAATTCTATGGTAATTTCATTTATTATCTAAAAACATATCATATGTTGATCGATATGACTGTTGATTTTATACTCATTTCATGTAAAAATTATCTTACACATTATGATATGTTAATTATATATTTTCTATAAATTTAAATATTTATTTATGTAAATTAGGATATAGGTGATATATTATTATATGTTGAGATATAGAATATTTTTTACATATCTTATATGATCTTTGGCAACACATATTAGTCTAAAATAGTTAAAAATAACCCCATTACAATGGGAAAAAATGTGGTGAATAATGTATCAATAATGTATAATTCTAATGATGGGTTTATTTTTTATTCTCAATGAAATCAATATATGTGTCTTAATGAATTTATCTAGGGTGGTGTGTAAAGTGGTTTATGTGAATCTATTTACCATATCTGTCTTGGGTAACAGAATCATTATTCTACTTCCTGTATGTATCGCTTATGCATTTACAACCTTATTTAAATAATCAATAATAGGAGTGACAATCTTATTGAAATATGGGGATCATAATTGAAATATTATATAGTATTCCATTATCACACCATGTTTGAGGATCATGTTACTAAAACAGATCTAAATAATATATTGAGGGAACATCTCAAGGTTGTAATCCAGATCCTTTATAAATGATATTGATGTTAATGATGAATAAATGTTTAATGTGGCATGGTTTTTTGGCTCATGTTTTTTTCTAATCATTGTTATAAACAATGTATAGTATATGTAACTATATCTGGTTTGATTTATATGATTTTATTTTTTCAATCAACAATTCTATATTTGAAATTTGTATCCATATTTTTTATAATAATTGGTTTTTTTAATAAAATTATATTGATAAAGAGTTCGATAATCATACATGATTTATTAATGTATAAAAATAAATTTAGGGGTTATTCCATGATTTTATATATCTAAAAACAAGATAACATCCATGATATGTTCATTCAATCATTGGTGACCATTTCATGTTACTGGATTCACGTATGAATATTTAGTATTTAATTTTTTTTTGGGAATTAAATTCTTTTAGAATACTATATAAAACTCCTAAAAATTGATATTATTCATATATATGTACTGACTCAGTTATTTAAAACATTTTAGTAGTAAATTGTAATGTGTGTATGTCCATTCATGAGTGTTTGGTGTTTTTTGTGAATCCTAGATACCGATGGAGAAACCTATATATTGGAATATTCATATATGATTCATCAAACTCATTTCAAGAGTATTAAAAGGTAATATTCCACTACTATATAGTACATAATTATTATTATTATTTAATTATATATAATTTAAATAAAAATATATATTATTTCATTAATTATTGTTTTTATTTTTTCTTCTACTTGGTATTTGTTGTAAAATAAAATAAATTAATCCCTTTAGATTTTGTACATGAATGTATTCCATGAATGGCTTTAAATTGTAACAAATGGAGAAAATAGAAAAATATTCTTTAGTCGTTCAGGATTATTAAAAATTTTCACTTTATTTACTTACTTCTAAACCCCCTCTATTTATGAAATAATTGTTTGGGTTTCATTTGGGGTTGTATCTAGTTGAATATTAAAGGTCTTCAAAATAATGGTCTTATGTGTGTTTGGTGGAACATTTTCACTACTTGTGCACCCTCTCACGAAAAATCATCCAAACCTAGGATGATGGGGTTTTCACATTTAACGCATGGTTTTTCATACTAAAAACACTTTGAAGAGAAATTTTTCATCCCATTTAAAATAGGAACATGTTTAGTATCCATGGATTGTCAAACCCAGTTTCTGTATCTAGGTAAACATGCACATGATTTAAGTAATCAGAAAATCCATCTTTTAAAATACTAAAACAATAATTTTAGGTACCATTAACATCTAGAATGATCCTATTTTTTTCATATTCCTCGATAGCACCTATGTGTAGTTATCATAACCATAAATCCCTCCTAGATGTGATTTGATGCTAGAAGAAAATTGTTCGAACTTCTCTATGTCAGTTTCATCACTACGATATGTAACTCCCACTAACTCTATATTCCTCCATAGGGTTATATGGATTTATTTTTATATTAATAGATCTAATACACACTTTTTTTTATCTAAACCCTTGTGTAAATCTTGGATTTCATTAGCCATTTTTCTTCATTGATAGATCCATATTAGGGTTTTTCATTTTGAGATATGTTGATCCCATGGTTAGTAGTTCAATACGAATGGACAATGTTTATTTACCCTAAATATCATTATATTTATTTTAATTATTTTAATATAATTATATTCATTGGTTTCAATTATATTTCATACAATTAGTTTTTCAGAACAAACCAATTCCATTAAATTTTGGATTTGAAATTTGATTTTGTCATGAAATTTGGAAAACACCCATTTATATTTAAATGGGGTATATTATAAGGAATTATTGAAATTTAAATTTATTAATTTAATATTTCTATAGGTTTTGATAGAAATTTTTTGAGAACCCACAGTACCATTGAAATGGGAGTTTTGTTGTGAAATTGATATAATTTTTTTGAAAATAAAATTTTGAATTTTATAGTTTAAAATAAAATATTGAAATTGAAATGTGAATTGATTTAAAATTCATATTTGTGAAATATGGATTAGAAATGGTTTTTATAGAAGTTATGAGGTTTTACATTTTTAAAAGTCATGATTTTGATTGAAACCCCGGTTTTGTTTTACATGGAAAATTTACGATTTTTAAATAGGTGAATGAGATTAAATTTTATATTATGTGGTGTTAAAATAAATTACCCATTATTATTTTATACTATTGAAAATTAAATCCTTTCTATATTTTTGGGTTTCATTAATGGGACTCTAAAATTTACAGTATTCAAAGACATAAATGTTGAATGTCACATTCCAGATGGGGTGGTCATGATGTCCTCTTGACTAAAGTCAAAAAAGTGTGTTTATATACATATTTTCATGACATCTTGAGTGTATGGATTATTGTAACCTATAAATATCATACCTTTTATAAATATGACCATTTTTATAAGTTATTTATATATGAGATTTAAATTAAATCCATTTTTGTGAAATATTTTACATTCCATTTGAATGTATAAAAAAATTATATAAAAGTGTCTATTTAAATACGTTTTGTGAATCACCATTTAATTAAAAGTGTATCAATCATTTTGAAATGTGATTCATGATTTGATAATATATTTCTATTATATACATTTAAAGGTTTATTTTATAAATATTATTTGTAAATGATAAAATTGATTATTTTGAAATTAAATGAATTTGAAGGGTTAATTTAATATTGGAATCATCTTATGGAATCCTTCATAGGACCCTACTACGAATTTATCTCATAGAATAATTTTCCCTTAGGTTGTCTGTGTATTTTCACCATCTATGTTTGAATAGTGTTAATGAAAAACATGGAGGTGGGTCTAGATAATGATCCAACGACCTGGAGAGTTGCATCAATTAGGAATAATGATGTTTTCCTATCCAGTTATTGGGGGATTATATTTTATATTAATGGATTTTTTTCTGAATTTTTGTCTTCGATTACACATCTACCACTTTAAATTCATTATTAGGTATTCTGATTTTTTATATTTCTTTTTGAATCATGGATCCAAATTTGTTCCCACATTAGTTTTGTATGATTTTAGTAACAAATATCCAACCAATGGGGATCATTAAAACTCTTTATTCTATATATAAATCATTTCAGTTATCATGTTACTAGGGTACCTTAGTAGATTTGTGAAAATGTGCACTTAATGATTAAGGTTGAGATTACTATATTGAAATCAATATAAATCTTTGTAAACTTTTTTGGGACAGAAGAGGTAGTTGTGATTGAGTGCATGGCCATATCACACCATAACAAACCTTAAATAAGTAGGGTTGGTGTGGAAAATATATCATGATTATTATTTCATGATTTTCCCAATTATTGATATCAATAGAGTGAATTCTAAAGAATTTTATCTATATTATGGGATTTATTTCCCATCAATTCAATATTTCAGTGTTAATGTGATGTCTTCCTTGATATTTTTTGATGTTGTGTAGAATCATGCCTCCACAAAGATGTCTGAATGAAATCTAGGAGGAAAGTACTACAGGATCATCTCATGAAAATTTCCTCAAAGACCTGAACGTGATTGAGGTGATTTTTCATGCTATCCATGAACTGTGATAGGCACCACCAACATTTCTCATTCAGCGTTGTGTATTATTACCACAATGTAATGTTCTCTGAGATCATTCATAGGAATTCCACTTCTAGAATATGACACTATTCGAGGTATCAAATGATACTGAAGAGGATTAGAAATAGTTGAGTAGTATGAAATATTTTTTTGGGTTCTCGGAGACACAAAATAAAATTACAGTGAGGTCATCCAACATTTTATTGGAAGGACTAGGCTAGAGATGGTGGGATAAAAAGATGACGACAATTAAGAAATAGGGATTGGAGTGGAAGGAATTCAACTGTCATTTCACTAAATAGTTTTATACCAAGTCAATTAAATTGGCCAAATATATGTTGTTTTAAATACTTGAGTATGATGATAAAATTGAGATAGATTATCCTAACATTTTTACATATCATAGGTATTTTTTGCATGATATTTTATCAAATGAGATGATTAATCCTCAATAATTCTGGATGGGACCTGAATATGAAATTCTTTCACATGTTTTCATATTATAGTTGTCTTATTATGATGAAATAATGGATAGAGAATTAATGGTTAAAATAGAACTGGATCACATTTTTGGGTTATTGGGTATTTTTTCTATAATAGTGGTTGTGGTAGTTCCTTTAACGGAAATAAGATAGGAGATTATTATCATGTCGGTTCCAAGTAGAACAATCATTCTTAACCTACTGATATACCTGTAAGATGTTATTAGATTTACTAATAGTGGTTAAATCATAGTAAATCCATGGGGTTTCACTGAGTCCCCCAAGGTATGTGGTTCTTTTTGGGCATTCAGGTGAATTATATAAATTATTCCATATTTATTCCACTCCACATAGCACCATGAGATAACCAACTACACCTAATTCTGCATGAATTTATGATGATTCATGAATAAAATGGGTCCAACCATAGTAATCCTAAATGATGCTTCTTTATGTCGTGACATGATATCCCAATGAAGTAATTATGGGACCACATACTATGATAGGTACCAAAACTATTTCTTAATCATTAATTACTACTTTATGTGATACGAGTGCATCTCATTCATTAATTTTACCAATATCATTAGTTTCAAAAATCATCATACAGATATTTTATATTTTGTTATGGATATTAGTACACCCAATGTAATAATTTGATATAATTCCCTTCCTTTTCATACTTTTGTTTTCTGTCTATCAGATTTCATGATTTCTTGGGGATTCGTTTCCTTGACATGAAACTACATAAAATTATATTGATGATGGATTAGTTAATTTCCAAAAATTCCTATATATTTTTTACATTCGATATGTCTCCATTATAGAAACCAAATGGTCTACACCAATTCTTTCAATGTGAATGGATCCTAAGGACATGTAGTGTTTTGAAATATTATCTAAAGTTAGGAAATGTGATAACAATGTTTTATTTTTATCTTGAGATTGAATCATTTGTTGGTGATCTCCTTATAGTTTTCGTTAATTTTCCAAATGTATTTCTTTGTGAATTCTCTGGGATACTTACATTAAGAGAGGCGGGGTGTCCTATTAATTTTTTACTAGGTAGTCAATGAGTTTCAATTCATACTAACTGCATGGCTCTAGGTTACCTGAATTTTATGTTGAACCAGTTGGATTTTATTCTAGAGAATGGATTTATATGACTAAGTCTATCCCCATTGTAGTTTCTAGTTCCCTTTTCCCTTATGGTTTATGTTTCACTATTACAACGTGTTGATTGTAAAAAGCACAATCGAGTGATTGTAAAGAAAAAATAATATATTCCATGGAATGAATAACAATATTTTCAATTAAATAGGATGAAGTTGTTCATGATGATGTTAGATTGATCTAGTAACCCCCAAGTGAAGGAGAATAATATGACAATGATAAAGCCACACTTAAAACTATTTCAACCATTATTAGTACCCTGTCATTCCTATTGGTCTATTGATTTCTACAAAAAAATTTATTGATTTAATCGAACAGATTTTCCATTAGTTTTTTGATACATTTTTGGTAGATTTTGTAAATGAAATCAATAATTATTCTATGCATGAATAATATCATATTCACTATTTGATAATAGTTATGTACTTGTTGAAAAACCATAGTCATTATTCCTTGTTTTCAAAATTTTATTTCTATATTAGAGAAGTTAATTTTTTGGGGACATTTGTTATTAGATCATGTGAGATTTTTTTGACACAGAACAGTGAAGGCATGTAAAGAAATTTCAACAAAAAAAATTTGTGTTCATTATTCATAGATTATTGGGTTTGGATGGATATTGTAGCCTATTTTTTATGAATTTTTCAATGTTTTCTTCTACACATATTGTTTTTTCTCAAAAAGTTGTAATGGTTTCCTAGAATAAATTTTTTTTGAGTTATTTCGTCGATATAATACATATTTTTACTACTAAACAAGTGATGAATCATTCAGAGGATGTTAAAGGATCTTTTGTATTCTATGATGTTATGGGTTGATGTTTGGGATATTTTCTTATGAAATAACATCAAGTCATTACTTATGGACCACATCAACATAGGCCACATGTGAAGAAATATTTGACACATGACCATGATATCTCAAATATGATTCACATGCTTAATCTTTTGTTGTATTATATTTACATAAAATGCATTACAATGTATTTAGGCCACATTATCATGAGTTATATCTTCTCTCAAAACATTTTCAATCTTCATTATCGTAAATGAGTGTTACACTTTTGATCATTATAATTTTTTATTTCTTATAACCAAGGGAAATGGAATTCCAATAAATAGGATTCAAATAGGAAACCTATGACCCCTGACATGAATGATTATTAAATAAGTGGATCATGATGGATCTCATCATGGAGTTTCAAATTGGTTTCCAATAATTAGGGACCAATGTTTCTTTGGCTAGTTTTTTAGATGAAAACCTCTAATATCAATATGTTTATTATACAACAATATCTTGATGGAGAGTTCCATAGAATTAGATACAATATTTATGTTGTGGGTGATTTTTTCAGAGAGTGTTTTCTCCAAAGAGAGAATCCTTTGTAATGAAAATCACTTCATCAAATTGTTAGCAGTATGGAATGATGTTATGTTGGATGTCCAAAAATTTCAATAGGATGTGCACTCAATAACTGTTAAAATTTTCTATGGAATACAGTATAAATTATTTTTCCCATGCATTGGGCATGACACTACTAAATTTATCTATTGTTATATATGTGTGAGTAGTTCAAAATTGACCATCAGAATAAATCATGTTTTCATTATCCCATTCTAGTTCCTACATGGAAGTGGGATGAGATTCTGAGGAAATTTTATTTTCTATTCCATATACCCAAATAATGAAGAATGTGATGTGGTTTTTGACTGATCATTTTAGAAAATTTGCTAACGTTATATCAATTTAAGATATAAGAATATTTTTGGAGTTGGGAAACATATATGGGAAAAAGATAGTTCGTTTGCATGAATATCCACACGATATAGTCTCTAATAGGGTACATAGTTTCAATTTATACTTTAGAGAGTCCTTTAATAAGAATTTTGATTTGGAGACCATTTGAGTTCGACATACCATCTGAAGTCAAGTGTCCAAAATGATAAGTCATTATAGATTTTGGAGTAAATGATTTTTAGTTGTGTTATCCACATTTGTGGGTGTTAAATTGAAAATTGTGGGATAGTTTAGTTTTCTTGTCACAACATATAGCAGTTTGAGACTAGAAAGTATCCTATGAAGCCTAAGATGATCAATATATTAGATATTCATTTTGTTGTTCGCATATTGTTGAATATTCCATTGTTGTACCATGTTGGGTGAAAGTAATGATAGAAACAATTTAGTTGATTCAACAGATAATTTTGAAGGCTCATAACTGATAAAAATATTATGCTGATCATCATCACATGCCATTATTGGTTTAATTTGTTGATATGGTGTTATTTAATGTTTCACCTTGCATTGGTCATCAACAAAATGTGAGAAAATGATAACATTCTCCTCATTTTGTGAGACTTTTTGGGTCCCTGCCCAGGTGGGAAATGTTTCATACCATTTATCACAACAACCTTATCTAATTTTGATTCACAAAATGTTCTATGTATCTTAGATTAAAATTTATATATATATATATATACATATCATGATATGATCTGGTGTTATATTGATGTTGAACATGATTTATACCTGACTAAATGACAAGTCGGGATAGTTTATTCTAAAACCATGATTCATAGTGGGAGGATGATATCATCTGTTTGAGTTCAATGTAGTTGGAGTTGTAAAAGTCAAGTGACCTATGAGAGGGATAAAATAATGAGAGATCAGTGGCCTCATTATTTTGTCATGTGAGATTCTTTTTTTGGATTTCTAGTGACCAAAAGATTCTATGATTGGGAGGCATTAATATTTTGTTACTAATTTTAGGTATTCATAAACCCCTTATTTAGGATATATTTTTATGCTTCATTTGGGGTTTTTTGAGTTTAATTTTAATTTTTCATAAAAATTATGGCTTGTTTCATGGTTGGAGAACATTATTACCAAATTGTGCACCCTTCAAAGACAAAAAGTACAACCACATAAAGTGTGTTTTTTCAAATTAGGGGAATGGTTTGTTAGACTATTATCTATCTTAGTAGAAATTGTGATACAGATTTAAAATGAGAACATGATTATTGTACAATGTTTTTCAAACCAATCGTATCTATAATGGTAACATTGGATGGGATATATGTCATTCTAAAATCATTATTTTAAATTATAAAACCCTAATTTTAGAAGATGTATGGACCTATCAAGACCTCGTATGTGTTCTTTTGTCTCCAGAGCACCCAAGTTTAGTACTTGGACCCTTTTGACCCTCGCTGAAGTAATTTAATACCAGCCCAATGCCATTTGATCTCTTCCTAATTAGTTTCCACATTCAGATCTCTATCTCCCACTATCTCTATTCTCCTCCTTATGATTATGTGGATCCCTATGTTTATTTTTGGATATAATACCCATAATATTGGATTTAAAAAAATATTTTGATTTTTTTAATATTCATTGTCATTCTTTGAGAAATACCGATTAGGGTATAGAGTTTCATGGCCCTTTGATCATGAGAAAGGTGGTTATGTCATGATTCACAATTTTTATTAACTATAAATTACAATGTTTAAATAAATAAATTTAATTTAATTTAATTTTCTAGTTTAAACTATATTTCATTCAATTAGATTATAGGGAAAACCCATCATTATTAAATTTGGGTTTTAAAAGAGGGAATATTTCATAAAATTTCAAAAACCCACAATTCAATTGAACTGGGGTGTGTTTAAGCAAATTGGTGAATTTTTAAAAAATATAAAATCTAGAAACTATTTGATGGAAAAATTGTGAAAAACCTATATTCCAATGAACTTTGTCATTTTGGATGCAAAATTGATTGAAATTGTTTGAAACTAAATAGTTGAATTTAATTATGGAAAATAGAATAGTGAAATTAAATTTTCATCTAATTTAAAAATTTTATTTCTGAATAACCTCCTAAAAATTAGATTGATATAATCCATAGGGATTTGTTTTTTAAAATTTCTATTTTTCATATTTAAAACACATTTCTGTCATTAAGTGAAAAAAATTTACTTTTCAAATTGGGTTATGAGATTTAATGTTATTTTAAAATGTTTTAAATAATCATACAAATCATTTATTTTAATATAGAAAATTAAATCCCTAGGTAGTTGGTGGTTTTTTTAGATATCACTCTATGATTTATAACATTCGAACAAAATAAATCCCATCACATTCCTTATGGGATAGTGAGGTTTTTCTATTGACTAGTGTTGAAGGGGTTGTGCCTATACACATATTTCGATGTCACCTAGAGCATGAATATTCCTATATCATGGAACTACCATACCCTATAAAAAAATGATCATGTTACTCTCTTGATTATATTTGAGATATAAATCTATTCTAATGTTTTGAAATGTTTTACATGCATTGTTAATTTATATATACTATTTTATATAAAAACATTTATTTAATCGATTTGTGTGAAACATCATTTGTACACAAGTATTTCCGTAACATTGATATGTGAAGAATGAATTATCAAAATTTTCCTATAATATAAAATTTGAATGATAATTTATTAAAATATTTTTTAGTAATTGAAACTTCTTAATCTATAAATTTTAATTCATTTATTTTCATAATTTTTTATTGGAATCTTATTTTGGAATACTTGGTGAAGCCCTATATTTATTTTATCTCACACCTTACTAGTGCTATTATGTTATTGTAGATTGTCTCCTTTGATGAATGAACATGGCTAAATCACTAACTGTAGGTTTTTCTAGTTATTGATTCGTGGACAAGGATATTTTCATTGGTTGGGACATATGTGTTTTCCTTCATAATTTTATGGTACTCTGTTGTAGTACTTTGGATTTTTTATTTATGTTTGACATCATGTACACATCTCCCAGTGGAGTTTCTTTTGTGTTAATACTAGTTTTTTTATCTTTCTTCGGCAATGTTTGTGGAAAAAATGATACCACATTCATTTTTAATGATGACAGATGCTACTAGAAAACCCTATTGGGTTCACTACTAGAAAAACCAAAATTAGCGACCGCCATTGGCGGTCGCTATAGGGCTCTAGAGGCCGCCCAGCGACCGCCATTGCAGGTCGCTTTAGCCTCATCGCTAGAGGCCTATAGTTACCGCCAATGGCGGTCACTATAGTAGGCCCGGATTTTGGCCTCCAGCGACCGCCAAGCGGTCACTGCCACGCGCGCCGAGGTCGTTCGGGTGGTTTTGACCCCCCAATGCGCCATTTCAGCGCGCGCCGAGCTGCTGAAAACGACGCATTCGGTCGTGCCACACGCACCGCACGTCCGATGGACGTGTCGCCTCCTCCTGCATCTCAGGAATAACATTCCTATCATTCTCGTTCTATTTCAGGTCGTTTGGAGCACGTTTGCTCCGAATTCGTCCGCCGCACGCCGTTTTGGTGTTTTATGACTCCGGAAACGCGTTTCCGGCCGCTGCGGTCAAACGCCACCTCCGATTGACGTGTCGTTGGCCCGACCATTTCACAATTCATGAAACAGATGTTGTCGTGCGGTATCCTGGCATTCAGAGGTCGCTCGGGTGGTTTTGACCCCCCAACGCACCATTTCAGCGCGCGCTGAGCTGCTGAAAACGACGCATTTGGTCGTGCCGCGTGCACCGCACGTCCGATGGACGTGCCGCCTCCTCCTGCATCTCAGGAATAATATTCCTATCATTCTCGTGCGGTTTCAGGTTTTTCGGAGCACGTTTGCTCTGAATTGGACCACCGCACGCAGTTTTGGTGTTTTATGGCTCCAGAAACGTGTTTCCAGCCGCCACGGTCAAACGACACCTCTGATTGACATATCGTCTGCCCTTCCATTTCACAATTCACGCAACGGATGTTGTCGTGCGGTTTCGTGGTATTCAGAGGTAGTTCGGATTGTTTTGCCCCCCCCCCCCAATGTGCCATTTCAGCGTGCGCCGAGCTGCTGAAAACGACGCATTCGGTCGTGCCGCGCGCACCGCGCGTCCGATGGATGGGACGCCTCCTCCTGCATCTCAGGAATAATATTACTATTGTTCTCGTGTGGTTTCATGTCTTTTGGAGCATGTTTTCTCCGAATTGGACAGCCACACGCCGTTTTGGTGTTTTACGACTCCGGAAACACATTTCTGGCCGCCGCGGTCAAACGCCACCTCTGATTTACATGCCTTCTACCCGACCATTTCACAATTCACCGAATGGATGTTGTCGTGTGGTTTCATGGCATTCCGAGGTCGTTCAGGTGGTTTTGACCCCCCAACTTTCCATTTCAGCGCGCGCCGAGCTGCTGAAAACGACGCATTCGGTCGTGCCGCGCGCACCGCATGTCCGATGGACGTGACGCCTCCTCCTGCATCTCAGTAATAACATTCTATCATTCTCGTGCGGTTTCAGGTCGTTCGGAGCACGTTTTCTCCGAATTCGTCTGCCGCACGCCGTTTTGGTGTTTTATGGCTCCGGAAACGCGTTTCCGGCCGCCGCAGTCAAAAGGAACCTCCGATTGACGTTCCGTCTGCCCGACCATTTCAAATTCACACAACGGATGTTGTCGTGCGGTTTCGTGGCATTCAGAGGTCGTTCGGGTGGTTTTGACCCCCTAACTTGCCATTTCAGCGCGCGCTGAGCTGCTGAAAACGACGCATTCGGTCGTGCCGTGTGCACCACACGTCCGATAGATGTGCCGCCTCCTCTTGCATCTCAGAAATAATATTCCTATCATTCTCGTGCGGTTTCAGGTTTTTCGGAGCATGATTGCTCTGAATTGGACCGCCGCACGCCGTTTTGGTGTTTTATGGCTCCGGAAACGCGTTTCTGGCCGCCGCGGTCAAACGGCGCCTCCAATTGACATGTCGTCTGCCCGTCCATTTCACAATTCACGCAACGGATGTTTTCGTGCGGTTTCGTGGCATTCGGAGGTCGTTCGGGTGGTTTTGACCCCCCAACGCGCCATTTCAGTGCGTGCCGAGCTGCTGAAAACGACGCATTTGGTCGTACCGTGTGAACCGCACGTCCGATGGACGTGCTGCCTCCTTCTCCATCTCAAGAATAATATTCCTATCGTTCTCGTGCGGTTTCAGGTCGTTCGGAGCACGTTTGCTCCAAATTCGACCGTCGCATGCCGTTTTGGTGTTTTATGGCGCCGGAAACGTGTTTCCGGCTGCCGCGGTCAAACGGTACCTCTGAATGACGTGCCGTCTGGCCCGCCATTTTAAAATTCACGCACCGGCTGTTGTCGTACGGTTTTGTGGCATTCGGAGGTCGTTCGGGTGGTTTTGACCCCCCAACACGCCATTTCAGCGCGCGCTGAGCTGCTAAAAACGACGCATTCGGTCGTGTCGCGCGCACCGCACATTCGATGGATGTGCCGCCTCCTCTTACATCTCAGGAATAATATTCCTATCGTTCTCGTGCGGTTTCAGGTTGTTTGGAGCACGTCTGCTCTGAATTCTCCCGCCGCACACCGTTTTGGTGTTTTATGACTCCGGAAACGCGTTTCCTGCCGCCGCGGTCAAACAACTTCTCCGATTGAGGTGTCGTCTACCCGACCATTTCACAATTCACGCAACAGATGTTGTTGTGCGGTTTTCTGGCATTCAGAGGTCGCTTGGGTGGTTTTGACCCCCCAACGCACCATTTCAGCGCGCGCTGAGCTGCTGAAAACGACGCATTCGGTCGTGCCGCACGCACCGCATGTCCGATTGACGTGCCGCCTCCTCCTGTATCTCAGGAATAATATTCCTATTTTTCTCGTGCGGTTTCAGGTTTTTCGGAGCACGTTTGCTTTGAATTGAACCGCCGCACGCCGTTTTGGTGTTTTATGGCTCCGGAAATGCGTTTCTGGCCGCCGCGGTAAAACGGCACCTCCGATTGATGTTCCATATATCCTAACATTTCACAATTCACGCAACGGATGTTGTCTTGCGGTTTCGGGGAATTCGGAGGTCATTCGTGTGGTTTTGACCCCCCAACGCGCCATTTCAGCGCGCACCGAGCTGCTGAAAATGGCGCATTCGGTCGTGCTGTGCGCACCGCATGTCCGATGGACGTGCTGCCTCCTCCTGCATCTCAGGAATAATATTCCTATCGTTCTCGTGTGGTTTCAGGTCATTCGGAGCTCGTTTGCTCCGAATTCGACCGTTGCACGCTGTTTTGGTGTTTTATGACTCTAGAAACGCGTTTCCGGCCGCCGCGGTCAAACGGAAACTCCGATTGACGTGCTGTCTATCCGACCATTTCACAATTCCCGCAACAGATGTTGTCATGCGGTTTCGTGGCATTCGGAGGTCGTTCGTGTGGTTTTGACCCCCAAATGTGTCATTTCAGCGTGCGCCGAGCTGCTGAAAATGATGCATTCGGTCGTGCCGCGTGCACCACACGTCCGATGGATGTGTCGCCTCCTCCTGCATCTCAGGAATAATATTCATATCGTTCTCATGCAGTTTTAGGTTTTTCGGAGCACGTTTGCTCCGAAATCGACCGCCGCACGCCGTTTGGGTGTTTTATGACTCCAGAAACTCATTTCTGGCCGCCGCGGTCAAACGGCACCTCCGATTGACGTGCCCTCTATCCGACCATTTCACAATTCACGCACCGGCTGTTTTCGTACGGTTTCGTGGCATTCGGAGGTCGTTCGGGTGGTTTTGACCACCCGACGCGCAATTTCAGCGCGCGTCGCGCTGCTGAAAACGACACATTCGGTCGTGTCGCGCGCACCGCATGTCCGATTGACGTGCCGCCTCCTCCTGCATCTCATGAATAATATTACTATCGTTCTCGTGCGGTTTCAGGTCGTTCGGAGCAGGTTTACTCCTAATTCGATCGCTGCACGCCGTTTTGGTTTTTTGTGGCACCGGAAACGCGTTTCCGGCCGCCGCGGTCAAACGGAACCTCCGAATGATGTGCCGTCTGGCCGACCATTTCACAATTCACACACCAGCTGTTGTCATAAGGTTTCATGGCATTCAGAGGTCGTTCGGGTGGTACGGGGGTGCGGGGAGCTGTTCGGGGGTGCGGGGGGGGGGGGGGGGGGGGCTGTACGGGGGGCGGGGGGTGTACGGGGGTGTGCGGGGCTGTCCGGGGGTGTGGGGGGGCTGTCCGGGGGTGTGGGGGGCTGTACGGGGGTGCTGGGGGGGCTGTACAGGGGTGCGGGGGGTTGCACGAGGGTGCAGGGGGGGGAGGAGGGGGGCTGTACGGGGGTGCGGGGGGCTGTACGGGGGTGAGGGGGGGCTGTCCAGGGGTGTGGAGGACTGTACGGGGGTGCGGGGGGGGGGGGGGGGGGGGGGGTTGTTCGGGGGTGCGGAGGGCTGTCCGTGGGTGCGGGGGGGCTGTCCGGGGGTGCGGGGGGGCTGTACGGGGGTGCCGAGGGGGTTGTACAGGGGTGCGGGGGGCTGTACGGGGGTGCGGGGGGTTTTACGGGGGTGCGGGGGGGCTGTACAGGGGTGCGGGGGACTGTACGGGGGTGCGGGGCGGGGGGGGGGGCTGTACGGGTGTGCGGGGGGCTGTACGGGGGTGAGGGGGGCTGTCCGGGGGTGCGGGGGGCTGTACGGGGGTGCGGGGGGGCTGTCTGGGGGTGTGGGGGCTGTACGGGGGTGTGGGGGGCTGTACGGGGGTGCGGGGGGCTGTACGAGGGTGCGGGGGGGGGGGGCTGTATGGGGGTGTGGGGGGCTGTTCGGGGGTGCGGGGGGGGGGGGGGGTGTACGGGGTTGCGGGGGGTTTTACGGGGGGCTTTCCGGGGGTGCGGGGGGCTGTACGGGGTTGCGGCGGGGCTGTACGGGGGTGCGGGGGGCTGTACGGGGGTGCTGGGGGGGTTGTCCGGGGGTGCGGGGGCTGTACGGGGGTGCCGGGGGGGATGTACGGGGGTGCGGGGGGTTAGAGTTTTTAAATGCACGCCTTAGATAATATTAGCGATCATATAATAAACAAGAAAAGAAATAAATTATAAGTACAGAACCATCTAATTTAAATTAAATGAATAAATACAGTACATCAATGTCAACCCCACCAGTAAAAACAAAAAACATATCCCGTGAATAAATGATGCGTCACGCGTTGTCATCACTGCTACGTACCTCCTTCTAGTGGGCCAGGGGCCTACAAAAAATAAACATTATAAATATTTTAATAACAAAAATAATTTAAATTAAATAAATAAATACAGTATATACCTGCGTCGTATGATCCCCTGCACTATCAGCTCGACGCACATATTCCCGCAGTGCTCTAACCTCTGCTGTCAATTGCGCATTTGCCTCCTAGGAAGCACGCAGCCATGCCTCAAAATCTGACATCTGCTGTGTCATATGAGCAACAGCAGGACCGACAACCGCAGCACGTGACACTACAGAATGAGGAATCCCTACTCCATAGTTCAAACTATAGCCATGCCCGTCCCGACCGATAATGTGATGAAAGATCTCCTCCCGTCGCATGGGAAGCTGTCGCTAGTCATCTGGCAGATGTTCTAACTCAGCTTCAAATTGAGCCTGTGAAGTATTTAAATATATATTAATATATATATATTAATATATAGATTTATGTAATTATTGGTAAGTACGGACACTTACTATCAATGCTGCAACCTCTGGATCATTGCGATCACGAGTCCTCATCCACACCGACATTTTATTAGTTACTGCACCTTGCTCTCACAACTGTATATTAAAAGAATATAAACACAAAACCATATTAATTAATAAATTAAAAATGAATAATATATACTTCATTTCGGATCTAAGACACGTGAAAAGTCTCGAGCCTGTGAGGTGGTCCCTGCAACGCTCGATTCTCATAATGGCGTGTTGACACCTCCTACATTCAATTCATTCAAATTTCAAACAAACCACATATTTTTGAAAATATATATACATCAAAATAATTAATATACAAATTGCAACACCCTCAGTAGACCAATATGCAACCAAGTCACGCCACTGAGCTGGGAGGACACCTCTCGGGACTTTTTCCAAAATGTCTAGGGCACCCACATTTGGTACCCAGTGGTCCCTCTTCACTTTGCCTTTATTATCTTTCCACATCTTACGTCATTTGCTCATACACACGGGCCGAAACTCTTCAGGGCATACTTTCAAATTTTTCTATAAAGAAAATAATCAAACATATTAGTATTCTTTATACATATAAAATAAAGTAAAATGATTTTCTTACCTGAACCTCCTTCCATAGACGATATAATGTGTCCTGAGAGATTGAAGCCCAGTCACGCATGGTCAATGGAAATCGATGTGGGTCACGTATGATATGACCCAACTGATGAATAAATGCTGGGGAATTTGGTCCCACAGGATGAAAAACCATATCAAATGAAACCTCTATCGTCGTGTCGGAATTCCATGATAATATTCCATGACCAGGGCCTCTCCTGGGAGAGGAAGAAGCAGCCGAGTCTGATCATGTTGAAAAAAAATTTATATATAAATTGAAAAATGTTATATATATATATATATATGTATGTATGTCAATTACATAAAAAATATATACAATGACATTCAAACATACCTTGACCCTGAGACGTAGATGCCTCAGATGGATGATGTGGATCTTCTGCCTCTTCCCCTGACATGTCTGCAGTCATAGAAAACATCAATAATGAGTCCAAAGTGTTTAAAAGATAAATTGGATTGTTCTTACAAAATCAAACTTGTACAACTGTTAATCAAACAAAAAAAGGATTGAATAATAAGTTGTGAATGAATTTTAAAAAATCATAAAGTTAACAAAACATATATACAAATTATGTACAAAACCAGTCAATGCATAGCCAAATTTCAGATAGAACTAATAAAAATTCAAGCAGCACATGAATCAGATGAAGAATACCGCAAAGGGATGATAAACCGACCATAACATCAATAAATCAAGAGTAAAAACAACCTAAATATTTATGATTGAATTAACATACAAAAGTGAGGATTAAAACTTATAAAGATTTATAAAATGATTAGATAATTTATGATATCCTAGGACATTCTACTGAATGGCGGGAAAACAACTATACCTTTCATTAAGCATGCAAATCGACCGTTTCTCCTTCAACAGCCACTCTGACCCAATAAATATCTTCTTCACGTTGAACTATGGTATGTTGATCATGTTGTTGGTAAACAAACGGAACAGTCTCGGGTTCATATTCTTCAAATAAAAACACTCCTCGCCGAGACATTTTGACAACAACTTGCCAACATGGATCCGAAGGCAAAGTAACGAAGAATACTTGTTCCTCTTGTGATGTCAAAATGAAAGGTTCATTCTCAACTCATTCATTATTTTTGTATAACATATAATTAAAATTCACCAATGAATACTGATATTGATCGACTTTACATCCACGCACTGGATCAACCCAATTACACTTTAACAATATGTACTTCAAACTGTGTATGTATACAACTTTAATGATGTCTATCAATTGACCATAGTAATAACCAGAATCGACAAAGGGACAACTGATGCCACTGTTTTGTGTTGCTCGTTTTTTGTCAACATCTTTAATGCGAAATCGAAAACCATTAGCATAAATAGCTTTATAACGACGAGTCGTTATAGATGGACCCTCAGCCAGTTGGATAAATACTTCAGGTAGCGTGGGGTCCCCTAACTCCCTCAGCTTACGAACCTACTTAATTTATAAAAATCAATACTGATATATTCAGAAAGAATTAGTATAATACTTCACTCATAATTAAAATCAATTTATACATACATAATCCTTGAACCAATCATGAAATGACGCATAATGAGATTTTTGAATTTGCAACGCAGTCGCACGATGCATCTCGTCTTTTATCTCATTAATGTGTTTCCTGCAAATGATAACACGATGTTTAAAAGATCATCTTTTTCAAACAAAACATGTAAAAGTTATACAAGCACATTGATAATATACTTACTGCATTAATGGTGCAACTGATGGAGTATTGAACAAGATATATCGATGTGCTTGTATCCACTCTATGTTGTCCATATCAAATGTGGTTCCTTCTCCAACTGGACCATCATGAATCCGAGAGGGATTATCTAATTTTGTTTCAACATCCGTAAGATATTCTGCACAAAAGGTAGTACACTCATCCATCAAATAACCATTGGCTATTGATGCCTCTGGACGAGCTTTGTTGCGTACAAATCTTTTCAATGTACTCAAATACCGTTCAATAGGATACATCCACCTGAATTACACTGGACCAGCAGCCATTACTTCATCAGTTAGGTGCACTGTCAAGTGGACCATAACATCGAAAAATAAGGGGGGGGGGAAAGTTTCTCAAAGTGACAAAGCGTAAGTACAATTCGGTCCTGCAAACTTTTTAAATCACTCATTCGTTGATTTCTTAAACAAAGCTGTCTAAAAAAATTATTCATCTCAATCATGGGATGAACAACATTGGGGGATAAACAATCACAAATTGCGATTGGAATCAACTATTGAAGTAATATGTGATTGTCATGACTTTTCAACCCTTGCAATGACTTGCTCGTCAGATTCACACACTTTGAAATATTAGAAGAATAACCAGCAGGCACCTTGACCATCTTCAAAATGGAAAGAAATGTCTATTTCTCCTCTGTAGTCATCGTATACTGTGCAGCAGGCATATATGCCTTGTTTCCCTCAGCTAACTGTAAATGCAACTGTTTCCTTAAACCCATATCTACCTCATCACGGCGTGCATTAACATGGTCCTTTGATTTTCCACTGACACCTAAAATGGTCCACAATATGTTATCAGAAACATTTTTTTCAATGTTCATGACATCCAAATTATGCCTCAACATGTTAGTTTTCCAATACGGAAAACTATAAAAAATACTTTTCTTTTTCCAATTGTGACTGCGGTACCTACCCGCAGCACGAATTTTACGTACTGGAGGAGCCACCAAATCCTGAATTTCATATACCATGCGGATGTTTTCTTCCTCAATCTGCGATAACATTTCGACTCCTGTCATGATCTTTGGTGATGGGCTGAACTCTCTAGAACCATCAAATTCCACTCTGTCCTTTCTGAATCTGTGCTGAGGAGGGAGAAAATGCATGTGACCCATGTATGCCCATTTTTTGGAATGTTTAAGCCATACAGATTTTTTACTTTTATTGCAACAAGGGAAAGTAAATTCCCCTTTCGTACTCCAGCCTGATAAATCTGCATAAGCTGGGAAGTCATTGATTGTCCACAATAAAGCAGCATGCAGTTTGAACATTTCATTCATTTCGCAGTCATAAGTCATCACACCATCACCCCAAAATTCATTCAACTCATCAATCAATGGCTGAAGGTAAACATCAATCTTATCCCCCGGACTTTTAGGTCCATCAATATGAGTGGAAAGTAATATAAATTGTTGCTTCATACAAAGCCACAGAGGAATATTATATGGAACTAACACCACGGGCCATGTGCTATGAGTTGCACCAACGATAGACTTGAATGGATTGAAACCATCTACTGCCAATCCCAATCGGACATTACGAACATCTTTAGCAAAGTCGGGATGTCTCTTATCAAAATCCTTCCATGCATGAGACTCTGCCGGGTGGGTTAACATATCACTTTCACGAACTCTTTCTGCATTCCATCTCATTAAATTAGAAACTTTAGATGACATAAAAAATCTTTTCAAACTCGGTTTAAGGGGAAAGTAACGCATTTGCTTTACGGAAATCGGTTTCCCCTGTATCGCAATTTGACTTTGATGAGTATTATTTCCCCAGTTCTCTTTCCACCTGGAAGCACCAAAAACCGTACAAATATCCAAATGGGCAGTTTCTTTTCAAAACAACATACAGTTGTTTGCACATGCATCTATGGTCTCATATGTAAAACCTAAGTTCTCTGTCAACTTACGAGCATAGTAATATGACTCAGGAATCTTAGCGTTGACAGGAAGAACTTTATTCAATAAAACCAAAAGCATGTCGAATGATGTGTCTGACCAATTATTCAAAGTCTTCAAATGCAACAACTCCACGATAAATGAAAGTTTATTGTAAGAAGTACATCTAGGATATAATTCTGTTTCGCATCATCAAGTGCTTCATAAAACCTCCTCGAATCACGATCTGCACCAGAGCGAAGATTTATCTCACCGGTCTCAAGATTCTGGATGTCAATGCCTTCAGGATCAATCCCACATACCATTTCAGTAAGCATTTCATGCATTGGATCAGTCATCCATGCATCAACATCCATCTGAGCTGCATCTGTATTTTGACAACGAACATATTCGTTTCCTTGACGAGTCCAACGCTTATAATTTTTCAGAAATCCATTAAAAAAAAGGTGCTCCCTCACAGTATCTCGTGTGAATTGATATCTGTTAGCACATTTTCTACATGGACAACTAATATATTCACTTTCAAATACTCTCGTGAAGTCAATAAACTGCATAATTCCATTGAAATATTCTCTAGACGTTCGATTTAGTAGATCAATCAAACTCTTATCCATAATTATATCTGTATAACAAACATTTACACAATACTTATTACATTTACATTTTTCAAATCAACTATATTTAAAATAAATATTAATCATTTGTTTATGAACCATTGATAAAATAATAATGTAACTAAAAGCCCATGTTACCTGATTGAGCTACAAACCTGAATGGGTGGGGAGCCGAAGGCGGTGCAGCGAGGGAGGGGACGGGCGGCGGCGGGGAGCTGGAGGAGAGGAGGTGGTGAGGGGACGGGGGACGGGCAGCGGGGGGGTTGTCCAGGGTCGGGGGGGGGGGGGATGTTTGAGGTGCGGGGGGGCGTCCGGGGTGCGGGGAGCGGTCCGGGGGTGCGGGGGGGGGGGGGGGGGGGGGGGCTGTCCGGGGTGCCGGAGCCGTCCGGGGTGGGGGGAGGGCTGAGGGGGCGGAGGTGTGTGCGGCGGGGGAGGCCGGGCGGCGGGGGAGGGCCGGGAGGCGGGGGAGGCCGGGAGGCGGGGGGTGGGGGAGGCCGTGAGGCGGGGGGAGGGGCGGTGACGGGGGGGAGTGGGGGAGGCCGGAGATGGGGGGGCGGCGTCGGGGGGGTGATGGGGGGGGAGGCTGGTCGGCGGGGGAGGCCGGGAGGCGGGGGGAGTAGGGTTCGATCGAGAGTGGGGCGCGCGGGGGGGGGGGGGGGGCGCAAAAAGGCTCGTTTTTTTTTATCAAGGCCAGTGACTGCCAATAGCGGTCGCCCGATTCTGGGGGGCTTTCAATGCCCCCTTTTCTAGTAGTGGTTAGATAACACTATTTGATCTATGACTGAATCAGTTCAGTTATTAGGTTACCATTGGTGCATGGGCTAGTTCTAAACAATGATATATCTAAAGGAATTGATATTCCTTTTCAATTCATCATATCTGACATCTATGAAATGTTTCTTCGAAAAATTGGTGTTCTAGAACATGATTGGTATATCTAAAAGAATATTTATAGGAAAAAGAACATATATGTAATTATATGAATTTCATGAAAAATATGTTATCATATATGTCATAATCATCACATGATCTGAGCACTATGCTATGGTGGAATTCAAAATGATTACATTTCATAGTATATTTTAAAATAGCCAATATTTTTCAGTCTCTTTCATTCATTCCTAAAATGTAATATCAAATTGGGCTTTTCATATAAAAGAGAAGAAACAATATTCCCATACTATTTATATGAACATTGATATAAATTTACTGAAATATAATAATGAAACATTTCATTTGTACATCCAATATGGTCTTACTAACCTATTGTTAAATTATTTTTATATAAAATTTTAGAATTATTTTTAATATGATAAAAAAATTAAAAGGGTATGTTATAAAAATATTAAAATGTGTTTATTATTTTTTAGATTGATTATAAATATCAAAATAAAATTTTTATATAACATCCATATTCTTAAATAATTTAATTCTTTCCAAAGCTATTTTGGATATTGATATTATGAATGGTCTATCAATAATCATATCTGAGATATTAAATGTATGCAGTTTGATACAACCATATCAAATTCATGCAATTTAATAATTATTGTGTTGAAAATTATCATATTTTACGAAACATGAAGCATATTATTTCCAATCTACATAAATGATAAAAAGAATAAAAAATGTAGAATAAATGATAAACATTATAGTATATCTATAAAAGAATTAAAAATAGATTATAATTTCTTTATTTTTTAAATGATCCCAAATTACATATCACATATATGAAAATTAAATTTATTTAGTTTTGTATATATCCAAATACATTCTTCATTAATATAAATTTATTTATTATAAATATAATATTTTTTTTAGTTTCATTTGTTATATTTCATATATATCATAAAAAATTCAACCAATACTAACATTTTATGTTACGATAAACAATATAATTTCTCTATAGATAAATAATTGATTATTAGTAGCTTGTGGGCATCGATTTTGAGGTATATTGTAGTATATAAACAATAGGTGTCATAATCATGCTAGAATTATTATTTTCTGAGTATTGTATCATTGAATATAATAAAATTATGTTTAAAGGTTCATTACCATATTGGATTATGTAATTCATGAAAATGGTTTTTCTATAGATTTATATAGGATTACACTAATGGGGATTATTGATTTCAAATTTTATAAAAAATTAACATAAAATGTTTCAAATTTCATATAAATGTAATGTTTTTATATATATATACACACACACACACAAATATATATATGAGTATATTTGGATAATAATTGGTTAGTATAATAATATTTGTGTTTTATAATTATTTATATATCAATATGGTCTGAACATTTGAAATTAGATAAAGAATAATATGAAAAAATAAATAATTATATTCATGCATAAAAGTTATGAGATCAAAAGAGATTATATGTAGGCATTTGTTGTCCAATAAAAATAAAAATGTCTTTGACTCATTCTAATGTTAACACTTTTTTATACTGTGAATATCCAACTTGGAAGCATCACAACAAATAGGGGTCTCCATATATTTTCATGTGTCAAGAAATAATTTTAATATATGAGACTAATATTTTTCTCCCTCAATTTTTCCATTTTTACTATGTAATAATAAAAAGGGAAACCATAACGGTCAGTATAAAATAAGAAGATTGATTGTATTATACTTATGATTTATATGTAAAAAGGATTTTAATTAAACAATCCACATTTTATATACTAAATTATTGGGATGTTTCACTACAAATAATTTAAAAATAGTGATCTTCATTAAAAAGTGGGGAAATATTATTATGGAAATGTTATCCATTTTCAACTAATGGATATGTTCAATATAGTAAATATTAATATGTTTTGTGGGAGAATATTTTATAAACCACTTTACTAAATAAATATAAAATAACATTATGTATTTTAAAAAATAATTTTCAGTAGATAAATTTTCTAATAATAAATTAAAAATATATTGAGATCAATATATTAAGAAAGAGAATATTAATGTAAGAATATTTTAGTCCTAGTACATACATGAAATTTTTTTATCATGTGATGTTAATTATATATTATCATGGAAACCCATTATTATAAACAACTAGTTGATGTAGTTTAGAATATGAATCTAGAATATAATGAGGAGCATTGATGGAATCAAAAAAAAAAATTAAAAGATAACATATGAAAACTGTACTAAGAATATTTTCTCTCATATCATATACTTGATGTGACATAGTATTTGAATTACTTGATGAGATTGATGGTATCCTATAAGTCTTGTTTTATTTATGAAATTCATTTAATTTTAAATTATATAAATAGATTCACATTATTAGGAAATGTTTATACTATTATCATAATGTATTGATGATTGAAGTGTTAGTCTAGAGATATATAGGTTTTGTTTTTTTATTATCATTAATTTTCTAATTGTTCAAGATGGAAGATTAAATTTTAGATGGAATTTTCAACAATGCATATTTTTATAATCAGTCATTTCCAATGAGACTGTTAGGTGATGTCAATCATGATGGACATTTATTTGAATTTATAGACCCATTTTGTATATCTGATGGCATATAGAATCACAATGGAATATAAATTTATGATATGGATTCTATAGAAATAAAATCATTAGTTTTGAATGGTCTATAATACTGACTGCATGATTTACAATTGTTGAAAAAATAAAGGTGTTTCTAATCATAGAATGAATTTTTCAATATTCTAATTTGTATTAACATGATGAAGAAACATGTAAATAAAGAAATTCAAATAAAAAATTAATTTTAATTCTAACATATAGATGATAAATGTTTATTGTAATATCAGTTCTGTTATATTTTATGTGGAGTTAAATTAATAAAATTTTATTATAAAAATTTAGTAGTCACTATTCATGTTTCTGATTCATCCAATTTTATAACATGCATTATTATAATATCTGGAGGTTGAAAAACATTTATTCATTTTTTAAAATTAATGGGATTTGATCCCATCAATATTAATCCCATGTATCAAAGAATAAAACTATATCCTAGAAAATTATTCCAAACACATACAACAAAATAAATTATATTGAACACTAATTTTTTATATAATATAAAATAATTATTTATTTCATATTTCCTAACATATTATATATCATATAATTTTATCGCCACAATAAGTGAATATTGTCAAAATTATAATATAGATTTTTTTTTGAATTTTCAAAGATAAATATCATAAAATTTAAAATTATTTAAATGAAATTTGAGGACACTTATTAAATATAATAGGATTATTGTTTTTTAGAGAAAATTAATGTAATTAATCTTTTTTGATACATGATTATTTCTTTGAAATAATTTTTTTAAAGGTTCTGGTAATTAAGATGATTATAATGCATATATAGTGAGTCATTTGTAAAAAATATATTTTTCAAACATAATAATAGTTGATATTTTGTAGATAATGGTATAGCATGATATGTTCACAATGTTAAAAAATAATTATACCATTTAAACATCTCCATATTATCCAAAAATAGTTCTTCAAATATGCCACTCATAAAATTGTTTATTTTGAGGGTTGTAACATATGTTCACTTACAGAAAAGGAAAGAAGTAGTTATATTATTAATGATTTTAACAAACTCATTAACGAGAATTATAAATATGAATGATATGATAGTCTATTTTATACGATATATTAAAAAGGATCTTATTATTGGTTTTCTATAAATTATTACAAGATTTAATCATAATCAATTTATAGTGTTATATAAAAATGAAATATTTAAATTTTTATTATTTCATGTCTAATTCATATATATATGGGTATATATATATCATTATTTTGAATTAAAATTTTATATTCTATATAAGTTATTTTTTATCTCTAAATGATCATCTTCTAGATATATTATAATTTATGATGAATTATTTATAATAGATTTAATATGAATATTTTATCTAAATAAAAATCATGTGGAAGAATCATAAAATATGTTTTCTTCCATTCATATTTTTGATATTATTGCACATACAGTGTCATAAATTACATATTTATTACATTACTACTGAAAGGATAATATTTATAATCCAAACCATCTGGGTTTATTGAGATGTATATCAGTCGAAATACAATAAATTTTGTAATTTATTAATAAAATTGAGTATAAGATATTAATGGGTGGTTGGTTATGTTTTTGCACATATATAAATTTAAATAATAACCAATATGATATTTTTCATCTCATGTAAAAAGTATGAAATTGATTACCATGATTATGATATTATATAGAAGTGTGTGGATATAAAATAGTGCATATTTAATGTGATTTTACATTTTTTATCCATGATATGTGATCATCTTCGATAATTATTGAAATATGATGTAATAATTTTCCAAGTAATTGTAAATTTGGATTGTTTTAAAATTATGAGTTTTCATATAGGATCATTATACTATATGTGAAATTATTACACTATTACTTAGAAAAATGAATCATATAAATATTGATAAATACTTATGTAAATAATGGGGAAAACATTTATATATATATACGTTATTAATATGGATCAATCAATATCACATTATAGAATTAGTACTGTTTATTCTATTATATTGGGAACTCTGTTAATGTCTTGATAGACTAATGATATCAAAATTATTTTCAAGTAAAGTAATACAAATAGGTAAAAAACCCTAATAATGTGGATGATAGTCATTTTTATGAATCTTTGAGTTCTATATCAAGAGTTTTTAGGAAATAAAAACGGATTTATACATATATTATAAATAGTTAATATATATCATTTTTAATATGTTGAAAATGGATGATATATTTTTAAATTTTGTTTTTATTTATAATGGAATTAAATTTCACATAACGTCTCACATGTTTTTATATATGATGTTACATTATGTTAATATTAATATTCCTATAACTATATTTGAGGTAGTGGAGGATTGATTTTTATGTCAAATAAATGGTAGACCACGAAATGGTTGTTTAAATGATGTAGTGGTCTATCCTAATGTGTACTATCCCGTTGTATAACAAAATAAATATTTAATTTTAAAAAAGAGATTATTTTATTCTATTTTTAAATTTATTTTCACATAAATATTCCATATATTCTATTATAATTGGATGTTAATTATATATTTAGTTTCTTATGAATAATAAATATCATTCATTATTGTTTAAAGTTGAAAAAATTAATGATATGATTAATCTTAGTGTTTCCATTTATGAACTACATTTTATTTGACATGTTATATCAATGTAGCATGATTGTTTTATTTTATGGAATGCCTACAAAAAACCTTTTAGCCTTCACATAATTTAAATTATAATGTTGAAAAAAAATCAATGCATATACCCAAATAACCATGATTCTTCTAAGAACCTTTCTCCCTTTATTCATTAAAAATATACTAGTGGAACTGGAATAATGGGAGATCCTTTTTGACTATGTGTAGATTTTTTCAATACATGGATAAATCATATGGTAGAAGAGATTATTCAACATTTTAATGACCTCAATACATTTCATATGATGATATTTGAATTGAAAGATCAACTGTTTTAATTTATGTTATTCTTCTTATCCTTCATTTATATTCATTATAATCACATAGATAAATATTAAGATAAAGAAAATTTTGGATGTGTTCATCCATGATTTTTTATTTTTAGAAAGATATATAAAACAATTTATATATATCATGTATATATTTTAGATTATATATGATAATTCAATCTTGATTTAATTAAATTATAATCAATATAATTGTACGTACTTTATGAATTTTTCTCCTCACCAATCCCATTAAAGTTACACCACATTGACCATCAATGAAGGATAAATGCAAAAAACCTCCAAGTCCTTCCTTCAGTAGGATCTTGGATGCAGGTTTTCACTAAGGTAATATAAATACCAATATTGGGGTAATTACCCTCTATAATATATGAGACCTTGGAAATAAAAAATTAGTGATAATTCAAATACATGGCGTAATATGAAGGAAAAAAGACATAAAACCATCCTCAATGCTTGTATAAAATGAATAGATATAGATAAAAGTATCATGATAATAGCCATAAAAGAATTGAAAATATAGTGATATAATGTTAATTTAATGTTATAATGTAGTGATGTTAAACAAGATCTAAAATTTACTCATATAATCCTAAAAATAGTTTTACATACATGGGGTGACCATACAAATATCCTCAGTATAAAACAAAATGCCACATCTGAAAATATCAATGAATCAAACTCATAAACATGTAGGAAAACAAAATAACTAACAACTAAAAATTAGTTTAAATATTAATACCAAGATCAAAATTTATTCCTAACTAAAAAACTTATCATAGTATATTAATAAAATTCTAATAATTCATGTGAAACGTACCCTGCACACCTTTACTATTGTTTTTTCCCTCAGACTGTCCGTATTCATATGTCATTAGAGTACCTCCACTTATGTATAACATCAAATCAAATCCAATCCAATTACATCACATCACATATCACAAATAGGAACCCTAATCCATCACAACACATCTAATCACACATGTATATACTTATTCCATCACATAACATCACATAACATCTATCCCAAAGACTCATATTCCAGAATATCACTTCATATCTCATACCAATATACATGATCCATCATATAACATCATATCACATTGACATCATGAATATTAGTGAAATCATTCTTATTAACTCATCCTATATTGAATGATCCCCACCATAAACCTTCTCATCAAAATTCATAACAACAGATCACACTTGAAAACACCTTGTGATCACACCACATCACATCACAACTCAAATATGATATTTTTATGTGTGTCCATCGCATACATATCATATATGAATCGCCTGAATGAGACATTGGGTATGAGTAGGTATGAAACCATTCATTCTCACTGGTGGTGAAATTTGTCTTTCCATTGATAAAAAGCTGTAAAACCATGACTCTATGATATACAAAATGAGTAATGTGGTATGAAATCATTCAAACATAGAATTTTAATATACATCAAAAGATTGAACTGGAATGAACCATGACAGGGATCCACATTGATGAATAACACCACACATGACCTAAACAACAACCAATAAAATCCCCTAAAAATATTATTAATATAAAATCATCTTTGTATATATAGAATAAAGTTGTTATTATATAATAAAATAATAAGAAAAATTAGGGGGTGGCCAAATAAAATAAAATAAAAGTTTATGTTGATTTATGTTACCTCTTCAATGGGTAATCCATTTTTTCTCTAATGGACTCACATGGTTTGAATATTCATATATTTAGGATTATAGGATGAATTAATGAAACAAGGGATATATTTATGGAAGGTTTTTGATAATCCAAATTTCATGATTGTTTTGATGAAGTGGTGGGGGGTTACTTTTAATTGTGGATACGGAGTGTCTTTTCATTTAAATATGAAAATTTAAACAGTATTGAGAGGTGTCCCTTAGATTATGTGCATAAAATAATTTTCAATTATAGAAAAAAGCAATGGAAAGTTATGAATGTGGGTATAAAATGTATTTTGAATATATGTTTCGGGAATTTGGTTCCATAGGCTAAATATTAACTGACAAGTAAACGCGATTATTATTTCAAATAATAATTATGATGGGGTCTAAAATTATATTCAAAATACATTCTCCATTAAAATGTGGTGATATTAACTTTTTAAAAAATTATGTTTTATTCACATAATTTGTTTTATTCTTATCTTATGACTATCAAATCAACTGGGTGAATTTCTAAGATTTATAATTATTATATAATATAAATTTTTTTATAAAATAATTAATAAAAATTTCTTTGTTTAATTAATAGAGTTAAAATGGTGTTTTTACAAAGATAACCAGTTTTATAAAATGATGAATTTCATTATTTTCAAATAGTTCTAACTATAATTTATATCTTATTGATAACCAAAGGAACCATTTTGTATACTTATTTAAACAATATTTTCACACATTATTAAATATTATTCATAAATTAAATTACAAAAAATGAGTCATAACTACAATATAATTTTAATAGAAATACTAAAAAATATATTGATGTATACTAAAACATAATATTGTGTGTAACACATGCTATCAAAGGAAATTTTAATTATATGTATCCAAAGGAATAAAATTGGATATAACACAATATTAACTAGGTGTTACATATAATGGAATCATAAAAAATTTATTTCATTTAATAAAATATATATTTAGTTTTGTGTGAAATGAAAAACTAAAAAAAGGACAAGGTATTTCAAAAAATTAAAATAATCATGCTTTGTTTCAAAAAATATTCTTGAATTTGTTTTTGAAAATGTATATATAGAGGAAATGGTTTTTAAATAAATGGATGATATAAATTACATTTAAAACGGTATTATTTTTTAATCATGAGTACAAAATTATAGGAAGATGAAGGGAAAATAATTATTCCCATAACATACCATAGTATAAGAACATTCATTAGTTTCATTGGAGTTTGACCATATGATTTCAGAAAAAGAAGTAAAATACATAATCAATGTCCATAATTTGTGAGATTTTATCATAAAACCCTTACAACTATGGTAGCATTAAATCATGTGACCCATGAAAAAATAACATTATAAGAAACATAAAATATCAGGATAATAAATAAATTAATACATATTAATATTAATATTTTTTTAATATAAACCACATTAAAATAACATAATTTTCTAACATAACATATATCCAATAGAGGAAATGTTGATTAAAAAATAACTTACATTATGTCTCAAATTCAATAATACGCTTTAAAATAAAAATAATAAACAATACAGGTTTATTACAAAAAATTTGAAAATCCATAAATTTTTATATCACACCATATATTATTTTATAATGAAAATTTATTACTAATTTATTAACAACTATTTGATTAAATCATATTTCAGGTAAAAACTAAATTCGTCAAGAATGTTTTTATTTGATATTTATGTTAATCTTACATTTATCATGGTTCCAAAATATAAAGATTATTATCCATGATATTAATTTAACATATATTCATTCTATTTTTTTTATTATCGCATAAAATAATGAACTGACAAATGGAACAGATGGTTTTTTGGGATGGTAGTCCATAAAGGGGAATTAATGTTGCTTCCATATTCACAAAATATATAAGGAGTGGAAGATAAATAATATATTTAATTTCAAGAATAATTATGATTTAAATTATATAAAATATATTAAATAAATTAATCCTTATTAAATTCCAAGTAAATTTGATGTAAAAAACACATCACCCTAGTTAATGAGGTGGTGCTCTTCCATATGAATAAGCAATGTTATTGTTATATAACAGTTTTTGAATATAGAAGTTTTATGTGATATTATTATTAAAATGGTATAATTATTTTGTAAATATAACATCAATATATATATATATATATAATTTACTTTCTTAGTACATCCATTCATGAGAAGTTGTGATGGGAAATGAATTACATCGGTTCGCAAGGCAATAGACCATTTTACACATGATCGGCAGTTTTTTTCAATTAATGGAAGAAGGGGTAAATATATTTTATTACTTTAAGATAATAATAAAATACTATATTAAAGATACTTTTGTAATTATATCACTATACTTTATATATACTTTGTGGAGGTTTATGAGGAAATATAATAGAAATTCATTATTGGGAATGGTACCACTTCTTCTGAAAACCTCCTTAGGTTTTCCAAAATTATTTCCAAGGAAGATTTCTTAGAAAAAAGGACTATATTATTTGATGAGGGAATAATGGAATGATTTTCAAATCAGTATTTTTTATCACTTAATTATTACAATTGTTAAGAGGAGAGGATGTGGGGTGGTCTGTTACCACTGGGGGATAAAACACAATATTTTATGAAGAGAATAATGTGTAAAATTTTTATTCACATTCCACAAAGCTCAAAAATATTTTATTCCAATACTAGTGGGGTAATAAGGTCAAAATATGGTTATAAAATTGATTTCGAGAAATTTTTTAGGACACATTATTAATTAGCGGTTTAGTATAGTCTCATGTTAAACTATATTAACCTTATCCACAGTAAAGGATTTAATTATTTATGTATTGGTAATATAAAAAAATTAAATAAATATTATATAATATAATATTTTCATTCTATAATAACATAATATAATAAAATGATAATAGAAATTAAATAATTTTCAATATATCATTATCATGGATAAAAAATGTTGATATCATAAAAACAACTATTTTTTTAATAAATGTGCTATTTTATTTTCATAAAAATGTATTATTAATGTAATTATTTTGGAAAAAAATAAATTTTATTTTTTAAATCAGAATGAAACAACTATTCTATAGAAATCTTTTATAAATTTCATGAGATAGTCGAATTTTTGGGTAAATATTTATTTCAATATAAATATATGTGTTGTATTATTATATCTTAATATCCCCGCAGTGATATAATAAATTAAATAAAGGGAACCCATTATCATATATAGGTTTCATCTTTAACATAATATTTTTTATCTTATTTAATTAACATTATTAACACTTTAATGAATCTTCAAAACACTAATATAAATTATATGATTTTAAAAAAAAATATTTATAAACAAAATAAGATTCAATAGTATAAATAATATTATTAAAATATTATCATTACATTCTCGGTAATAATATTAATACAAAAAATATTTTTATAAACTGTGGGAAATTACAATGTGATTGTTTGTTGTTTTCTTTATTTTATCAAGGTGTATAAATCCTATGATTAGATACTAAATTTTTTTATATGTTTTCCTATAATTTCTCACTCATCCTCACATTATTCTTTACTAAAAACCCATTCACAATCATGTTTCTCCCCCTCTCCCAATGTAGCACTCGCCCGATGTGTTCCAAATATTTTAACTGATTTTTTGGAATATTTTATATGTGGCCAATAAATGTAAGAAATCCTATTCTCTTTATTTTTTTAATATCATTATTTTTACCAGTCCTTTTTATATAAAACTATTCATGTTATAATAGAGTATTAAAAATTCCATCATTTTCGTTATGATTTCTATATAATGGGCGGCCACCTACAATTATCATTAAATATTCCCTTTTAAAATTATATTCACCACTTTTTTTATCTAAATCATCCTCAATTGTTTCATGAAAAAATATTATATAGTTTATACCCATCCTCATGTCCACTTATGTATATTCATTATTGTGTACCTATCCATTAGTTAATGGTTAAATCCATGTATATAACATAAAATCTCTATTATTGGTGATAAAATTGTTGAATTTCAACCAATTCAATATGATCATTATTAAAATCGTATGCTGGTAAACGATATGAATGTAATTAGTGGTTCTATAAAATATAATCCTTTAATGATTTTTTTATTTTATCATCACATTATATACCATGTATGGTGCATTTGAGGTTACCCTTATCATAGTGTGTTAGAATTTTTCTATGGTTATCCTTGACACAGTCTTATGAAGACTTGATTTATTTTTCACAAATATTACTCTGATACCATGTTGTTATCAACATATATAATGATTAAGTTATTTTTTATTCAACCATTTTGTGTAAAAATTCTATACATGTCGGATAACATGTATTATTTTCAATATGTTATGATTTCATTATTCTTAATGTGCATTTATAGCTCACTCAGTTCTTATATGAGACCCCGAGTTTTCCCATATAGTTTTATAAGAGTTGTTTAATTTGGATATATTTTTATGTAATTTTAAAAAAATAGTTATATCCATATTTCATGTTGGAATTTTAGGTATCTAATTACCAAAATACACCAAAAAATTTGATCATGTGGTATTGTATTATCTTTATGTTTTTGTAATGAATAATAATTTTTTCAGTAATAAAGATATGAATTTAGATAGTTTTTATTCATTCAAGGTCTACTAATTTTAGGAGAATTTTCTTACATAGCCTTATCCAAGACTTATGATAAATGATATCCTTATAAAAACATTCCTACATTTTGGTAATGTATAGATTATATTTTTCAAAGAAGCAAAGTCTGATTTTGGATACTAAAACAGTATGTATCATTTTAGTAGTTATAATTATTCTTAATAACCATAAAAAATTGGAAATTTGTCACTAACTATATGGGAAACTAGTTAATGAAAAATATTACTTACTATGAATAAATTTTATTGGTCAATGGGTATATTATTTGGAATCACTAGCACGAAAACAACTTCATTCACTAATTTAATATAGTCATTAAGGATTACCTCAAAGAATTTGTTGTATTATTTATAAATAATATTATTATATACTCAAAAATTATTGAAACACTAAGGATAATTTTAATGTTTTACTGAATACCATGTAGAAGAAAATTAATTTTTTGAAGTACAGTAAAAGTAGGTTTTTTAGAATGAAACAATCATGGGGAATATTATCTCCAACAAAGGGATATTTATTGATCATATGAAATACTATGAAATTAAAGGAATGACCTTACCAACATCTAATATCATAATGTATAGTATTATCAGTCTATATGGGTACTATTATATGTTGTTGATAAACATATTATAATTTTCAGGCATAATGAACAATGGAAAAGTGATGAGAATGATGAATCTAAAGAATAATTAATAATATTTTATCATATATGAGTTAATGAAGATACCCATAACTACACATTTTCCCATATTGCCCACATGTACAATTGATATGTGATCTATAATGAGGCATCAAAAAGGTCATGTGTTGTGTATTAATGAAAGATAACAAACTGATAGCATATTCTTTCAGCTAATTATTAATACACGTGTATAACTACCCCATGCATGACATGGACCTTAAGGATGTGATATTCACATTGAATATTTCATGATAGTATCAACATGGTCAGAAGAGTGAAATATATATAAATCATAAAATGATTAATTATATATTAAAAAATAGATATCAATATTAGTTAATGCGTGTATTGAGTTCTGGTCAAGTGTTATTATATTTCAATCAATTACAATACAATAATGGATAAAAAAAGATAGGTTCATTGATTATATCAGAATCATTGTCCCTATCAATGAATAAAATTTAACTGGATCCAATATTGATTATTATTAAATGAATGTACATGTTAATAATAAAATTAAACATATAATAAAATTCATATATAAATTTTCAACTATGTATTCATTTGATGATCATGGATTCCCAAAGAGATGTTGAGGAATTATATAAGATGGTTTCCATTATTCTGGTGTAATATAATTTAAATGTAGGATGTATAATAATTGGAAAAATAATATGATTTCAACCAATAAAATAATTATATAGGGAACTTATAGAAGATATACATAAGCCATCCATCACTTTTTATCCAAGATGATCTAAGATATATAATAATCTGATGAAAAAAATTAGTGGGAGAAAACGAGATAGAATATTTCAGAACATATATGTTATTTTTTGGTTTTCCAAAATATTAATAGCTCATGACATAAGTCTAATTGATGATGTTAACATTTCAAATACATATATTTGAATGGGAAAACATAATAATGAATTTCATTATAAATTTCCTTAGAAATCTAATTTATATACATCCATCTAGGTGGTAGTAAATCACTTTATAGATATGGAACATCTCATTACCATCAAATAAAATTTCTCTTCAGACCAATATTGAATAATATAAATAAGGGTTTTGAAAAGATATCAAGTAGTACCACTCTTCATTGTAATTAATATAGATCATGGGTATATATTACAGTTTTTGAAAAGCATTCCACTAGCACTATATAGATTATTGAGTTTCTGAATTTATAAAACAATAATTTTTAATGAAATTAAAAAATAACCATTTAAATTATTTACAATATGGTGAGAATTGATTCAGTGGATTTCCAAATATGTTGGAATCATCACCTTCACTAATTTAAGTACACATATTACAACAATTTCAATTATATGATTCATATAGCACGAAATAAGATTTTTTCTAGGAAGAGGTTTTAAACTCAAATATGTTTGGATATAGTTGAAGTTAAGAATATTATTATACAAAATAATATCGAATATATGATAGGTATGGTTCAAACCTTTCACCATAATATGATATATACATAATTTTAATAGACAACTAGAGATGAAAATAATGGCTGAGACCAAGAGTTTGAGTTTTGAGATGTGGAAATCTTTTGAATATCAATGTGGATTGAATTTATGATGTCTCATAATAATTTAAAGATTAATCCAAGATACCCAAGCCCCTTTATCATCACTGATAATATCAAATTTGTACAATATTGAGTAGAACCTCAACCTATCAATTTTTAAGTGAATGATGTGTTCCATGTGGAGTACCCTTGATTTCTGGTACATAACCCTTACATGATGACATTCATCATTATAGATCGCCTAGGTGAATGTTGAGATAATTGGGTGACATTTAAATATTTTTGGGGGGTAAAGGATATTTTCACGGGATGTGCATGGTTTGTATAAACCATGAAGAAATTCTAGGAGAAACTGTGACCAGTTTCAGTTTGAATAAGTAGAATCATCACAACATTACCACTGTTATAGAGACTATGCTATGAGGTTGTGAATAGTTTTTCCTTAATGTAGTAGCTAATGTTTGGTTAGTGTACAGTTCTTCTAACTGTGCTGACTAACCATGCGTAGAGAAAAATCAAGATCCTAATTTTTATGATGATATTTGTTTTTTCAACCTATATTTTCACTTTTGTTCCTAGATGAACCAAATTCAATATTTTTCTCCATTGAAGAATTATTAATGTCATCCAAGTGCTTTGGAACCGATCTAGAGCCTTCCCTTTGCATTTTTAAGCCCGGTTATTGTAGTATGTGACATTATTTATCATTATTGTCATGCTATCTTTGAAATAATTAAATATATTACTCTAAATTTCTTAGTTTTTCATAGATAAATCTAATATAGGAATATTAATGAGGCTGGATTCCAAATAAGTTGATATTTGTTCTTGATCATTCTAGAAGAATCGATTTAAGAAGGTGTTTGTGGTGAATCCACATGGTTTCTAGATAGTCATTTGTCTGTTGTCTGTTTTCATCAAAATCTTAGAGGTAAATGTCTCCACTATAATAATATATTTATATAATTAGTTATACTAGTTTCATATTTATTATTTTGGAAGTAAAATTATCATGAAATCATGGTTCAATTAATAGAATAATATTCTTTTATGATGAATTATCATTTTAATGAATTTGTGTAATTTTAGTGAAATGTTTTCAAAATTGTTATAGTTTCTTGAATATAAAATGGTTACTTTAATTTGTGGATTTTCTGGAGATTATAAATTAGTGTTTTGGAATGGTATTTCCAATAAAAAAAGGTGTTTTATTGAAATTATTTGCCTTCAAAATGGTTTTGATGGAAAAACAATTTTAATAAAAAGGGTTTTTTTAAAAAGTTATTTTTTCAACATCCTTGAGAATATTGTTCTATGAGCACATAACGAATTTCTAGGGAAGGGTTGATTTATGACCTTCTTCTTGGTTCCAATGTTCTAATGGAACATATGATATAATTATCTTGAAATTTCTTGGTAGATCGACGAGAAACTGCTCATGACTATGAAACAATCATAATTAATCACACATAATTGGTTGCACGTATATATGGAATGGTTTGGGTATGCCAATGGAATATTGATAAATGGTTTTAAAGCATTGTTTATTTATATTTTTAGAAAAATAACTTTCTCGAAAAATGGTTTCAATTTCACTTGTTAAATTTTGGATAAAAATGGTGTTGGAACGTGTTTATATTTAGCTACAAACAGTTTTGGGGAAAAAAATTATAGAAATTTTATAATATAAATATTTCTAGCTCTTCTATAATAGTGTATTGATTATGTATGTATTTGGGGAAATACTACTATGTTTTATACTCACCACTTCTTCTTCACTTTGGTTCATTTTCAGATGCTTTCATGAAGGACATAGGAAGAGGTAACATATCACACATTTTGATCAATACTTCAGGATACATGGGTTATTTGATGATAATATAGCTTGGAGATATGGGTTATGGAGTCTTATGGTTTTCATTAATTATTCAGTAGTCCTTACACTGTTTACATTGATTGTTTCTTTGAATTCTATTTTTTCAGACTTCAATGTTATTTAAATATGAATAATGTTGTTGTTTTGTGTGATTATTTATTCATCATTTAGTAAGATATTTGGATATGGTGGTTGAGTGTATAGTTTTATTCAAAATGTGTTAATCTTCCACCACTTATTTTTAAACCCTTAAGTATTTATATCCATCCTTTGGTGTCTTGGGGATATCGCTTAAGGCTATGCAATGATTCATCGTACTCTCAAGATAATGAGTATTACCAGGTTATTACAAATGGAATTAGATTGTTCGGTTCATGTATAAAAAATAGTTTTTAGTATCTTGGGCTTCATGTTGAATTCATTGTTGCATATTCTATTAGTTGGAATATTAGAAAGGAGTAGGATTTTTGGGACATGAAATATAGTTGATAAAAATTCATAGCTAACCATTTTTTTCTGAACACCATGTATCCAGGGAGTTGGGTACATAAGTGTTTCAGGGACACTTATAGGATTTTAGAATCACATTTTTAGGGGTTTATCCAATGAGACGAGAATGAAATACATTTTACAGAAATTAATTCCCTCTATGATTGTATATTTTATATGGTGAAATGATTTATGATTTTATGAATGGCTTCGATTATTATGAAATGAATAATTTTTTCTCTTATGAATGATTTTAAATAGATAATCATAGATGTATTTTGAATAAGTTTTTATTTTCAAAGTTAATAATGGTATTTTTCAAAAAAAAATTATCGAACAAGGAAAAGGATTTTTTTTGAATAAATGTTGTGATAGATGATGTTATATAATTTGAAATTCTATTTCTATGAGTAGCTATGGAGTGAGACTTATTGATTTGTAGTTGATTATAAAATGGAACCCTATAGGTATCATAGAAACAAACTAGGAGAATATATGGAGAATTTGGTATCACATGGGCCATAGGAGAACCGAAATCTGGTTCAGAGTATCATCCAAGCATTTCTTTCTATTGATAATGGGAACCCGTGTGATGATCCAAGACATGTGGATCATTCCATTCGGGCTTGAAGTAGAATACACCCATCTTCTAGGGTGATTTTGGACCTAAAAAATGTAGATGTTTGTCTTAATATGATGAATCATATCTTCGATTACGTCATCATACCATCATATTTAAAAATCATGCATTCCATATACATGATTGATGATCTTGTACACCAATGGTAGGAACTACTTCTGCATGCTAATACTGATCAGTGCCTTACATGGGAGGATTTTGAGGAATTGTTTAATATAAAATTACATCCTCATACATTCATGATCCATATGATTAAAAACTTATTTACCCAGATATATGAGAATATATCTATCATAGAATATTAAGCTAAATTCATGATGACGGTGTGATTCTCACCAAAAGTTGCAGCAGGTGTGTCCTTGAAGGCTCACATCATTGAAGCATGTATGATTCAGGATATTTTCTCAATGATTTCAATGAAATTTATTAATGATTATAAAAATATGGTAAGAAAAGATAAAATGGTTGAATATGATATCATAGGATCTATGGGAGGGGGAATTATGATAATATATATGGGAAATGGATGGAACTAGAAATCTGTGAGAAATTAACGGAGGGACACCAATTTCAAATGTGGGAGAGGAACAAAAAATATGAGGGCTAGATCAGAAAACCTTCCTTTTTGAACAAATATCCGATTAAGATGTTTCTAATGTGGTTATTTAGACAACCTGAAGCAGGATAGTACATCACAACCGTGATTATTCTATAATTCCAATCAAAATGGAACACCAAAACTTATTTAGTAAAAATTATATGAGGCCAGTTGGTCGGGACACATATCAGGTGTCACCATCATTGTATTCTTCTACATGTTCCTGATTGATGAACTCGAATTATCAACAATTATTATCTAGCCATACTAATTCATTGAATACCACGACTCCTTAGTAAGGGAAATCATAGTTGGGTAATAAATAAAAGAGTGAAGCGACAATGAAAATATATGGAGTTGAGAAGAAGATTGTCGATGATCAGGATAGACCATCTATAGTGAGAGGTAAATTATATTTAACTCTATATTTGTGTAAGTGTTTTTCCATAATAGGTCATCACCATCCATTATTTCTTTATGTTCTATTAACGTGATATGTTTAAAATTGTAAATTATGTCTTCTATGATAAAATATGAGACACCACTCGTTAAAGATAATTCCAAGCCATTATGTGAAGAGAATGTACTACAATTGTTTATTGAGCTAATTGAAAATGAAACTTCATGATGTTGGAAATGCATTCATATGATGTAATTCCGGGTATGGATCAGCTAACAATGTTCAAGGCTCCCATCAACTATTATAGTAGAATCATTAGCTTCGCAATTGAATATGGAATCCAATATCTCTTCAAAGGAATGAAGATCGTGAAGGAATGTACAACATGTATGTTCGTACTGGTGGTGCAAATGATCTCTTATCAATTTTTAGTGTTGAATATGGAATCAATAGAAGAGGATAATGAAGATAGTTTTTCAATTGTTTTGGATCAATTTCAAGATTTATTTCTTAGGAACTTCTTAGGGTTACAACCTATAATTGAATTGATGTTTTTGATTGATATCCATCTGAGGAAAAGTCTTATTACCCATCCGTATATAGGATGTCACCAACAAAGATATTGGAATTAAAAGCACAATTGTAGGAGTTGGAAAGAAAATGTTTCATTCAGCAATGAATTTCTCTCTGGGTAGCATTGGTCTTGTTCATAAAGAAAGATGATGGAACCCATAGATTTTGTATTGATTAGCGTAATATTAACCATGTTATGATAATGAATATGTATCCACTTCAACATGTTGATGATATGTTTGATGAATTGAGGAAACCTCTGTAGTTCAATAAAAATGACATGTGATCAAGATATAACCAATTACATTTTTAGAGAGAGGATAATCCAAAGACATCTTTTATATATTTATATATCCACCAGGAATTTCTAGCCATTGCTTTTAGTCTAATGAATGAACCAACGTTCTTCATGAATTTGATTATTTATATAATTCAAAGATATCTGGATTCTTTTGTTGTGGTGTTTTTGGATGGCATCATGGTGTCTTCAAAGATAATGAATTAACTTTATCAACTCTTGGAAAAAAATGTTGTGAATCATTAGAGATCACTATTTTAATTGAAAATTATCTAAGTTTGGTGTATCGATAAAAGAGGTTTGATTTCATGGTCATGTTATTTAAAAAAAAGTTGATTCAATTTATCTAGAATATATAGAATTTGTTATCTAGTAGAAATTACCCATGAATTTCATTGAGATAAAAAAATTTCTTGGTCCAGTTTGATACTACCAACACTTTTTCCCTGACTTCTTAGGACTATCCTCACCAATGATTGCTCTGAAAATTTTAATTTCTGCATTCAAATGGACTAAAGAATTACAAAATTCCTTCCTGGAGATGAAAGTTAATTTAATATCATAACCTATATTGAATAATCATGAATCACTATAGGGGTACATGGTGTACTATGATAATTCAGGATCTTGGTTGGGATGTGTTATCATAAACAGAGACCATGTGTTTGCTTATGGTTCAATAAATTTGAGAGTTCATAAGAAGAATTACCGAACACATGATTTGGAGTTAGCTAGGGTATTCAATTCCATGAAGACATGGCATCATAATCACATTAGTGAGAAATTGACATTGATCATGGAACACAATAGCTTGAAACATATTTTCTCCCAAATGGATTTGAATCTAGGGAAAATATGTTAAATGGATTATCTCCATATGTTTATCTTTTACTAAATGTATAAATTAGGAAAAGGTATTTTGGTGGACGATTCATTAGGAAAAATGTCGTATGTGTAGTTGGTAAATGATATTTCTGATGAATAGTAATTAATGTCAGTCCTAGAAAACATGCATGTGGAGTGTGAAGGTTGAGGTTCTATTTTGGTTTTCTTGTTAGTTTCCATTATTCTTAATTTGGTAATGATGTTAATAGAGTCCCAAACACCCTATGTATAATTCTTAGCGATGTGTTCAAAACATAATGGTGTGGAGGTGGCATATCGGTTCCCATTTCCACCACAGTTCAGTTTGGTGCACACAATGTTTCATATATCTTAGTTGAAAAAGTATCAATATGATCATTACCATGTTATTATATGGGATCACGTTGACCTAGAGACAAATTCATTTTTGGTACATATCCCAATGTGGATTGTGGATAGGCATGATAATACATTTCTTGGAAAAAGAATCATGGACATGTGTATTCTATAGAAATATGGTTAGATTGGGGAGGAGAATTGGTAATGATAAAATGAAATGAAATAGCATTGGTTGGAACTCTTTTAGGGAAACGATGGTTTTGTACTTTCCAGGGATGGAATGACCAATTGTGGGGAGAATGTAGTACCCCCTGTTTTTAGTACATAAACCATACAAGATGATTTTCATGGCTAAAATGTGTAAGGGTGGAGAATGAGAGAGTTGTGTGAACATTAAATACGTTATTGGGACCAAAGGTGGTGTGAATATGTGGAAACATATTGTCTAAACTGTGTTGATATACCTAGATAAACTATGAACAGTTACAGTTTGACATAGTAGTGTAGGCAGAGCATGCACATGGTTAAGGAGACCATGCGGTGAGTTCAAGGGAAGTGCGCCCATGAAGAAGTAGCCAACGCATGGTTGCAACATGGTTTTTCGTACCGTGTAGACTAACCATGAATAGTTTAAAAGTAAGATATAATTTTTTAGGATTATAATCATTTTTTCTCTTACATGCTCAGTTTTTCTCATAAGAACATTTAATTCGAGATTTATCTCTTTTGTTGGCTGGGGAAGCTCTCCGATGTTCTTTGGAACTGATACAGCTCCCTCTCTTGGCATTTTCATGTCTGATTCATGCGGTATGTGACGTTCATCATAATTATTTTTACGTTATCTTGTATTTATTTTTATATACTTATCCTATCATCTTGGTTTCTTATATATAAACCTATTATGGGTAGATAATTGAGTTGAGAATCCAAATAAGTTGATATTTGGTCTCAATATTGGCAGGAGAAGATAACAGAAGGTGTTTTTGTAGAGAATATTCCTGGTTTATAGAGCATTTTTTGTCTGCTGTAGATTTTCATCAAAACCTCTAAAGAACGTGTCTTCACATTCATCTCCTATTTAAAAAATTTATTGTATTACGTTCAAATTTATCAAATAAAATGAAATTGATCATTAAAAATTTGTTCAATTCATTGGATAAATATTCATTATTTATGATTTATCATTTGCATGATATTGTGTAATTTCTATGAATTGTTGTGAAAATTGATTTATTTTCACTATTTTAAATTTTTTAATTTTAAATGTGCATTTTTTGGAGTTTTGAAATGGGCTATTGGGTATTTTTATTTCAATAACAAAGGGTGTTTTATTGAAATATTTTGGATTTGAAATGTCTTTGATGGAAAATAGGTTTTTAGTAAAAGGATGTATTTTTTAAAAGTTGTATTCGGTTGAACCTTGGGAATATTGTATTGTGAGTTCATATTTGATTTATGGTTCATGAATGAAATATGGCATTTTTCTTAGTTCCAATGGTCAAATGGTAAACATGGTATACTTATCTTATAATGACTTGGTAGATCATCGATAAAAAACTCTTGCGTATGGAACTATCATAACGAACCATGCATGGTTGGTGAAACGGATATGTGGAAAGGTTTGGGTATGAAAAATGAGTATTTATTAATGGATTTAAATATATTTTTTTATTCAAAAATATATTTCTGTAAAATTGATTTCAATTGAACCTATTTACTTTTGGTTAAAATGGTTTTTCAACCTATTTATATTTAGTTACAAACTTTTTGGGAAATTGTTTTATATAAATTAATTTTTATAAAGGTTTCATAATCTTCAATAATATTGGAATGAGTAGGGAAGTCACTACGGAAAGCCCACTGAGTTTTATATTCACCCATGATTTGGAAATTTTGTGCTTTTTTATATGCTATTTTCCGAGAAATGGGAAATGGTAATGTATTACATGTTTTAGAACAGCTTTTTGATACGTGGGATTTTTGGTGATCTAGTAGCATGGAGCTAGGGGAGCATGGAGTCTTATAGTCTTCTTAGAGTCATTAGTTTTCCTTCCTATATTTACATTGATATTTTATTTGTCTTCTATTTTTTCACACGCTGATGTTATTTTAATACGAATAATGTGATTTATTTGCCTTTTGTTGTTCATGCATCATTTAGTAACATGTTTTTATATGGTGGTTGAGTATATTGTTTTATTCGTAAAGGTTAATTCTTCACCCACTTTTATTTGAAACCGTTCGACATTTATTTCCAGCCTTTGGAATCTTGGGGTTGCCACTTAAGTAAAATAAGTTACTGATCATACTCTCAAGACAATGATAATTAGCGGACATTACACCATTTATCAATCTCTAGGAATAGTATCAATCACCGTATACATTTAATATATATAGAGGTGGTATAATTGGAGAATTATCATTCTTATGAGGTGAAACCGGTGAATATATAGGAATGTAGATACAAAATTATAGAAAATAAGATTACTCACGTAGTCAATGTATTGTGGCAAAAAGAAATATTTGAGAAAGAATCTTTTGGAATAGAATATTACATTAAATAGTGGAACACCATCTATTTTACTATATGAAAATAAATTTTACGGGTTAAATTATGGAGGGAGAGAAAAATGTAACTAGGCAAATGTTTATAATTGAAATTACCTTTTCATTAAATGAATACTGTAAATATATCGTGTAGTTATATAAAATAATTACTCTACATTGACAATAATGGTATTTTAATAAATAATAAATGATAGAATTAATATATCATTAGTAATCTATACCATTGATATTATAACAATTTTTGAGATATGTATAGGTTTAATATATAAAGGGTTATAAAAAATTCTTAATGATATATTAAGAAGAATTGATTCTTATTACAATATAAATCATACAATATGAAGAATATTTTTTTTAAATATGCTATGTGAGATGGAATAAATTTTATTTTTCCCTTGACTAGTATAAAGGAGATGTCAAATGAATAAATGATTAATAAACTGTTTATGGGATAAGTTGAGAGATATCCAGATCTTGGAATAAACTATGATCATAAAATAACCCTAATAATGTACCAACACCACACATCATATCTTCAGAGAATATCTTGTGTAATAAGGGGCTAATATTTATACCCCTATAGTATTTATTCTTATGTTTTAATTGTATTAAAATAAATTTCATTTATCTTTGTTTCCTTTGTTAATTTATATATTACATTATATTTGAGTTTTAGAAAATAATAATTTTATAATGGAATAAAAAAATTATTTGTGTGAAATATTTTTTTCAATAATAAATCATTTTTTAATATAATCTATAATAATGAAACAATATTTATTTCAAATAATAGTATCAAATAATAAATAAATAAATCAAAATTATAATATAATTGAATGTATTTATATATAATTATTATAAGGTATAGAAAAATAATATTATCATTTGAAGAATTATTTAAAAAATATGTGGATTATAACATAAAATAAAATAGTTTTTTTTGAAACAACATGTATAATATAAATATTAATTTTGAATTTATCATTTTGAAATTATCTAGTGGTGTTTTTTCACAATTCATAGAAAACCAGTACTTTTTGAGAAAAATAAATTTTGTACAATTATATGCTCTATATATTGACATAAAATTAGTGAAAAATTGAATTATTAAATTCCATAAAGGTGATCAATAAATTAGTTTCAATTTCCATAGAAATATAATGTTTTTTTGAATATATTGAATTTTTATTATCCTTTATTGAATATTCCATTACCAATTTAGAATATTATGGTATTAAAGTCAATTCGTTATAAACATCACAAAATTCCACTTTATTAAATGTATTTTTAAAATATTATCTATTCCTATTGATTGAAAATATTGAAACCCACTGAGCTATTATTGGATTTATAGAAAATAATTGTATGGTTTATGGTGTTTATTGTTTTATTGTACATAATCCAACAACAATTTTTATAATTTAGTAATTAATTCCCCACTCTTTTTAAATAATATCCCACCCAACCTCTGGTTCCTCAAAACAAAAAACCAATTTAACATAAGGTTCATGTCCACAACTCCATATACATCATCCCATGTCCTTAACATGAACTTAAGACACTCCTAACATTAATTTAGAAGTTGACATGTATGATATGGGATCTTGACCACTTCCATTTTCTTACTCTAGTATTATATGTAATATATATAATGATAACAAATTATAACTATTATAATTTGTTTTTACACATAACTATATTCTTCTTATTAATTCAATGTCATTATTGAGAACATTTAATTATTATTAAAAACTCTAATTAACATTAATGTTCACTTGTGATGTGAAAAAAATTAACCATTCACTATTCAATGAAAAAAAATATTGCAATAAACACCCATCGACATTCACTCTTGAGGGAACTAGCATTGACAAAGCTATCATTGGTTGATTGGATACTTCTATAAATGTAAATTAATCTCTTTAATCTGGTGAATAAATGTGAATAATGGAATCATTATATTAAATGAACCATGGGGAACAACTTCGGATATAAAGGATATCAATCTGTGAAGTTGGACCGAAAATATATATCCCTCCAATTTATGGGGTAATGAAATTAAATCATAAAGAAAAAATAAATATTTCATAAGATCTCATCCTATGAACAATACTTTACAATTTATAGGAGGTTCCATCGGAAAATAATTTTTGTATCATTTTTTATGTTGTGCTTTCATTCCTATGTTAAACTGATTTTATCAACTTATATCATGATTTCATGTTCAGGTATTTTATTCATAGCCATTTTATATAACCATGTTTTTTCTCCTGACTATCATGCATTACATTTATCATGTTATTAGTTTATTATTTGATTAAAAATATTAATATATTGATCACTTCATATGTACGAACCTAGGTTTCCCTAAGCACTTTTAGAATAGTGATGCAACTTTATCAACATGTAATGACATTTAAAATAAAGATATTGTATCCCTAATAAAATATATTATATTATTAATATATTTTCATATATTAACTGGTGTATTATATAATTTATTTTTTTATTAGGTTTATATTTATAAAATAAATCATTCATATATTTGTTTTAAATATATAGTTTCATTAATTCATTAGTGCACAAGTTATGTTGTGATGGGGCCCTCATATGTCAATGTGTGGCCCTTTTCCCTGTATAGTGTAATCCTCCCATATATGAATACTAGTGTCCCCAACCACTGTAATTATCTATATTCTATGTTATTTTCTCATTTAGGTGTGAATTTTACACCTCACATTGTGATAAATCCATATTACCAAGATCTATGACATGAGAGAACATGTGACAAAATTGTAATCAACTAAACATGTTATATTTAAATGAAAATAAATAATTAGTCTCTGAAACCAAGTATGGTCTATGGTTTTCCATTGACTCCCCCATCATAATGTGAGTTCCTAGTAGTGACTCAACCACTGTAATCCTTGAGTTGGTGTATACTTCTATTAAACTAGAATGATTACATGAAATTAATTTTTAAAGTATTGATGATTTCATTAGTAATTATAAACTAGATTCATTTATGAGTTTTGTATTACAAATGAATACAATAGTTATACAAAAAAAATCTCTTCCTTCAATATTAATTCATTCCCACATAGAATAGACATTCATATCAATATTATTATATGTCTTGGACTCCTAAGGAATTAATGAATAATATTAGTGATTTTTAATGCTTAGTAAGGGTTATTTACATAAAAAAACAATTAATCAATGATATTAATCAAAATGGAAAGGCAGTAACTGGAGTCACATGCCTTCTAAATAACAAGATAAATCAAAAGAAACCTTAAAAGGAATCTAAATGAAAAAATTTCCATTTAATCAATTAAATCATAATGTAATTAATCCATAGATAATGTAAATGAAATAATATCATTGTTAATAATAACTAAATCTAAATAAAGGCAATTCATCATTTTTGAACATCATATTTCCCAATAGGATAATATGTATACCTTCAATATATATTATCATGAGTATTTTAATATTTGGTTACAAACCAATCTATTAATATTAAAAACAAGATTGAAGTGTTTTTTTCTAAATGATAACACCTATTGAGAGTATCAAGGCATCACCAGTCTTGTATTAACTGAACCCCATCCCTTATAGTGAACATCCAAAGCATTCCACATATATCAAATTAATAGCTTCATTAATAAAAAATGTTCATTATCAAATATTTTTATTGAGTATTGAATATGTATTTATTAATATATCATTTCAAAATCAAATAAATCTCAATGTAATTACAGAATGTGTAATTGGTGTACATTTTTGAAAATGAATATCACATTGATAAATGACATGGATAATTAAGGGACATTTAATAACCAATTATAGAATTAATGTGAATATTTCTTGTGGAATAAAAAAATGAATTAAAAATGTGAATTTCAATAATATCATTGTCCAAATCAATCAAAACCCATGTAGAGTAATAATAAGGATGTTATCTATACTACATATCTGATTTGGAGTAAAAATAAAGGGCCTTTGTCCTTGATTAATGCATATACTATAAAAATAACATTCAAAAAATTATTGAGAAAATATAGTATTCTTAAAGAATTTTTTATGTTTTTTTCATTGGAATTCACAACTAAAAAAATTAATTAAAATGTATTCTTTTAATCTTTCTATGTATGAATCAGTGATACTATGGTTGTTAATTATATAAATGATGAACACAAAAAATATAATATTCTACTTGTATGGTAAAAAGGATAGAAAATTTCCTTGTTTGGAATGAAACCGAATAATTATTTTCAAAAAAAAATTAAATATAAGAATGTTAAACACTGTATTAAATAATAAATTTTGAAAGGATAAAAACAATTTTGAAATCATTTTTAGAAGAGATTTTTTGTATTTGAAAATATTTTATCTGATTAAATAGAGAAATGATGTTTAGTTTTCATAATACAATTATCTAAAACATTTTCGCTACTAAATAGTTAAAATGGTACTATTACTTGAGAACTGAAATGAATAAAAATAGAAAAATAAAATAAATTATTTTATGAAACCATTATGTATAACTTTTTTGTAATGGATATTCTTGTCAAAAAAATAAAAATTAAAATGATATTTTGGAGTAAACACATGAAAAGACTTTAATGTTAAAGTGAGACTATACCAAATAATTTACTATATGTATCAAATGTAAATAAACGTAATAGATATATAAATACATCAATATATGGTAATAATAATTATGATGTTAACCATATAATTGTAACAATAATGAGGGAATAATATAACCCAATAAAAATGATTTTTTATATTTTTTTACCACTTTGTAACATTGTTTTTAAATACAACTATATAAAATAAATAAAAATATCATGAATCGTAAATTAACCATTATATTTTGACTTAATATGGGAGTATGTACACCACATATAATATATTTGGTCGAAAATAATAATGTATGCCTCAAACAATTTTGATTTAGATGAAATCCCTTATGCCTTTTAACTCATGAAATATTGTCCTAATAAAATAAGTATTTTAAAATGAAAAAAATACAACAATAATAAAATTATTCAGGATATAAAATAAATTAAGGTTATTATATACACAACATAATAGAAATATTTGGTGAATGTGATGTTTTCCTCACAAATAGAAAACTGGAACAAGGATACCTTAACATACGCATCAATTTAGATGTGTTCTTATTAATATCATGTATAGTAGATTAAAAAATATTATTAACAAATAAAAAAATCATAATAAAATTTATAAAATCAAATTTGACATTATTATGTTATATTATTTCCCTTTTGTTAACAATCCTTCATTATTTTCAAAATTTTGGGTGTTAATTCTCGAGGTTTTCTAGTACGTGTTGACTTGTACATTTTTTGTACTTACATAAATATTGTATTGATAATCTATATAACACAAACAATGATTTAATTATCATATAAATTTATTATATATGTATGTATAATAATCCATAATATTTGGAGATCATAAATGAAATGCCTTATTCAAGGAGATGGTAGGATATATATAAGCATGAACTCTACTTCAATTTGATTATATTATTTAATGATTGAAAAGGATAATAAAATGTATATTTATATTATAATTAAAATATTTTTATTATGTCATAATTATAAGATATTTTTATCAAATTCTTCACTAATACATTCAATTTATTTAATGAATGGCTAACATCATTTTTAGTAGGCTGTAGTCCACATGTCCACAAATAATGTTATTTTATTCCCACAAAATGGAATGAATAATGATCTATCTTATATAAAAATTTTATAAGCATAATTAATTTGTAAATATTATATATAAACTATCTATACATCATTATTCAAACCTTGAAAGGTGGTAATGGTGGAAAAAATGATTTCTGTTCATGAGGCAGTAGTCTACCGTATGCACAAATGATGATTGTGTACCCCATTTGGTATATGTGGGTGAAAATGAGGGTCCAAATCATATCACATAATTATAATAATATATTTAATATAATGATGTTATTATATAAGAATGATATTAAATTTATTTAAATGGTGGTGAAGCAAATGAAAGAAGAGATTGTTGATGAACATCACCTCTTAGTCAATAATTGAATATTTTTATACCAAAATATTTCCTTGGCTGGATATGTTCCAAAATAAAGTATTATAGGATGTGGTTAGGGATTTTGGGAGATTATTTTTCCAAATATTGTACTCTAATAATGTCCCTGGAGGTGTGAATAAGTCAGAGGGATGAGTGCATTTTTATAGTGGTGGAGCAGTTGCATTCTTGTAAATATAAAAAAGGTAATCCTTATTTATGGGTACTCCTTACATCATGGGCCACCAATAATTATCCAAATTTAATAAAATGGGGGATACAGTATGAATATGGCAAGAAAATAGGTTTTATTTCTATTTCTAATTCATTTTGGTCATTAATTCTATATTTTAGTCTATTCTGAAGGTAATATTTCACTTAGTAGTCAAAAATATTTTTAATTACATTCAATATAAATTTTTTCAAAATATAATTTTATCATATTATAAATTAGAAGTAATTAATTATCCAAATATGGAATCTACTTATCAATATTAAAATATATTATTTGAATCATGTTAATTTAGTGTTAATCCCAATGATTGGATGGCAAAGAAGGGTTTTAATGTAATTAAAATAACTCATTGAATGATTCTTGTCTCTGTGTTACAAGATATAGTCATGTAAGGGTAAACATATGAATGTAGTCTGAACAATCACCCAATGAATCATCCGTGAATAACCATTAGATATTATCACATGAAAAATTTTCTATATTTAATTATTATATCATGGAAACCGTAAACTTTTTAATTAACTCATCCTGAAACAAAGACACCTCTTAGGACTCTGATCACATCCAAAAACATATCAATGACAGGTTCCAACACCTAAAATGAAATTTTAAACTCAATCTCACAAAAAAATGAATCTATTGGGAAATTAAATTCATATTTTCTATAATTTTCATCATCCCATATAATCTGAGACATTACCCCCATTTATATTATTGATGTTATTGATGATATACCAATACAATGTTTAATTTTTAATTGTGGGGAATAAATATTTGTTTTTTGTTTATATAGTTATATGTATTGAAAAAAAATTTGGTTTTTATGAAGGAAATCTAAGATACATTCTTTTAGTATCTATAACGAGATCACATGATGATGGATCTAATTGTGGTTACTTTATAGTTGTTTCTGTTAGAAAATCTATTACACAACATGATATGTTAATTATATATTTTCTATACATTTTAGTATTAATTTTACTAATTTAAGTTATAGTTGATATATTTGTATTTGTTGTGATATTGAATATTATTAGATTTCATGTATGATTTTTTTCTAAACTTATTAATCTACAATAAATAAAAAAAACAAAATACTATGGGTAACTAGATCATGATTCATGTATCTATAAAATTTTAATCACATTGATTATTTTATTATTAAATTGCAATGTAATCGATATATGTGGTATGATGAATCTCTCTTGGGTGGTGTGTAAATTGGGTTATATGTAAGGATTTACCACATCCTACTTGGGGCTGTGAATCATTATTCTAATTATAGTATGTATGTATTATGCATTAGCTACCTTGTTTAAAAAATCAATCAAAGGAGTGAAATTATTATTCAAACATTTAGAAAATAATTAACATTTTATATAGTATATCATTTTCTCAATGTTTTTCAGGATCGTCTTTCAAAATTATAAGAATAATGTTTTAAGGAATATCTCAATGTTGTAATCAACTTAATATATATATGTTATTTATTTTAATGTGGACATAAGGGTTAATGTGGAATAATTGTTTGTCTCGTGTTTTTTTGAATATTTATTTTCAACAATGTATAGTGTATTCATCTACATCTAGGTTTATTTATATAATTTTATTTAAATAATAATAATTCTATGTTTCAAAATTAGAATCCATATTTTTTATTATAGTTCATTATTTATTATATAATAATATTATTAATGTGTTGAATAATCATACAAGATTTTTGAATGTATAAAAAATAAATGCAGGGATTATTAGATGATTTTATATTTCTAAAAACTAGATAACATCTTTGATATGTTCATTCAAATTTGAGTTACCATTTTATGTTACTGTAGGTACAGATGAATATGTAGTATTTAATTTTTTTTGGAATTACATTTTTTGAAAATTCTATATAAAATTACTAATAATTGATATTATTCATTGATATGGATTCACTAAATTATTTAAAACTATTCAGGTGAAGACCCTAAAGTGAGTTTATCAATTCTTGGGTGTTTAGTGTTTATTACGACACCTTGATACCATTGGAGGAACCTTTATATTGGAATCTTCATGTATGATTCATCTATAACATTTTAATTATTTCAAAATGTAACATTCAACTATTGTATATTACATCATTGTTATTGATCATAATTTATATTAATTATAATAAAAATATATATTTTTAAAATAGTTGTTTTTAGTTTTTTAATCTAATTTGTTTTATTTTTATTAATACCATTTTAATCCCTTTAAATTTTTTCATGAATTCATTCAAGGATTTTATTGAAATTGTAATATATGAAGAATCTTGAAAAATATGTTTTAGTGGATCATGATTATAAGATAGTTTTACATTATTCAGTTTTCGTAAATCCCCTCATTTTATCGATTTTTTGGGGGTTCAATTGTGATCCTTTTTTGTTTAATTTTAATTGTCATGAAAATAATGGGCCTTTGTGTAATTGGTGCACTATTTTTGCAAAATTTTCACCCTATCAAGACCATCCATCCAATCATATGATGTGTCATTTTTCACAATTTTTTGTATTTTTTTATACTGTGCACCATATTCGGAGAATCTATGTATCCCATTTAATGTTTGAATATGTATAGTCATCACAAATTTTCAAATAGTGTGGATCTACCCAGATAATTTTTCAGATGATTTAAGTAATCTAGAAATAATTCTTCTGAAATACAAAAAAAAAATTAATGTTCCAAACAAATATAGCACGATTCCATACGTCTTCTTCTTCCTTGGGAGAACCCAATAGTAGTTATTTGCCCACCGATGCCTCCGAAACATGATTCAAAGCTAGAAGAACACCGTTCGATCTCCTCTATTTTAATTTTATCACCATGATCAGAAACTCCCACTAACTCTTTCACCTCTATAAGGCTTTATGGATTCCTATGCTTATTCATCAATCTAACAACAAATATTTTTATTATCTAAAAACATATGTGAATCCTGGATTCTTGTATCCATTGTTCTTCATTTATAGATCCATATTATTTATTGGCATATTGATATATTTTGATCCCATATTTAGTGGTTCTATCCCGATGTGCTATTTTTATTTACCATATATTTCATTATTTTGATTTCAATTATTTAAATTAAATTAAATTCCATGGTTTCAATTATATTTCATTCAATTAGTTTTTTGTATCAAACTAATTTCATTATTTTTTGGTTTTAAAATATTCATTTGTCATGAAATTGAGAAAATACACAATTCCATTTAAATGGATTTTGTTTTTCGAAATAGTCAAAATTTAAATTCATTAATTTCATATTTGGAAGGGTTTTTATGGTAAAATTTGGTGAAACCCCATTTATATTTAATTGGGGGGGGGGTTATTGTTTAATTTATAGAAATAATTTCAAAAAAATTATTTATATATTATTATGGAAAATGAAATTGTGAAATTGAAATTTAAATTGAATTCAAATACATATTATTGAAATATTTAATATAAATGGTTTTAACAGAAGATAAAGGGTTTTATATGGTAAAAGGATTGCTTTTGATTAAAACCACATTATTCATTTTACATGAAAAAGTAACACTTTTTAAATTAGTGAATAGGTTATACCTTTACTTTATGAAGTCTTAAAATAAATTACCCTTTAATGATTTGAACTATAGAAATTGAAAGCCTTTGTAAATTATTGATATATTTGGATAACACATTATATTTTATTGTATTACAAGTCACAAATGTATCATGTCACATCCATGATAGGGTGGTGATGTGGTCCTCTGGACTAGTGTCAATGTGGGTGTATTTATACAAATATTTTCATGAAACCATGAGTTTCTAGAGTCTTATAACCTATAACTATCATTCCTTTTACGCATATGACTATGTTTCTCACTTGTTTATATATGATATATAAATTAATGGAATGTTAGTGAAATATTTTACATTCCATTTGAATTTATATAAAATATGTTCAATAAAATTTCTTTTTAATCCATTTATTAGGAGAAACATTTTATTAGAACTATTACCATTATTTTGAAATGAGAATAGTGATTTGATAATGTATTTCCATCATAGAAATGTAATTCATGATTTTTTAAATATTATTTTGAAATTTTATACCATATTATTTTAAAATTGAAATCATTTTCATGGTAAATTTAATATTAGAATCATGTTATTGAATCATTGGTGAGACCATGCTAGGATGTAAGCTCACAATAGACTTTTTCCTTTGTTTGTTTGTGTATTATCAACTTCCAGGCACAAATAGTGTTAATTCACTATTTGGAGGTGGGTTTGAATGTTGATCCTTACACATGGGGAGTTTCTTCCATTGAGATGTAGGATGTTCTACTACCTATTATTCTAGAAACATTTTATAGTATAATCGGTTTCTTAATCATTTTTTACTTCTAGTACACATATCCCTGTTTAAATTAATTAATATCTATACTAATATTTTATATTTCCTCTAAAATGATGGTGCCAAATTTTATCCCACTATATTTTTTATGATTATATGAGCCAGTTCCCAAACAACTAGGGTTAGGAAAAATCATTATGCTCTTTCAGAATAAGTTTGCTTTTAAGGTTACCCGGATGTGAAAGCTAATTTTGGAAAATGTGGTATTAGAGATTTAAGTTGAGATTACTACATTGAAATTAGTATTCATTTTTTTAATTGTGTCTAGTCCTATAAGGTATTTATGATTGAGTTCATGACCATATTTCACCATAACAAGTTTTATGTCACCATGGTGGTGTGTAAAATACATCTTTAAGGATATTTCATGTCTTCTCCCCAATTTTTATATCGATGGAGTGAACTCTAAATATTTTTGTCTATCTGATGGGATTTATTTCCCATCATTTACCTATTTATTGTTTGTTTTATGTGTTACATGTTTTCAATTGATTTTTTTATATAATCATTCTTCCATTAATACATGTGAATCAAATCTAGGGGGAAAGTAGTACAGTACCACATCAGAAAAATTCTATCAACCAACTGAACCTGGTTGAGGTGATTTCTCGTGATATCCAATCTCTTGGTTAGGCACCACCACTACTTCTCATAAAAAATCTTGTAGTGGAACCTCAATGGTATGTTTTATGAGATCATTCATAGTAATTTTACTTCATGAATTTGATACCATTTAATGTTTCAAAGGATACTCAATAAGATGATAAATGGTTGAGTATAACATAATTTTTTTAGGGTTCTTAGAGAAATATAATAAAATTAAGGTGAGTTGTCCCACCATTGAGCTAGAAGGACTGGGTCTATGATAGTGGATCATAATTGTGATAGAAAATAATAAATATGGATTAGAGTGTAAAAATTTCAAATATCATATCAGTAACTAGATTATCCAGATTCAATTATACTGTCTAATTATACGGAGTTTCAAATACATGATTAGAATGATAGAACTATGATAGAGTATACTAACCATATTTATTATCTCTTGTATTTTTTCAGGAGACAATTTATCAAATTAGATGATTAATTCCCAAACATTCGAGATGGGACATCATTATGAAATGTTTTCTCATATTTTTTTCTATAGTTGTCTTCTAATACTGGGGTGATGGATAGATAATTAAAGGTTCAAATGGACATGTATCATATTTTTTGGTTATTGTGAGTTTCTTTCTATACAAGTGATTGTGATTGTTCCCTCAATGAAAATCAAATGAGTTATGAGTCTCATGATGGTTCCAAATAGAAGGGTCATTATAGACCTCTTTCAATGCTTGTAACAGGTTCACTGATTTACTAATAGTGTGTTAATCATTGTTATTCTATGATGGTTTTTAGTGAGGGACCTATGTTATATGGTACTTTTGGACATTCAAGTCACCTATAGAAATTATTCAATGTTTATACCCCTACATGTAGTGTCATGAGATCATCAATGCCTCTAAAAACAATATGAAAATATGATGCTTCATGTATAAATGGATTATAGCTAGAGTAATCCTCAATGATCCTTCTTCATGTAAAGAATGAGTGTCCATAAGAAGGAGATATGAGTCTAGCAACCGTGAGAGGTACTAACACTATAGATTCATCATTAGTTACTACTTTATTTGATGCTGGCATGTCTCATTCAATTATATATATCCATATTACTATTTCAAAAATCGTCATATGGAACATTTATATAATGTTATGGATATTACCACACATTATGGAACAAAGTGATAAAATCATATCCATAGTCCCACTTCTTTTCATGTCTATCAGATTTCATAATTTTAGGGAGCATTCTGGTCCATGACATGTATCATCTTGACATAATATTCATGATGTATTAGATATTTTCCAACAATTACTAGATTTATTTTTACCTTTTACGTGTCTCATTTACTAAACCAAATGGTCTACAACAAGTCAATTAAGGATAATGGAACCCATGGTCATTTAGATTCTGAACATCTTATCTCGAGTTGGGGAAAATGATATGAATGTTTGATTTTTATCTGGATTATGAATATTTGATTGGTGATCTCCCTATATTATTCATCAATTTTCTTGATGTGTTACCTTCGGAATTATATGGGTTTCATACATTAATTTAGGTAGATTGTTTTAGGAATTTATTACCTAGTACACAATGAGTTAATATTCCATCATACCATATGGAAACAACTGAACTAAAATATATTAAGACTTCAATAGAATTATCTTCAGGATAAAGGATTTATATGATCGAGTCTCTCCTCATAGACTTTGCTAGATCCAATTCCCTAGAATGTTGATGTTTCACTATTCCTATGTGTTGATGATAAAAAGAACAATCATGTGATGGTATAGAACAAATATTTTTCTCCATGGATTAAAGATTAATTTAATCATCTGAATGGGTTGATGTTGTTCTCATTGATTTAGGATTGATCTCCTTACTACCAGTTAAGGATAATAGTATTATACATTTAGAAACCCACCATTCCATCCTGGTACAAGCATTATGAGTACCATTTCATGCCTATTGGTCTATTTAATTCTCCTAAAGTATTAATGGATTTAATGAAAATTATCTTCCATGAGTATCTTGATACTTTCTTGGTAGATTTTTCTGATTAAATACTTGTTTACTCTATGTTTATGGAGGCTTATATGAATCATCTGAGAGTAGTTCTGATCTTGTTGAGAAACCACCAATGTTATTCAACGATATGGAAATGTTATTTCTAGATCCAGGAAGTAAATGTTTTTTGGGACATGTGTTATTGGATAATGGGATATTTTTTACCATAATAAGTAGATGGTCATAATGACATTTGAACAACAAAAAAAGTTGTCATGATTTTGAGTATCTTGGGTTTGGCTTGTCATTATAGCTTGTTTTTATCAAAATTTCAATGTTTCCTTCTCTTTAGAATTCTATGTCTCGAAATGGTTTAACGGTTTATTGGAATAAATTATTTCAAACTTATTTTGTTTAGTTGAAACATGTTTTGATTTCTACACTACTGTTAACTCATTAAGAGGATGGTATTTAATCTTAGGTCTTCTATGATGTATAATGTTCAGGATTGGGATATGTTATTATGCAGGGTTGTAACGCCCTGACCCCAGTTACCCAGAGTCGGTGCATTATTACATAACATTGGCATGATCACAAGAAAGATCAAGTCTCGAAAGACTGATTAGTTTAGTAGCCTTAGAATAACTAGATACATCCATAAAGTTTTACATTACATCATAAAAAAAACTTGTCTTCATATCCCCTCATACTATCCCTGCAGGCCATTCATAAATTACTTCTTCATAATCCTGGGAAAAATAAAACATTGAAAGGGGTGAGCTTAGATGCACAGTAAGGATAACATTATAGCAGAAGCTTTCATAGATAAGCATAAACACTTAAGGCAGTTTATAACTAAAACAAAACCCTTTTAAACATGAACTTCATCATAAATTGGAAAAGATAAAATAAAATAATGCCATTTACATAATCACATGGATATTATACTAGTCTAACAATCCCATGCAATATCAATAACCACTTTCATAATGATGAAATGCATAATGCTAGACTATCATAACCACATATCCAAGGCCTCGTGCCAAGACTACAAATAAGATTTTTCCAAGGCCTTATGCCAAGACACTAGTTTGTCTCATTAGACCTACCGATGCATCGAGGAGCTATAGCAGGCTCCACCCATCACTTATTAAGTCTAATTCATTCCTCATATGAACAGGTTTAAACATAACATAAACATTTGTATAAAAACTAGCATACAAAATGTCAATACTTTTACCACAAACCATGAATGGTATAAAAATAGCACATCCACAGTCAAACATAACTCATTCGATGAAATATGGAAGATTGTATTGTATCACATTAACCTCAATCAAGAATAATCAAGGATGTTGAAATAGATGAAAATAATCATCAAAACTATTTGAGAGAAATATCCCCCTTTTTCTTGAAAACATTTAAAAGTCACACTATTTGTCAAGAATCCATTTAAAAATAGTTTTTTGAATCAAAGTGTCCCATACCACTTTTAAACTTTTTAAAAGGATTTTTAATTTTAAAACTTTAATGTCCATATAAATAAATCCTTAAAACCATTTTTAAAACATGGACATTAATGAGCAAGATTTAGAAGAATAGATCTTTAAAACATTTAAAAATGGTATTTTAGTTAGATATTATACCCAAAAGAGAGACACTTGTATACAAATAATTGAGGTAATTAAAACTTGGTAATATCATGAGAATAAAGGGATTCATGATATACTATGTCAAAGTAAAATATATACACCATATAAAAGTGATTTGGTGTATAACAAGAAAGAAGTCTCAATGGAATGTAAATTGAGATGAATTCTCTTATAAAGACCATATCCTTAGGTTAAGGATAAATCAACGACATAATTATGTGTGAAAAATATAAATACACTCAATATTATTGGATATTTAGTGTAAATCAATCTGATGAAATTCACACATATTCTTGTAAAAACAACACCAATGAATTGGATATTTAACTCAACAAATGGAGATTGAGTTAAAATTACTCTTATCAAGTTCATACCGATCACTTGAGAATTTATCAATGGAGTGATTATGTGTATCAAAAGTATATCCACAGAAAGGGGAGTGGAAAATATGACATAAGAAAATGAATAGTAATTCCACACATAATCTTGGAGTAAAATAATCAATGAAGAATGCGTAAAGCCGAATGAGTGGAAATTCAAATATCAAATTCTCTTATCAATTTGGTAGCTTATGAAACATACACCCATGAAAGAAGGATCATACAATGATGATGTAAATATCTATAAATTAGATTATATTACACAAGGAATACAATCATGGGCAGTACACACACCACTTGCAATAAATAAGTGGTGAATAATGGAAATCTCATGAAATTAAAAGTGAGATTAGAAACCCCTTACTTTGTAATTTTTCCTTGGTCGACGGTAGGTTAACCTTCTGTATAATGGTGAAATAATTGTTATTTAATTATACAAGAATCATATGAATTAATATGATATCATATATGATCTTTTAACATTTACTTGTTAATAATATCTTAGAATTATTGTCATTGCGGGTGTTAACGGGTTCATTTTACTTTATATTCTTTATTATGTGAGCCATATTTGTTATTAATGGGATGTATATTATTCATATCCAGAATGATATCAAGTCCTTAGATACTATTTTTAAATCATCAAATTATAATTATACTTGAATGGATATGATGGAGAATGAATCTCATCGCGTTCGTGGAGACGGTAGTCCGTACGTACGCACGAGCGACAATATCATTCTTTTGATATTAAAATAATATATAATTGGATGGTATATCATATATACAGAATTATTATCATGTTATATTTATTATTTACATGAGTTACACATCATTATTATACCCATCCATATAATAATATATTGAATAACAATTACACCACGACGTGGAGACGGTAAGCCGTACGTACGCACGTATGGTGACACGTTATTCAAAGGATGGATAGAATACTGAATATGGTTGTACCATATTTATAATAACATCAAATTACATATATTATACTGGATTTATTATTTTATAATTGTAATAACAATGAAATAAGAAGTGGAAGAATAAAGGAACTTGAAAAGGGGTGGTGAAAATATTACCTCTTCTTCGGGTTCTTCCTATTGATTTGATCAAAAGGGCTCCATAGGTTGGCTTTCTGAACAAACTAAGGCCTCTAGGTTGTATTGAGGGAAGTTGATAGATTATTTGGGCAGGGTTTGGCCGAACCAAAAGGCTTTGATGGTGTGAAGAAATGAGAAGGAGGAGTGCCCTTTTATAAGAGGGGTGAGGGGAAACTTTGGAAAAGCTAGAAATATTACTTTATAATAAATTCATATTCGGTTTATAATGACTCCAAAGTTTATTATTCAAAGGTTAAGGTGGGTATAGGTCTAAAAACATTCTGAAAATATAATTTAGATAGGTTTGGGTCACTATATTAACCTAATCCTTTAGTTTTAACTCTTGGTTAATTAGTTTGACATTTACCATGTCACTTTGTATTTTTATATTATATAATAAATAAACATACAATATACATCCAAGAGACCCCCAAGTGGTCCATTAATGATATACGTATCATGATATAAGTCTATTGGCCGAACCTTAGAGTTTTAGGAATTTAATATCAATTAATAATATAATATTTGTTTTAAAAACTCTTTTATGTCAATTTTGACACTATTCAATAGTTGATTTTTTTGAAACACATAACAGAATGATTACTTCGAAAAAAGTTAATTTACTAAATACTAATATGTCATGTTATCCTATAAAATTAGTTTAATTCAATAAAAGTATCAAATTATATTTATTTGGGTATTTATAATATCAATTATTCTAATTTTCACTATTATGGTAATTAATGCATCACCATTGTGTCATAAATAAATTAACTTATTTAATGTCTAAAAATTATAAATAAATTATCATTATGTTGGAAATCTTTTTATCTTTATAATGAATATTTATAGTCTAAAATCTGACATATATAACCCTACAAAACAATTGTTTTTCTAAAAGATATATTCTTGTGTCATTTTTGTATTTATTTTAACTTAATTAAAATAAAGTGTCATTATCACTTACATGTGGATCCATGGGGTCCCAAAATCGACCCAAAGATGCCCATGGTCGACCATGTATCAACCAATAGGGTTAAGACACATTTTAGGGTAATTTAGTATTATTATAATATTATTTGTTAACCCTTGTTTACCGGATTTACCCTTTAACCATGGTAAAAAAAATATTTACCGAAGTAATTATCCAAAATGTCTAAAAATAAAAGTTACATATTTACACAATTTGAACATCCTGATTCTAAATATGGAATCCATTTTTCCAAATTCAAAACATAGAAGTGGCAGAAATTAATTTAAAATAAATTCCCGTTGTTAAAACAAAAAGCGTGTTTTTAAGAGATAATAAATATCAAAAGATTGCACTTGTTTATGTCTGGTTTAAATGTTAAATTATGTTCAATGACCCACATTGTATTACATGGTAAAAATATATTCTAAATATACTTTAAAACCACTCAAATTCATAATTTATCACTATTAATTATTTTGATTAAAAAAGGTGTTTTTAATTAAAATTTAGTAATTTTGACTATTCATCAAAATATGAAAGTTATCCGAAAAGTACCACAATTTCACCCTATGCTAAATTTGATATTCTGAATCCAAAAATGAAGTCCATTTTGAGATATAGAATTTATAAAATTTCAAAATGTAGGTATTACTATTCATATCGGCTAGTTTGATTGGTTATGGTGTGTTAAAATCTCGAAGTTGCGTACAATGCACGCCATGACATTATTCGAAAGGAAACATAATGTGGAAGATTGGGGTGTTAAATTCTCCCCTCCTTTAATAAATTTCATCCTTGAAATTTTTTAAATTGTGCTTGGGAATATAATGGAAAGTCCCACATCAGAAAAAGAGTCAATAAAACTATCACTTTAAAAGAAAGAAAGAGTGGTATAAAGGTCATCCAAGATAACACATAATGGGATTCCATATAGGAAAACATGGATATGGATTATAAACTAAGTGTCAATTCTGATGGAGAGGGATAGAAAGCATGATAAGGAGAAAGTTAACAATAAGAAAACCACAAACTTGTGTTGGGACAAACGACCATTAGTCTCTTAGTAGGAAAGTAAACAGACAACATTTTTTTTTGTTTTAAGTTACATTACATAAGGACGAGGAATTAATTTATGATATTGAATAAGAACATAAAGAGATATACTTAATTTTTAAGTAAAGTCTCATTATTTAATAACTTTTTACCACTAACTTATTTTTTTTGAACAATGAGTATTCAAGAAGAGTTGGTCACAATAAAAGAGCTAGAATAAACTTCTATAGAAATACATGATCCATGTATGATAAACTATATATTTAACTTGTCTTTAGAGATTAATCAAAACCAAAATGGTTAGTATAAGAACTGATGATCCCCCAAATGTATATTCCATTAGAAAAAAAATACTAATCTTAATTTCTAAAATTAAACCAACAATACCCCAAAGTTAAATAAATACCATTCAATAATAAATTTTCCTCAAAATCCTTCAATATAATACAAACTAATATTGAAACCCAAAACTTATAACAATGTAGTCTTCCACGTTAAATTTTATCTCCAAATTACATCATCTACTCTTAAAGTCACATAATCAAATGTAATTAACCTAATCACTTATTCTTTATTGTAGGTTAATCATTTCCATAAATAACCCAAATCACTATAGATCCACAATAAAAACATAGATAAAAATACACCATTACTCCTCTAATGACATCCCATAGTATTCTATTTTCCTTGGACATATAGTGTTCCCATCAAAGTCAACATCTTCCAAAATAACATTTATCACTTAATCACCAAATCATTTTCCTATACTAAGGGTATTCATTTGATAAGACATAAGAACCCAAATCAATATATTATTGATCAATAAAATCATTTAACTAAAGAAAATAGTCACACTAACCAGGGACTTCACTTAGTCTATTGGTAGGCGATAAATCCCAATCGCACTTTGGTTGTGGGTTCGATTCCCACAGCTTTGTCCGATGCGACGGGTTGTCACACGGTCTATGTGTTGTCCTTTTTCAAAAACTATATTTTATAATATTACCAAAATGAGATAAATTCCTCAAAATAAAATAATTTAACCACAAATGTTATATCATACCTTGCATTTTCATCCCAAATTATAATAACTTATAATTTTCTCACACACCAATGATCATAAAAAACCAAATGGTTATTTATACCCTTATCCACAAGAGAAGGGACAATTCTTCCTCAAATATCATTCTCACATGGCAAACTAAGGGGTTACAAATACAAGAGAAAATTATTCCAATGTAAACCCATAAACAAGGAGCGCTAATACTTTTTAAACATTTCTCCAACCATTTATTTCCACATAGCTTCTTCATTGAACAAGAAAATATTCTATAGAATAGTTCATTCACTCGGGTAATGGCCAGGTCCCCTACATTTACGGCAAATGACTGTAAATGGACTCTTGGGACCATTTTTATCTTCTTCCTTAGTACTCTTCATTTTGTTTCGGCAATTCTTCACATTATGTCCTTCCTTCCCACACGTAAGGAATTTCTTTTTCCCATTGAGACACTTTCCTGGGTGTCCCCTTCCACATTTCCTGCCTGATAGAAATTGAGGATTTCTTTGTCCATGGTCTCCACTACTGGAGCTCTTATCATTCATTACCTTTCTCTTCTTTGTTGAGTCCAGTAATTGGTTAATATATATATTGTTGATCATATTTTTGGAAAATTTATTTGGGATAAAGACGATATCTTTTACACCTATCAACATTCCATTTTTTTTCTCATTTCCACAACTGTTCCCACCTTGTACATCATTCTCAAAGTCACTATGACTTCCTTGGAATCCAGCCATTGACTAAAACTAGAAAGAATTGTGTGAGTAATAGTAGTCATACAATCATTTAGAGATTAACATGTCACCATATTCTCAATTTGAAACACAATAGGATTAACCAAGGTCATTTACTCTCATCTTATATATATAATACTTTAAATCGATTTGTAAAAAAAATGTAAATTATCCTAAGAATATCCCCTGGGAGTGTCGTAACCAAGGGTGCAGCAAGGCCCGTTGTCATTCACCAGTTCCCGTTCGAGTCTAGCTCAAAGAGGTGTTTTCGGGTTTTACCCCTAGGTACATCTGTGCCAGAGCCGCCTCTACCTGTTCGTATCCAGACAGGGATGTATTGCTCGAAAAACTCACAAAATCTATACAATATGAATATTCTAGGAAGTTCTTCTATACTAATCCTCAAAGTTCATCTTAGGTCAATGTTCTCTAATCAGAGTTTATCTAAATATAGCTTCCAAGTTTTGTACTAAACTTCCTCTGATACCAACTTTAACGCCCCGACCCCAGTTACCCAGAGTCGGTGCAACATTGGCATGATCAAAAGAAAGATCAAGTCTCGAAAGACCGATTAGTTTAGTAGCCTTGGAATAACTAGATACATCCATAAAGTTTTACATTACATCATAAAAAAACAACTTGTCTTCATATCCCCTCATACTATCCCTGCAGGTCATTCACAAATTACTTCTTCATAATCCTGGGAAAAATAAAACATTGAAAGGGGTGAGCTCAGATGCTCAGTAAGGATAACATTATAGCAGAAGCTTTCATAGATAAGCATAAACACTTAAGGTAGTTTATAACTAAAACAAAAGCCTTTTAAACATGAACTTCAGCATAAAATGGCAAAGATAAAATAAAATAATCCCATTTACTTACTCACATGGATATTCTACTAGTCGAACAATCCCATGCAATATCAATAACCACTTTCATAATGATGGAATGCATAATGCCAGACTATCATAACCACATAGCCAAGGCCTTGTTCCAAGAATACAAATAAGATTTTTCCAAGGCCTTGTGCCAAGACACTAGTTTGTCACATGAGACCTACCGATGCATCGAGGAGCTATAGCGGGCTCCACCCGTCACTTATTAAGTCCAATGCATTCCTCATATGAACAGGTTTAAACATAACATAAACATTCATATTAAAACTAGCATACGAAATGTCAATACTTTTACCACAAACCATGAATGGTATAAAAATAGCACATCCACAGTCAAACATAACTCATTCGATAAAATATGGAAGATTGTATTGTATCACATTATCCTCAATCAAGAATAATGAAGTATGTTGACATAGATGAAAATAATCATCAAAAATATTTGAGAGAAATATCCCCCTTTTCTTGAAAACATTTATAAGTCACACTATTTGTCAAGAAGCCATTTAAAAATAGATTTTTGAATCAAAGTGTCCCATACCACTTTGAAACTTTTTAAAAGGAGTTTTAATTTTAAAACATTAATGTCCATATAAATAAATCCTTAAAACCATTTTTAAAACATGGACATTAATGAGCATGATTTAGAAGAATATATCATTAAAACATTTAAAAATGGTATTTTAGGTAGAGATTCAAACCAAAAGAGAGACACTTGAATACAAATAATTGAGGTAATAAAAGCTTTGTAATATCATGAGAATAAAGGGAATCATTATATACTATGTCAAAGTACAATATATACACCATATAAAAGTGATTTGGTGTATAACAACAAAGAAGTCTCAATGGAATGTAAATTGAGATGAATTCTCTTATAAAGACCATATCCTTAGGTTAAGGATAAATCAACGACCTAATTATGTGTGAAAAATATAAATACACTTAATATGATTGGATATTTAGTGTATATAAATCAGATGAAATTCACACATATTCTTGTAAAAACAACACCAATGAATTGGATATTTATCTCAACAAATGGAGATTGAGTTAAAATTACTCTTATCAAGTTCATACCGATCACTTGAGAATTTATCAATGGAGTGATTATGTGTATCAAAAGTATATCCATAGAAAGTGGAGTGGAAAATATGACATAAGAAAATGAATAGTAATTCCACACATAATCTTGGAGTAAAATAATCAATGAAGTATGCGTAAAGCTGAATAAGTGGAAATTGAAATATCAAATTCTCTTATCAATTTGGTAGCTTACGAAACATACACCCATGAAAGAAGGATCATAAAATGATGATGTAAATATCCATAAATTAGATTATATTACAAAATTAATACAATCATGGGCAGTACACACACCACATGCTATAAATGAGTGGTGAATAATGGAAATCTCACGAAATTAAAAGTGAGATTAGAAACCCCTTACTTTGTACATTTTCCTTGGTCGACGGTAGGTTAAAATCATGTATAATGGTGAAATAATTGTTATTTAATTATACAATAAACATATGCATTAATATGATATCATATATGATATTTTAACATTGACTTGTAAACAATATCTTTGAATTATCGTCATTTCGGGTGTTAACGGGTTCATTTTACTTTATATTCTTTATTATGTGATCCATATTTGTTATTAATGGGATGTATATTATTCATATCCAGAATGATATCAAGTACTTAGATGCTATTTTTAAATCATCAAATTATAATTATACTTGAATTGATATGATGGAGAATGAATCTCATCGCGTTCGTGGAGACGGTAGTCCGTACGTACGCACGAGCGACAATATCATTCTTTTGATATTAAAATAATATATAATTGGATGGTATATCATATATATAGAATAATTATCATGTTATATTTATTATTTACATGAGTTACACATCATTATTATACCCATCCATATAATAATATATTGAATAACAATTACACCACGACGTGGAGACGATAAGTCGTACGTACGCACGTATGGTGACATGTTATTCAAAGGATGGATAGAATACTGAATATGGTTGTACCATATTTAAAATAACATCAAAGTATATATATGATACTGGAGTTATTATTTTATAATGGTAATAACAAATAAAGAAGAAGTGGAATAATAAAGGAACTTGAAAAGGGGTGGTGAAAACATTACCTCTTCTTCGGGTTCTTTCTTTTTATTTGATCAAAGGGCTCCTTAGGATGGATTTCTGATCAAACTAATGCCTCTAGGTTGTAGTGAGGGAAGTTGAGAGAGTATTTGGGCAGGGTTTGGCCGAACCAAAAGGCTTTTATGGTGTGAAGAAATGAGAAGGAGGAGTTCCCTTTTATAAGAGTGGTGAGGGGCACCTTTGGAAAACATAGAAATATTAATTTATAATAAATTCATATTCGGTTTATAATGGCTCCAAAGTTTATTATTCAAAGTTTAAGGTGGGTATAGGTCGGAAAAAATTCATCCAATATAATTTAGACAGGTTTGGGTCACTATATTAACCTAATACTTTAGTTTTAACTCTTGGTTAATTAGTTTGACATTTACCATGTCACTTTGTATTTTTATATTATATAGTTAATAAACATACTATATACATCCAAGCGACCCACAAGTGGTCCATTAATGATATACCTACCATGATATAATTCTCTTAGCCGAAACTTATATTTTTAGGAATTTAATATTAATTAATAATATAATATTTGTTTTTAAAAACTCTTTTATGTGAATTTTGACACTATTCAATAGTTGATTTTTTGTGAAACACATAACTGAATTATTACTTCGAAAAAAGTTATTTAAATAAATCCTAATATGTCATGTTATCTGAGAAAATTAGATTAATTCAATAAAAGTATCAAATTATATTTATTTGGGTATTTATAATATCAATTATTCTAATTTTTCACTATTATTGTAATTACTGCATCACCATTGTGTCATAAATAAATTAACTTATTTAATGTCTAAAAATTATAAATAAAATATAATTATGTAGGAAATAATTTTATCTTTCTAATTAATATTTATAGTCTAAAATCCAACATATATAACCCTATGTTACAATTGTTTTGCTAAAAGATATATGCTTGTGTCATTTTTGTATTTATTTTAACTTAATTAAAATAAAGTATCATTATCACTTACAAGTGGATCCATGGGGTCCCAAAATCGACCCAAAGATGCCCATGGTCGACCATGTATCAACCAATAGGGTTAAGACACGTTTTAGGGTAATTTATTGTTATTATAATATTATTTTTTAACCCTTGTTTACCGGATTTACACTTTAACCATGGTAAATAAAATATTTACCGAAGTAATTATCCCAAATGTCTAAAAATAAAAGTTAACTATTTACACAATTTTAACATCATGATTCCAAATATGGAATCCATTTTTCCAAATTCAATACACATAAGTGGCAGAAATTAATTTAAAATTAATTCCCGTTGTTAAAACAAAAAGCGTGTTTTTAAGAGATAATAAATATCAAAAGATTGGCACTTGTTTATGTCTGGTTTAAATGTGAAATTATGTTAAATGACCCACATTGTATTTCATGGTAAAAATATAATCTAAATATACTTTAAAACCACTCAAATTCATAATTTATCACTATTAATTATTTTGATTAAAAAAGTTGTTTTTAATTAAAATTTAGTAATTTTCACTATTCATCAAAATATGAAAGTTATCCGAAAAGTACCAAAATTTCACCCTAGGCTAAATTTTATATTCTGAATCCAAAAATTAAGTCCATTTTGAGAGATAGAATTTATAAAATTTCAAAAAGTAGGTATTACTATTCATAACGGCTAGTTTGATTGGTTATGGTGTGTTAAAATCTCGAAGTTGCGTACAATGCACGCCATTGCATTATTTGAAAGGAAATGTACCGTGGAATATTGGGGTGTTACAATGGTGATCATGTCATTACTTATGGATCTCTTCACCTTATGCCACATGATAAGACGTATCTAACACATTACCTATATATTGATTCTATGATTCACCTGTTTTAATGTTTTTGTTATTATAATTACTTATTATGGTTTACCATGTATTTAGACCACATGTTCTTGAGATATATCTTCTCTCATAAATATTGAATCCCCCTTATAGGCAATGGGTGTTACACATGGGATCTTCCTAATTGTTCATCACCCATAAAAAATGGAAAGGGAATTTCAATATATATTCTTTAAATTGGAAATGTCTAACCCCTGACATGGATTATTATTATATATGTGGATATTGATGGATGTATTTATAGAGATGAATATTAGAGTCCACAAATCAAGGCCCAGGGTTCCTTTAGAGATAATTTCGTTAAAAATCTATCTTCTAAATATTTTTATTCAAAAAAATCATGATAATGGGATTTGTATCATTAGAGACTTCACTAATGTTGAGGGAGATATTTTTTGAGTGTTCATTCTACAAAGAGGGAATTCATTGCAATCAAAATCATTCTGTCACATTGTTATCAGTAAGGAAAGACGTTATGTTTTATTAAAAAAAATTAGTGGTCTGTGCACCCAAGAAATATAAAAATGTTCTATGACATGAAATATAAATTCTATTGGATGGGTATTAGACATGGAATTTCGGAATTTCTTTCTTTTTGGTATATATACGATGAGGTTAATTCCCACCATCAGAATTCATTATGATTTCACCAGCCCATTCAAGTTCCTACATGGAAGAGTGATGAGATTATATGTACTTTTTGGTTCCATTTACATATACCCATTTATGAAGAATTAGATAAGGTTTTTGTCTGATAATTTGAAAAAATAGGATCACTTTAGAGCTATTTGTTATAAAATAAAACTTGAGGAGGTGGGAATTATCTAGGTGAAAAATATTGTTCACTTGCATGTACTTTGACATGATATATTCTCTGATTGGTGACTTTGATTCAATTTATTCTTTGGAGATAACTTTAGGAGGCATTGGTATATCACGACCATTTGATTTCGACAAACCATCATCATTCATTTTTAATGAAATAATGTTTTATATATATTCATGAGTATATACTTTGTTCTTTGGTTATTAACTTTGGTGGGGTAGGGATGATAATTGGGGGCTGGATAAGTTTTCTTATAAAAAAAATACATTTCTATGACCAAAATGGATCCTATTAAGGTCTTGAATGGTCAATATTATATATATTCATTGTGTTGGTTTGAGATTAGTTAATATTCTTTTGTTGTACCATTTATGGTGCATGTAATTATAGAAAAAATTAAATTGATTCATCAGTGAATGTTTAAGGCTCAGATCAGAAAAAAAATGTTATGTTGATCATTATCACAAGCCATTAGTGTTTTCAGTTTATGATAACGTTTTCTTGAATTTTTCACCCTGTTTACCTCATCAATGAATTGTGAGTAAAGGGAAACACTCTCGGAATTTTGTGGGAATTTTTGGGGCCTTACCTTGGAGGGAAATGTTTCATTGGATTTTACACATCAACCGTAACTAATTTTGATTCAATACATGTTCTGTGTATCTCTTCTAGGAATGTATCTATATATCCATCTCATGAACTGAGATGGTGTGATATTGATGTTGAACATGATTTATCCATGAAAAATGACAAGTTAGGTTAGTTTATTTAGAAACCATGTTACATAGTGGAAGGATGATATCATTTTTTTAGTTCAATGGAGTCACAGTATTAATGGCCCTGAGTCATGGGAGATGGAGGAACTAATGAGATATCAGTGGCCTTATCTTTTTGACATTGGACATTCTGAGTATTCATTCTCAGGACAAACACATTATTTGGTGGGGGAGGCTGTATTATCATGATACTATTTTTAGGTATACCTAAATTCTCTATTTATCTATGCATTGATATGGCTTTGTTTGGTGTTTTTGTGAGATTAATTTTAATTTATTTTTGAAAAATATTGCATAGTGCTTGGTTTCCGAAATGTTTTCACAAACTGTGAAAACTCTCAAGCCAAATATTGAACCCACGTCTTTTTGTCTTTTCAATGTTAGGGGATTCTTTGTTTGACCATGATCAATCTTAGTAGAAATCAGGAAACTCATTTAAAATAGGATCATATTTATTATTAATGGATTTTCTTAGTGAGTGTATCTACCATTATAACATTTCGTAGGATATCATTAATACGATAAATAATTATTTAAAATTATGAAACCCTAATTATAAGTGTTTTAAGGACCTAAAATGACCCCGCCTGTGTTTGTTTCTCACAAGAGGGCCCATGTGCAATTCTTTTCCACTTATAACCCTAGAATATGTTATTCAAAGCCACTCAAATGTCTTTTGATATCCTCCCTATTAGTAGCCTCACACCGATCTCTATCTCCCAATATCTCTCTTCTCCTCCTTTTGTTTCCCAGGTCCCTATGCTTATTTATGGATACAATAATCACTATTTTGGACCTATAACTATGTTTTATTCTTTATTTTCCATATCCAATGTCCTTTATAAGCAAATCTCAATCTGGGTGTGGAGTTTTGAGACCTGTTGATCCTATGAAATGTGGTTCTGCCATGATTCTAAAAATTTATTGACTAAAATTTGTATTGTTTAATTAAAATTATTGGAATCAAATTTATTTTCATTATTTTAACTATATTTCATTCAATTAGTTTGTTAGGAAAACAAAACACCATTAAATTGGGGTTTTAAAAAAGTTTTTTCATGATATTTTGATAAAACACAATTCCAATGAATTGGTGTGTGTTTATAGAAAATGGTAAATTATAAAATATAAATAAAAACAATAGAAACTATTTGATTGAAAATTTTTGAAAAATCCTCGATTACAATGAATTTGGGTGTTTTTGTTTTGATCAGTATTGCAATAGTTTGAATCTAAATTGTTGAATTTAGTAATCGAAAAAAGAATAGTGAAATTTAATTTTCATATGATATAAAAATATTATATGTTAGTGATGTTATAAAAATGGGTTTGATATAATCCTTAGGGTTTTATTTTATTAAAAATAATTCATTTTTATTAATAACACATTTTAGCCATTTATTGAAAAGGTAGTAATTTTTAAATGGGGGGAATGGGATTTAATGTTATATTAAAATGTCTTAAAATTTTACAAATCATTAATTTTTACTATAGAAATATAAATTCCTAGTTAGATAGTGTGTTATTTGGATATCTCCCTATGATTTATAACATTCCAAAACAAAAATAAGACACATCACATCCATTATGGAATAATGATGTTTTCTTCTTAACTTGGTTGAAGGGTTTGTTGGTATACCAAAGTTTCTATGTCCCAAAGAGTTTATGGTGTCCTATATCATTGAACTACCATAGCCTTCATGAAAATGACCATGTTTCCCTATTGTTTATTTTTGATATATAAATGTATGAAAATGCTATGAACTATTTTACATGCCTTGTAAATTTATATAACGTGATTTATAAAAAATAATTTTTTATGTCATTTCCATGAAGAACCATTTGTTTAAAAGTTTTTACAAAATTTTAAAATGTGGTGCATGATTTACTAATTTATTTCCATATTATAAAGTGTAAATTATAATTAATTTAAATATTATTTAGAAATTCCAAACTAGTTAATTTGATAATTGAAAGCATTATGTTTGGTAAATTTAATATTGGAATATTTTTATGGAATCCTTGATGAGACCCAAAATTTATTTTTTCTCACACCATACTTGTGCCATCAGTTTATTACAAATTATCTCCACCCAAGGATGAAAAAGGGTAAATCACAAAGTGGAGGTGGTTCTAGTTGTTTAGTTGTGGACATGGATAGTTTTAATTTTTGTGACTTCAGTTGATTTCCTATATAATTTAATGGAAATCGGTTGTAATAATATGGGTTTTTATATATGTTTGACTTCTGGTACACTTCTCCAAATGGAGTTTCTGTTTTATGCATACAATTTTTTTATCATACTTCATCAATGTTTGTGGAATATTCGTTTCCACTTTCATTTTTTATAATGAATGTTTCCTGTCAAAAACTCATTAGGATCGAGAAAACACTTCGATCTATGTCATAATCAATTCAGTTATCAGGGTACCAGGGTACATGGGCCAGTTATTCACAACTATTTGTTTGAAGGTAATAATACCCCATTTCAATTCATCATATCTCAAGTCTAAGAAATTTTTGTTTGAAAATTGGAGTTCTAGATCATGATGGATGTCACAAATAGAATATTTATAGGAAATGTATTATATTTGGAATTCTACGACTTTCATTAAAACTATTTATCATATATGAGGTCATTGTCACGTGGTCTGGACCACTATACTACGAGTTCCTTAAAAATAATTAGATTCATAATATAATTAGAACAGCCCAGATGTTTCTTACATCTATAGTAATTCATGATATGTCATCCCTAAATGGGGTTTTCAAATAAAATGAATATACAATATTAAAAAAATACATTTTTGAAAATTGAGAGAAATTTATTGAAATATAATCATTAAACCTTTCATTAATAGTTACACGATTGTTCCTAATAATCTGTGGTACATGTTTTTTATTTAAATAATAAAAATTAATTTTATTACTATAAAACTTATATAAGTTATGTTAAAAAATTATTTTATTATATTAATTTTAGATGGCTTATTATTGTAAATATAAAATATTTATCTATCATTGATATTTTTAAATTATTAAATTCATTCCAAAGTTGTTTTAGATATTGATATTATGAATGGTCTGTCAATAATCCAATTTGTGATATTAAATGTATGTAATTGGTAACAAACATATCCAATTATTATTATTCAATAATTGTTTTGTTGAAAATTATCTTATTTTATGAAATAGGAAGCATAATATTTTAAATCAATATATATGAGAAAATTAATTAATCATATAGAATAAATGAAAAATATTAATTTTTATTAATATAATAATAAAAAAAAGTATATACATTCATTATTTTTTAATTTGATCACATTATATTTATCACATTCATAGACATACAAATTATTTAATTTAATATATTTTTAATACATTATTCATTAAATTAAAATATTATATTATAATTGGTAGTATTTTATTTAGTTTCATTTATTATGTTTCATATGTATTTGGATAAACTCATCCATGACGTACATTTATTTTACGATAAACTAAATGTTTTTCATCTATATCAAAAATTGAATATTCATAGTTTTGGGGAATATATTATGAGGTATATTTTCGTATATAAGTTTCATAATTATGGTAGAATAATTTTTCCATGAGTCTTGTATTAATGTATTTAAAAAAATTGGGTTGGAAGATTCATTACAATATAAGAATATTTAATTTCCTGAACATGTTTTCAGCTATAAATTTGTATAGGATTATACTAATAGGGATTATTTATTTTAAATTTTTTTTCCAAAATTAACATAAATAGTTTTAATATACCTTATCAATGCTATGTATATATATATATATATTAATATATTTGAATTATAATTTAGTTAGTAATTTTTTCATAAAATTATATATATATCAACATGGTCTGAACATTTTAAATTTGTTAAAGGAATGAGTCAAAAAAATAAATAATTATATTTATGTATACATGTTAAAGGAAAAAATGAGATAATATGTTGTCATTGATTGACCACAAAAACAGTTGTAGATTCATTACAATGTGAAATTTTTTTATACCATGAATATCCAATGTGGTAGCTTCACAACAAACAGGGGTTGCCCTAGATTATCATGTCTCATAAAATAAATTTCATATATGAAACTAATAGTTACGTCCTTATTTTTTCATTTTCACTGTGTTATAATTAATAGGGAAACCATAAATGATACTATAAGAGATTAATAATTCATTTTTTTTGGGTAATATTTATATGGGAATGGGTTGTTCATTAAACAAGACAGTGTTATATATGAAATTATTCTGATGTTTCACTATGATAATATCTAAATAGTGCTCTTCATTATAATGTGGGGAAATAATTTTAAGGAATAATGAACCATTTCTAACTAATGGATATGTACAATATAATATATATTAAAAACTTTAGTAGAAGAATAATTTATTTAACAAAACCTTCTCAAATTGAAAAAAATTTGTAGATAAATAGACTAATCATAAATTAAAATAATGTTGACATCAATCAATAGAGTATGATGTTATTAAAATAAGTATATTATTGTCCTTGTACATAAATATAAATTGTTTCCAAGTAATTATAATTTTATATTATCATGGAAACCAATCATTATAAAACAATAGTTGATGTTATTTAGAATATTAATCTAGAATATTATGAGGGGCACTCATTGAATAAAAAAAATTCAAAAACAACATATAAAAAATTTACTCTGGATATATTGTCTCATATTATATAATATATGTGACTTTGTTTTTGAATTACTAAACAAGATTAACGACAGCCTATAAGTGTTGTTTTAGTTATAAAATTCATTAAGTTTGAAATTATCTAAATAGTGTCACATGTTCAGAAATTCATAACTATATTTTCTCGATGTATAGATTTATGAAGAGTTAGGTTGAAGATATCTTGGATTCAGTTTCTTACTATCATTAAAGTAGTAATTGTTCAAGATAGTAGACTAAATTTTAGTTGTAATGTTCAATAATGTATCACAATGTAATCATTCAATTCCAATGAAACATTAAGGTGATATCAAGCATTAAAGACATTTATTCCATTATATGGACTCAGTGTTTTATACCTTAATGTGTATTGAATCGCAATGGAATATACATTTATGTTACTGATTCTATAGATATAAAATCAATAATTTGTAAGGTGTTATAATACAAACTATTTGTTATAATATTTTTGAAAAAAATATATAGATGATCGTAATAAAATAATTAATTTGTTATGATCTTAGTTTTTATTAACATGCTGAAGAATATTGTAAATAAATCAAAATGTCGTATACAAAATAAATTTTCATGCTAAATAATAGATGATAAATATTTATTATATTGTCAACACCCTTATATTATAACTGGAGTTAAAATAATAAAATTCTATAATAAAAAATTATAAATTAATATCCATGTTTATGATTCATCATATTTTATAAAATACAATAGAAGAAAATATGGAGGAAGAAACAAATATTTTCATTTGTTAAAATACATGGGATTTGATCCTATGACAATTAGTTCTATATGTAGAATAATAACACTCATTTTATGAAAATGAATCAAAACACCTATCATAGAATGTATTACATTTGAACTGTAATTTGATATATATTATCAAATAAATAATTATTTCATATTTCATAAATAATTTTTTATCATATAATTTCATTGCCACCATATGGGAGTGTTGTATTAATTATACTATAGAGAATATTATTTGATTTTTCAATAATCAAACACAAAAAAATGAGGGAATATATAAGTCAAATTTGATGAAACTTGACGAATCTAATAGGATTATTATTTTCCAGAGAAAATTAATTTCAGTGTTTTTCTTGATGCATGGAGATTTCTACTAAATTATTTATTGAACAGTTCTGCGAATTTTGATGATTATAATGAATATAGAATGAGCCATTTGTAATAAAAATATTATTAAAACATCATTTTAGTGGATATTATGGAGAAAATGATTTATAATGATATGTTTAATAAGTTATAAAATCATTATATGATTTTTACATCTCCATATTTAACAAAACATAGTTCCTCAAATATGACCCTCACTAAAGAGTTTATTCTGAGGTTTATCACATATGTTCACTTAGATATATGGAATTAATTAGTTATATTATTTATGATTTTGAAAAACTCAAGAATATGAATCATATATTAGAAAGATATGATAGTCTATCACATGTGATATATTTGAAAGGATCATATTAATGGGATTTAAAAAAATATTACATGATTTTATGAATAACAATTCATGGTGTTATATAATATTTAAATATTTACATTATTATTGTTTCATATTAACATCATATAATAATTGGTATATATATTTCATTTAGTTGAATTAAAATTTACCTGTCTATATTGGTCTTTTTTTATACCAGACCGATGGTCGTCTAGCTATATTATAATTTATGAACAAATATTAATATTAGATTCAACATGCATCTAATATCCTAATAAATAAAATATTTTATAGGGGCATAAAAAGGGTTATATTCACTATATGTTCTAGAATTAATGGCAAGAATAATTATATATATCACATATTTAGTACAGTACTGCTAAATGGCTTATATTAGAATCCAAACAATCTAGGTTTATAGAAATATATAATAGTAGAAATACAACAAATGATTATGTTTCCTTAAAAAACATTTATTTTTAGATATTAATGTGTAGTTAGGTGTCTTTATGAGCATATATACCCATAAATAATTACCAATATGATGTTTTTCATCTCATGTAAAAATCTTTAAATCATTTACCATGATAAATATATTATATTGAAACGTGTGATTACAAAATAGTTTCAACTTTTTTTGATTTTACATTTTCGTTAATCCATGTTTTGTGATCAACTTATAATAGTAAAGAAATCAGATGTATTCATTAACCTGGTCATTCTAAACAATGTTTATTGAGAAAATATGAGTTTTCATAAATGATCTTAATTATATACTTGTCATGAATACTCTATTATATTGAAAAGTGAATCATACAAATATTGATAAATCCATATGTTAAAAATGGTTAAAACATGTATATAGATACAAGTTATTTATAGGGTCCAATCTATATCACATTAAATCATTAGTATAATTTATTCCATTCTATAGGGAACTAGATTTATGGCTTTGTAGATTAATTATAACATAATATTTTTGAAATTATGTAATACAAATAGGTAAAAAATTTATAATAATGAGAATAATTTTCATTTTTATGAATCATTCTGTTCCACCCGGAGAGTTTTTTTGTAGGAAATAAAATGGATTTCAATATATATTTTAAATAACAATTATATAAAATTTTCCATATGGATAAATTGTATGATATATTTTAAAAATTGGTTTTTTTATTTATAATGAATAAAAATTTCAGATAAGCTCTCACATGTTGTTATATATGATGTGACATGAGGTATATATTACTAATCATATATGTATATTAAAGGTATTGGGGGATGTATTTTTATTTCAAATAAATGGTTGACTATAAAATGGCTATTTAAATGACATAGTGTTCTATCCTAATGTGTATTATTTAATTGTATACCAAAATAAAGCATTGATTTTATATATGTGATAATTTTATTCTATTATTATATTCATTTTCACAAGAATAGCCCACATATTCTATTATAATTTGATGAGAGTTATATATTTAGGTTTTTATGAATAAACAATATAATTCATGATTGTATAAAATTGGTCCAATTAATTTTATGACAAATCTATGCCTTTCTATTTATGAATATTATTTTTTTGACATGTTCAATAATTAAAAAATGATTTTTTGATTTTATTGGATATATAGACAAATCTATTCTTCCATAACATAATTTAAATTATATCCTTGAAAATAAATCTATTTATATCTTCAAATAACCCTGATTATTTTAAAACCCCCTTTATCTATATTATTTAAACAATAGTTACTAGTGGAATGTGAAGAGTGGGTGATCCTTTTTGAGTGTTGGGAGATTTTTTCAATCCATGGATAACTAATGGGGAAGAATACATTTTATAACATTTTAATGAATTCGATAAATTGTCTATGATGATATTTGAATGGAAATATCAGCTATATTAATTTATGTTATTCTTATTACCCTTCGTTTATATTCATTATAATCACATAGATAACAATTAATATTAATCACATAGTATACCTGTTCTTCAATGATTTTTAATATATTATAATTCTTTCAAAAACGGTAATTTTTACATGGAAATATTTTTTATATATATAATAATTATTTAATGAATTAAATAAATTATAGAGAATTTAATTATATATACTTTTTGAAATTGTGTCATGACCACTCCCACTAATGTTACAATAGTTGGTCCATCAATTAAGGATAAATGATAAAAATCATTGAGTCAGTACTTTAGTAAGCTTTGGGATGGAGGTTACCACTGAGGGAATAAAAATCAAAATATGTGTGTCATTACCCTATATAATATATAAAGACATTGAAAAAAGGATACTAGTTATAATTGAAATACATGACATAATATCATTGTAAAAGTCACAAAACCATCCTCAATGCATGTATAAATTTAATAGATATAGATAAACATGTCATGAAGATACTCATAAAAGAATTGAAAATCTAGTGAGACAATGGTAATGCAATAATTTAATCTATAGATTTTAATAACGATCTTCATAGTAGTCATTTAAGTATAAATATAGTATTAGATTCAAGGGGTGACCATACAAATACCCTCATAAGAAATCATAATGTCAATCATGCACATATGGAAGAATAACACTCAAACACAAGTTAGAAAACAAAAGTTCCAACAATAGTTAAACAATTTGATTATCCATCCAAGGCACAAAATATATTTCGGACTAAATATCAAATCATAGTATAATTATGAAATTAGAAGCATATTAGTGAATTGTACCCCATGCATCGTTACTAATTTTTTCCCTCGGACTCTCCATCTTCATATGTCATGGGAATAAAACCTATTCTATATAACATCAAATCATATCACATCCAACTACATCACATCACATATCACTAAAAGATTTTTGATCCATCCCAACACATCTTATCACATAGGTAGGCACTCAGTCCATCACACCATATCAAATAACTTATATACCAGAGACTCTTATTCCATGATATCATGTAAAATCTCACCCAAAGATACTTGATCCATCATATAACATCTTACAACATTGAAATCATGAATGTTAATGAAATCATCCTTGATTACTCCCCCAACATTGAATGATCCCCACCATAAACCATGTCATCAAAACTCTTCTTAACACATCACACTTGTAGGCATTTCGTCATCACATCACATCTCAAATGCGATATTTTGACATATGGTCAAACCATACTATGCATGTAATAATCTATTGAATGAGGCAATGGGTATCTGTATGTAGGAAACCATTCGTCCTCACTAGTCGTGAAAATTATCTTTCCATAGAAACAAAGGTGTATAACCACTACTCTATGATATAAAAAATGGGTAATGTGGTATATCTTGATTCAAACATAGAATTATAATATATCTATAATTATGGAACTAGAATGACACACCACATGGATCCATAACCATGAATGACACCACAGATACCCTAAAAAATACCATAAAAATCACCTCAAAAAATTCATTAAAATAAAATATTCCCTAAAAACATCCTTCCACAAATGAGATATGTTGAGAAAAACATGATAACGACAAGGTGGAATTACCATAAACAACCATAGATCAATCATATATGGATGAGGTTGAAACTCATTGTCTGTGGGATAAATGGTATAGTTTTGTTTTAATTGGGTCCCCGATGAAAATAGATAATCATGGGAATTGATTTCTAGTTATTTTGGATCCTGTAATTTTTAATTAGTCTAAAAAACATTTGGCCACAATGTATCCCTTAACAACATTCCATAATCTAAGTAAAACAAAGGTAACTATGATATTTCACACCTTACTATTCCACAACCATTAATTTCATAATGACTCATAGATCAATGGCTATTTACATTACAAATTTTTTATAATTTATGAAGGATGTCAGGGATATTTAAGAAAACTATGTTGTAGAATATCTCAATATGGAATGGGTTATATTTAATATATTTTCTCCTTAGCACATGAACTATTAAAAATACATCCTATTTGGACCCCATGAAATTGAATAACATTCTAGACTAAAAATCACACATGTAACGCCCCGACCCCAGTTACCCAGAGTCTGTGCATTATTACATTACATTAGCATGATCACAAAAGATCAAGCTCCAAAAGAATGATTTGTTTAGTAGGCTTGGAAACACTATATATATTCATAAGTCTTACATTACATCATAAAGTAAAAAAAACTACTACAACGTCTTTTCTTCATATCCCCTCATACTATCCCTATAGGTCATTTATAAATTACATTTTCACTTCTTGGGAAAAAACATTGAAAGGGTTGAGCTCAGATGCTCGGTAGGGATAACAATATAGAGGAAACATTCATAAATAAGCATAAACATTTAAGGGAATGTATAACTAAAACAAAATCCTTTTAAATTTTACCTTCAGCATAATGTGGAAAAGAAAAAATGAAATAATTCCATTTACTTATTCACATGGATGTTCTACAAGTCGACTAATCACATGCAATATCACTAACCACTTTCATAATGATGGAATTCATAATACCAGACTATCATAACCACATAGTCAAAGCCTTGTGCCAAGACTACAAATAAGATTTTGTCAAGACCATCAGACAAGACACTAGTTTGTCTCATGAGACCTACCGATGCATCGAGGAGCTATAGAGGGCTCCACCCGTCACTTAATAAATCCAATGCATTCCTCAAATGAAAAGTTTTAAACATAACATAAACATTCGTATTATAACTAGCATACAATATATCAATACTTTAACCACATACTATGAATGGTATAAAAATAGCACATCCACAGTAAAAAATTCATTCAATATAATAAGGAAGATTTTATTGTAACATATTATCCTTAATCGATAATAATGAAGGATATTGGCATAGATGAATATAATCATCGAAAGTATTTGAGAGAAATATCAACCTTTTCATTGAAAACATTTCAATGTCACACTATTTGTCAAGAAGCCATTTAAAAATATATATTTAATCAAAGTGTCACATACCACTTTGAAACTTTTAAAATGAGTTTTAATTTTAAAACATTAATGTACATATAAATAAATATTTAAAACCATTTTTAAAACATGGTCATTAATGTGAAAGATTTAGAATAATAAATCTTTAAATCATTTAAAATGATATTGTAGTTAGAGTTCCTAACCAAATGAGTGACACTTGAATACCAATAATTGAGGTAATAAAAACATTTTAATATCATGAGAATAAAGGGATTCATGATATACTATGTCAAACTACATTATATAGACCATATAAATTTGATTTGGTGTATAACAACAATGAAGTCTCAATGGAATGTAAATTGACATGAAATCTCTAATAATGACCATATCCTTAGGTTAAGGATAATTCAACAACATAATTATGTGTCATAAATATAAATACAATCAATATGATTGGATATTCACTATAAATCAGTCAGAGGACATTCACACATATTCTTGTATAGACAACACCAATTAATTGGATATTTAACTCAAAAAATTGATAATGAGTTAAAAATTACTCTTATCATGTTCATATCAATTACGTGAGAATTTAAAAATGGGGTGATTATGTGTATCATAAGAATATCCACAGAAAGGGGAGTGTAAATTATTACATAATCTAATTAATAGTGATTCCACACATAATATTGGTGTAAAATAATCAATGAAGTATGATTAAAATCGAATGAATGGAAATTGAAATTTCAAATTCCCTTATCGATTTGGTAACTTAAGAAACATACACCCATGAAAGAAGGATCGTACAATGATGATATAAATATCCATAAATTTATGTTTTTTACACAATGAATACAATCATGGTTATTACACACACCACATGCAATAAATACGTGGTGAACAATGGGAATATCACGGAATTAAAAGTGAGATAAGAAACACCTTAATTTGTACCTTTTCCTTGGTCAAGTGTAGGTTAGCATCTTATATAATGGTGAAATAATTTTTATTGATTTATAAAATAATCATATACATTAACATGATATCATATATGATCTTTTAACACTGCATTGTTAATAATATCTAAGTATTATCATCGTTTCGGGTGTTAACTTACTTGTTTTCTTTTATATGTTTTGTCACATAATTCATGTTTGTTATGGATATGTTGTATATTATTCATATACAGAATTATATAAAGTCCATAAACATTATTTTTAATCATAAAATGAGAATTATACTTGTATGGATATGATGGGAATTTAATCTCATCGCGTTCGTGGAGACCGTAGTCCGTACGTACGCACGATGATAATATCATTCTTTTGATATTAAAATCATGTATAAGTGGATGTTATATCATATATACAGAATCATTATAGTGGTATAATTATTATTTAAATGAATTAAACATCATTATTATACCCATCTAAATAATAAAGTAATTGATAACAATTACACCACGGCGTGGAGATGGTAGGTCATACCTATGCAGGTATGGTGACATGTCATTCAAAGGATGGATAGAATACTGAATATTGTTGTACCATATTTATAATAACATAACATTATATAAAGGATACTAGAGTAATTATTATAGAATGTAAATAATAAAGAAAGAAGAAGTTGAAGAATAATGGAATTTGAAAGAGGGTGGTGAAAACATTACCTCTTCTTCGGGTTCTTCCTTTTAATTTGATCAAAACGTCTTCATAGGTTTGCTTTATGATCAAACAAAGACCACTATGTTAAAGAGAAGGAAGTTGAGAGAATATTTGGTTAGTTGTTGGCTGAGACAAAAGGCTCTGAAGGTGTAAATCAGAGAGAAGGGGGAGTACCCTTTTAAAAAAGGGGTGAGGGGCACCTTTGGAAAAGCTAAAAATATTATTTTATAATAAATTCATATTCAGTTTCTAATGGCTAAAAAGTTGATTGTTTAAATTTTAAGTTGGGGATGGGTCTAAATCACTTCAATCAATAGATTTTAGATAGGTTTGGTTCACTATATTAACCTTATCATTTATATTTAACTCTTAGTTAAATAGTTTGACATTTACCATTTATCTTTGTATTTTTATATTATATAGTTAATAAACACACTATATACCTCTAAGAGACCCCCAAGTGTTACATTAATGATAAAACTATCATTATATAAGTCCTTTGGTGGAATCGTAGATTTTTATGAATATAATATCGATTAATAATATAATATTTGTTTTAAAAACCGTTTTATGTCAATTTAGAAACTAATGGATATTTTGTTTTTGATAATTTTATAACAGGGTTATTATTTCGAAAAAATGTATATAACAATCCTAATATGTCATATTAACCTATAAAATTATTGTAATTCATAAAAAGTATCAAATTACATTTATTGTGATATTTATAATATCAATTATTTTAATATTTCATTTATTTGGTAATTACTACATCACCATTGTGTCATAAATAAATTAAATAATATAATGTCTAAAAATTATAAGTAAAATATGATTATGTATGAATTAATTTTACCTTTATAATGAATATTTATAATCTAATTTATCTTATTCATAACCCTATATTATAAATGTATTAGTTATTAAACATTGATTTATCTCTTTTAACTCTTCATGGAATTAAATAATAATAAATGTCCTAATCTAATCCAATTGGACCTAAATGATAAAATTTTATTCCTAAGGTTTTTTTTGGTTGAGATAACCATGTCCAATAGTATTAAGACATGTGATATGGTAATATCATTTGTACCCTTAATTACCCTATTTACTTTTAACTATGGTAAACAAAAGTAAAAGTTACTATTCAGCAAAAATTATTTTCATCTAATTGAACCACATTTTACTCCTTGATGTTGATTGTTTCTCTCAGATTTTCATAATTCCTCTCACTGATGTGGTAAAATTAAGTTTTATGTGAATTTCCAAATTCTCCTAGTAGGTGGGTCAAAGATGGTGAAAAGTAAAAAAAAATTATATATCTAAACTTATTCTAAAATATCTCCAAATGAATTAAATTGAACTTATATAGGTATTATGTATTTATTTTGACCTTAATTAAATTTAAATAAAATAATTAACAATTTAAATAAAAAATTTGGTTTTAAACTCTAACTCGGTGTTTTTTACAATTCATCAAAAATTGAAATTTTTCAAAAAAATACCAAAAATTCACCCTAAGCTAATTTTGATATTCCGAATCCAAAAACAAAGTCCATTTTGAAAGATAATATTTATAAAATTTCCAAAATTGGGAATTACTACTCATAATATCTAGTTTTATCGGTTGTGGTGTGTGGTAAAACTTGAAGTTGCGTACAACACACGCTACTATATTATTCAAAGAAAATCATATTGCTGAAGCTTGGGGTGCTACATTCTCCCCCCCTTCAAATAATTTCTTCCTCAAAATTTTTAAACATGGGATTGGGAATATAATGGATAGTCCCAAATCGGAAAAAGATTCAATAAAACTATCACCATAAAAGAAAGATAGAGATGTACAAAGGTCACCCAAGTTTACTCATACTAGGATTCCATGTAGGAAAACATGGATATAGAAGATAAACTAAGTGTCATGTTCTGATGGAGAGGGATAGAAAACATGATCAAGAGAAAGTTAACAACAAGAAAGACACAAACTTGTGATGGGACAAACAGTCATTAGTTTCCCAGTAGGAAAAGTGTACGGACAACATTTTTTTAAGTTACATTACATAATGATGAGGAACTCATTTATGAAATTAACTATGAAAATAAGTAGATATAATTACTTTTTAAGTTGAGTTTCATTCTCTAATAAATTTCCACCACCAAATAATTTTTTTAAATGATGAGTATTCAATAAGACTTGGTCACACTGGAAGATCTAGAATAATCTTTTATAGAATCACATGATCCACTAAGGATAAACAATGTATTTACCTCGTCTTTAGAGATTAATCAAAACCAAAATGGTTTGTACAAGATCTGATGATCCCCCAAAAGGATATTCCTTTAGAGAAAGAAACACTAATCTAAATTTCCAAAATTAAACAAACAATAACCCAAAGTTAAATAAATATCATTCAACAAACAGTTGCCCTTAAAATCCTTTAATATAATCCAAACTAATATTGAAACCCAATACATAGAAGACTTTTGTTATTAAGTCTTCCACGTTAAATTGTATGTCCAAATGACATCAACTACTCTTAAAGTCACATACTTAAAAGTAATTAACCTAATCAAATATTCTCTATTATAGGTTAATCATTTCCAAAAATAACCCAAATCACTATAAATCTTCAATAAAAACATAAATAAAAATCCACCATTACCCCCCAAAAGAAATCCCATAGTATTCTATTTTCCTTGGGCATATAGTGTTCCCAACAAAGTGAACATCTTCCAAAATAACATTTATCACTTAATTACCAAATCATTTTCCTATACTTAGTGTACTCATTTTATAAGACATAAGAACCCAAATCAACTTATTATTGATAAATAAAATCATTTAACAAAAAATAATTAGTCACACTAACAAAGGACTTCACGTAGTCCATTGGATCTCGATAAATCCCAATCGAACTTTGGTTGTGGTTTCGATTCCCAATGCTTTGTCCGACGCGATGGGTTTTCACACAGTCTGTGTGTTTTGTTTTTTCAAAAACTATATTTTATATCATTACCAAAATGAGATAAATTCCTAAAAAATAACCAGAACATAATTTTAACCAGAAATGTTATCTCATACCTTGAATTTTCATCCCAAAATATAATAATTTGTAATTTCCTCAAACACAATGATCATATAAAAACAAATGGTTATTTATAACTATATCCACAATGTAAAAGATAAGTCTTCCTCAAATATAATTCTCACATGGAAAACTGCGGGGTTACAAATACAAGAGAAAATTATTCCAAAGTAATCCCATCAACAAGGATCAAAAATACTTTTAAAAATTTCTCTAGCCATTTATTTCCATATAGCTTCTTCTTTTACTAATAAAATATCCTATAGAATATTAAATTCACTTGGGTAAAGGCGAGGTCCCCTGCATTTATGGAAAATGACTTTAAATGGATTTTTGGGGCCATTTTTATTTTCTTCCACAGTACTCTTCATTTTTCCTCTGCAATTATTCAGTTTATGTCGATATTTCCCACAGGTAAAGTAATTATTTGTTCCGTTGAGACACTTTCCTAGGTGTCTCCTTCCCCATTTCCTGCATGATGGAAATTTAGTATTCTTTTCTCCATGGTATCCACTGCTATAGATCTTATCATTCATCACATTTCTCTTCTTTGTTGAGTCTTGGAGTGGGTTAATATATATGTTGTTGATCATATTTTTGGAAAACTAATTTGGCATGAACAATATATCTTCTATTCCTATCAACACTCCAATTTGTTGCTAATTTCCACCACCGTTCCCACCATGTACATCATTGTAAACGTTACTATGACTTCCTTGGACTCCAGCCATTGACTAAAACCAGAAAGCATTGTGTGAGTAACAGTAGTCATAAAATCATTTAGAGAATATCATAACACCATATTCTCAATTTGAAACACCTTAGTATTAACCAAGGTCATTTATTCTCATCTTATATTAAAATACTTAAAATTGTTTTGTAAAGAAAATATAAATTATCTGAAGCGTATCCCGCACGAATGTCATAACCAATAGTGCAGCAAGTCCCATTTTCGTGCACCAGTTCCCGTTTGAGTCTAGCTTAATGCAGTGTTTTCAGGTTTTACCCCTAGGTACATCTGTGACAGAGCCACCTCTACCTGCTTGTATCCAGATAGGGATGTATTTCTTGGAATACTAATAAAATCTATAAAATAACAAAATTCTAGGAAGTTCTTCTATACTAATCCTCAAAGTCTATCTTAGTGTTATGTGCTCTAATTATATTTTATCTAAATCTAGTTTCCAATGACTGTTCTAAACTTCTTTGATACCAACTGTAACACCCTGACCCCAGTTACCCAGAGTCGGTGCATTATTACATAACATTAGCATGATCAGAGTAGATCAAGTCTCAAATGACCAATTAGTTAGGTCATCTTGGAAACACTATATATATTCATAATTCGTACATTACATCATAAAGTAAAAAAACTACAACAACATCTTGCCTTAATATCCCCTCATTCTATCCATGTAGGTCATTAATAAATTACTTCTACATATCCTAGAAAAAATAAAACATTGAAAGGGATGAGCTCAGATGCTCAGTAAGGATATCAATATAGCGGAAACATTCATAAATAAGCATAAACATTTAAGGAAATGTATAACTAAAACAAAAGCCTTTTAAAAATGAACTTCAGCATAATATGGCAAAGATAAAATTAAATAATTCCTTTTACTTATTCACATGGATATTCTACTAGTCGACTAATCACATGAAATATCACTAACCACTTTCACAATGATGGAATGCAAAAGGCCAGACTATCATAACCACATAGTCAAGGTCTTGTGCCAAGACTACAAATTAGATTTTGTCAAGGTTGTGTGTCAGGACACTAGTTTGTCTCATGAGGCCTACCGATGCATCGAGGAGCTATAATGAGCTCCACCCATCACTTATTAAGTCAAATTCATTCCTCATATGAAAATATTACAACATTACATAAATATTCATTTTAAAACTAGCATACGAAATGTCAATAATGTATCCACAAACCATGAATGGTATTAAAATGGCACATCCAAAGTCAAACATAACTCATTCAATAAAATAAAGAAGATAATATTGTAACATATTAACCTCAATCAATAATAATTAAGGGTATTGAAATAGATGAAAATAATCATCAAAACTATTTGAGGGAAATATCCCCCTTTTTCTTGAAAACATTGCAAAGTCACACTATTTGTCAAGAAGCCATTTAAAAATAGATTTTTGAATCAAAGTGTCCCATAACACATTGAAACTTTTAAAAAGAGTTTTATTTTTAATACATTAATGTCCATGTAAATAAATCATTAAAACCATTTTTAAAACACGGACATTAATGAGAATGATTTAGAATAATAAATCATTAAATTAATTAAAATGATATTTTAGTTAGAGTTCCTAACCAAAAGAATGAAACTTGAATACAAATAATTGAGGTAATCAAAACATTGTAATATCATGAGAATAATGGGATTCATGATATACTATGTCAAAGTATATTATATACACCATATAAATGTGATTTGGTGTATAACAAAAAAGAAGTCTCAATGGAGTGTAAATTGAGATGAAATATCTTATAAAGATTATATCCTTAGGTTAAGGATAAATCAACAACATAATTATCTGTGACAAATATAAATACACTCAATATTATTGGATATTCACTGTAAATCAATCAGAGTACATTCAAATATATTCTTGTAAAGACAACACCATTGAATAGGATATTTAACTCAACAAATGGAGAATGAGTTAAAAATTAATCTTATCATGTTCATATTGATGACTTGAGAATTTATCAATGGAGTGATTATGTGTATCAAAATTACATCCACTGAAAGGGGAGTGGAAATTATTACATAATCAAATTAATAGTGATTCCACACATAATCTTGGAGTAAAATAATCAATGAAGTATGCGCAAAACCGAATGAATGGAAATTGAAATTTCATATTCACTTATCGATTTGGTATCTTACGAAACATAAAAAAATGTAATAAGGATCGTACAATAATGATATAAATATAATCAAATTTATTTTTATTACACAATGAATACAATCATGGGTAGTACACACACCACATGCAATAAATAAGTGGTGAACAATGGAAATCTCACAGAATTAAAAGTTAGATAAGAAACCCTTTAATGTGTACTTTTTCCTTGGTAGATGGTAGGATAGACTTCTGTATAATGGTCAAATAATTGTTATTGAATTATACAAGAATAATATACATTAACATGATATCATATATGATTTTTATCATTGATTTGTTAATAATATATAAGTATTATTGTCGTTTCGGGTGTTAACTTACTAGTTTTCTTTTATATGTTTTGTTACATAATCAGTATTTGTTATGGATAGGTTGTATCTTATTCATATAAAGAATGATATCAACTCCTTAAACATTATTTTTAATCATAAAAATAGAATTATACTTGTATAGATATGATGGAGAATGAATCTCATCGAATTCGTGGAGACGGTAGTCCGTACGTACGCACGAGCGATAATATCATTCTTTTGATATTAAAATAATATATAATTGGAAGGTATATCATATATACAGAATAATAATAATGTTATAATTATTATTTTCATTAATTAAACATAATTATTATAACCATCAAAATAATAATTTATTTAATAACATTTACACCACGATGTGGAGATGGTAGGCCGTACGTATGCACGTGTGGTGACATGTCATCCAAAGGATGGATAGAATAATGAATATTGTTTCACTATATTTAGAATAACATCAAAGTATATAAATAATACTGGAGTTTTTTATTTTTAATGTAAATAACAAAGAATGTGGAAGTTGAAAAAGAAAGGAACTTGAAAGATGGTGGTGAAAACAATACCTCTTCTCCGGGTTCTTCCTTTTGATTAGATCAAAAGGGATTCTTAGGTTTTCTTTCTGAAAAAAATAATGCCTATAAGTTTAAGTAAAAGATGTTGAGAAAATATTTGGTCAGGGGTTGGACGATCCAAAAGGGTTTGAAGGTGTAAATTAGAGAGAAGGGGGAGTACCGTTTTATAAGAGAGGTGAGGGGAACCATAGGAAAAGCTAGAAATATTATTTTATAATAAATTTATATTCGTTTTATAATGGCTCAAATGTGGATTATTTAAAGTATAGGGTGGGTATGGGTCGAAATACTTTCAACAAATAGATTTTAGACAGGTTTGGGTCACTATATTATCCTCATCATTTATGTTTAACTCTTAGTTAAATAGTTTGACATTTACAATGTCTCTTTGTATTTTTCTATTATATAGTAAATAAACTTACTAAATCACTCCAAGAGTCCCCCAAGAGGTCAATTAATGATATAACAATCATTATATAAGTCCTTTTTCCAAACCTTAGATTTTATGGAATAGAATATCAATTAATAATATAACATTTGTCTTTAAAACCCTTTTATGTCAATTTGGACACTATTCGGTATTTTGTTTTTGATAATTTCATAACATCATTATTAAATAGAACAAAATTTATATAACCAATCCTAATATGTAATATTAACTTATAAAATTAGTTTAATTCATAAAAAGTATACAATTACATTTATTTAGATATTGTTAATATCAAATATTTTAATATTTCATTAATTCTGTAATTACTACATTCCCATTGTGTCACAAATAAATTAAATTATTTAATATATAAAAATTATAAATAAAATACCATTATGTAGTAAATATATTTATCTTGATAATTATTATTTATAATCTAATTTATCTTCTGTATAACCCTATATTAAAAATGATGTAGTTATTAAACATTGATTTTATTTTGTTTAACTCTTCTTGGAATTAAATAATAATAAATGTCCCAATCCAATCCATGTGGACCTAAATAATAATATTTTATTTCTAAGGTTGTTTCTAGTCGAGATAAACTTGTCCAATAATATTAGGACATGTGTTACGTTAATATTAATATCATTTTTTCACATAATTACCCTATTTACTTTTAACCGTGGTAAATAAAACTAAAATGCTAATATTCATCAAAAATTATTTTCATCACATTGAAGCACATTTTACTCCTTTATATTAACCGTTTCTATAAATTTTTCGAAATTCCACTCACAGAAATGGTAAAATTATGTTTTATGTGAATTTCCAAATTCTCCTAAGAGGTGGGTAAAAGAGGGTGAAAAATTCAATAAAAAATTAATATATCTAAAATTATTCTAAGCTAAAAATTGAACATATATAGGTATTATTTAATTACTTTCACCTTAATTAAATTTAAATAAAATAACTAATTATTTAAATAAAAATTCATTTTTAAACTATAACTCAGTGTTTTTCACTATTCATCAAAAATTGAAAGTTTTCAGAAAAATACCAAAAATTCACTCTAAGCCAATTTCGATATTCCGAATCCAAAAAAGATGTCCATTTTGATAGATTATATTTTTAAAATTTCAAAAATTGTTTATTACTATTTATAATGGCTAATTTGATTGGTTGTGGTGTGTGTTAGAACTTGATGTTGCGTACAACACACGCTACTGTATTATTCAAAGAGAAGCGTACTGTGGAAGCTTGGGGTGTTACATTCTCCCCCCTTCAAATAATTTCATCCTAAAATTTTTTAAAATTGGGCTTGGGAATATAATGGAAAGCCCCACATCAGAAAAAGATTCAATAATACTATCACCTTAAAATAATTAAAGAGAAGTACAATGGTCAACCAAGATAACTCATACTAGGATTCCATGTAGGAAAACATGGATATGGAAGATAAACTAAGTGTCAAGTTATGATGGAAAGGGATAGAAAACATGATCATGAGAAAATTAACAACAAGAAAGCCACAAACTTGTGATGGGACAAACAGTCATTGCTTTCTCAGTAGGAAAAGTATACACACAACATTTTTTATGTTACATTAAATAATGTTGAAGAATTCAATTATGAGAATAACTTTGAAAATAAAGAGATATACTTACTTTTTTATGTTGAGTTTCATTCTCTAATAAATTTCCACCACTAACTCATTTTTTTTAAACGATGCGTATTCAAGAAGACTTGGTCATACTGGAAGAGCTTGAATAAACTTATATAGAATCACATGATCCACTAAGGATAAACTATATATTTAACTCATCTTTAGAGATTAATAAAAACCAAAATGGTTAGTTCATGATCTGATGATCCCCCAAAAGGATATTCTTTTATATAAAGAAACACTAATCTAAATTTCTAAAATTAAACCAACAATACCCCAAAATTAAATAAATACCATTCAATAAACAGTTGTCCCTAAAATACTTCAATATAATCCAAACTAATATTTAAACCCATAACATAGAAGTATTTGGTTATATATTCTTCCACATTAAATTGTTCCTCCAAATGACATAAACTGCTCTTAATGTCACATAATTAATAGTAATTATCCTAATCATATATTCTCTATTATAGGTTAATCATTTCCATAAATAAACCTATTCACTATAAATCCAAAATAAAACGTTGATAAAATTTCACCATTACTCCTCAAATGAAATCCCATAGTATTCTATTTTCCTTGGGCATATAGTGTTCCCAACAAAGCAAACATCTTCCAAAATAACATATATCACTTAATCACCAAATTATTTTCCTATACTAAGGGTATTCATTTGATAAGACATAAGAAACCAAATCCACTTATTATTGATCAATAAAATCATTTAACTAAAAATAATTAGTCACAATAACCAGGGACTTTACATAGTCCAGTGGTAGGTGATAAATCCCAATCGCACTTCGGTTGTGGTTTCGATTCCCATAGCTTTGTCAGACGCGATGGGTTATCACATGGTCTGCGTGTTGTCCTTTTGCAAAAACTATATTTTATATCATTACCAAAATGAGATAAATTCCTCAAAATAACCATCAAATAATTTTAACCAGAAATGTTATCTCAAACATTTCATTATCATACCAAAATATAATAACTTGTAATTTCCTCAAACCCATTGATCATAAAAAACCAAATGGTTATTTATATCTATATCCACAAGGGAAAAGATAATTCTTCCTCAAATATCATTCTCCCATGGAAAACTGTGGGGTTACAAATACAAGAGAAAATTATTCCAAAGTAATCTCATCAACAAGGATCACTAATACTTTTAAAAATTTCTCTAACCATTTATTTCCAAATAGCTTCTTCTTTGACCAAGAAAATATCCTATAGAATAGTACATTCACTCGGGTATTGGCTAGGTCCCCTAAATTTATGGAAAATGATTGTAAATGGATTTTTGGGACCATTTTTATTTTCTACCATAGTACTCTTCATTTTTTCTCGGTAATTCATCACTTTATGTCCTTCTTTCCCGCACGTAAAGCATTTATTTGTTCCTTTGAGACACTTTAATGGGTGTCTCCTTCCAAATTTCCAGCATGATGGAAGTTTTGGATTCTTTTCTCCATGGTCTCCACTATTGGAGCTCTTATTAATCGTCAGCTTTCACTACTTTTCTGAGTCTGGTAGTTGGTTAATATATATGTTTTTGATCATATTTTTGGAAAACTAATTTTTCATGAACACAATATCTTATTGTCCTATCAACATTCCATTTTATTTTTCATTTCCACCATCGTTTCCTCCTTGTACATCAATCAAAAAGATAATATGACTTCCTTGGAATCTAGAGATTGACTAATACTAGAATGAATTGTGTGAGTAACAGTAGTCATAAAATCATTTAGAGAATTTCATGACACAATATTATAAATTTGAAACACCTTAGGATTAAACAATGTCTTTTATTCTCATCTTATATTAAAATACTTCAAATTTTATTGTAAAGATAAAGTAAATTATCCTAAGCGTATCCCCTGGGAGTGTCGTAACCAAGAGTGCAGCATGTCCCGTTGTCATGCACTAGTTCCTGTTCGAGTCTATCTCAAAGCGGTGTTTTCGGGATTTACTCTAAGTACATCGATGCTAGAGACACCTCTACATGCTTATATCTATACATGGATGTATTTTATAGAAAACTCACAAAATCTATACAATCCCAAAATTCTAGAAAGTTCTTCTATACTAATCCTCAAAGTCTATCTTAGTGCTATGTGCTCTAATCAGATTTTATCTAAATATAATTTCCATGGTACGTACTAAACTTCCTCTGATAGTAATTGTAATGCCCCGACCCTAGTTACCCAGATTCGGTGCATTATTACATAACATTTCCAGGATCACAAAAGATCATGTCTCGAAAGACCGATTAGTTTAGTAGTTTAGGGAACACTAGCTATATTCATAAGTCTTACATTACATCCTAAAGTGAAAAAAACTACAACAACATCTTGTCTTCATATCACCTCATTCTATCCCTACATGTGATTTATAAATTACTTTTTCACATCATGGAAGATATAAAACACTGAGATGGGTGAGCTCAGATGCTCATTAAGGATAACGATATCGTGGAAACTTTCATAAATAAGCATAAACATTTAAGGCAAAGTGTAACTAAAAAAATCCTTTTAAACATGAACATCAGCATAATATTCCAAATATAAAATGAAATATTTTCATTTACATAATCACATTCATATTATACTAGTCGAATAATCACATGAAATATCACTAACCACTTTCATAATGATGGAATGCATAATGCCAGTCTATCATAACCACATATTTAAGGCCTTGTGCCAAAACTACAAATAATATTTGGACAAGGCCTTGTTCTAGGACACTAGTTTGTCTCATGTGACCTACCAATTCATTGAGATGCTATAGAGGGCTCCTACTATCACTTACAAAGTCCAATGCATTCCTAATATGAAAATATTGAAACATAATATAAAAATTCGTATTAAAACTAGTATATGAAATGTCAATACATTATCCACAAACCATGAATGGTATAAAAATAGCACATCCAGAGTCAAACATAACTCATTCAATACAATAATGAATATTGTATTGTAACATATTATCCTCAGTCGATAATAATGAAGGATATTGACATAGATTAAAATAATCATAAAAACTATTTGAGAGAAATATCCCCCTTTTTCTTGAAAACATTTCAATGTCATAGTATTAGTCATCAAGCCATTTAAAAATAGATTATTAAATCAAATTTTTCCAAACCACTTTGAAACTTTTAAAAGGTTTTTTAATTTTAATACATTAATGTCCATAAAAATTAATCTTTAAAACCATTTTTAAAACATGGACATTAATGATAAATATTTAGAATAATAAATCATTAAATCATTTAAAATGATATTTTAGTTAGAGTTCCTAAACAAAAGAGTGACAATTGAAAACTAATAATTGAGGTAATAAAAACATTGTAATATCATGAGAATAAAGGGATTCATGGTATATTATTTCAACGTACATTTTACACACCATAGAAAGTTTATTTTCTATATAACAACAAAGAAGTCTCAATGCAATGTAAATTGAGATGAAATACCTTATAAAGACCATATACTTAGAATAAAGATAAATCAATGACATAATTTTGTGTGATAAATATAAATACACTCAATATGATTGGATATTCACTGTAAATCAATCAGAGGACATTCACCCATATTCTTGTAAAGACAACACCAATGGATTGGATATTTAACTCAATAAAAGGAGAATGAGTTAAAAATTACTCTTATCAAGTTCATATCAATGACTTGAGAATTATTCAATGGAGTGATTTTGTGTATAAAAAGTATATCCACATAAAGGGGAGTGGAAATAATAACATAATCAAATTAATAGTGATTCAACACATAATATGGGAGTAAAATAATCAATGAAGTATTAGTAAAACCGAATGAATGGAAATTGAAATTTCAAATTCCCTTAATGATTTGGTAGCATACAAAACATAAAACAATTAATGAAGGATAATATAATGATGTTATAAATATCCACAAATTTAATTATATTACACAATAAATACAATCCGGGGTAGTACACACACCACATTAAATAAATAAGTGGTGAACAATGGAAATCTCACGGAATTAAAAGTGAGATAAGAAAACCCTTACATTGTACTTTTTCCTTTGTAAAGGGTAGGTTATCATCCTATGTAATGGTGAAATAATTTTTATTTAATCATACAAGAATCATATACATTAACATGATATCATATATGATCTTTTAACATTACTTTTTTAATAATATCTAAGTATTATCATCGTTTGGGTGTTAACTTACACGTTTTCTTTTATAGGTTTTGTATCATAAGACATGTTTTTTATGGATATGTTGTATATTATTCATATAAAGAATTATATAAAGTCCATAAACATTATTTTTAATCATAAAATTAGAATTAGACTTGTATGGATATGATGGGGATTGAATCTCATCGCGTTTGTAGAGACAGTAGTCCGTACGTACGCACGAGCGATAATATCATTCTTTTGATATTAAAATCATATATAATTGGATGTTATATCATATATAAAAATTATTATAATTTTATACATATTATTTACATGAATTAAACTTCATTATTATACCCATCCAAATAATAATGTATTGAATAACAATTACACCACGACGTGTAGACAGTATGTCATACGAACGCATGTATGGTGACCTGTCATTCAAATGATTGATCTATTACTAAATATGGTTGTACCATATTTATAATAACATCACAATATATAAAGTATACGGGAGTTATTATTTTATAATGTAAATAACAAATAAAGAAGAAGTTGAAGAAGAAAGGAACTTGAAAGACGGCGGTGAAAACATTACCTCTTCTTCGGGTTCTTCTTTTTGATTTGATCTAAAGGGCTCCATAGGTTGGATTTCTGATCCAAATAAGGCCTATAGGATGAACTTAAGGAATTTTAGAGAATATTTTTTTAGAGGTTGGCTGAGCCAAAAGGCTTTGAAGGTGTAAATTAGAGAGAAGGGGGGGGTACCCTTTTATAAGAGGGGTGATGGGCACCTTTGGAAAAGCTAGAAATATTATTTTATAATAAATTCATATTCGGTTTCTAATTGCTCCAAAGTGGATTATTTAATGGTTAAGGAGGAGATGGGTATAAATCCATTCAACAATAGATTTTAGACAGGTTTGGGTCTCTCTATTAACCTTATTATTTATATTTAACTCTTAGATAAATAGTTTGACATTTACCATGTCTTTTTGTATTTTTATATTATATAGTTAATGAACATAATATATACTTCCTAGAGACCCCCTAGTGGTCCATTAATGATACACATATCATTATATAAGCCCTTTGGCCGATCCATATATTTTTATCAATAGAATATCAATTAATAATATAATATTTTTTTTAAACCCCTTTAATGTAAATTTTGACACTATTGGGTATTTTGTTTTTGATAATTTCCTAACAGCATTATTACTTAGAAAAAATATATATAACCAATCATAATATGTCATATTAACTTAAAAAATTATTTTTATTCATAAAAAGTCTAAAATTATAATTATTTTGATATTTATAATATCAATTATTTTAATATTTCATTAATTCGGTAATTACTGCATCACCATTGTGTAATAAATGAATTAAATTATTTAATGTGTAAATATTATAAATAAAATACCATTATCTAGGAAATATTTTTATCTTTATTATGAATATTTATAATCGAATTTATCTAATGTAGAACCCTATATTAAAAATGTTTTAGTTATTAAACATTGATTTTATATCTTTTAACTTTTCTTGGAATTAAAAAAATAATAAATGTCCTCATCTAATCCAAGTGGACCTAAATGATAATAATTTATTCCTAAGGGTGTTTATGGTAAAGATAAACTTGTAAATAGTATTAAGACATGTGTTAGTGTAATATTAATATCCTTTTTCCCTTAATTACCCTATTTACTTTTAACCGTGGTAAATAAAAGTAAAAATTTACTATTCACCAAAAAATATTTTCATCTCATTGAACCACATTTCACTCCGTTATATTAACTTTTTGTCTTAGATTTTTGAAATTCCACTCATAGAGGCGGTAAAATTATGCTTTCTGTGAATTTCCAAATTCTCCTAGGAGGTGGGTAAAAGACGGTGAAAAGTTCAACAAAAATTTTATATATCTAAAATTATTCTAAACTAACTACAATTAATTATATTGAAATTATATAGGTATTATGTAATAATTTTGACCTTAATTAAATTTAAATAAAATAAATAATTATTTAAATAATAATTTGGTTTTAAACGATAACTTGTTGTTTTTCACTATTCATCAAAAATTGAATGTTTTCATAAAAATACAAAAAATTCACCCTAAGATAATTTTGATATTCCGAATCCAAAAACAAAGTCCATTATGAAAGATAATATTTATAATATTTCAAAAAGTGGGTATTACTATTCATAACGGCTAGTTTGATTGGTTTTGGTGTGTGTTAGAACTTGAAGTTGCGTACAAAACACGCTACAGTATTATTCAAAGAGAAGTGTACCGTGGAAGTTTGGGGGGGTTACAACAGCCATTATTTTCTTTCCCAAACATCAGATATATGATACCAAAAATCCCAATTGTTTCTAAGAAATCCATATTGCAACTATCATAATCTCATAGGGATTATTTGAAGAAAATTATCCCTCTCAAAGATACCAAAATATATTCATATATCATTAAAATACAACTAATATCCTACTACTCTACATCTATATATCCTATGACATAGTAAACCCCATTAAACTATTTCCCCATGATCCACCCAATATAACCACTATAGTTGAAATATCATATCAATATCCCTCACTATCGTGAAAACTACTATAGACATCCTTTCGGAACCAAGAACACCATATGAGAGGAGGGTGAATTAGGGTGTCAAATATCTCTATGAAACTAAGGGATGTTGTTCCCACATTGGTAGGAACAAGTTAATCCCGTCTGATTAGAATGTGTCGGGACCAAAATATTACATGCAACGAGATGAGACAACAATTTTACAAGGATCACCACTAAGGGAATGTCCATGTATCATTATATGATTTGTTTTCATTCATACCATATTACAATAATCATACCTAGTTGTGTAGTACTTGATTTTAGACATATTCATTATGTTCCAGACACACCGACTTTAAAAGATTTTTGGTATTGCACACTACATCCGATAGAACACTTCTGTTGACTCCCCCTTGATTGTTGTTGTGGGTGATGTCTTACTCAATTTATCAATTTGATGTTTTCTTTAATATGTATTCATTGATTTATTTATATCGTTCTATCATGAGACACTATATTCATTGAATTATTTCATGATACACTTCAACGAACTGTTAAAAAATGGGTACCAAAATAATAAAAGAATCTCTACACAGCACATGCACACAACACATTCTCTTACACACAACATTTGGTATTTTTAGCACAAGATGTATTTCACATAACCCTTAAATTTTTGGAAACCCTTATCGTTAACACAACTAAAAAAATGGGGTCACATGGTCCTTCTAAACAAAATGATTACATTACACATAAGATTAACTCTATATAATTATTTTCCGCGCAAATTATTCATGATGCATAGCAGCCAGTTATTCATTGGAAAATTCTCTAGTATTTAGTAGGGGTATACACCTATTTATAGGCCTCAATGACCCATCATGCAGGTTTCTGACACATCATCCCCATTGCGCATAATATTCTATCCATGCGTGGAAAACCCCTTTTGATATCGCATTGGTTGCATAAGATTCATTCATAAAAACTCATCTTTCATGAACATTTAAATCTTGTGTTCACTATATTCCTTTTCCATATTTTGATGTAATAATCCTAAATAAATCCTTGTACGCGAGTTTCCAAAAACCATTCAATCATTCATGCAACTCCCTCTTCCAAATAATGTTTTCTTAATATTCAAATTTTTAGACCCAAAATTTTGAAAACATTGGGAAATGTTGTCACCTTCAACAATGTACCCTACTTGAATAGTGAGATATCATTCCATATAGTCTCCCGGATCTTCCACGTACGTATTGATAACAAAAAATACAATCATTTATCAATTTATTATAGATTGTCAAAAAAACGTAAACCAAAATCCATTTTCAACAAAGAACAGCTTTGGTTCCAACAATCTCCTCACATGGGTTTGTTGGCATTCTCAATATAAATTCAAGAAATCACTATGCACATTCAGAACCTAATACACATGGATCATCTCATACATAACTCTATGTCTATGTGAGAAATGATAGGTTTATAAAACATTAGGGGAAGCATGAATTGGGTTGTCATGTTTTTTAATACTTATATAGTTTCACATTACACCGAATTGGTTTCTCCATGATCATTTTATAATTTCAAAAATCATCATTATACCCCATTGTAATATTTTTGAGATTCTCTATTATCCATATATTATTCATCTAACCACTAAATTTTTGTATTCCCTATATTTGAAAATAACCCCAAAAAACAAAATTTGACTTGTAGTACTAAGAGGATACTCCAGATGGTTTGTATCTACCCCAAAAACATGTATCACTTCATCAAACTGATTAAAACAATTAATTCAACTAGGACGTGGGGAGAAACCTATAACCTTTTAATGCAACAGGAGTTGGTTGAACACTAAGTTTTAATTAATGTTTCTCAGAAACAAAATATATCCGTAGCTTGGTTTGAATATCATCCACTTGGTCATCAATTCACACATGATCCATTTTAACCACACCTTGTTAATACTTTTACTTGATCAACGAATATCTTAGTTCAATATCTTTCATATGAGAATGTTGATCATGATTCTTTGAAAGATCATTTGGGATTTTGTTATTACATTAAATCAACCATTTTTGTTTCATTTCGTCACCAATATTGGTTATTTTTTGTTTCATCCACAATAGTTATGTTCAACACATTGTAGCAGGCATATACTATTCTTCAACTATACAATTACAAGTACTTTACTATTTATTACTCAAATAGACAAAAAAATTATTTCCAAAATGAATTCTCCACCACTTGTGTAATTTCAATCATCCACAACTCAAACCGAGTCATCATAAAAAAAAGTAGACAGTTCATTATCTCTTCCTACAGCAAAGTACAATGCATAACTGTGAGTACCATATATATAACAGAATATTTGTTTCACTAAAACCATGTGTTCTTCCTTCAAATAATTTGAAAGAAGTATACTAATCATGTTGCAAAGATGATATCCATTCATGTTTCAATCATGTTTAATTTTCTTCCAATGATTCACATATAAAAGTTGGGATCATTGATAGTCCAATCTTCATGCTTTCCATGTGTTGTTCGACCTATAGTAGGAGAAGAAATTTGATTAGAGTCATTAATTATAAATTTATTTAACATCTCTCTTACAAATATTTCCAATTAATTTAATGTGTATACCTTATTATGAATCACCTACAACCCGATGATGTATGTGAGTTCACCATTCATGGAAATTTAAAATTCAGATTTCATGTGATTGGAAAATTCATCCAGTAATCCCTACCTGCTTCCACCAAAAATAATATCATCAACATACATGAGTACCATGAACTGTTCTATCTAATATTTATTCACATTTATATTGTCATCCACTAATCCTCCATTGAATTCATGTTTTTTCAAATAAAATTTTAGCTGAGAGTTCTATGCTCGTGCTGGATACTCCAGTCTATATAGATCATATTTTAGTCTATAGACCTTAATTTCAACATCAATAAGAATAAAACCCTCTGCTTGTTATATATAAAGTTATTATTCAGGAACACCATTTAAAAAAGTGATTTTGATGTACATTTGATAAATATTCTACATTTTTTTAGTTTCTGTGGAAATACAATGTTTTATTTACTCCAATCTAGCCCCATGGGAAAATGATTAATTCATTATCCCCAACTTTAATATATGAATATCCTTGACTCACTAATCATGTTTATTTTGGACCACATTACCATGATCATCATATTTGATCCTAGAAATACACATCATAACAATAAAATTGTGACCATTGCGTCTCCTACCTATATCCCATGTGTGATTCTTGTCAATCTGATCCAACTTATCATTCATGGATTTAACCCATGATTCATCTTTTGTTTCCACTTTAAATGAGGACTATTTCAAAACTAATAGGATGGTATATGGTTCATTAATAATTATTCTCCTTGTTTGTGTGGGTGTTGTCTAATATATAATGATGTTTGATTGTTAAATTTCTTCTATTTGATTTCATTATGAGGTTTAAAACAATTTTCTTTAATCAAAGTTTCATCTTCTTATTCTTCTTCTCTATCAACAGCTTATTGGGACCCCAGAATGTTTTTTACTTTGTCATCAAAATTTAAATTTGAATCTATTCCACGTATATGGTTTTTTTATTGTTCAATAACATTTCTATATAATCACCTCATTGTAGTTGGGGTCTTATCTTTAACTACTGATCATAACTACTCTCCAAAAAATTTCTTAGACGCTTATATAAATGATTTTAGGCTTTTATATTCATTGAATATATGATGAATATTCCATCATCTACTACATCACCATATATTATAAAATTTCAATCATTTTTTAAATAATTTAAATTAAAAAACATGGAAATACATTAAAGAGGGAGTTCTTCTATGAAACAAATCATGCAGCATCTTAGATTCACACATATAATTCCTTTATAAGTTTTTAATATACAATACATCTTGATAGGCCTATTTCTAGTGATGTCGAGTGATTTGACTCTTAATCATTATAGTTATGTCCATATTGTAAACTTGGGATTCATCTCCTTAATGAATGAATTTTGTTTTGGGGTTCTCACAGTAGTGAACTCATGATGTGTTCTATACATTTAGAGGTAATTTTCAAACTCAATAGAAGTATATTCCCATACATTATCAAATCTTATAAAATTTATTGTCCATCAAGTATAATTCTCAGAGATATGTTTATAGGGTTTCATTAAATAAAGAACGTGTAGTTTCCTATATATAAATATCATACAATCCATTCTACAATAAACATCAATTAAAAGAACAATGTTTCATTCTCCATGCATTCCTGCAGCATTTATCAGAACACATATGTCCTTATGAATTAGATAAAGATGATTTGAAGGCCTTTTCTTATTTGGATGATAAAAAATGTAGACAAAAATCTCTAATATAAAATAATCACAAGTATTTCCTCATTCATTCTTTAGATAAGGTATATCCATGACTATCATTAGAATATATATCTTTTCAATGTCTTTCTGATTTACATGTCCCAATCATCAATTCTATAATTAGTTTTATTCTTTAGATGTAAAATAGAAAATGTTCTCTTTATTGTATAATTGATAGATGTTTCTATATATTTTTTCATCATTTCATGATAGAATTCCATGTCATTCTAATTATAGTATAGCCTTTTTGACTAAAAGTCACTATATGTCCTTAGTCACATGGTTTACTTAGATATAGCATATTGTGATGAAAAATATTGTCATAATGATTTTTTTTATTCACAATTCCATTATCTAGTTAAATACTTATACATACTTTGATTTCTAATGCACCATAATTACCAAAACATACCATTCCATCAAATTTTTTTAACAATTGTTAATTCTTCAGCACTAACATTCATATGGGTTAAACATCGGATGTTAAGGATACAGATGTTGTTTCTATTTGAAGACTTGAAAACTACTTTTTCATGGTTGGGCATTAAATTTTTCTTCTTTTCCTTGCATTAAATAATATATTGAGTGAAATAGAAAGATGGACCCTCATATTTCTCTTCGATATAATAAAGGTTTTCATATTCATAATCTTCTTCCTATGGAGAAATCCTATTTTTAAGAGAAACATTGTCTGTTTGATGAGTATTGACATGTCTATGAGTTATGTATGTATTTTTCTATCTTTCCACTACCTAATATAAATATATTGAAGTCCAATGATAGAACATTGAAAATCATATTCATATAAATTATTTATTCTATATGATATCAACTACAGATTTTTGTCCATTTTTGAACTCTAGGATCATCCCAATTAAAAGTTATCCTTACCTCATCACTATATGGCACGATATTCCACAAATACCCATAGAATTGGAACTTCATAAGAGGAAATGTCTTCTAATTTAGAGTTACTTCCCTTGTCTCTTTTCCTAGAAAAAAGGTATAGCCACCTTTCATTTCTGGATACCTGATGGCTGTTTTTAGTTATTCATTCACTTTGAATTGAGGGTTTCTTTTTCATCACATTATGTGACTTTTAAACATGTCCAACTTTCAGATTTCCTTTATTCTATACCACATTGAAGCATTTAATGTTTCTACATCACAATTTATTTAACTGCATCCCAAGCATTAATGTCATTGAACATTCAAAATCATTTCAACTCCATCAGAACCACATTTTTCTATCTCTAGTAACTCATCATCTGAGATCCTTCCCAAATGTATTTTATTATTAATTTATTTTGAAATTGTTTAACTTTAAAGTTTACTCCTATGATTAACAACATATTCTTCAAGACCATAATTAGTCATGGACATCTACTTCAGTCTGTAGGTGAGATCAATGGTGATTATTTCCAGTTCTTCAATTTTCTACATCAGTTTTTTAACACCTTCCATTCTTTCAAGGGGTTTTGACTATAAATTCACTAATTCTTTTAATCGTTAAATTTCATCCTCAAGCTGATTAACAAATTCTGATGATTCGTCAACAGTTGATCTCGGATTTTTTCACCCGTTAATTTCATTTTAAACCTTACTATTAGCATCCATACATTGTAACATTAGTTCATCATTATCACTCCAATGATGATCTCTAGCTTTATCAGTTTATGGTTTTGACTTCTCAAAAGTAGCCAGTATAGATGCTTGACTTCTAGTTTTATACATTATTTCTTCTTCTTCAATGAAATCATTATCATCATATTCTTTTTGACAAAAAAATCACTTTTTCTATAGATTCAACCCATATATTACATTTCCCATTATAGAAAACATTTTCTGAAAGTTTATTTGATTTTATATCTTAACCTTCATCATCATCGAACATCCTTGAGCACTGAGAAAAAATGTTTCCAACTCTACCAACCAGGAAACATGCCAAGGGTATATTTTATTCAAATAAACCTTTTTTATCTATTTATCATCTTGGAATATAGGAAAATTAATTCATATTCTTCATTGACATTATCTACTGAAATCGCGAGTTTTACAATGGATTTGAATTCCATTTCCATTCTAAAAACATTGTGTTGCATCATCTGGCTTTACACTCATCTCATAGGAAACCAGACTACTTAGCAAATCATCCAATGAATGTTTGTACAAGTCACATTCCACAGTGTATAAAATATTTAGTATTTTATATATGTTAAAGCCTAGTAAAAAATCTTATTCAACAAGTCTGTTTCATTGATCCTTTATCAAAGCCCTTGAGTTGGTCCTACCACATCAATAATTCAATTAAAGAATGAATAATAATTTTCATTAGGATATAACATTATATCATAAAACCTTTTTTTAAAAAAATATGGACTTTTTCCTCCTTAACATAATGTATCCTTTGTAAATATTTTTTATTTTTTCCCACATAGACATTGTTGAGGTTCCACTCATCGCCATCTAATAAATATTATTAGAAAGAGTAGTAGTGAGAGAATTCTGTGATTTAGTATCTACGTAAATCCATATTCTATTTGAATACGTCATAGACATCACTATTTCAATAGTGACCAGTATTCCTTATGTAGTAGAAAAAGGACTTACATTCCTAGAAATGTTAGATGGAATATCATCATATTCATCATTTTATGAATGTTGATTATATTAGAGAGGGGTACTCCCATGAAATACACTATATTCTCTATGATTGAAAAAATGACAGATTTAACACTAGAAATATAAACTATATAATTCGACTTGTAGGACCCCAGAAATCCTAGAGGGTGGAGTGGTGAATCAGAGTGTCATATTTTTCATTTTAACTGATGAATCTTGTTCCCATGTTTGTGGGATCCAGTTAAACCTATCTAATTAGAATGTGTGGAGAACAAAAATCACATGGAAATAGAAGACACAACAATTTGTCATGGTTAACCACTAAGGGATAGTCTAAGTAGCATACACCAATAAGTTCCCAGACATACCAATGTACACTAATCGTCACTAGTTGTGGAGTACATGAGTTTATACATTTTCACTCTATTCGAATCACAATGCATTTACAATATTTTTGGGATAACAAATTGAGTTTATCAAAAAACATCTATTGACTCCCCCATGATCCCTAATATGGTTGATGTCTTACATAGTTTATCTTATTGAAGGACTCTTCAATAGAATGGTATTTATGTCTTTGTCTTTTTCCATCATGATACACAACATTCATCGATGTCCTGCATGATTCACTTGAATGCACTGATCAAACAAAAGACTGATAGAATATCTACACTACACTTGCACACCACACTTAATATCACACAATGTATTTGGGATTTTTCATGCAATACTGTTATTTCCCAATCCTTACTTTCCATAAAACCCTTTTCATTTGTGAAACTACACCAATGGGTTCACTTGGTAATTTTATAAAAAAGCAACACTTTTCAAGAAATATTAACTCTCTGTAATTCATTCACACAAATATCCTTTTTTCATCAAATAAAATCACTCTTTGATGGAAAATTATTTACTCTTTAGTGGGGAATTTCTTCATATTTATATGTCTCAATAACCCTACATGAAAGTTTCAATTGTGTATTCATCGGTCTATGTAATATTATTTCGGATCATGCACAACCCCTTTTGATGTCACACTAATCACTTCAGATTATTCCGTGCAACCACATCATTCACATACATTTAAATCTTACATGCATTTTTTGGTTTTCTATATTTTGATGTGCTAATCCCAATACAATGCTTCTATTCATTCTTCTAAAAATTATTCAATATTGTGTGCCACTCCAATTTCCAAAGAAAACATTTCTATATTTCAATTTTTTGAAAAAAAATTGCTAAACACTAGGAAACGTTTCCCACATTAATATTGTTTCCTTCTTAAACTGTATGATCCCTTTCCTTGAAAACACCATGATCTTCCATGCTTTGATTTTCAATAACAAATTGAAACCATGTTCAACCTAGTTAGTATTGAAAAAAATACACATACAGAGCTATATTTTCAGTAACAAACATATTTTGTTCCAACACATCACTCAAAATGTCTTCCAAAAATATTTCCCAATTATAAATAGGTATGATTTTTAATCCTGTAACATCGATTATGTATAAAAATATTATCATAATAATTATTAAATCTCATCGCAAATTGAATGATATAATAGGTCCCACCAAAAGAAACTCACGATTCCACACAAGGACCAAATTGCATCTAAAAACTACCACCCACTATTCCCACCATCCTCACAAAAAGGAAACGTCCATACATTTCACATAAAAAGATCACATTACCATCCCCAATCAACAAATCGTACATAGGGAGAACATCACATTAATATTATCCCCCACAATTAATCATCCAATAATCCAACAACCAAAACAAAATAGATCCCTAGGAATAAAATAATTGGAATTCCAACTTTTATTCATGTCATTATATTATTTTGGAAGGAGTATTAACCGAAATGGTTATAATATTTTCAATGTATATGGTGTATTGTTTAGGGTTGTGGTATTCCATTCAAAATGTTTTGTAAAATTTACGACACATCACATTAATAATGAAGGGGAAAATTATATATTACATCATGATCCAAAAATCACATAATCATTAGAATTTCTGGAGACAATACTCAATAAATTCTAGGTACATGACATATATATCCATCTCTCACAAATATGTATTTTATTCCAAGACACCATGACTTCGTAAAATCAAAAATTTAATGGTAAATCCTCCAACAACATCACCCATTTATGTTGAATTTTAATAGGACAACCCAAAAATTATTCATCATCATCAAAATAAAAATCTACCTAATCAATAACATGTGTTTCATAGTGAATATACTGATTATGTTGAGAGACGTGTAGTACATCATAATGTAGACTAGTTGTGGCAGATGTTCAAACATACAATCCCCCTCCTAATGTGTGACAACACCTAAAATTTCTCCGAATATTTTGTGAGATATTACAACCCCATTCAAATATCCACTAACCACATAGAGGGGAAAACATCAAGAATTTGTAGTCTTAAATTATGAACAATAAGATCCTCCTACTACTATTAGTAGAATCATAATTCATATCATAAATTTTTTTCATCCTCTCATGAACATGATTAAACTAATCTATCATTCTATTCACTATATTGGAAATAATCATTGTAGACTCCCAAACCGAAGCCTAGTCTAATTTATGAGGATACATTTGGACATATAAAGCCACATGCATGTCTATGTCTCTTGATGTGTGCTTTTTATTTATTTTAAGTTTATAATTAGGTGGAAATTGATTTTTCCAAAGTCAATTGATGTGTAAGAAATATGACAACATCATATCATCCTTATTCTAGATATTACACTCCCTCTATCCAATATTCTAAAAGTCAAAAGTATTTACAATGAATTAATGATATCGAAAAGAGTGATACAATTTCTCCAATAGTGATGAGGTATAATTTCTATCATGATCAGAGAAAATAGTCCTTAATAGATTCTGAAACCATAAAATGTCGTCCATATACATCCATTCCAATATATCCATTTTGATCCACTCCCTACTCACTATTAACTGAGAAAATTCAATAATGTAACTGACTGTTAACAAAATATCCTCACAAATACCCAGATCCAGGGGTAGCCTTGTGATAAAACCCAAAAATAATTCAATATATCTCCCTTTAATTTCATTTAATGTATTAAATACACCACCATCAACATGGTCTATATCTTATACCTACTAGAAATCAATACATTTTGAAATAATCTCTTCAACTACCCATTTGATCCCAAGCCATTAAAAATGTATCGCAATAAATGTGATCATATTTGATGCACATGGGTGTACATAAAAATGTAACATATGAAAAAAACGATGGAATCCCTCACCACCTCATTTGGAACATGTTTTTTCCACTAAACAATATCATGTTCTAAAAATCCACTATCAATCACTATGGTGTGTCACCATAGAAAACAAGAATACACATCACCACTTTCTATGAGTCTCCAAACTCAAAATCCTAAAACTATTTCATCATAGAAGACTAAAACATCATATGAATCCACTATTCCTCACCAAAGAACACCATCACATCAATTTTATTGGTTTAAAACACAAATATCACACTCCAAGCATATACTGATTTTGTAACCAAAACCTTCAAGGATTTCTAGCTCAAAGAATTATCTGCAACATTTTTCATCCACACGAGGTATACGATCTCAAATTAATAATCCTGAAGAAACTACATCGACCATTTATTCCATTAATTCATATAACATTAAAATATATATAAAACAATATTATTTTTTTGGTGAAGACCATATATCTCTCTGAAATAGTGTAATGGAACAACAAAATATGTGAAAAAACACCAACAACAGCCCAAAAATAATAATTCAAAATATTTTTATTCTTGTGGGGAAATAATTGGAATCACCCATGTGATGTCACCTATATGAACCTCCTCATGATAAATCTTATTACTTGAACTGATGAATCAAAAATCACCCCATAATATACAATTTATCTTTCACTAGGTGGACCGATAAACACCACCTTCATTAGTCATACTCTACATGATATTGATAATTTAATAAAACATTATGACATTTACATGAAATATCATTCATTAGGGCCACAATCTATTAGAATTTTGAAATGGAACCCCAGTAATATACAAAAAGACTCAAGAAGCATCAGTCATCTACAAAATTCTAGTGTACATCCCATGATTCATTTTCCGCGGTCATTGATATGTCTACTAAAACAACATGTTAATAAAGAACCATCCCATTGAAGTGAACCCCTCATTTCTAGAACAAAAACATGGTTATAAAATCATAGAACTCATGATCATGATGAACCTGGATGGAATAATTGATAAGACTAAATGATCCTCCAATAACATCGTGTAAATCATAATTTCATTGATAAACATAATTACTATTTAATATTGAAATTCATGGAAAAATATTTCATGATACCTTGCAAAAAAATCACTATTATCAAGCCACCATATGAAATAATGATGATATATAAGTGGGCAAGAAAATATATTAGTGAGGTATTCATTATACCACTATCTCTAACTATAAAATTGTGATATTTTGAATGAATATTGAACATTTAAAACCAATATTCCACCCTCAACTATTCATAAATATAATCAGACATAAAAAATAGTGACTATGCAAGATTTATAACAGATTTATGCTATACTATCCTACATAGAACCTCATTGGACCATACTCATTTTTTATGAATAAAACTACAGAACCCAATACAAAAACTATGCGATGGATAAAAACATTATACATATGGACATATATCTAAAACCATAGAACCTACATAATTGAGGGTCCCTTCTAATAAGGATCCATAAAAACCAAAGAACCAATTCATTGCATGAATATCCTGAAGGCAACAATATGTCATGGTGTTTTTAGTAATAACTCTTTGATTAAAACATCAATGAAATCCACATCAACTATATGATAGACCTCCATTTTTCATCTATTGATCGGTTAAAAAAACATCCTTTAAATAAAGAAATGGATTTATACATATAGTACCCCCAAAAAACTCAACATTCCATTTAAAAACTAATGTTATCCATCCACATATAAGAATATAAACATCATACAAAATAATTTGATAACATTTCACATGGAATATAAAAAATACATTATATTAATGAAATTAATCAACTGAATATATCTAAATAAAAATATCCCCAAATGGATTTTGTGTCCCCATCATCATTCAACACCATATTCAAACCACAATCATGTTTGTCCAGCGTCAGATGGGGTAATCAAAAACCGGGGAACTAAAAGTTTCACTACATCTTGTGAATTGAATTGAGTGGGTGTAAAAAAAGATTTCAAGGTTTCTAAATAAAAAAATACATGGGTGGAAGAAAATTAGGACATAATCTAATTGTATCGCTGCCTACGGAGCTACTGCATCCACAACATGCAGAAAACAACACACTAATACGCATCCTCTCTTTTAACGGCCTTCTCCATGGACAAGAATATGATGAGGATAATGTATATGAGGGGAATCTTTAGTTTGGACAAAACATGATGTATAACCTCTCTCATATGTAATATCTTACTACCACTGCAACTACAATGGACTCATTGGATCATTTTTTTTAAAAATAGTACTCATATAAACAACCTCTACAATACAATGCATGATGAAATAAATGGAACAAATACACAAAATGAAAATGTCTATTTCATGTAAATATCTATAGCCCAAGGTTTCACATAAAATTTCAAATACCAAAAGCTCCAAATTATCAAGAAGGAATCTGGTGATGTCAACTCCACACTAGTCTAATCATCTAAGGAAAAGGTGAATGATTCCTTCCACTAAAATGATATCTCATTGAACACTGATAGTTTTCCACATATATTAATTTTTTTCTAGTACATATACACTATCACTTCAATCATATTTTTAAAATAAAATTACAAATGAAACATTAAAGGTTAATTGTATACTACCATAGTGGATGGAGTGCCTCCTAAAAATTTACCATAGTATAATCCACATACTAAAAATTCATAGAGTAAAAACAATTTGTACATTGAACTAGATAAAAATATATTTCAGAGACATATACCACTTATGATGAAAATATAACACCCATATATTCACAACATTCGTAGTTCGTGATAGAAACTATCTTTAAAAACATTTAGAAACTCAACCCATTAAAATGTTGCCTCATTCCTCTCACCATGGTGAATTTCCCACTAGAAATATGAAAATTGTAATGACCCGGAATTTCGATATAATTTTTTTAATTTTCTGGGAGCATTTCAAGGTTGATAAATTGGACAGAACACAATTCTGAGGCCCAGAGTTCCCGGAATGATCCATCAAAATGTTTTTAAGCATTAATTAATGCACATGAGACGATTTTCTAAAAATGTGGAATAACTCTTAAAATAATTCCAAGATCATAAAATTTATGGCACTTTCACGTTCATGATAGTAGATTTACCCTTAGAGTGACCTAAATTTAGTCGGCACATGCCTCTTGTGAGAAAACTCGAATATGGAATAACTGTAAATAAAATAATAAAATAAATTAATTTGAATTTTCAAATTCTTATAACTCATGGACGATGAATCGAATTAAAAATATTACTCCACTACTGAACTTGTGAATGTACGCTTTACATAGACAGATCCTTACTTTAGTCGACGTGGTCCAAAAATTGAAGATAGTTTTTGGTTATAAATAAAATAATTAAGTAATAATTTTTTTACTGTTAAAATCAATAAATAATAAATGGTAACTGGGATTGAAAATCCAAGCGTACTATTGATTTTTTTTAGGCATGTTTCCCTTAGTCAAAGCCTAACCTCGACCATCGCAGGTCAAGGGTGAATGCTAATAATTTATTGGACTTTTTTATACTATGTTTAGTAAACATGTGTACGACATTTTCTATCTTTTGAACCGGTGCTCTGATTAAAAATTATAGGGCACTGTTGAATTCACAGCATTGTGATTCATTTAAGGAAGACTTTACTTAGACTGTAGTTGGTCAGGTGAAAAGGTTATATTTTTAATTTTTAATGAAAAATAAAATAACATGTAATTGTTATTTTATATTATTTTTTCCAACGATGAGAGGTGGTGGAGGGACGAGTGACTTTTCATGCCATTTGATGGCATAACTCTCCTCAATTTCATAATCGTTCCATTGTGAAATAAATGAAATTTATTAATTATTCATTTAATGAACCTCATTAAATTCTTTCGTGTGTTACTCAACCTTTTCCACTCCTACATATATGAGGCTTAAGGATGAGTTTTAACATGGCTTCCCCATGCGCAGAAACTCTAGAAAAGTACCATGATGCCATCCATATATGGAGGACAGAATCTCAGGAATCAATGATTCAGGATCAATGAGCGTCGATGACTGCATCCAATGAGGATGCTCCTCCCGCCGCATACCCTCGAACGTGGAAGTACTGTCATCCGTATTGGTCACCAAAAATCACCATGGTAGGAGCTTTATTTTGATGTTATATTTGATGAATTAAATTCTCCCCCAATTGATATCATGTTAACATGGACGGCGCAAGAAAAATGAACATAGCCCGAACCCTCTACCGCTTCGTTCATGATGCGAACATCGGGGGACAATTTTTCCAACTCGATGGAAACATGAAATAGTGGGTGACTCTATGAAAGCAGAATCGTGGGAGAGATGTAGGAACATACGAAACCATGAACATCCCACCAGAGCATGTTATGTGGCATGTGAAAAGAACCACTGACAATCCATGTTGATGGTGGCCGGTGGTGGCCAGGGAAAGCCCACAACAACCGTAAGTAGGTAGTGGGACGGCGGTGCGTCGTTGCTCACCCCAATGTCCTGAGGCAGCCAGCCCGAGCCAAACTCGTGAGAGAAGGGAGGCCCCAGCAGGGAATGCCGGCAGCAGCAGTCGTGGACAACAGGCCATGAAAGGAGGGGGCAATGTTGACTTACTGTGCACCGTGTCAGCTGGAGATCGGTCGACCAATGGGCCAACCATAGAACATGGTTGGGATGCACCCCACCAACCAGAAAAAATGGCGCAGTGTACATGGGGCTAGCTGGGGGACATGATCTGCCTTCAGGTGGTTCGGGCTGGACACGGGCTGACCGAATGAGCCGGACCCACCTAGTGTGCCTGACCCGCATAATGGTCAGGGTAGGACCCGCGGACCAATGAGCCTACGTGTGTGGTCTGAGCCCCACCCGGTGGGCCAGGCCGACCACGGCCCAGGCTCGAGAACTATTATAGACAATCCCGATGGGTTGGACCCAGTAAACTGTGCCGACCATTAATGGGTCGGACCGAAGAGGGATTAGGTAGACCCCAGCACCAGTTGCGTCAGGCCAGCCTGATTGAGTCGTACTGGGCCCAGACCCAACCGGTCCCGGAATAAAGATACACACGTAACTAATGAACGAGGTGTCTATTTGACATGTCATCAATGGTATTGGTACACCTTTTGGGAAGTGCTCCCTTTGGAATATTCAAGCAGGGTTGACCGAGCCGGGCGGGACTGAGGTGCGATCACCCTCGTTTCATGGAAAGGGTTGTAACTAACATATTAGGTGTCCGATCGACGGTCTGTATATGGAATAAGGACCATTGAGAAAAGGATGTCCTTTGGATATTCTCTATGTTTATTTTAACTTTGTTTGACGTATGATCTGGGTCGGATCAAACTTGAATCCAACCCGGCCCATTTAAAAAATGTGCCCATATCTCACAGACCGGGTGTCCAAAAGATGAGCCGTCTGTCACATTGGGACTTAGATGACAGCTAGGTCCCTTGCGATGAATTAGTGGGACTTTTTACCTGTTGAAAAATGAAGTATGACTTGAAAAGAAGAGTCTTCTGGAGTTCAGGCATACTTCGTGCGGGAATCTAGTGGAAATCATTGACATTAAGAAGAAGAGCGACCAATACATATCAGTATCAGAAACTCTTGAGTGGGATGATCTATCTTTATGACTAATCATACCATCCTCTATACCAGTGACCATGATAGGTCAGCACCAGTGATTAGTATGTTTCATCACTAGTCAGCAATACAGTTCAATACCATCAACCACTACGGGGCAGCACTAGCGACCAAAACGGGTCAACATCAAGCGACCAATACGGGTCAACATAAAATGACCTATATAGGTCACCAATAGAGTTACTATGTATAGGATGGTATGGATTTATGACTATTCATCACTATACCAGTAACCTTGACATTATACTTGGGTTGATCTGTGTATTTTGCCTTGTGCTGGATTATTCTGATCATGCCTTGTGGTTTTCCATTCTGGAATTTTGAGATAACTTATAGGGTCTCAGGGTCCCTACATGGAATTTTTATACTCACCCCTACATGGGATTTTACCGCACCTTGTTGTGTCTTGTGAAGACGACAGGCAGCCTTGACTGAGACTTGGGGAGCTAGGACTTGACGGTGGACGGAGGTGACCATTAGACGAGGAGAGCCGTGTGACGAGTTGTACCTACTCGTCAAGTAGGATGCTTGGAGAATGGAAAATGGATTTGTTTTCACCTTATGTTGTATTTTCATTTATTTTGGGCTTATATTAAGGGCCCTTAGTTCTAGTACATACCTTTACACTTAGTTGTGGTATTTAGTTGTGGTTTCACCATACCCTTCAATTGTGTTACACATTTACTTGTGTGTGTGGGAACTTTTGTTGTTGCAATGCTTCCCATTTTCAGAAAATTCCTTTTTGGTGGTAGTCGAAAACCCCTAGTCATTGGAAGGAATTCTTCTGGTAGTCATGAAATGGGCCCAGCGGGATGAGTCATGACAAATTGGAATCAAAGGGATGTCGATTCCACCGAAGAACTAGAAATACAATCTTTCCAATAGAGCAATATTGTTATGTTTTTTTATTGTGGATTTTAGTTCAGGGAGTCCAGTTCTGGTGCGACGGCTGAAGTATCCATACACCAGGACCCTGAATTCTGATTTCTAACATGGTGTATGAAAATAATGATTTTGGGTGTTTTGGAAATGTTTTACTTTGATCTCTTTTGAGTCATCAGACCAGGTATAACCTTTTGACTATGGTTCGTCTTGATTATCTTTCAAGATTACTCCACGGATATAGACAACCAGGATTCCATAGTGTTCAGGATGATGGCCCAGTAAAAGATGAGGCTTTAGTAGAAGTCCCTCTTACTGTGTTAGCACCTTCGAGTGGTGCACAAGTAGGCTGACCACCCATTGGGAATAAGTTTTTACTAGCCCCACTAGCGGATAGTGCACACAGATAGAGTGTGTTGCATGAGTTCCTGTAGTAGTGTCCATTGGGGATTCGAGGTGATATAGATCCTCAAGAATCCAAGGTCAGGCTGGAGGATGTGGTAGAGTTTCTGGCCTCGTTGGGACTCCAACAGAGCATATGGTGATCCTAGTTACTAGTCATTCCTTTTGTGTGATAGTGAGGATGGTCTGAAGGGTACATAATCATCGGTACATGGACCATTGTCCTAGATGGTACCTTCAGGTGGTGTTCCAGCAATGCCACTGGCCATTGGTAAGCAGTTACTACTTGTGCTACTGGTAAAGGACACATGATGTCTCAGTTCCATAAATGAGTTCCAGCATCAAATACCCCCAGGATCTGAGTCGAGCCTTTTCTCATAGGAGGCTAAATACTGTCTTGAGGTGGTGATTTCCTTTCTATCTAGCCATGGCACCATTATTTTAGAAGTCGGTCCTGGTAGTTATCCTTCTACATGGCTTAACAAGTTGATGGCAGGGTTTAGATTATCCCAATTTTACAATGAGGTGAATTTTATGGGGACAATATTGACTCCTTCCTCAGATAAGTGGGTCACTTTAAATTAAAAGATAAGGAGTGAGTGCAACCAAAATCTTCTATACATTCGGCAAGATGACATTTCAGTAGATGATTTTTCTTCAAGGCATACCAATAGTTCAGGGTACTCGAGGAATATGATACGGTTAGTGCTTTAGGGCATGGAACTCCGAGTGATATTTGTTTGGGGACATCTGTGCCAAAAAAATTTCCTCTATTCATTCATACTTATGTTAGGGTGATAGAGAAAAATTTGGTGGTTTAATGTTCTTCGGTTGAGTAGATATGGCCAGTGACTGTCAGTACTATGAAAGTCGGAAACCGACGTGAGTCTTAGATACATGGATGTGTAAAATGTTTTAGAAAGTGTATGTTATAGGGACCGATGAATTTTAAGGGCAGAATACGTGGAATGGTATCTATGAGAGCAGTATGAGGTGGTAGACATTTCTACATGTTACAACCACCACCCAATGCAGTCCCCACTAGACTCATGGGGGTTGAGGTCAGAGAAATGGAGTAGCTACATGTGGTCAAAGAGTGTGACCCATGGGCTCTAGAAATGATTTGAGGTACATTCTGTGTCTTCTAATTGTTTTCTTATTAATGGAAATAGGAATAAATCATTCCTTCTTTTCAGGAATCATGTTCAAAGACCTTGGGTTTTATATTAAACTGCTGACATGAACCTTATTTCTAGAGATACCTATGTGAGGAGAATCAATAATCACACTTATATCGATAGTGTGATCAATCCCTTGAGGTGAGAGTTTCAGTTGAAACCTCTTGTTGGAAGCTTCAAGTACTTACGATTTAAGATTGGGTATAAACTGGTCATCCACATTTCATTCTCTGATTGACTATATTAGGAAAATATTATTTGGTATATCTAAAACATTAGAATGGGGTTTTCTTAGGTTAGAGAAAAAATGAAACCCAGGAAGCACAAGATAAACTCACAGATAGGAGGGTGTAGGCAATCAGTATTGATTCATCCATCCCGACCCTCATGGAAGTAGGATTTTGACTTTTCAGTTCCCAACAGAAATGGAAGAGTGTGGGAAAATCTATTAAAATGATATTTCCAGGATTACCTCTTTAAAGGGTGAGGGACTTCTTCTTTGTCTTGTTCTAGGGATGAGACTGATAAATATAACTTCATATTAGATGGATCTGGCAGAGCTCTTTGAGCTGAGAGTATATTTGAGGGAACATCATACTAGATGCACTCAGTATGAGGTCTGGTCTATAATTGATGAGTGAGGTGAAAAAGTATCTAGCAGCATTAGCGATAGACATTGTGGATGGAGATGGAGCAGCTTACCTCTAGTCTATGAGTATCACTCACACACTTCATTGGTGAGTTTGGGAGGCATTTCTTGGGTTGGGTAGTGTGAGACCATATGTTCTCAAATATCCTCTAGCCATGAACCTGACAAATATTATAACGTTGGGTAGCACTCTATCCTTTTAAGAGGATTTATAGTTGTACCTATGATGCTACGAAAGGATAGGATAAGGGAGTTCAATAAATCCACATTGGAAGTATATCCAGGCATGATGATGATGTATTGTAGAGTCCCAAAGCTTGGTGTACATGGATATTACATTACTTTTGCAGAATACTTAATAAATTATAAGAACCAACACTCAAGTACCGTAATAGTTTAGTGTATTTGGAAACATGGAATATAAACTTCTAATAATGTCGAATGATCTTCAACAACTCCCATAACAATCTTCCACTTTTTGTTTCCTTACCTAAAACCATTCTTTATTTCCTAGGGAAAATAAAACATAAAAAGGGTGACATCAAATGCTCAGTAAGGGAAAACATAGTGAACATAAAACAATCCATAAACATTTGAAAGCAAAAACATGAACATGAAATTTAAACATCAAATTCTTGAGAAAAGGCCTAAATCATGGAAGTACGTAAGGCATATATTATAATTGAAAATCAACCACGATAAAATATAATGGGAATAAAACATGTAATTGTGGAAACCATTCATCACATGTTATAATTTCTATAGTAGCCAAGTCATTGCTTCCAAGACCATCTTAGTGGACAAGGTCCCTTTCTGAATCGAGTTCACTCCTCGTTTCAGTCCTGTAACACTGAATCGGATTAACTTACCGTTCCAGCCATGTATATCTCATGAGATATAAATATTTACCCAATGCATTATAGGGAGATATAGGTCCCTCCCATCTCATAATAAAGTCAATCTATCTTGTGCCACAAAATAAACATACATCATTCATAATAACCCAACGAATAAAATTGGTTTCATAAACATCATCCAATCATAACACAATCCATATAAAAGAAATGTAAATAATTTTATAATAATAAAAGTGAAACCATGTAAATGATAGAGACATTATACTTTAAATATACACATATGAAATAATGTCATCTTAGATTGAAAATGGTTTTGATAAAACACTTAAAATGAATTCTTGAGGAAAATATCTTCTCTTCTTCAAAATCATTTTCTTTTCACAAAATGTGATGAAATTTTAATAGAAAAGGATTTTGATGAAAATGGTCATGAAATATTTTGGAGGAAGCTTCATGAAAATAATTATTTATAAAACCATAAAAATCCTTTCATGCCGTATACGTTAAAAAACATTCTTCTTGTACTTTTGTCAGAAAAGTCAAAAAGTACCTTATAGGGTAAATAAAAGAAAGATTCCATCCATACCATGGGGTAAAAGTAAAAATGGGTAAAAAGGACATTAAACATACATGAATACACTTTTATAAAACATGTACATGGATGATAGCAATAACCCCAGTAAATACTTATGAATAAGAAATCTCGGACAAAAATGAGGTTTGTAAAATTATCCCTTACCTTAGGTCTGATATAATTCGTTTGGATCCGAACCTCCTGTATAATGATTTAAATAATTTCATTAACTTATTACATAATAATATTCATTGTTATTATATCATATATGTTTCACTTATCACTTTATATTACCCGTTCTTTTGTAAATTCCATGTTAAAGTAGTGTTTTGGGTAAAATCATTTCGCTTATCATATATGTTTCGACTTTTCATTCATGATATTATTACTTATATCCTGATTTACATAATTCCCTAATGTAAAACATGATTTATTTGTAATATACATTCATCATATACATATATATATGATAGATTGATAAATGAAATGAAATACACCATTCCTGGAGACGATAGGCCGTACGTATGCATGAACACTGTTTTTGTTTCCTTATTTAATTGAATGGAATTAAGTAGATGAAATACATATATATATATATATACATAAATCCATTATCATTATTATTTTATATATTTCATTATTACTTATTATATATACTTTATAATCATTCATTAATGGTTAATCATTGAGAATGAATCTCATCGCGTCGTGGAGACGGTAGTCCGTACGTACGCATGAGCGATGATATCGTTCCCATAATTATTAAATTGAATTGCAGTGGATGATACAATATATCAGAATCAGTATGATGTTATAATAACTATGTATAGTTATTATTTACACCATTATACCCATCCAAGTAAGGTGGTTTTGGAAAAACAGATTACACCACGGCGTGGAGACGATATTTCGTACGTAGGCACGCGCTGTGATTTCGTTTTCCGTATAATGGATAGAAGGTTAACTGGGGTTGTTAAATATTTATAATAACATATAAGTATATTAGTAATACTTATTTTATTACTTTATAATGAAAAAACTATAGAAAAATAATTTGAAGAAGAAATAAGCTTGAAATAATCGTTAGAAGAGATTACCTCTTCTTCAATGCACCTCCTTTAAACTTCCTCTTAGGGCACTAGGGTTGGTCTTTTGAGAAGACCAGTACCTCTATAAGGTTTCTAGGGAAGTGGGGAAATGAAATGGGAGAGTTTGGACGAGCTTCAAGGATAAAAATGGTGTGAGGAAGAGATGGAGGAGGTGCCCTTTTATAAGGGAGGAGTGGGGCATCTTTGGAATCCTCAAAAATATTACTTTAATATAAATTCAAACCCCACATAAAAACCTCCCAAAATAACTCAATTCGAAGATTAGATGGTATAGGGTTTTAATCTCATCAACTAATAAAATTTAGACATGTTTTGATCTTATTTTAAACCTTATAATTTTGATTTATCCTTATTTAATATATTTAAGTTTACTTGTTGTAATAAAATTCTAAATTTTAAATGGTAATAAATAATCACTTATGTGTTGTTAATTTTACATAATTGTATACTTTATGAAATTTTAGACTATATAAATTTCACTTTATAATTTTTCAATATTTTTGTGATTTTTAAACAATTTAATAATATGTTATTTTTATAAAATAACAATAGTGTCAATTTTGACACTATTCATTTATTTGAATTTAAATAAAATCTCCACAGAGGATATATTCGAACTAAAATATTAAATTGATTCAAAACATGTCAAATATTTCTAGAAAATTCTTGGATCACATCAAATAGATCATATATTATTTATTTTAATATTTTTAAAACCATTTATTTGGTATATCTCTTAATAAAATAATTAGTACATAATTTTTATAGAATTATTTAATATACTTATTTGTTGCATAAAATTTAAAAATAAAATACTTTGATGAAGATAAATATAAAATATTTTTAAATAATAATTTTACTCAAATTTATCATCTTAAAATAACAACATGTAAATTGTTATCTTTATTAAATTATGAAGGTGACAACTTTGGATTCATTTAAAATAAAATATTATAAGTGTCATAATCTCCTTAATAATGATCAAAATGGTCATCAATTCGGCCAGTGGATGAATATGGTTTATATATACACTACTAATAAGTTTTGTGCAGATTTATAGGCCATTTCTTTATGTAATACCATTTCAATAAAAACTATATTATTGATTTTTCACTAAATAAATAATTTTTGCATCATTAATGTATAAGATAATAAGGTAATTAAATAACTCTTAAAAATTACAAATAAATTACCATGATAATTAAAAAAACTTATCCTTCAAATGAGTATTTATAACCGAATTTATATTCTTTATAAACTTATATTGAAAATACTTTAATTATTAAAGTTGTGTGAGACATATTTCACTTTCCTTTAAATAAATTAAACTAAAGGTCTTAATCACCTCCAAGTGGGTTTTAATGGATTCCATTTCAACCCAAATATGACTTAGGATGAAATATAATCATCCAACTGTATTAAGACAAGTATTAAGATAATTTTATAATATTATATTTACCCTTAATTACCCAATTTACCTTTTACTATGGTAAATAAAATTTACCGTTGTTACTATTCATAAAGCCCAAAAATAAAAAGTAGTCTATTAATATAATTTTGACCCACTGATTCCAAATATGGAATCCAGTTTTCCAAATTCAATACACAGAAGTTCTAAAAATTAAATTAAAATTAATCCCGTTGTCGAAAGAAAATGGGTTTTTGTTTAAAACATTTCAAAAGATTAAATTTATTTAACCTACGAATTCAATGTAAAATCAATTCTAATGACATAAATTATATTAAATGTTAAAAATATATTCTACTTATACTTTAAAACATTTCAATATTATAATTTAACCACATAAATTATTACGATGAAAAAAGTTGTTTTTAATCAAAATATAGCGTGTTTTTACTATTCATTACAATATGAAAGTTATCAGAATAATATGAAAATTCTATCCAAGGGAAAATTTTATATCCTGATTATAAAGAATAATTTAATTTTTTAAAATTGAACTTATAAACATGTCAAAATCTATATTTAATGTGGGTGTGACATCAAAAGGCGGCAAAACTGCATTTTTTTAAAAATACTTATTTTACCCAAAAATTTTATTTTGTTCTTATACCATGTTCTAGAAAATGTGTAAGATAAATAATAATGTTATAAAATTAAAATTTTAGTTAATAATATTCATAACGGCTAGTTCAGAATGATATTATAATAATATATTGTTGTTTAGTAAAACCCGGTATTGCGTACAACACACGCTATCGAGGAAGGTCACGATTGCGTGTAATGCAAGCCATGTCAGGGTTGTGTGTAGTACACGACTCCTTTGTTGTTTCGTATAACAAAATACATTTAATATATATATATATATATACTCAATCATTCATATAATAACTATTATCAAACAAACATGAAATTGTGTGTAACACGATCCAAGATTACTGTTGCGTATAATACAAACTAATACGGTGTTGCGTATAGCGCAAGATAATCTTGGTGTAGCATAGAACAGAAGATATGAAAGAAATTAAAATGAATATATCTTATAAAATCTCCTCTTGTTACATTCTACCCCCTTTAAAATGAATTTCTCCCTCGAATTTCTTCGGGGTTATAAATTGTTTACTATTCATAGAAAACCACATTGTTAAAAGGAATACTAAAACATAATTTTAAAATCTAAATTAAGAAATGTAATGATTACCCAAAGTAACTCATCACTAGGTTTCCATATAGGAGAACATAGGTTAAAATATGGATATGGAAGTAAAATCTAACCATCAAGTTCTGATGGAGAGTGGTAGAGAACATGGCTATGAAAAATCCATCAATCATAAAGCCATAAATTTGTGATGATCTAAGGTACCATCTGATTAATCGGATATAAGAGAACTAGGACAACATTTTTGGTTTTCAAAATCATTTCCCTAAAGTTGAAAATTTTTAATTAGAATAAATACTTACTTTATTTCGGTATCATCTCATTGTTGCTCGTGCCTCGAACAATTTCCACTTCATATCTTAAAGAAATGAAGTTTAATTTGTCTTATGTAAAGTGTTAGAAAAAGTTATCAAATATACATAAGTCCATCTATGGTGAGTTTAATAGTATATGGTTCCAAAAATGAACTTATACTTCATCTATAATACCGCTTAATAAAATAAAACTACATTCTACTAACTAGGGACTTCCTGTAGGCCAGTGGTAGGAAATAAAGGCTTGTCGCACTTCGGGTGTGGGTTCGATTCCCACAGTCTTGTCTGACATGACGGGTTGTTGCCTGCTCTGCAGGTTGTCCTTTTTTCTTAAAAATACAATATTATAACATTCCAACAATAATATTGAAAAAGTTCTAGCCTTAATCAATATTAACTTATGTCCAAATAATCCATTCCAATCATTAGGCTATCCAAAATTCTTTTGTCCAAGCTCATAGTATAAAGAAAACAATTACTAGAAAGGTTATCTACCAAGAATGCAAATAAAAGAATTTATCTCAGATATATCATAAGATATATCTTGTTGGTTGCATTCCAAACACATTAATACCTTAGTCATATATTCTCTTGAAACATAAATTACCATAGAACCTTAGTGAAAACATGAATAGTTTCAAAAGGTAACTCTCTCCACATACCAAAATCCCAAAAAAACTATATAATCAAACCATAATATCGCTTAGTCCTTATATCAGTCATGAGCTCATGAATACAATCAAACATCTCATTATCTTCTTATCCCTTCATTATGCACATATCATCTACTTTCGAAAAATATCTGAATAACCATCCATGGTTACCAGTACCATTCAACATATACTTTCAAATACTTTAGGAAAAACAATAATGTATCGATCCTTAGATGATTCTTATTCCATAGTACCATACATTATTCTTTATAAACATACAATCATTCCACTAACATCTTAAACCACTTACTTACCTTCATCATTTCTTTCATCTCATATTTCATTTGTAGTCTCTTCATCATAATCCACATAAATATTACTCATATGACCATGCTGATTCTCTTCATGAGATTTTCTGTTAGGGCATTCGTTTTCATGATGCCCATACATTCCACATTTAAAACATCTAATCATTATTGATGTCGTAGAAATACCATTATCCTTGTCCATGGTGTTAACTGAACCTTTTCCTTTGCACTTACTGGATTTGTGTCCTTCTTTTCCACACCCAAACATCTTCCAATTCCTTTGAAACAATCTCCCTGATGCCTCTTCCCACATGATTTACATGTGGGAAATTGAACTTTATTTCCACTATTATCATCATGAAACTCCATCTTTCTCTTATTATCTGAGTCAGGAAACATAACAAAGTTGAGATTATTGATTATATTTTGAGATTGGTGTTTAGGCATAATAATGATGTTTGGACTTCCAAATCCCGTTTCATTTGGTTGCTCATGAAGAATACCATTCAATTGTCCATCATATCCTCTATTATCGTGAATCTTCTTGTTTCCAGCCATTTTCTAAAACCCAAAAAAGAATAGTGTGAGAGGCAAATATCATGCTAGAGAAAACAACATAGTAAAGGGGGAGTACCCTCAATACCTAACATCTTAGGTTAAATTCTAATATCATTACCATAGTTCAAGGACTATATCCTATACGTATACTTATCCTTAGGGACATCCATAGACATACATTAGAAATATCTCTAGGGATCTCACTAACGTTTTCACATCCTACTTTCCAAAGGTTGACTAAACCTTACCCTTGATACCAACTGTAGAGGCCCAAAGCTTGATGTACATGGATATTACATTAATTGTTTAGAATACGTAATAAATAATAAGAACCAAAACTCAAGGACTGTAATAGTTTAGTGTCTTTGGAAACTTGGAATATAAACTTCTAATCATGTCGAAAGATCTTCAACAACTCCTATAACGTTCTTCAACTTTTTGTTTCCTTACCTAAAACCATTCTTTATTTCCTGGGGAAAATAAAACATAAAAAGGGTGACTTAAAATGCTCAGTAAGGGCAAACATAGAGAACATAAAACAATCCATAAACATTTGAAAGTAAAAACATGAACATGAAATTTAAACATCAAAATATTGAGAAGAGGCATAAATCATGGAAGTACGTAAGGCATATATCATAATTGAAAATAATCCATGATAAAACATAATGGGAATAAAACATGTAATTGTGTAAACCATTCAACACATGTTATGATTTCCATAGTAGCAAAGGCATTGCTGCAAAGACCATCTTAGTGGACAAGGTCCCTTTCTGAATCGAGTTCACCCCTCGTTTCAGTCCGGTAACACTGAACCGGATTAACTTACCATTATAGCCATGTCTATATCATGAGATATAAATCCTTACCCAATGAATTAGAGGGAGATATAGGTCCCACCCATCTCACAATGAAATCAATCTTACTTGTTCCACAAAATAAACAAACATCATTCATAATAACCCAACGAATAAAATGGGTTTCATAAACATCATCCCATCATCACATAATCCATATAAAATAAATGTATATAATTTCATAATAAGAAAAGTGAAACCATGTAAATAATAGAGACATTATACTTGAAATATACACATATGAAATAATGTCATCTTAGATGGGAAATGGTATTGATAAAACACTTAAAATGAATTCTTGAGGAAAATATCTTTTCTTCTTCAAAATCATTTTCTTTTCACAAAATGTCATGAGATTTTAAAAGAAAATGATTTTGTTGAAAATGTTCATGAAATATTTTGGAGGATGTTTCATGAAAATAAGGCTTTATAAAACCGTAAAAATCCTTTCATGTTGTATATGTTGAAAAAAACATTCTTCTCATACTTTTGTCGGAAAAGTCAAAAAGTACCTTTTAGGGTAAATAAAAGAGAGATTCCTTCCATACCATGGGGTAAAAGTCAAAATGGGTAAAAAGGGATTTAAAAAAACATGAATACACTTTTATAAAACATGTACATGGATGATAGCAATAACCCCAGTAAATACTTATGAATAAGCAATCTCGGATAAAAATGAGGTTTTCAAAATTATCCCTTACCATAGGTCTGATATGCTTCGTATGGATCCGAACCTCCTGTATAATGATTTTAATAATGTCATTGACTTATTACATAATCATATTCATTGTTATGATATCAAATATGGTTCACTTATGACTTTATATTACTCGTTCTTTTGTAAATTCTATGTTAATGAAGCGTTTTGGGTAAAATCATTTCATTTATCGTATCTGTTTTGACTTGCCGTTCATGATACTATTACTTATATCCTGATTTACATAATTCCAGAATGTAAAAAATGATTTATATGTAATATATATTCAGAATATACATATATATATATATGATATATCGATAAATGGAATGAAATACACCGTTCATGGAGACGGTAGGTCGTACGTACACATGAACGCTGTTTTCGTTTCCTTATTGAATTGAATGGAATTAAGTAGATGACATACATATATATATACATAAATAAAGTATCATTATTATGTCATATATTTCATGATTACTTATTATATATACTTTATAATCATTCGTGAATGGTTAATCATTGAAAATGAATCTCATCGCGTCGTGGAGATGGTAGTCCGTACGTACGCACGAGCGATGATATCATTCCCATAATTATTGAATTGAATTGGAGTGGATGATACAATATATCATAATCAATATGATGTTATAATAACTATGTATAGTTATTCTATACACCATTATACCCATCCATGTAAGGTGGTGTTGGAAAAATAGATTACACCACGGCGTGGAGACGGTATTCCGTACGTACGCACGCGCGGTGATTTTGTTTTCCGTAGGATAGATAAATGGTGAAATGGGATTGTTTCATATTTATAATAACATATCAATATATTATTGATACATATTTTATTACTTTATAATGAAACACTAAAGAAAATTAAGTTGATGAAAAAAATAAGATTGAAAGAATCGGTAGAAGAGATTACCTCTTCTTCGACGCACCTCCTTTAATCTTCTTCTTAGGGCACTAGGGTTGGTCTTTTGAGAAGACCAGTACCTCTATATGGTTTCTAGGGAAGTGGTTAAGTTAAATGGGAATAGTTTTGCCGATCATCAAGGCTCAAAATGGTGTGAGGAATAGAGGGAGGACGTGCCCTTTTATAAGGGAGGAGAGGGGCACCTTTGGAATCCCCAAAATTATTAGTTTAATATAAATTCAAACCCCACATAAAAACCACCAAAAATGACTCAATCTGAATATTATATGATATAGGGTTGTAATATCATTATCCAATAAAATTTAGACATGTTTTGATCTTATTTTAAACCTTATAATTTTTATTTATCCTTATTTAAACTATTTATTTTTACTTGTGGTAATAAAATTCTAAATTTTAAATGGTTATAAATAATCACTTATGTGTAGTTAATTTTCCATAATTGGATAATTTATTACAATTTAGACTATATAAATTTCAATTTATAATTTTTAAATAATTTTTTGATTTTTAAACAATTTAATAATATTTTACTTTTATAAAATAACAATAGTGTCAGTTTTGACACTTTTCATTTATTTGAATTTAAATAAAATCTACACAGAGGATATACTTGAAATAAAATATTTAATAGATTCCAAACCTGTCAAATTTTTCTAGAAAATTCGTGGAGAACCTTAAATAGTTCATATAATATATATTTTAATATTTTTAAAACCATTTATTTGGTATAACTCTTAATAAAATAAATAGTACAACATTTTTGAATAATTATTTAATATACTTATTTTTTGCATAAGAATGAAAAATAAAATCCTTTGATGAATATAAATATCAAAGATTTTATAATAATAATTTTACTCGATTTTATAATCTAAAATAAAAACATGTAAATTGTTATCTTTGGTAAATTATGAAGGTGACAACTTTGGAATCATTTAAAATAAAATATTATAAGTGTCATAATCTTCTTAATAAGGATCCAAATGGTCAGAATGTCGGCCATTGGATGATTAGGTTTTATATATACACTGCTAATAAGTTTTTTGCAGATTTTTAGGCCATTTTTATGTATTAGTATTTCAATAAATACTATATTATTGATTTTTTACTAAATAAATAATTTCTGCTTCATTAATGTATAAGATAACAAGGTAATTAAATATCTCTTAAAAATTGCAAATAAATTACCATGATAAAGAAAAACTTTTTATATTCCAAATTAGTATTTATAACCTAAAATATATTCTTCATAAACTTATAATAAAAATACATTAATTATTAAAGTTGAGTGAGATATTTTTCACTTTCCTTTAAATAAAATAAACTAAAGGTCTTAATCACATCCATGTGGGTTCTAATTGATTCCATTTCGACCCAAATATGAATTAGGAAGAATCATAATCATCAAATTGTATTAATATAAGTATTAGGATAATTTTATAATATTATATTTACCCTTAATTACCCAATTTACCTTTTACTATGGTAAATTAAATTTACCATTGTTACTATTCATAAAGCCCAAATATAAAAAGTAGTATACTAATATAATTTGGAACCACTGATTCCAAATATGGAATCCATTTTTCCAAATTCAATACAAATAAGTTGTAGAAATTAAATTAAAATTAATCTCGTTGTCGAAAGAAAACGGGTTTTTGTTTAAAACATTGCAAAAGATTAAATTTATTTAACCTAAGAATTCAATGTAAAATCAATGCTAATGACATAAATAATATTAAATTGTAAATATATATTCTATTTATACTTTAAAACCATTAAATATTATAATTTAACCACATAAATTATTATGATGAAAAAAGTTGTTTTTAATCAAAATATAGCGTGTTTTTACTATACATTAAAATATGAAAGTTATCAGAATAATATGAAAATTTTATCCAAGGTAAAATTTTATATCCTGATTCAAAAGAATAATTTTAATTTGTAAAATTGAACTTATAAACATGTCACAAACTATATTTAATGTGGGTGTTCCATCAAAAGGCGACAAAACTGCATTTTTTAAAAAATACTTATTTTACCCAAAAAATTTATTTTGTTCTTATACCATGTTCTAGATAATGTGTAAAATGAATAATAATGTTATAAAATTCAAAATTTATTTAATACTATTCATAACGGCTAGTTCATAATAATATTATAATAATATAACATTGTTTAGTTAACCCCGGTATTGCGTACAACACACGCTATCGAGGAAGGTCGCGATTGCGTGTAATGCAAGCCAAGTCAGGGTTGCGTGTAGTGCACGACTCCTTTGTTGTTTCATATAACAAAAAACATTGAATATATATATATATACTCAATGTTTTGTATAATAATTACTATCAAACAAACATGAAATTGTGTGTAACATGATCCAAGATTAGTGTTGCTTATACTGCTAGCTAATACGGTGTTGCGTATAGCGCAAGATAATCTTGATGTAGCGTACAACAGAAGATATGAAAGAAATTAAAACGAATATATCTTATAAAATCTCAGTTTGTTACATGTATTAAGACCTCCAACATCACTATAGGTGTCCAGGGATGAAAAAAGATATGGCGGAGTTTGTTTCTAAATTCCCCACTTTGCAGAAAGTGAAGGTCAAGCCCCGGGTACAACAAGTCTTGACACAACCCCTCTATATACCATATTGAATGTGGTATGGGTTATCTATGGACGTTGTGATGGGGTTACCATGTACATCTAGAGGTCACAATACCATTTTGGCGATCGTTGACAAATTCACCAAGTTGTACCACTTCCTTGCTATTTGAGACAAGGTTTCGGTAGAGGGCTTGGGACGTCTCTACATTCAAGAGATCTTGTGAATTCACAAGGTGCGTTCAACAATAGACTCAGACCGGAACACAAAATTCACATCATAGTTGTGGAAAGGATTACAGGATGCTTTCGGGACGGAGCATCGCTTGAGAATAACTTTTCACCCACAGACATATGGTTAGACTGAGCAGACCATCCATTCTATGGAGGACATGCTTCATGCATGTGTACAAGATTTCGGTCATAGTTGGGAGGAACACCTACCCTTGGTGGAGTTCACCGATAGCAATAGCTATCATTTCACCATTGGTATGTACCCTTTTGAGGGGTTGTATGGAAGACTAAGAAGATCGCCCTTGTGATAGATGGATATAGGGGAGCTAGCACTCGTGGTCCCAGAGATGGTACAGGCCACCACTGAGAAGGTGAAGGTCATCTGAAAGTGGATGAAGACTACACAAAGCCGATAGAAGTCCAATAATTATTGGGGAAGGAGAGCAATGGAGTTCTTGGAGGGGACGTCGTATCTGTGTGAGTCTCCCCTCGATTAGTTCTACAATGTTATGGACAAAGAGGAAAACTATCACTAAGGTTAATCAGACCATTCCCGATACTTTAGATGAATGGAAAGGTGGCGTACCGCTTGGCACTATGACAGTAGTTGGATAGGCTGTATGATGTCATCCACGTATCCTAACTAAGGAGATATATGTATGACCCAACTCATGTCATCGACTAGGGTGAGCTGGGCATCGATTATGGGTGACATTTACAATTATTTCAGATGAGATAGAGGATAAACATGAGAATTTATTTTGTGGATGGATGATCCCTCTAGTGCGAGTTCTATGCAGCACATGAATCTATAGGAGAGCACTTGGGAACGAGAATCTCAGATGCGTTCCTGGTACCCCTCTTTATTTTACTTTCCTTTATTTTAGATTTCTAGGGTGAAAGGACCTAATATGGAGAGAATTTAAAGTCCCATAAATTCCATATAAATTTGTTTTTAATTAATTGACAATATTTCGAGGTCACGAAATCTGACGGAATGTGATTCTGAAGCCTGGAGTGCCCGGAATGATCTGTCGAAAATTTGTTATGCTTTAATTAGTACACATGAGCAGTTTTCCTGAAAAATATCGAATAACTCTTAAACAGTTTCCTGGATCTAATATCAGTCTGCACTGTTGCATTCAAGAAGACTATTTTACCCTAGGTCTGACTTATGTTTTTCGGTGCATCCCTTCAGTGAGAAAACACAAAAATTGAATAACAGTAAATAAAATAATTAAATTATTTTATTTTATTATTAAAATGCTAATAACCCACGAATGGTGACTCGGATTAATAATTGGATACCACGATTGAACTCATGGGGGTATGGTTTCCTTAGGCATATCATAACTTTGGCTAGTGCGCGAAAATTGTGGAAGTTAGTTTTGGATGGTAAAATAAACTATTCCGAAACAATTATTTTATTGTTAAAATCCATAACATCTAAATGGTAACTCAAATTGAAAATTCTAGATTAATGTTGAGTTTTTTTGGACTTGTTCCCAATAGGAAGTTCCAAATCTCGACCAACACGGGTTGAGGGTGAATGTTAAAAATTTATTGACTATTTTTAAGGTACGTTAGGTAAACATGTGGGGGGATTTTATATCTTTTGAACTGGTGCTCAGATTAAAAATATGAGGGCACCGTTTAATTCACAGCATCAGGATTCAATTAAGGGAGGCTTTACTTTGACCTCCATAGGTCAGGAGAAAATGATAGTTTTGGACTTTTTAAATAAAAATAAAATAACATGTAATTGTTATTTTATATTCATTTATCTATCGATGAGCGGCGGTGGAGGGTCCAGTGACTTGTCAAGCCAATTAATGGTTCGACTCTCCTAAATTGTGCAACCGTACAATTTTTAATTAAATGATATTTATTAACTAATCATTTATTTATCCTCATTAAATTATTTCATGCATTACTCACCCTTCCCGATATAAATATGAGGCTCAAGGATGATTTTTGACACGGCGTCACAATGTGAGGAAACACTGGAAACGTACCACAATTTTATCCATCGATGGAGGAAGGAAGAACAAGTGGCAATGATCCATGATCAACGAATGCCAACAACACCATCCGATGAGGACACTCTCCCACCACATACCCTCAAACGGGGATGCACCACCGTCCGCAGTGGTTACCAAAAATCATCGAGGACGGGTTTTATTTTGAAGTTATCTTTGATGAATTAAATTATCCCCCACTTCATATCATATTAACGTGGAGGGCATGAGCCAAAAAACAATGTTCGGACCCACAACCACTTCGTTCATGATGTAAACATCAGGGGAAAAATTTTCTAACTCAACGACAACGAGAAATAGAGGGCCATGCTATGACAGAGACCTCATGGGAGAGCCGTAGGCGCAGATAGCACAATGAACGGCCCACTAGAGCAAGTCTATTGGCCCTCAGAATGAACCGTCAGTGTACCATGTCGGTGGTGGCTAGCGGTGGGTGGGGAAGGCCCACTGAAACCGACTGAGTGCTTTGGGAAGGGGGTGAAACATAGCGCGCCGCGGTGGCCATAGGAGACCGGTCCAAGACAGCCATGTGGGAGAAGGGTGGAGCATGTAGGCGTAGCAAGTGGCAGGAGCCACGACCAGCAGGACATTGAAGGAGAGGGCGGAACGACCCCATGCCGTGATGTTGTGACTGGAGACTGGTCGGCCAAAGGGATGACCATTGCACACGGTGGGGTAGTGCCCCAATGGTTGGACGAAATGGCACCATATCTATGGGGATAGCTGTCGGACATGGTCTACCTTTAGGAAGACCAGGTTGGATGCAAGATGCCCAATCAGGACGGACCCATGGCCCAGCGGGCCGGTGTGTGTGTGCCAGGCCAACCTCGACCCAGGACCACGAACCAGTTGGGCTGACCCCGATGGGCCAGACCTAGTAAACCGATCAGACCCTTGCGGGCTAGACCAAGGCAGGGTCAGGTAGACCTAGGGACCCATTGCGTTGGGCTAGTCTGATGGAGTAAGACCAATCCTAGACCCAACTGGTCCTCAAATAAAGATACACATGTAACTGACAAAATCGGTGTCCGTTTGACAAGATTTCAGTGGCGTTGGGACCCCTATTGCAAAGCGGTCCCTTTGGTATATTCTGGAGGTCCAGATTGAATAGGTTCGGGACCGAGATGTGATCACCACCACTTCACGGGATGGGTTGTAACTAACGGACTAGGCATCGAATCGACGGGCCATTTGCAGAATAAGGACCCTTGTGACAGGGCGGTCCTTTGAAGATACACTTTTTGGGTTTTTATGAAGCTTTACTTGTGACCTGGGATGGATTAGAAATGAATCCTATCGGGCTATTTTTACATAATAGCTAATATCTCTCAAATTGGGGGTCTAATCAACGCACAATTTATCACATTAGGACCCCTATGACTATGATGTCCATTGGGTATGATTTTGCGAGACATCGTACCAGTTGAAATATGATGAATGGATTAAGGAGAAGAGTCTTCCGAAGATCTGTTGTGATTTTTGTGGGAATCTAGTGGTTGGACATGACATGAAGAAGAAGAGCGACCAATACGAGTCAACATTAAAAACACCAGAGTTGTATGATATAGCATTATGACTTATCATCTAGACCTCTGTATTAGCGTCCAAGACATGTCAGCACCAGAAACCAATACAGGTCAGCACTAGAGACCAATATGGGTCAGCATACTATGACCTATATGGGTCAGTAGTAGAGTTACTACAGATAGGATGGTCAGGCATTATGACTAGTCATCCATATCCCAATAACCTTGAAGTTATAATAGGAATCAGCTGTTTATTTTTATTTGATCTTCATTATTGAGATCATGCCTTTTGGATATCTTTTGTTGAATTTTGAGAGACCTTTGGGGGTCTTTTGGGTCCCTACAGGGTATTTATATAATTACCCATTCACGGGATTTTCATGCACCTTGTTGTGTCTTGTGAAAATGACAGGAAGCCTTAACTGAGATGTTGAGGGCCAAGAAATTACGATGGATAGAGGTGGCAGATAGATGGCAGAGCCGCATGACGAGATATACCAACCCTTCAGGTAGGACCCTTGGAAGACAACCTGAAGAGTTGTTTTCCCTTTTTTGTATTTCCATTTATGTTGGGCTTGTATTCTTGTCCATTATTTCTAGTACTTACCTTTACATTCAATTATGCTATTTAGTTGTGGTTGGACCTTACACTTCAATTTTTCTACATAATCATGTGTGTGTGTGTACAGGTTTTGAGGTAATGCCTTCCCATTTTCTGGAAATGCCTTTCTGATGCATGTCGACATCCCTTGGTCATTGGAAGGTGTGCTTGGGGTAGTCACACCATGGGCCTCTGGGGACGGGTCATGAAAACACTCGTCTCATATGAATTCATCGTAATGGGACCCAATACCCTAATAATGATTTCTTAAAATTTTTTGTTCTCTAATGATTATCTAAAATATATCTAACTCAATATTAGAAACTCTAAACCCATACATCTCTAAGTATGTCATTTTTAATGCTTACAATGTTCACCACCACTAGTCGTCCTCCATAACTATGTTAAAAATCTGGTGATCAAACATATTGTCCTTATATATTTCCACTTCCATATCCATATGATGGTGATGATCATGTGATAGATTTAAAATGAAGACAAGGATTTCTCCACCAGGTAGTAAGTAATTTTTAAAAAAATGATTCAATTCATTTTAATTTATTTTAGTTTACCCAACAACCCAACAATAAAAATAAGAATAAAAGTCATAATGATGCACTTACCTCTCCTATGTCTCTAAACTATAAGTGGTTCCACCACACATATAATTATCATTGAAATTAATTAATACTAATACGTGATTTATTAAATAAAGTTACAGTTTATCCAGCTCAAAAATTCATGATTTTTAGTTTCATGGGGAATTATGTAAATTACAAACCAATTTAAAATAGGAAATAAATCATTAATACTAAAAACCTCAATAAAATGCTCACACCAAAAATTGGATTAGATAACCTAGGCACATACCTATGAATGGGGTTTTCTATAACATCCATTAAGGGAGTAAAAAAAGAATAACATGATGTTAATGACACATCTTGGAAAATAGGAATATATTTTCAACCTAAAATGTTTTTTAATCATAAACCTATTCCAATATACATTATATATAATGTTCATCATAAAAGAAACATGGGAAATGTGGAAACATTTTAAAACACTGTATCATAAACATTGGTCAAGGGAATCTACCAAGACATCATGATCTAAAAAATTCCATAATAGAATTAAGATTACCCCTATCTAAAAATTATGTCTGATTAGACTAATAATTACCAATTCATTTGAGTGTGATATTAATCCTAGTTCTCTTGTAACATTCATTTCATTCTGATGCATATGTGTAGTACAAAGATCATGAAACATGGATTCATTCATTATCATATTTCATTCCAAGATCAATTATTGTAGAATATATATATGTAATTAATATTTAATGTAAGTATAAGTGTTTACTAATGATCATCCTTTTAATGGAATGGGTATGGTATTCCCTGAACAATTGATATTGAATTTAAAGTTGCAGTGAAATTTCGGGAGCATAATGATGACACATAAAAGTTGATAAAATTGTTAGATGAAAGAAAACATGGTATCAAAAAATTCGGAAATAAAATGGGAAGTAATATTAACATTTATTGATTTATGATAAAATTAGTATTTGGAAATATAAGGCATTACAAAATATTAAAACATGAATTGGGAAGAAAATGTGAGGATCCGTTACTAGAGTGTGTGATTCCATATTTTGGGGAGGAGCTTTAAGAGAGCATGGGGGAATCAGGGGAGGACACTAGATAGGGTAGGTTGTAGATTCCCATTCTTGACATAAATGGACATTACAATCCTTTTGTGTAATACTTAATACATAACAAAAAAAGACACACAAGGATCATAATAGTTTAGTGTCTTTGGAAACTCTGAATATTATCTACTAATCATGGTGAAAGATCTTCAACATCTCCTATAAATATCTTCCCCTTTTGTTTGCTTACCTAAAACTTTCCTTTAAATCCTAGAGAAAAGAAATCATATAAAGGTTGAGCTCAAATTATCAGTAAGGGTAAGCATGGAGAAAATAGAACAAATCATATACATTTGATCTAAAAAACAATGAAAATAATGTTTAAACATCAAAATCTTGAGCAATGACAAAATACATGGCATTATATAAGGAATAGATCATAATGAAACATTAATCAAGTTAAAATTTCATGGGAATAAAAATTTAATTGTGGAAACCATTATGAACTTGAATGATTACTATAGTAGCCAAGTCATTGCTTCCAAGACCATCTTAGTGGACAAAGTCCCTTTATGAATCGAGTTCACTCCTCATTCCAGTCCGGTATCACTGAAATGGACTAACATGCCATTCCAGACATGTCTATATCATGAGATATAAATCTTTACCCAATTCATTGGAGGGAGATATAGTTCACACCCATATCATATTTAAATCATTCTTTCATGTTCCATAATACGATCAAAAATCATTCATTATAACCCAAAGAATAAAATGGGTTTTGTAAACATCATCACATCATAACATAATCCGTATAAAACAACAGATATCATTTTGTCATAAAAAAATAATGCCATGTAAATAATAATAACATTATACATGAAACATAACCATATTAAATAATGTAATCTTATAGGGGAAATAGTTTTTGAATAAGCACTTGAAATTAATTCTTGAGGAAAATATCCTTTCTTCTTCAAAATCATTTTATTTTCACAAAATACCACTCAATTTTAAAATAAATGGATTTTTTTGAAAATAATAATGAAATCTTTTAGATTAAGCTTCCTTAAAATAAGGAGTTATGAAACCATAAAAATCCCATCATGCCGTATAAGTTAAAAAAACATTCTTCTCGTACTTTTTCTGGAAAAGACAAAAAGTACAACGTATGGTAAACAAAAAAAAATATTCCTTACATACCATGTAGTACAAGTAAAAAATGGTTAAAAAATTATTTAAACATACACAAAACAATTTTTAGAAAATAGGGACATGGATGATAAATATAACCCAAATAAATACTTACGAATAAAAAATCTCGGATAAAAATGAGATTGGAAATGTTATCCCTTACCTTAGTTTTGATATGCTTCGTACGTATCCGAAACTCATGTATAATGATTTAAATAATGTCATTTACTTATTAAAGAATCATATTTATTGTTATTATATCATATATATTTCACTTATGACTTTATATTACCCGTTATTTTCTAAATTCCATGTTAAAGTAGCGTTTTGGGTAAAATCGTTTTATTTAACGTATGTGTTTGCACTTGTTGTTTTTGATATTATTATTACTTATGTCATGATTTAATTACTATCATAATTAAAATAATGATTTATATATCATATATATTCAGTATATATATATAATATATTTATAAATTAAATGAAATACACCGTTCATGGAGACGGTGGGTCGTACATACGCATGAACGTTATTTTCCTTTCCTTATTGACTTGAATGGAAGTAAGTAGATGAAAGATATATATATATATATCCAGTAGCTTTATCATGTCATATATTTCATTTTAATTCATTATATATAAATTATAATCATTCTTTTGTGGTTAACATGGAGAATGAATCTCATCGCGTCGTGGAGATGGTAATCCGTATGTACGCACGAGTGATGATATCATTCCCATAATTATTGAATTGAATTGGAGTGTATGATATAATATCTAAGAATTATTATGATGTTATAATAATTATATATAGTTATTATTTACACCATTATACCCATCCAAGTATGGTGGTGGTGGAAAAATAGATTACACCACGGCATGGAGACGGTATTTTGTACGTACGCACATGCGGTGACTTAATTTTTCGTAGGATGGATAGAAGGAGAAATGGGGTTATTTAATATTTATAATAATATATCATTATATTAGTGAAACTTTTGTAATAACATTATAATGAAACAACTAAATAATAAGAAGTTTAAGAATAAAGAAACATGAATGAATCGGTAGAAGAGATTAAATCTTCTTCGATGCACCTCTTTTAAGATTCCTCTTAAGGCACTAGAGTTGATATTTTGAGGAGAAAAGAACCTATATAATGTTTCTAGGTATGTTTAGACGGTTAATGGGTAGGGGTTGTCAGAGATTGAAGGCTCAAAATTTTTTAAGGAGAAGAGGGAGGAGGTGCCCTTTTATAAGGGAGGAGAGGGGAACCTTTGGAATCCTCAAAAATATTAATTTAATATAAATACAAACCCCACATAAAAACCTCCACCATGACTCCAATAAAAATTTTAGATGTGATAGGGTTGTAATCTCATCTACCAATACAATTTAGACATGTTGGGAATTAACTTTAAACATTATCAACTTGATTTATCCTTATTTTATCTATTTATTTTTATTTGTGGTAATAAGATTCTAAATTTTAAAATGATATAAATAATTACTTATGTGTTGTGAATTGTCCATAATTGGATAATATATGATATTTTAGACCATATAAAGTTTAATTTAAAATTTTCAAATATTTGTTTGATCATTAAACAATTTTATATTCTGTTATTTTTATAAAATAACAATAGTGTCAATTTTTACACTATTCATTTATTTGAATTTACATAAAATACTCACATACTATATGTTCAAAATAAAAGCTTTAATATATTCATAAGATGTCATATTTATCTATAAAATTAGTGGATCACATTTAATAGTTCATATAATATTTATTTTAATATTTTTAAAACCATTTATTTGGTATTTTGATAAATAAAATAATTTCAACATCACTATTGTTTCACTTTTAATGATAATTATTTAATCCCATAAAATTATAAATAAATTCACTTGATTTATATAAATTTATTAGATTTCTGGATACTATTCATGTTCTATGCTTCATGAAGTTATTCACTATATTAAAATTATTATACTTATATGATTTAATAGAGTGACATGTTGTCACTTTCTTTGATTTTAATAATAATTAAATTATTTTCATGGCCAAAATTCCATAAAATTAATCTATTCCGACCCTTAGGTGATATGGGTCGACTTTTAGTCATCCAATAGAATTTTTGCAGGTGTTAGGGTAATTTTATAATCTTATTTTTACCCTTAATTGCCTGATTAACCTTTAACTACAGTAAATAAAAATTACCATAGAAACTATTCATAAAAAAATTAACCTATTAACATAATTTGGACCCACTGAATTAAAATATGGAATCCATTTTTCAAAATTAAAAACATATAATTTTCAGTAATTAATTTAAAATTAATCCCATTATTAAGAAAACGGGTTTTAAAAGTTAAAACATAGCCCAAGATTGAAATTTTTTTACCAATGAATTTAATGTAAAATTAATTTTAACGACATACATTATATTAAATGGTAAAAATATATTCTATTTATACTTTAAATCCATGTAATTTTATAATATAACCATATAAATTATTGCGATGAAAGAAGTTGTTTTTAATTAACATATAGCGTGTTTTTACTATTCTTTAAAATATGAAAGTTATCAGAATAATACGAAAAATTTATCCAAAGTAAATTTTTATATCCAAATTCCAAATAAGAATATTATTTTTTCAAATTGAATTGATAAACCTCTCAAAAACTAGATTTAATGTGGGTGCGCCATCAATAGGCGGCAAAACTACATTTTTTGGAAATATACTTATTTTACTCGGAAAATTTATTTTGTTCTCACACAATGTTCTAGAAAATTTCTATGATGAATAATAATTTAATAAAATTCAAAATGTAGTTAATACTATTCATTATAGCTAGTTCATAATAATATTATAACCATATATCGATGTTTAGTGAAGCCCGGTATTGCGTACAACACACGCTCACGAGGAAATTCGTGATTGCATTTAATGCAAGCCAATTCAGGGTTGCGTGTAGTGAAAGCTCCCTTCAGTGTTGCATATAACATAATCAAAACATATTTCATTTTTACATTAATCAAAATCTATACTTAATGTTGCGTAGAATAATTTCTACAAAACGAACTTGAAATTGTGTGTAACACAAGCCAAGATAGTGTTGCGTATACTACAACCTAATACGGTGTTGGGTATAACACAATGTAATTTTGGTGTGGTGTAAAACAGAAGACATAAGTGAAATTAAAAATAATATATTTCATAAAATCTCAGGGTGTTACATTCTACCCCCCTTAAAATGAGTTTCTCCCTCGAAATTCGTCGAGGTTATAAATTGTTCACTACATAAAAGTTTCATTCATAGAAATCCAAATAGTAAAAGGAATACAATAACATAATTTTAAAAAGTAATGTAAGAAATGTAACGGTTACCCAGATTAACAAATCACTGGGATTCCACATAGGATAACATTGGTGGAAATATAGATATGGAAGAATAATCTAACCATCAAGTTCTGATGGAGAGTTGTTGGTAAAATGGATATGAAAAACCTAACAATCACAAATCCATAAATTTGTGAGGATTTAAGGTACCATCTGATTCATCGGATATAAGAACACTAGGACACCATTTTTTTCAATACCATTTACCTAAAGTTGAAAATTTTGAATTAGAAGAAATACTTACTTGATTTTGGTACAATCTCACTGTTGTCTATGATTTGTACAATTTTAACTTCATCTCTTAAAGAAATGAAGTTGAATTTTTCTTTTGGGAAGTGTTAACAGATCAAAAAATAGAATGATAGGTCATTCCATCTATCTCAAACATAAGATTAGCAATAGTTATATACAGAAGTCCATCTATGCAGAGATTAATTGTATATGGTTCTTAAAATGGACTTATACTTAATATATCATTCCACATAATAAATAATAACTAATTTATACTAACCAGGGACATCTTGTAGGCCAGTGGTTGGCGATAAAGGCATGTTGCACTTCGGTTGTGGGTTCAATTCCCACAACCTTGTTCGACGTTACGGGTTGTCGCGCGTCCTGTAGGTTGTCCTTTTTCTACATCATAAAATCCAATCAAAATGTTTTAGCCTTAAAAAATACCATTTTATGTATAACTTAATCTATTCCAATCTTTAGGCTTACCCAATCTCATAGTATAAGGAAAAATAATAATAGATAGGTCATCTACCATGCATATAAATACCGTCATTTATCCCAATATATCATAAGATATGTCTTGTTGGTCACATTCCAAACTTCTGAATACCTTAATCATGTATTCTCTTGAATAATTAATACCAATTGAACCTTAGTGAAAACATGAATGCTTTTAAAAGTTAACTCATTCCACATACCAAAAACCAAAAAATTCTATATACTCAAACCATGATATCACTTTGTCCTTATATCATTCATGAGCTCATTAATACTATCAAACATTTCATTTTCTCTTTATCCTTTCATTATGCGCATATCATCTTATTTTCAAAAATATTTCCATCACTTTTCATGGTTATCGGTACCGTATTCTTATGGAAAACCATAATGGACCAATTCATAGATATTCCAATATACCAAAAAGTACCTCAACAACATTATTCATTAAAACCAATACATTGAAATTCAATCCATACTCTTCAATGATTTTAATGGAATAAGTCCTTCCTTGATTTATAAGTAACCTCTTAGGTCAAGGCATTGATTTTGGTAATTTCCATGTTCTCTATAGATAATACATTGAACTCTATAATAATCTGTCACTCTATGACCATTTTCCCCACATAGACAACATCTTCTCCTCCATTTGAGGTATTCCTCAAGGTTCATTTTCCCTTCTTTAGAAATCTCAATCTTCCTTTCACAATGCTTCTCACCATGAAAACATGCATAAAAGTCCATATTCCTCTTATTTGATGAATTATGAATACAACTAAAGTACACCTTGTTAATCATATATCGCAATGTCTTATTCGGCATAATCATAATATCTTTCTCTCTAGGAATTACACAATTTCGTTGATCATAGTCACCCATTTGTCCATCAGATTCAATGTTAACCCAATTCCTTCTGGTTCCCTCCATTAACTAAAACTAGAAACGATTGTTTATGAAACTATAAAAATAATGAGGAACCACATAATCAGAAAAAGTCACTTATAGGATGTATAACTTATGACACATTCTTTAAACTATGATAGCATAGGTTCACCCTAGGTTATTCATGATCATCAACATAATTCTCAGACTGTAACATATAGTTATAATAAACCTTAGGGACATGCTTAGACATACCTTAGAAAGATATCTAGGGATATCACAAAAGTTTTCGCATCCTTGTTTCCAATGGTTAACTAAACCGTTCCTCTAATACCAACTATAGAGGCCTATTCATGACATACATGGAAAATACATTACTTTTGTGGAATACTTAATACATAACAAAAATAGACCCACAAGGACCGTAATAGTTTATTGTCTTTGGAAGCTTGACATAAAATCATCTAATCGTGGTGAATGATCTTCAACATCTCCCATAAAGATCTTCCCCTTTTGTTTTCTTACCTAAAAACTTTCTTTAAATCCTAGAGAAAAGATAACATATAAAGGGTGAGCTCAAATGCTCAGTAATGGTATGCATGGAAAAAATAGAACAAATCATATACATTTGAACTTAAAAACAATGAACATAATGTTTAAACATCACAATCCCGAGCAATAACAAAATACATGGCAGTATTAAAGAATAGATCACAATGAAACATTTTTCAAGATAAAATAGAATGTGAATAAACATGGAATTGTGTAAACTATTAAGAACATGATATGATTTTCATAGTAGCCAAGTCATTGCTACCAAGACCATCTTAGTGGACAAAGTCCCTTTCTGAATCGAGTTCACTCCTTGTTCTAGTCCTGTATCACTGAACCGGATTAACATGATGTTCCAGCCATGTATATCTCATGAGATATAAATCTTTACCCAATGTATTGGAGGGAGATATAGGTCCCACCCATCTCATATTGAAATCATTCTTACGTGTGCCACCAAACAATCATAAATCATTCATCATAACCCAAAGAATAAAATGGGTTTCACAAACATCATCCCATAATAACATAATCCATATAAAAAAATGGATACAATTTCATCATAATCAAAATCAAACCATGTAAATAATATGATCATTATACCTGAAACATAACCATATTAATGAATGTAATCTTAGAGGGTAAATAGTTTTGAATGAGAACTTGAAAATAATTCTTGAGGAAAATATCTTTTCTTATTCAAAATCATTTTATTTTTACAAAATGCTATTCAATTTTAAAATAAATGGATTTTGTTGAAATTAATCATGAAATATTTTAGATTTGGCTTCCTGAAAATAAGTCATTATGAATGTGTAAAAGTCCCTTCATGCTATATAAGTTAAAAAAACATTCTTCTCATACTTTTGCTGGAAAAGTCAAAAAGTACCTCATATGGTAAAACAATATTCCTAACGTATCATATAGTAAAAGTCATAAATGGGTAATAAGGCCATTAAACATAGATGAATCCATTTTCAGAAAACATAGACATGGATGATAAATATAACCCCAATAAATACATAGGAATAAACAATCTCAGATAAAAACAAGATTGGAAAAGTTATCCCTTACCTTAGGTCTGATATGCTTCGTATGTATCCAGAACTCATGTATAATGATGTTAATAATGTCATTGACTTATTACAGAATCATATTCATTGTTATTATATCATATATGGTTCACTTATGACATTATATTACCCATTCTTTTTTAAATTCAATGTTAAAGCAGTGTTTTTGGTAAAATTGTTTTATTTATCGTATGTTTTTGGACTTGTTGTTCTTGATAGTTTTATTACTTATATAATGATTTAATTAATATTAGAATTTAAATCCTGATTTATATATCATATATATTATGTATATATATATATATATATTTGATAGATAAATGAAATGAAATACATCATTCATTGAGACGGTAGGTTGTACGTACGCATGAACGTTGTCTTCCATTCCTTATAGACTTGAATGGAAGTAAGTAGATCACATATATATATATATAGTAGCTTTTTCATGGCATATATTTCATTATTATTCATTATATATACTTTATAATCATCCATGAGTGGTTAACATGGATAATGAATCTTATCGCGTAGTGGAGACGGTAATCCGTACGTACGCTTGAGCGATGATATCATTACCATAATTTTTGAATTGAATTGGATTGGATGATGTAATATATAAGAATCAGTATGATTTTATAATAACTATATATTGTTATTCTTTACACCATTATACCCATCTGAGTAAGGTGGTGGTGGAAAAACAGATTACACCACGCCGTGGAGATGGTATTCCGTACGTACGCATGCGCGGTGATTTCATTTTCTGTAAGATGGATAAAAGGTTAAATGGAGTTGTTTAATAATTATATTAACATTTAAGTATATTATTTATACTTATGTTTTTACATTATAATGAAAAAACTAATGAAGAAGAAGTTGAGGAAGAAATAAACATGAAATAATCGGTAGAAGAGATTACCACTTCTTTGATGCACCTATTTTAAGCTTTCTCTTAAGGAACTATAGTTTGACTTTTGAGGAGACCAAAACCTATATAATGTTTCTATGGAAGTTGATAATGGAAATGGGATGGGTTTTTCAGATCTTTAAGGCTCAAAATTGTGTAAATAGAAGAGGGAGGAGGTTCCCATTTATAAGGGAGGAGAAGGGAACCTTTGGAATCCAAAAAAAATATTAATTGAATATAAATTCAAACGCCTATTAAAAATCTCCACAATGACTCAAATCCAAATATTAGATGATATAGGGATGTAATCTCATCATCCAATAAAATTTATACATGTTGGGAATTTATATTAAACATTATCAACTTGATTTATCCTTATTTAATATATTTAATATTATTAGTTGTAATAAGAATCTAAATTTTAAATTTTTCTAAAAAATTACTTCTGTGATGTGAATTGTCCATAATTTTATACTTTATGACAATTAAGACCATTTAAATCTTAATTTATAATTTTTAAATATTTTTGTGATATTTAAACAATTTTAAATTATGTTATTTTTATAAAATAACAACAGTGTCAATTTTGACACTATTCATTTATTTGAATTTAAATAAAATAATCACAAAAGATATGTTTGAAATAAAAGCATTAATAGATTCATAACATGTGATATTTATCTAGAAAAATAGTGGAGAACATTTAATAGTTCATATAATATTTATTTTAATATTTTTAAAACCATTTATTTGATATTTCAATCAATAAAATATTTTCAACATCATTATTCTATCACCTTTAATGATAATTATTTAATCCCTAAAAATTTTAAATAAATTCACATGATGTAGATAACTTTATTGGATTTCTTGGATTATATTATTCTTATATGTTTCATGAATTATATCACTAAATTAAAATTATTATACTTATGTGATTTAAGAGAGTGACATGTTGTCACATTATTTTATTTTAATAATAATTAAATTATTTTCATGGCAAAAAGTCCATAAAATCAATCTATTCTGACCCTTAGGTGATATGGGACTACCTTGAGTCATCCAATAGAATTTTGGAAGGTGTTCGGATAATTTTATAATCTTATTTTTACCCGTAATTATCTGATTTACCTTTAACTACAGTAAATATAAATTACAATAGTTACTATTCATAATATAAAAAAAATAAAAGTAACTTATTAACATAATTTCAACCCACTTAATTCAAATATGGAATCTATTTTTCAAAATTAAAAACACACAATTTGTAGTAATTAATTTAAAATTCATCCCGTTGTTAAGAAAACGGTTTTTAAAAGATAAAACATTGGCAAAGATTGAAATGTTTTTACCTATGAATTCAATGTAAAATTAATTTTAATGGTATAAATTATATTAAATGGTAAAAATATATTCTATATATACTTTAAAACCATTAAATATTATAATTTAACCATATAAAGTATTGTGATGAAAATCTTTTTTTAATCAAAATATAGCGTGTTTTTAATATTCATTAAAATATGAAAGTTATCAGAGTAATATAAAAATGTTATCCAAAGTAAATTTTAATATCCTGATTCCAAATAAGAATATTAGATTGTAAAATTGATCTTATAAACCAGTCAAAAACTATATTTAATGTGGGTGTGCCATCAAAAGGCGGCAAAACTGCATGTTTTTTGTAAAATACTTATATTACTCGAAAAAATTATTATGTTCTCACAAGATGTTATAGAAAATGTGTAAGATGAATAATACTATTATAAAATTCATAATTTAGTTAATCCTATTAATAACAGCTAGTTCATAATAATATTATATCCATATGTCGTTGTTTAGTGAAACCCGGTATTACGTACATCACACTCTATCGAGGAAGGTCCGGATTGCGTGTAAGGAAATACAAGTCAGGGTTGCGTGTAGTGAAAGTTCCCTTTAGTGTTTCATATAACATAATCAAAACATATTTCATTTATACATTAAAAAAATCTATACTTAATGTTGTGTAGAATAATTTCTAGAAAACATACTTGAAATTGTTTATAACACGAGAAAAGAATAGTGCTACGTATACTGCAATCTAATACGGTGTTTCGTATAGCACAAACTGATTTTGATGTAGCGTACAACATAATACATTAATAAAATTAAAATGAATATATCTCATAAAATCTCAGGGTGTTGCATTGGTAATAGTAAGTATTTGATCCAATGTTTTTTAGTGATATTAACAATGATAATTGGTGGTTTATATAGTTAATAAATGGTGTTTTCTTTTTCATTTTTCAAGCATATGTTTTAGACTCTATGTAATAAAACATAATAAAAATACCTTTTCAAGGGTATTTCCAAAGGTTTTATAAAAAATGAAGTGCATTTCAATATTTTATAACCCAATTGTCCTAAAATAATAAAATATTAACTAGTGGTGATGTGTATTTGATTCATACTCTTAAAAATAGATTTTAAAACCTTAATATATTTCATATGTTATAGATGATTGATAATGTATTTATAAAATAAATAAAATTAACTTTCAATCACATTATTTTATAATTAAAAATGGTTTATTACTTTAAAAGCATTAGGATACTTTTTAGGCCAATTTTTGGTCACTATGAGGTCACAATAAAGACCATATATTTTTATATTTTTTATTTTTTTAATATAAATTTTGATTGTCTCATAATAAAATGAATAATTAACCATGGGATAATATCAATGCTCTAATTCCAAAAAACTATACTAATTCTTTGAATTTTTCTACTATATATGTAAAATTTCACATAAAATATTATAATCATTATTTATTTTGAAATGTGTGGTTTTAGAATAAGAGTTTTTGAGAACTTATTATATTTGTATTTTACTTCATAAAATATAACGTTAATTTGAAATTTTATCAAAATAATTTAATTATAATATTTTATTAAAAATATTATTTATTTCCAGAATTCAGCATTTCATAGAAATAGATACCTTAATTAAATATTAATATTAACTAAAAATATTAGTTTTGTTTTTCTATATCAAAAAAATCATTTATATATTTACAATAAAATAATTAATTATGCCCATTTTATATAGAAAATAAAGTAATACTCTTATTACTACATTCTTGATACAAATCACATTAATACTATAGAAAATACCCAAAGAGTAATTTGAATGATAATTAGACTTAGATGCGTAATTCAACATACATGGTTCTGGACGTGATCAAGATGAGGTGAAACATATCCTATAAATAGATTCTATCTTGATTATGTTTTTGGAACTTAGCATGGGAATTAAAATGTAAAAATCCCAATTACAATATCTTCCTTGGAAGCTCCAACAAATGGGATTCACATGGTACACTCCTATTTTTTGAGGCCACAAATTCCATTATCTATGTAAACTAGATTTGTTAAAACCCAACATTTTTAATAATAATATGATTCCTTTTAAATTGGAATATAATCCATTATTATTAAATGTAAAAATGTTTTTAATATTATAGGATACAATAAAACCAAATAATTACAGGTGTTTTTAATAACCATATTATGTAATTATATATTATATAATATCATAAAAGATTTTTTTTTATAATAGATCTTGTTGTCAAAATCATACACCCTTAAAGAATTTCACACTAGAGATTTTCATTTCACATAACAAAATAGATGAGGTTAACTATATATAATCACATTCTCTAGTTACCATCCCACTTATTCAAATGTTTTGTATCTTCACAGAACTCGGAGCAAGTGTGTTTCCTTATTCGTAGAAACTTCTATCTAATATCAATGTTCATAACTAGATTCTATTAATTTGATAGACCACTCTCCAATGTCACCAACTCTTAATTGAGTACATGAGATGGATCTAGTATATACCATTTCAAAAGGTATATGTGGAATACGTCATGAACTTGAGCTATGTCGTGTGAGAGTTCCAGTTTGTGGGCCACAAATTCGATGCGATAAAGTATATAATGGAAGGAGATGTATCTTTGAATACGATTTCCCTTCATTCAAAATCACATTAAAATATTCCATGTCGATATCTATAGCAATACAATATACCTTACATCAAAAACTAGGTCTCATTGATGATTTTCAGCATAACACCTTGGTCGACTCTAAGTAGCCTTGATGTGATGTTGAATGATAATACCCTTTTCCACCATTTACTCTACAATTTTATAGATCCAAAATTATATATTCCCAAACATCATATTAACTTTCATGTATTCTACACCACTTACCACAATAGTTATCATAGGGATATATTTGGATATTGGAGTGGAAATTTTTGTTTTATGGGAACTCTACTAGAGGAAGATGATGATCACATACTCCATTGAAATATATTAAGAAGAATTTGAATGTGTCATTAATATTCATCAAATAATTATCATATATTTCTTGACATTTTGTGTGATAATCCATGTTTATGTTCAACTTAGTGTTTATATCATGTTGGAGACATTTCTAGAAAAAAAAATTGAATATCATTCCTCGATCAGATATAATCGATAATGGTAATCCAAGAATCCTCACCTATTATCTAATGTTAATCCATTCGGGTTTATCCAGTGAAATTTCCTCTAGAATAAATATGATTTTCTAACTCATTGTAATAATATCCATCACTACATATGTTGAATTGTTTCTTCTATATGTCTTCATAATTTATGTGATAATGTCCATGATGATATTTTACTATTTCCATGTAGGCATCAGTAATGGTTGGATCATCCTCATATATGATTTCAATTTTCAATCACATGACGACATATAATATATCATGATGTATATTCGATGATCTCTTTATTCATATTTTCCCACAAATAGTGTTTTTGGGGATCTCGATACTTTTTTTATTTATAGGATATATAGAGAATGTTGAGCTATGTTCATCGTCTAACAGCTTCTTCTGTATCTCTTGATTTGATTGTACACACAGTCTTGACCAAAATATCACCACAACTTCTTCATTAAAATTGTACAATTAGGATTTACATTTCTTTATAGCTTGTGAATTCATCATAATTCCCACATCATCTCTTTGGGAATCATGTATCTTCTCTAGAAGTGATGGTTGAGTAATTATTTGTGAAATGATTGATGTTGTTCCTTACTTTATGATTCCCATCTCCATCCATTCCAAATATAAGAAGATCGGATCCCACTCAACTCTCATCAATGATACATTTTCTAGATCCATCTTATATAAATAATCTACCACAATAATCTCATTCCTAGGATGGTAGTGAATTGAGACGTCATAATCCTTAATCAGTCATATCAATCTTCATTGGAACATATTCATCTCATTATTTGTGAATATATACATGCTGAATTCATGATCTTTATATATTTCACACCTCTCTCAAATGATATAATTACAATAAATTTTTATACCAATTATCACAGCATCAATCTCCATGTCATTCATTTGGCAGTTATTTTCCTAAGAACAGAACATTCATGATTTAGAAGCCATGAATTTATCATGCATCAAAAGAAATTAAAATAAATTCATATAATCATCATTGAATACATTGAAAATTTCTCCAATTGTGGGTAATATGAATAAATATGGAGTGATAATCCTCATTTAAAACTCCTTGAATCTATCTTTACATTCATCATTCTATGTAAACTATATTCTATAATGAGTTATATTGGTTATAGGGTATTACAGTAATGAGAAAATTGTCATAAATCGATGATAGTACCCAGGTAAACCTTAGAAACTTTGGATATCTATCATATATGATGGACTTATACACCCTTTAACAACATAAATTTCATATGCGTACAAGTAAATCCCATTTCTTATACTGAATATTCCAACGAATGATAATTACATTGACAGTAACTCACATTTTTGTTCATGGAATAATTCATCTCCTTGTATAATGTCATTAACATATTACATATATTCACCTCATGATACAACATGGTTTTGGAAAATATAACAATATAAACTATAAGTACTATCAAAATACTATTGAGGTAATCTAAAATTTATATATTACTGAAGACCATGAATCCTTATTGATAATTATCGATTTTCAAGGGCATTAATATAAACACATAGTGAAAAATAATTCTAAAAATGTAGTCTTGTTGAGTTCCTGCTTATTCACCCAAAAATGGTAATATCAGGAGAACCTATCCACCATGGATAAGTATTTTTCTTATTTTTTCATATAGATGAAGTCATCAATCCATGTAAGAGGACATTATTCATTGTCATGATCTTCATGATCTCATTATTTTCAATATGATGGCATTTTGACCAATTCTTCTTCACGATGAAGGGCAGTAGTGCACTCCATGGTGAATAACATGGGCATATGAACCCTTTATCTAGAATCTCTTATAGATGTTTCTTCATCACCTAAAACATCACAACATACATTTTATATGGACTTTTGGATAATTGTAATGCCCTAAGTATAATATTTATTGAATATTCATCATATTTCCTAGGAGGAATGCTAGGAAATTCCTCATGAAACACATCATCATATTCTCTCACCTAGAAAATTACTTCAAGGATGATCATTTCGATATACTCAATAATTTTACCAAGATATTTTTTATCATCGGGATATAATATCAATTATTTATATGTTCATTCTAATGAATAATCATCCACCTCTGTCAACATGTGTAGAATTTGGGGTCAATTAGTGATACATAGAGTGATTTCCATCACATGGAAATTTAGGATTTCTCTATATAGGGAATTACAATCCATGATATGAATTCCATAAAATTACACCAAAGGGAGTATGAAAATGTTACATGTGATGTTAATCCCACAAATTTTGATAGGCGATGAGTTACAAAATTGGGATGTGATAACTTCCAAATTTACCATTTTAACTGATAACTCATATTCCAATCATGGTTTTAATGTTAGAATAGTTATACGAGAAACTCGTGATATGACGTATTGTATGGAAGTATAATAATTTTTTTTATCCCTATTCATGAGTGAATATGCAGTGTGCATTTCACCAGATCATTAATTGGATCCATTTATATGGTTGTGATGAAAAAATATCTCCCTCCTTACCTATGAGGTTATTGGTTGTCCAAGAAAACATTTATCATACAGAAATTTTATGAAAAGTACCCTATTTCCATATACATTATGGAATGAAAAATATGCTGATGGTTGAGTATATTATCCATTCATATGATAAATGTAATGTACTAAATTCTCTTATTCAATCTATTGGATGATGGTGAAGATCATCTCAATTCAGTTGATCAATTGTTCTTTGATTAAGGGGTCAAATGATCCATTGAATGTTAGGGGAATTTTTCATATAAAGCACTCAATTACAACTTGTTCATTCATAGGAGGTCATGTGGATACCACTTGATCATAGTTTCTATACATTACCTAAATTAACTATGATATTATCATAACAAAATTCATGATTATGGAACTCGTTGGGTTGGGTATTTCCTTGGGAAGGTCATCACATTTCTAGTCAAATTGAATGCTTACCAGATTCCTCTTTTTTTCTATTGTCTATAATAATGTGAAAATATTTTATGAGTATATATGAACTATTAAAAACATATATGTGAATGTAATTCCCCGACCCCGTAAGCCCAAATTCGGTGATTTTTTTAAAAACTTGTCAATTTTACCAAGAATAAAATCCATAAGGACCGAGTAGATTAGTTTTTTTATAAAACTAGATACATACATAGGTTCAACATTACATCTCAAATGGGAAAACAAAAAAAATATTTTTATTGAGAACATTGAATACTCTAAGGTTATCCCTACAGGACATTCATAATAAACTTACTCATGTCCTGGTAAAATGAAACAAAAGAAAGGGGTGAGCTCATATTCTCAGTAAGTGTAAAAATAATAGCATACGATATCATAAACATAAACATTAGGCGTGGTGAAAAAATAAATACACCTGACCTTAAAAAATAAATTTGAACACATTATGCAGGAATAAGAGTTGAATAAATAATTCTAAAATTATGGGTATTATACTAGTCTAATAACAACATAAACCGTCATTTCTATTTTCATAATGAGGGAATGCATAATGTGGGACATGATAACCATTCTGTAAATGCCTCATGACAAAACCATAATTTTCAATAATGTCAAGTCCTTGTTCCAAGACCGTAGTTTGTCTAATGAGACATTTAAATACACGAAGGGGCTATAGTGGGCCCCACAGAATAGTTACTAAGTCCAATTCATTCCTCATATGAATGGGGTTAACGTAAAAAACATACACATTTATATTAGAACTAACATATGAAATGAAAATGTTGGTCAGAGTGGATACTCAAGAGGGGGTGAATTGAGTTCCAATTAAAAATTTCTTTTAAAAATATTTCTCCTAAAATCCCTCAATTTAAAAACAATGTTAAATAGTTGTGAATCTATAAAGAGTGTAAAGGTTCAATTAGTTTCTCAATTATTTATTGGGTCTCAGTTAACTTAATTTGAAGATTAAATTAACTTTTGAAACTAAATTACTGGTTTACAATAAGTATAAACACTTGGGAATTTAACTATCAAAGTATCTTTTAAAATATATTTGTATTTTAAAGTAATAGCAGCGGAATATGTAAAATATATATGTAATACTTATAGACTTAAAATAAAATCACAGCAAAGATAACCAAGAGGTTCAGTCTCAAGACGAGAGTTAGTCCTCTCAACAATTTATATAAATTGATCCACACCCTGGATCGGGGTTAAACAACAGTACAGTACTGTCCAGGTACAAAGACCTCTACCACAGTTAATTGTGAAAAAACAAACAACAACACACATGTTGTTCAGGTCTTACTCGACCTCTACCACCATCCATAGTGGGAAACAAAAGATTTATGGAGTTTGCGTGAGGATTTAAGAATCCTCCAGTTTAGCACAGGAGCCAGTGTGTGTAAAATAAACCGGGCACACACACTGCTCAAAATGTAAAGATAGAATCACTAAGAGAAGTATGATTGAGTTTAGAAATGATTTAGTGATTAGCTATGCAGCTCTGGACTCGTTTGGTTTATCAGAAAATCTTCTGAGTCCTTCTCTGGTTTTTCTCAGAAAATACGGTGTCATTTTCTTCTTTGATTCTTGGTCCAGCTTAGTATCCTGAGTGCATGAAATTTTTGTTGTAGTTCTTCACTCATGATGCATCTTGTGTTATCCTATAGAATAAGTTTCTTCATCTATGTCCATGATTTTTGGAGAATGGATGTAGACTAGAGAAAAATACTCCACATTTGAATGCTTGTTCAGCTCTTGTCTCTTTCACCCTTCATGTGCCTTCTTAGTGCCTTTTTGTGTCACATGCATTATATCATCCAGCATTCTCTTTCCATCCATTTATAGCTTTCAGCTCTAGAAGAAAAGAATAATCGCCTTTTGCATGGGTACTAGGTATGATTCCTTGACATGCAACAGAAATCATTAAATAGCATTAACTTCATTAAAACCATCAAATGTATCTGTTAGCTAAATAAATAAGTAGTGTGAAGAGTATAGGGTTTGACTGGTTGGTCAAGCATTAGTATTGTTATATTGGTAGACATCCACGGTGGACATTTTGTCACAGAACCTTACATCGGTAGCTCAATTGAACTTGCATCGGTAGCTCATATACTGGTGACTTTAGTTCCATCGGTAGCTCTTATTATCGGTAGCTATTGCTCTATCGGAAGCTGTCTCTCTATCGGTAGCTCTTTGCAATAGTAGTCTCTCGGTATACATATACTATCAGCAGACTTCTATCAGTAGCTCGATATATTAGTGACTATACTTGTATCGGTAACTATCTGTGAAATGGATCTATCAGTAGCACTGGTCTATTCTGTATCGGTAGCTCGGTAGACTGGTTCTATCAGTATACTTCCTCATATCTGTAACTACTAGTAGACATGCACATCAGTAGATCGTCTGTTCTGTCGGTAGACTTTGTGTATGATTACCGGTAACTCTGTTTATATCAGTGACCTTTATGTAATAGTTACTCTGTCTATCGGTAGACTAAGTCTATCGGTAGACTTAATACTAGTAGCTCTAGCTAAATGTTGACCAGAGACTTAATACTTATCTTTTTTATACACAACATATCATAATGGGTTAGAATTACTTCAGAACATATATACACATGGATAAACAAAGATTAAACTATCTCAGGGATTATTTTAATATTATAATCATCTTGAGCATAGATTGAAATAATTATTATATAGAAAAACATTAGATTGGGATTATCAAAGTAATAGAAAGCAGAATTGGGATTATCAAAATAGGTGAGGTTAACAATATCCTCCTTTTTTATAATCACAACTTATGATATTATTATTTTTTTAAAAAAATTGTATCAAGGGATATATAATTAAACTCAATTTTCTCAGAGAAATAAGTATGGTAGAAAACATAATTTATCAGAGATAGAATTAAATATATCAAAGATAAAAGATAAAACCATGATATCAAAGGTTAAATTTAGTGGTATTAGAGAATATCGGAGAACTAAATGAAATGATACCAGAGGATGAGAGAAAAGGCAGTGGTATTAGAGGATGAAATTTAGAGGTATCAAAGGGGCAAAGCATGATAGCTCTTAGATAAAATTTCTCCCCCTTTCATTAATATTTCTCCCTCTAGGTGAATATGTCATCCTTTTTCGATACTTAGATAGTATTTATCCTCCTTTGTAAAATATTTCTCCCCCTTTGTGATAATAAAAAAGTGGAAAATAAAAAAAAATGTGACAATAGGAATAGAAGAAAATTACTTGAATTAAATGTGACAAAAAGGTACATAGATAGAAAAAAAATACATAGGATTCCAATCAAAAATTCTAGCCACTTGATCAATTCACATCCTCAACGTGAGATTTTCCCTTGGGGTCAGAAGAGGATTCAGGTGGTGAGGATTCTAGTGAAGGCTTAGGAATTCCTGAAATGACCACTTGAGGCTGAGCAACTAACACTATGTCTGGCCTGTATTGAGGAGTCCTTTGTGCGATCATAGGTGTGAGGCTTCGAATGGTTTGAACAAGAGTCGTCTGAATTATAGAAGCAGTGGAGGCAGAGACAGGCAAAGTAGGAGGGACAATTACTGGCCTGGCATCAACATGCAGAAAAGGCAGCAACAAATTTCTGAAATCCCTAATGATTCCTCCTCCTCTCTCCATAAGAGATATGAAGTCATCCTTGTTCTATATAAACTTGTCCAAAGCTGGAGTCAATTCTCTTAGCTTACTAACCTTCTCTCTAAAGGCTTGATTGACAGGAGTCAGTTTCATATTCTCAATAAGAATCTTGAAATGACTAGTCATTTGGGTCTTTGTGTAAATTTTGGAGAAGTAGGAGTCCACCTTTTCTTTCATTTCTTTGTGAGAGGTAAATGCTTCTCTCATGTAGTCTTGGACTATATTCATAATTTCTATGGCTGCATCTCTGGTAGAGAGAACAACTCTGCTCAGTTCATATTAGTCCACAGAGCCACTGGTAGAGGTAGAACCAAGATCTTCTTCCATCATAGCTCGAATTTGATTCAAATCCATCGAAGGTTTAGATGCAAGAGAACCAAAAATAAATGATATAGTCTCTTTGAAGCTTTTGGTCAATCCACTGATAAGATTTTGAACATCGGATTCCTGGGTTTTAATATGATCTTTCATAGAAGTTTTGAAACCTTCAAATACTGAAACCATCAGGCTTACAACACTATTAAGATAAGCTAAGTCCTTATGTGCTTGGGATTTTGAGCTCATGTAAGAATCTAAAGAAACAAAAAATTTCTTTAGAGCATCATGATTTGCTTCAAGTCTAGAAACTTGAGCCTGGTAGTCTTTAACTTCTTTAACTATATCTCCCATAAAGGTTGATAAATTACAGGCAAGAGATAGTTCAAAAGATCTTTCCATCATAACCTCTCTTCAGCAAAACTCTGCTTCAACTCAGCGACTGAGGCACTAAAAGATTCTTTCATCTCATCTTTTAAGATATCCATATCATCCTTGGTAACCAAATTAGTATGTTCAACTGCTGCAGATGTTCTTTCAGAGGATAAACTGACCACAGAGTCAATCACAACTTATTGAATTGAAGATACCATAGAAACTACCATTTTCATTACCTCTTCCACAAAACATTCCTTAATGGTTTTCTTCAGCTTATCCAGGTCATGCATTCTGACCACATCTTCAGGCAACCATTCAGATTCAACATCATAAACAATTTTTGGTCTATTTAGAGATGCTTCATTATCTAAATCAGGATACTCTAAACCATATACTACAAAACCAGGGTCTTCTGCCCAATCATTAAAACCAACAGCCACTGTAACACTTCCAAACATAGATCGATGCTCCCCCTCAATGGGTGCATACTCAATTTGGATAACAGCATTCTCAGCAACATTCACAGTAGCATCCTCAGTAGGTCCTTCATCCTGAGGATAATCTTCCACTATCAATTCCATCACTGTAGCATCAGGAGAGTCTTCTGGATTAGGTAAGGGTATGTCAACTTTATTTACTTCCTCAGTAGGTACTAAATATTGTCCATTCACTGGTCTCAGGATCAAATCAGCTGACAGAGATGCTTCACTCTCATGAAAATCTTCTTCATTTTCTACAGAAGCCACTATAACAGCCTCTAAATCAGCTTCTTCATTATCTGATGTATGTTGAACTAGATTTTCAGGAGCTGGGCTAGGAGGCAAGTCAGGTCTCCTCCTTCGGCAGTAGAGGAATCTTCCTCTTCTGAATCATCACTGCATTCTGGCTCCCCTTCATCAGGTCCCAGACCTAGATCCCCCACATCCTTTGGTCTGGAAGGATGATTCACAGTATTAAACTTTTCATAAACCCTCTGGTCATCGTTGACCCATTCTCCTCTCCAAGGGTTCCAATTTATTTTCACGTACTTACAAACTGTATCTGTGATACAGAAGATATTTTTTACTACTAATTTCTCATCTTGTGACTCGGAATCCCCTTTTACCTTGATCATCATAGCGATTAACTAACCAAATAATAGGATATTTGTCATTGATTTCGGCCTTGTCATATCTTCCATCTGGAGCATCAGCAATCTGCACAAATTAACCTTTACAAAATTTCGTAAGAGGTCCAGGAGATAGATATCCTGATATCTCAGATTTTCAAAGTCTCCTCTCCTCGGTATGAATAAATGTTGAACAAATTTGAACAGCAATCTTTTCTCTCCACCCATTTCTGCAGCAACTACTTGTCTTTGAGTCCCATCTCCAGTCAGCTCTTCCAAAGCTGTCTCATAATCAAAAATGTCACTGGTATGTGTCATGGCTCTCACGAAATATCCATATACTCATTCATGTAGAACTTTCAAGCACTCAGCCCATTCAACAGATGAAAACAACATCTTCTTTCCATTCACAAAAGAGGTTACTCGATTTTCATTCTCTAATTTTTCAAAGGTTAAAAAATTGTAAAACAGTTTCACTAATTTTGGATAGTAAGGACCATTGTTGTTCGAAAATTATTCTACCCATTTTTGATCTTCAAGAACTTTGAGCACTAAGGACCTGCTAGGCAGCAGCCATTCTACACACATTTCCTTTTCAATCACAATAACTAAATTTTGTAGATGAGGATTCACTGGTCGTCTCCCCGACCTAGTTCTAGAAACACTTACACTACCACTTTCTTCTTGATCGGTCCTTTGCTTATTTGTTTTCAACTCAACAGAGTCATCTATGATGGTAGGATGTTTGGTTTTTGACATCGCTGGTTCGAAGGATTTAGGGTTCTCTAAGGATTCGGGAGATAAGGTTTGAGGGTTAATGTTTTAGGCTCGGTAGATTTAGACACAGCTCGGACTTTAGTTTTATCATTTAGGAATCATAAAAAATTAAATATAGTAAAAACTATTCAGATTCTGGCGGCAGAGAAGTTTTAAAACAGCGTGCACATTAGTGCGCATTTCTATCAGTGAGGTTACATCGGTGAGGATTTCTATCAGTGAGGTTACATTGGTGAGGATTTATATTAGTGAGGTTACATCAGTGAGGATTTCTATCAGTGAGGTTACATCGGCGAGGATTTATATCAGTGAGGTTATTGGTGATGATTTCTATCAGTGAGGTTATCTGTGAGGATTTCTATCAGTGAGGTTACATCGGTGAGGATTTCTATCAATGAGGTTATCGGTGAGGATTTCTATCAGTGAGGTTACATCGGTGAGGATAGCTACCAATTGAGGTTAAACATTCCTAACTCGTGTCTAATGTAACTTTACCTATCCGAGCTCAATCGTTTAGTGAAAATTTCGGCTAATTGATGTTCAGTGCCTATAAACTCAAGAGTAATATCACGCTTTTGGTAATGATCTCTCATGAAATGGTGCCTTAAATAAATGTGTTTGGTCCTAGAGTGATATATAGGGTTCTTCGAGATATTTATTTAACTAGTATTGTCACATTTTATTGACATGTGCCTAAATTCATATCCATAGTCCAAAAGTGTGTGTTTCATCCACAGAATTTGTGCACAGCAACTACCAGCAGCAATGTACTCTACTTCTGTAGTGGATAATGATACAGAATTATGCTTCTTACTACACCAATATCCTAAGGACTTTCCCAATAAATGACATGTTCAAGAAGTGATTTTTCTATCTAACTTGCAACTAGAAAAATCAGCATCTGAATAACTCATTAACTCAAAGGGTTGTCCTTTTGGGTAAAATAAACCAAAGATTACAATATGTTTAAGATACATAAAATTTCTTTTAACAGAAAGGAAATGATATTATTTTGGATTAGCATGAAATCTTGCACACATACACACACTAAACATAATATCTGGTCGACTGGAAGTAACGGTTAGTAATCTTCCAATCATACCTCTGTAATTGGGTTGATCCACTGGTTTCCCAGTTTCATCTGCATCCAATTTACAAACTGTACTCATAGGAATTTCACTTTCCTTAATACTATCCAAAACAAAACGTTTTAAAAGATCCTTTGTATATTTACTTTGATTCAAAACAATACCATTTTCATTTTGAAACACTTGAAATCCAAGAAAATATTTATGTTCTCCCATTAAATTCATTTTAAATACATTTTTCATATTCTTTGAAAAATCAGCACATAAAGAATGTTTAGAAGACCCAAAAATAATATCATCAACATATATTTGTACTATTAAAACATCTTTAGAAATTATTTTAATAAAAAGAGTTGGATCATCAATCCCTTTAGTAAAAATTTTAGAAATAAGAAAATTACTAAGTCTATCATACCAAGCTCTTGGAGCTTGTTTTATGCCATACAAAGCTTTCGAAAGTTTAAAAACATGATTTGGAAAATGAGGATTAATAAATCCTGGTGGTTGTTCAACAAAAACATCTTTAACAATAAAACCATTTGGAAAAACACTTTTGACATCCATTTGATATAACATGAAATTCTTATGAGTAGCATGTGCAAGTAAGATCCTAATGGATTCTAATCTGGATAAAGGTGCAAAGGTTTCCTCATATTCTATACCTTTTTCTTGACTATATCCTTATGCTACTAGTCTATCTTTGTTTCTAACTATGTTTCCAGACTCATCAACTTTGTTTCTAAAAACCCATTTTTTGCCTATTGTTAAAGTGTCCTTAGGTCTATCAACTAATTCCCAGACTTTGTTTCTTTCAAATGGATTTAACTCTTCTTCCATATCCATTACCCAAAATTAAATCATTGATAGCATCATTGATATTTTTAGGTTCTAGCTGTGAAATAAAGTCTTGATGTTCAACCTGGTTTCTTAGAGAAGCTCTAGTCTGTGTCCCTATATCAAGATTACCAACAAAATCATCCAATGGATGATTCTTTAGAATCCTTGTCGATCTAGTAAAGGTAGGACTAGAAATTTTAGGATCATCTGTAGGTTCAGGTTCCATAGCAGCAGGTTCTGGAATATGCCCAGAACTGGAGGTTTTAACAGCAGGTTCTTTAGATTTATCATTATGGTCCAGAAAACTTAATTCTTCCTCAAGATTTTCAAGAGAGGTTTTAGGCTCATGTGGATCAGTTTCATCAAACTTGATGTTAACAGATTCTTCCACACATTTTGTTCTTTTATTAAAGACTCTATATGCCTTTCTAGTTAAATAATAACCAAGCAAAATTCCACTATCACTCTTAGAAGCAAACTTGTCCAGATTATCCTTTATATTAAGAATAAAAACTTTTCAGCCAATGACTCTAAAGTAACTAACTTTAGGCATTATTTTATTCCACAACTCATAAGGGGTCTTCTTAAGAACTAGTCTAATCAAGACTCTATTAATAATATAACAAGATGTATTCACAGCTTCAGCCCAAATGTAAATAGGCAGGTCAAATTCATTATGTATGGTTATAGCTATTTCTTGAAGGGTTCTATTTATTCTTTCTACTACACCATTATGCTGAGGTGTTCTAGGAGCAGAAAAGTTGTGACTATAGCCATTGTGTGATAAATAAGATTCAAATTCATGATTTTCAAACTCACGACCATGATCACTTCTTAGAGTTTTAATCTTTAGTCCACTTAGATATTCTAAAGATTTGGAGTATTTAACAAAATAAGAACAATCTTCACTTTTGTGAGATAAGAAGTATACCCAAGTATATCTAGAAAAGGCATCTAATAAAACATATACATAATGATTCCCATTTAAACTACAAACTCTGGATATTCCAAACAAGTCCATTTGAACCAACTCGAGAGGTTGAGAAGTTGAAACTTCTTTCTTTGATTTAAAAGAAACTTTATGTTGCTTTCCCTTTTGACAGGGATTACAAACTTTTTCAATTTGGAATTCAAGTTTAGGTAGGTCTCTAAATAAGTTCTTACTAGTCAGTTTTCTAAGTGAATAGATATTTCATTGTCCTAATCTTCTGTGCTAAAGCCAAGACTCTTTATGAAAAGCATTTAGGCAAGTAACATTCTGTTTAGTTAAAGAATTTAAATCAACTGCATAAACATTTTCATTTCTTAAAGAAGAAAATACTGAAACATATTTAGAATTAAAAACATTACAATAATAATTTTCAAACTTCACATTAAATGCATCATCACATAATTGAGAAATACTTAACAGGTTATACATATGTCTATCAACAAATAAAACTTTGGAAATTAAAACTGAATCAGAGTTACCAATTTGACCTAGGCTGATGATATTTCCGTTAGAATTATCACGAAAGGTGACATAGCCTCCATAAACCTTTATTAAACACTTTAAATATGTTTAATCTCCTGACATATGTCTTGAACATCCACTGTCCAAGTACAATACCTTCTTGTGAGAACTCTTCAAACATGTTTCCTATAAAACAGATTTAGATAGGAAATGATTTTGGTACCCAGATCTTCTTGGGTCTAGAAAGGTTAACAATAAAAGCATTAGGTACCCCTATCTGTCTTATGGGTCTCATATAATTTACAAAATCATGATCTTTTGAAAGATAAATTTTATTTGACCTATAACCATATGAATAACTGGTTGAACCATACGAATTTTCAGAACTAGAATAAGTAGAATTTTGTCCAGACTTAGGAATAAATCGAGTTTTAGTGAACTATCTCTGTCCAGGTTTATATCCCAAAACTGTAGTATATTTAGGTGCAACTTGTTTACCTAAAATTTGAGTAAGTGTGTATTTTCCATTTGTAAACTTCTCAAGTCATTTATAACTTTCTCATTTGACATTTTCAGTTCATTATTTTCCTTTAACAGTTGAGCATTATTCTCTTTTTCAATAGTAAATTCGGTATTTAAAGTAGTAGTGAGAGAATTATGTTTCTTTAATTATTTGTATTTATCTTTAAGTTCATTCCATGTCTCCTCCAACATATTACAGTATTCAAATAATTCCTTACTAGTCATGTTTTCAGAATCAGAATCAGATTCAACATCATCTTCAGAATAATAAGAATTTTAAACAGGAGTATCTAAGGTTACCTCAGATGTGTTGGTCATGAAACACATGTTGGCATGATTCTTCTCAGGATCAAAAACTTCAGATTCACTTGTGTTGTCTTCAGATGCACTATAGGTAGCCTTCATAGCATTCTTGTACTTCTTGTCCTTATAATCATATTTCATTTTGACTTTTAATTTTGGACAATCAGCCTTGATGTGTCCTTTACTTTTACACTCGTAGCAGACTATTTCATCATTCTTGTCAACTTTTGTACAATCCATCTTCTAGGACCCCTTGTTGTCATACTTTCTTTTGCAGTAAGATTTCCTGAAGAATTTCTTCTTCCTATAAAACTTCTTGAATCTCCTGGCTATTTGGGCCATCTCAGCATCACTATCTAAATCAGAATCATCTCAAGTTGAACTCTCAGTAGGTATTTTCATTTTCTCCCTGTCTTTACTCTTAGAGGTAGTAGACTTGAAAGCTACCAATATTCTCTTAGATTAATCATCTTCCTCCTTATTCACCTTAAGTTCTTCCTCATACATCATTAATTTACCAATAAGATCCTTTACTGGAAGTGATCCAATGCCACATGTCTCTCTGATTGAGAAAGAGGTGCCTCTCCATCGTTCTTGTAGACATCTCAGTATCCTCATAATTTGTTCCTTGGATGGAATAGCTTTCCCATGTGAACTAATTGTATTGACAATCTCATTGAACCTGAGATAAATATCAGAAATAGGTTCGTAATTTTCCATATTAAAATAGTCATATTTAATAGTATAAGTATTCAATCTCATTTCATTAACATTGGTTGTTCCATCATGAGAAACACCAAAAGTATCCCATATTTCAAAGGCATTTTTACAAGCAGAAATTCTATTGAACTCTTCATCTCCTAAAGCACAGTACAGAGCATTCATATCTTTACAATTGTTATTGTAAGCAGTATTTGTAGGTTCATCCCAAGTTGTTCTTTCAGTTTATGGAATTTTATATTGAGACTCTATAGTAGTCCAAATATCAAAACCCATGATTTCCAAATAAATTTTCAGTTTCAGTTTCCACTGGGCATAGTTCGTACCATCGAAAAAAGGTATCCGGTTAGTAGTAGCACCCTCTAGTCTATTCTCCATAACTAGATTATATGGAATAGCTTTAAAGAGATAAAATTTATAACTAATCGGTGACGAAAAAATCCATCGGGATGACAAGAGTGTGTGGCACTTCCTCTCAACACAGAGGAGAGCCGCGGCCACGTTAGGAGGTAGTGGTGGCACGTGGCGCTATCACGCCGCACAGAGGGAATCTAGAGGTTGTGGCCAAGGTGGGCCGTAGCGGAGGGGCTTGGCGCCGTCGTTCCGCATATGTGGTGAAGGACCGTGGCCAGGGCGGGCCGCGGTGGGAGAGCAGGGGCGCAATGCCATCACGCCAAGCCGGGGAAGACCAGAAGCCTAAGTCCGTCGTGGACAAGAAAGTGGAGCCGGCTGAGCTGGCTGACAGTGCTCACTACAGGCAAGACCCTTCGGGACCCATAGTTACCAAGGGCCGGCGCCTCGCGCCGGCAGTTTTGGACAAAGTGAGGTGCCACACCCCCTCCCACGCTTGGAAATCATGGCCCCATGGGCCGGATGGCCAGGACATGTGGGTCGCCATACATCCAGGCCACGCGGGCCGCAACCTGGCCACACGAGCAACAACCAAGCCATGCAGGTTGTCGGGCCGGTCCACCCATCGGGTCGGGCCGCCCTCTAGCCGTGTCGCGCCTTCGGGCTGGGCTGCCCCCATAGTTCGAGCAACCCCCTTGGACCGGGTCAAACCCACAGACTGGGTCACACCCCGGTTCGGACCGGGCTAGGTCGGTTCAGTCTGACAGCATCAGAAAGGACACGAACCAGCTATGGCCTGATTACACCTTTTCACATGTTTCATGGGCCACGTGTGTTCGATCAACGAACTATCTATGAAGACCAAAATATTAAATCAAGAGGGTTTTTTGGAATACCCTACATGAGGTTTGAACATAGTTTGGGTATGGTCGGGTTGGTATGAAACTGAAATCCAACTCGGACCCTAGGACGGAAATTCTAATAACACGCAAACCGGGCGTCCGAATGACGCAATGTCTGTTTCTTTTAGACCCATATGACATGGCGGTCCTTTGAGATACTTCCACATGTGACTTAGTGAAAATTTGAGTATTGACCAGAAGCTCGTGGAGCGGATCCTCTTGGATACCAGCATACAGAGTGCAGAGACCTAGTAGTTGAAATACCTGACGACTACTTGACTGATTCGACTCGAAGTGATTCGATTGGCCCAGTGGGGAGCGCCTGGAATTTTTTGGCAGACCCATGAAGGACGGAGCACCTGGTAGTTGGCAGCATACCCACGGTACTCAACAAGAGGAATACCTCTTTAGGCTATTAGGGGGACTGCCCGATATTTAGCGGCAACCCCATAGTGGACAGAGAGTCTGGTTGTTGCCAGCGGAGCTGCAGTACTAGACAGAAGGAGTACCACAGTAGTCCAAGGTTAGTGAGAAGCCCCTCAGTGTCGCGACAGGACCACTGTACATGACAGAAGAGGAATTTTCCAACTATCATGGTTTCAATAATGAAAATCATAGTTTGAGATGAGTCAATGACCTTTGTGTTTACATCATGATTGAGAGGAGTTATTTGATATCAAAGGTATATGTATGGGCTTGTACTTAAGTAATAGTTATATGTTGATAAAATACTTTATACTTTATCCTGGTTGGATTTTTGTGATCTTGAGGGTCTTGGGGTCCTCACTGAGTGTTGTTATACTAACCCCTACACGGGCTATACTCGTACCTTGTTGTGTTGGATGCAGACGACAGACAGCGCTGACGGAGTCCGAGAGCACCAGGACTAGATGGTACCCAAAGGAGGACCTTATGATGTATTGGAACACGGTTGAGTCTGAAAGACGTGGAGTGTTATGGAGGACATCTATACCTACCATTCAGGTAGGAACCCCTGAGGAAGATCTAAGAGATTCTTTCAACTTTCAGTTGTTTGTCACTTTTAAGTTGTACTTGCTTTCAGTTGTATTTATACATTACAGTTGGGCTTGTATTCTGGCCCCACATTACTTTCAGCACACTTGTTATACATCTTTTACTTAGTTTTTCATCCTCTTGTAATCTGGTTGTGTGTTTTTACGATTTATAAAGGAAATGTCATCCCAGTTTTAGGAGATTATGCCTTTGGTTCCAGATGCCAACCCCTAGCCTATGGAAGGCGGGCTTGGGGTAGTCACAATACGGGCCCCGGGGGACGGGTCATGACAAATTTGTATCATAGGAGTTGGTTCTACCGTAGAACATAGGACTCTGATATTTCATTCCCTAAAGCAATAGTGTTAAGGGTATTGAGTGTGGTTTTTAGTTCAGGGAGTGCAGTGTTGGTGCGGCAGCCAATATATCCATACACCAGGACCCTGACTTTTGATTTCCGACTTAGTACACGAAAACACTGATTGCATGTGTGTTTTAAAAGGTTTTCATTATTTCAGCTCAAACCAGGTCTGCTCAACAGGTATAGTATTTTGACCGTGTCACATTTGTTTTTAGGATACCTCCCCATGGATGACCTGCTAGAGCCCTGATAGTTGTACATACTATGATCCCAATGAGCGATGAGGCCTTAGTACAAGGACCTATTCCAGTTGAGGAACCAGCAAAGGCACCGACGGTATTACTTCCCATTGGTCCACCGATGCCACCAGCCCCGAGCAGTAGAGTGTGCCCACCGCTTGAGCGTGCTGCATGAGTCCCAGCACCAGTGGCCACCCAGGTTCAGGGGAGAGGCAGTCCCAAAAGGCATCTAAGGATTGTCTAGAAGTTGTGGTGAGAGTCTTCAGATGGGTAGGGACACCAACCGACTTAATTGTGATCTTTTCTACCAACCTCCTTCAGGCAACAGTAGTCATATGTTGGAGTCTGATGCTTCATATTCATGATGAAGAGACAATTCTATGGGAAGACTTCGAGGGCCTATTCCATGCGGAGTTTGATGTAGACACCCTTCGAGCAGTTCTCATATAGGAGCCACTTCATCTCCTGCAGGGCATCATGAGTGTACCTCAGTATTCAGCGTGGTTCACCTACCTCTCGTGATACTCCACTGATATGGTACAAGACACATTCTTTAAGGACCAAAACATTGAGTAGGGAACCAGGTGAGAGATTAGAGCTTCTGTTATCTCCCAAAGCATCCCGATGGAGATGGGGGTGTTGGAGCGAGCCCTCCTAGTGGGGAGATTCCTTGCTGAGAAGTCTCCAGCAGCGAGACCCACCACAAGTCGACATGTAGTGGAGTATTCTGTAGCTGGAAGTAGACAAATGACACAGAGGTCCAAGAGGACAAGACCAAAAGCTAGTCGATTTCATTACTTAGGATTGGTTGTGCAGGGCACCCAGAGTGGAGACAGAGTCGAACATGCCAGGAGTGAACATTGTTACATCTACGGTGGGCTTAGTCACATGGCTCGTGACTTTCCAACCCGCCTTACTAATGATCAGCAGGAAATTGAAGGACCTCCCATGTAGAGTGAGAGATTTGATTGAGGCAGTCCCTAGGGCACAGGTGGACATGGCAGAGGAGGTCATCGTGCAGCTGGGGGTGGATGACGTTATGATGTGTTATCGCCACCACCACCAGGATGTCCACCTCGACCATAGAGAGTGGGTGGATAGGGGAGAGCTCAGCTTCAAGTAGCTTAGGCATATGACCATGGTGCTCTGGAGATGATTCGAGGTACGATCTATGTCTACTCCACCTTAGATGTAGTTGTTATAGACATAGGTGTCAGTCACTCTTTCATTTCCACATCCCTCGTTCGGAGCTCGGAGATTCCGACAGAGTCGCTGGATTGATCCTTACGGCTAGATTCTCCTACGGGAGCAGACTCGACGATTACACACTGGTTCTAGCTATGTGATATTACTCTAGGAAATGAGATCTTCAGATGGGATCTCCTCATAGTGGCATCAGGGCCTTACGACGTTATCTTGGGTATAGACTGGTTATCCATATTCAATGCTCATATTGATTGTATTAGGCACAATGTGTTGTGTGTCCACACGGATGGGACCAGGTTTACCTTCACTAGCGAGAAAGGAACCATTACATCACAAGATGGACTTACTCAGAGGAGGGTGCAGCCAATCACTCGCCAGTTGGCTTGCCTTACCCTCAGAGCAGTTGATGTGGAGAGTCCAACTTATCCTATAGTGGTGGCCCTGTACGCGGATGTTTTCCCTGATGTTGTTTTAGGACAACCTCCCCACATAAAGGTGGAATTCTACATTGACTTGTATCCAGGGACGACACCAATATCTTCTCCAGCATATTGGATGGCTCCCTTTGAGCTTTGCGAGCTGCGGGTATAGCTAGAGGACTTGCAGGGTAAGGGATTCATCCAGCCTAGTGTTTTTTCCTGGGCAGCCCTGATTCTGTTCACCAAGAAGGCTAATGAGGGTTTGCGGCTCTTTTATGACTACCGTTGCCTAAACCAGGTGACCGTAAAGAACATGTACCCACTCCCAAGGATTGATGGCCTCTTTGATCAGCTCAAGGGAGCATGATGTTTCTTAAAGATAGACCTCAGATCAGGATATCAGATGCTTAGAGTTTGAGATGAGGATGTGTAGAACACGGTCTTCAGGTGTCATTACGGCCACTACAAGTTCTTTGTTATGCCATTTTGTGTAACCAACGCTCTAGGAGTGTTTATGAGTCTCATGAACTGGATATTCTAGCCTTACCTCGATATCTTTATTGTGGGCTTCATCGACGACATTTTAATCTACTCAACTACTGAGGAAGAGGATGCCTACTATTTGCAGGTAGTACTGGACACACTCTGAGAGCACCGGATTTATTGTAATCTCTCCAAGTGCATATTTTGGATTAGAGAGGTTCACTTCATGGGTCACATCATCTCTAAGGATGGAGTTTCAGTGGATCCATCAAAGACATAGGGAGTTCTTTCTTGGGAGCCACCTAGGAGTGTGACAGAGGTACGAAGTTTCCTAGTCTTGGCTGGATACTATCGAATATTTGTTCTAGACTATTCTAGAGTTACAGTGCCACTATCAGCCTTGGAAAGGAAACAGAAACCCTTCGTGTGGTTGGAGAGATGCCGACTGATCTTCCAGGAGCTGAGGCAGATGCTGACTAGTGCTCCCATTATGAGGCTTCCAGAGAAAGGCGTAGGGTATGTAGTACACTATGAAACATCAGGGAACGATCTCAGGTGTGTCCTGATGCAGGAATGAGCATTGATCGCATATGGTTCTCAGAATCTGAGACAACATGAGCAGAACTATGCTACCCATGACTTGGAGTTAGATGTAGTGGTTTTCGCCTTGAAGATGTGGTGATGCGTTTTGATGGGAGAACAGTTTACCATTTACTCCGATCACAAGAGTCTCATGTATATCTTCTCTCAAATGAACGTGAACCTGATATAGCAAAGATGAAATGAGTTCCTCAAGGACTCTGACATTGAGATAGACTATACTCCTAGGAAAGGGAACGTTATTTTAGATGTTCTGACGATGAGATCAGGCATTCAACTGCTAGAATAGGAGACAGAGAAACTAGCTGCCTTACAAATATCCTTTGTGGATGGGGATGTATCAGCCTATCCTTAGTATCGTACACTCACTCCTCCACTTCTTCAGCGAGTCAGGGAGGCGCAGTGTGGATACACTGACTGTGAGACGCGAAGTGCTCAGATATCCACAGGGCATGCACCTGATGGATTTTCTAAAGGTGGGGAGCAGGTAATTCTCTTCAGAGGATGTACCATGGTACCAGTTGCACTTCGAGAGGAGGTGTTGAGGGAGTTCCACAATTCCCCTCTAGTGGTATATCCAGGTGTGGCAAAGATGTACCCAAACCTTCGACGACAGCATTGGTGGCCAGTTATGAAGAAGTTTGTATCATAGTTTGTCTAACGATGCCTCACTTGTTCGCAAGTGAAGGCGGAGCACCAGGTACCCGTAGGTTTGGTTCAACCCTTATAGGTCCCATTGTGGATGTGGGATAGAATATCCATGGACTTCATGACGGGTCATCCATGTTCATCCAGGAGTTATGATTCGATATGTGTGATTGTTGACTGACTCACCATGTCGGCCCACTTCTTACCGATCATAGAGTAGGGCTCAGTTGAGTGCATGGGACACCTCCATGTGCAGGAGATAGTGCGTTTTAATGGAGTAACTTCTTCTTTTGTCTTCGAACGTGAGGCATGCTTCACTTCCCGGATATGGAAGGGGTTGCAGGAGGCTTTCGTGACACAGCTACATCTAATCATTGCCTTCCATCCTAAGACAGATGGTCAGACTGAGAGGACCATTTAGAAACATGAGGACATGCTCTGTGCATGTTTCGTCGACTTCGGTTCCAACTAGGAGGATCACTTACCTTTTGTGGAGTTTTCCTAATACAACAGATTTCACTCCACCATCGGTATGACACCCATTGAGGCCTTGTATGGTCGGCCTTGTAGACCACCACTGTGCTGGACATACCCAGGGGAGTCATCACTAGTGGGACCAGAGATGGTATGGGCTACCATGGAAATGGTGCAGATCATTCCGGAGTGGATGAAGACTTCACATAACAAGAAGAAGTCATATGATGATAGGAGACGATGACCTATGGAGTTCTAGGATGGTGAACACGTCTTTCTATGTGTCTCGCCTCGATGAGGTCTGTGTAGATTTGGCTGATGTGGCAAGTTATCTCCGCGATTCATTGGACATTTCCAAGTCCTTAGCAGAGTTGGCGAGGTGGATTGCCTCTTAGATCTTCCACCTCAGTTGCACCTGGTGCATGAGGTCTTCCACGTATCTCAACTGGGGAAATACATGCACGACCCCTCCCACATCATTGACCACGGAGAGCTAGACATCGATGATGGGGTGACATTCCCAGAGGTTCTAGTGGAGATTGTGGATCGACAGAAGCGGGTCCTATATGGATGTTCGATACCTCTGGTACACGATAGGTGGCAGCATGAGAACCTCCAAGAGAGCACATGGAAGAGGGAGGCTTAGATGCGTGATCAGTACCCCCATTTATTCCCTTAGTTCAATATGTAGCTTATAGGGATGTAAATCCCTAAGGTGTGGGTTGTGTAAAGACCTGGATATCTTGTGAATTGTTTTTAAAAATACATTTGAATTTTGAGAGTCTGTGGTTTCTAACGATGCTTGATTCGGAGGCCCGGTGTGCCCTGAATCATTTTCTGAGGTTTTTTCTGGTATGTTCAGTAAATGTACATATGAGTTTTTATAACTTTTGAACCGATTCTCGGTACCGAAATATGAGGTTAGCATTCAACTTGCAACATCAATGATTTCTTAGAGATACTTTCACCACGGTTGTGTTCTTACGAGTTTGGAAGATAGTTTTGGGGGTTTAAATAAAATTAAATAAAAATAATAAATAACCTTATATTTATTTTATACCACTTAAAACAGCTAAAGGGAGTTTAGTGGGGCCCACCCGCACATAACCTTCACTGATAGGAGGTTAATAGTGGGTCCCACCCGAGCTTATCAACCCCCTCTTAACTCTTCTTTAACCCCCTTGAAACCCCAAATTAAATTGGTGAAACCTTTAACCTTCCATGGATTTATTTTTGTGCCAATTAGTCACCTTACTTCATTAATGTTCCAACTCCACACGAATTAATTAATGGTTCATTAGTTAATTATTTGAATTATTTTTAATTAATTCCAACAATAAAATAATAGCAATGCTATTATTTTATTTTGTTGGCAGTTTGACATGGTGGAGTATTGGAGGATTGGAGGAGTTCTTAGAGAACAACATCTTCCAACAAATTACAAAAATCACCATCATCTTTCTTCATCGTACATCAACCGAACCAAAAGAGGAGGAACCACCCATGAGGAATGCCGATGAAGTCAATTTCTTCGTCTTCCTCCAACATCAATGGAATTATGTCGCCTTACTACGACTCCATCAAATGACACCAACAATCAAGGTAGGGGTTTTGAATTGTTTTGTACTGATTCATTGTCGTAAAAATTTCTTGTATGAGAGCCGAATGATATTACTGTAACAAGGAGGTTTCGAACCATAAGAACATGTCCCGACCCCCCCCCCTTGGTTGATCATGTTTGTTGACGACGGTGGAACGGACCGCGGTGAACAACGACGGTCAGCGACAGGACGGCCGCGAAAGAAAACGACGATGCAAAGGCCACCAGGACTCCAAGATGGCATGGCACCGCCTCACTATGTGGAGGAGATCCGTGGCCATGTCAGGCCGTGGTGGAGGTGTGGGGCGCCGTCGCACCGTGCAGAGTGAATTACGATGTCGTGACCAAGGTGGGCCACGGCCAAGGCGGGCCATGGCGGAGGGGCACGACACCATCGCACCATCACGGTGGTGCAGGACCACGGCCAGGGCATGCCGCGATGGAAGAGCAGGGGCGTATTGTCATCAAGCCATGCCAGAGTAGACCTGTGCCCAAAGGTCGTAGTGGACTGGAGAGGGAGGCCGACTAAGCCGGGCATTGGTGTGCGCTACATGCGGGACCCTGTAGGTCCCGCAGTTACCAGCAGTCATCTCCTCACGCCGGCTGTTTCAGACTAAGGGGGGCGCTTCACCCCCCCCCCCCCCCCCCCCACGTGTGGCCAGCCAGGCCACGCGGGCCACCGGGCTAGGCCACCCCCACGGTTCGGGCCACCAACTTGGACCGGGTCAGACGGGTGGACAGAGTCAGACCCTGGTTCGGAATGGGATGGGCTGGGCTAGTCGGACTGGGTGGGACCAGACCCGGACCTCTTATAGCCCAATTACACATTTTCACCCATATCATGGGCCACGAGTGTCCGATCAATGAACCATTTGCGGTGACGGAATGATTAGAGTGAGAAGGTTCCTTTCTCATACCCCACATGAGGTTTGGATATAGTTGGGATACGATCGGGTTGGTTTGAACCTAAAATCCAACAGGGCCCCTAGGACAGAAATGCCAATAACTCATAGACCGGGCATCTAATTCAAGCACCATTTATTGCCTTGAGACCAATATGACATGGCGGTCCTTTGAGATACTACCACGTGAGACATCGTGATTCTTGGAGTATTGACATGTAGCTCATGGAGCGGAACCTCCCGGAGATGAGTAGATAGAGTGTAGAGACCTAGTAGCAGATAGACATGACGACTGCTTGACCGATTCGAATCGGAGTGATTCGACAAGCCCAGTGGGGAGTGCTTGGTATTTGGAGGCAGACCCATGGCCGATGGAGCCCCTGGTAGATGGTAGCATACCCACAGTACTCAAAAGGAAAAGTACCTCTATTGGCTATTAGGGGAAGCGCCTGGTATTTTGCGGTAGACCCATAGCGGACAGAGTGCCTTGTAGTTGGTAGCAGACCCACGGTACTCGACCGGAGGAGTACCTCATTAGTCCAAGGTTAGTGACAAGCACATCAGTGTCGCGATAGTCCCACTATACACGACATAGGATAATTTCTCTAATATACATGGTTTCGATAATGAAAATCATGGTTTGAGCTGAGTCAATGACCATTGTGTTTTCCTCATGATTGAGATGGGTTACATGATAAATTAGGTATATGTATGGGCATATATCAATGTAATGTTTATCCATTTTTTCATAATTTGGGGTTTATCCTTGTTGTATTTTTTGAGACCTTGAGGGAATTGGGGTCTCTACTGAGTATCATTATACTCACCCCTGAACGGGCTTTGCTCGCACCTCATTGTGTTGGATGCAGACGATGGAAAATGTTGACGGAGGCTGAGAGCGATAGGAAAGGACGGTACCCGGAGGTGGACCATACGACATATTGGTACACGGTGGAGTCTGATGGATGTGCAGTGCTATGGAGGCCATCTGTACCTACCCTTCAGGTAGGAACCCCAGAGGACAATCTAGGATTTATTTTCACCTTTTAGTTGTTTATCACTTTTCAGTTGTACATGCTTTCAGTTGTATTTTTACATTACAGTAGGGTTTGTATTCCGCCCCCCATTACATTCAGTACACTAGTTATACAACTTTTACTTAGTGTTTGATTCCTATTGTACTCTGGTTGTGTTTGTTTACGATTTATAAAGGCAATGTCTTCCCATTTTTAGGGAATTTTTCCTTTGGTCCTAGTCGCCAGCCCCTGGTCTATGGAAGGCGGGCTTGGGGCAATCACGATACGGGCCCCGGGGGACGGGTCGTGACAAAAAAATAGAACATAATATTGTCCTACGGAATAGATTTTTTCTATACATATAAGAATAGAAAATAATTTCCATAGTAGTTCATGGATCACATACATGACAATCATATTTTAATGTGTTCCATCTTAAATCGATAGTATTATTCTTAGTTCACTTCCTTTAAATTCATTGTTGATAGTGTACCTTACTGTACTAGGGTGACACCCCTTTCACATCCTTTTAACCCATGTTATATCAATCATTAGTTACTGAAATGTGGGGAGATATATTTTCCAAGTGTCAAATAATTAAAATCATTTATATTTGTGACACAAGATCATTAAAATTCATGATAAAATAATCTATGAAATGGAATGTATTTCAAAAACATTTTCTCACGTCATTATAACAAAAAACAAAAAAAATGAGTATAATTTATAATCATATTGTAACTATTCATATTATCCATGCATATAAGGACTATGATTGGAATCCTAGGTGTATATATTTTTCAAAGAATAGATTACTTCAAAAGAAGGAATTTTTTGTGGAAAATGATTTTTTAATAAAAATCCCATCAAATATTTTTTTGGGATGATATCAATTCTTAAAAAATGACCTCTCTTTATCTAAAAATTTATAAAATATTTCCTAAATTTTTTTATTTGAATGAATTCATTAATGGAATTAAATAATGTTATAGGCACTTTTTAAAACATTGCATATGAAAAACATCCTTATATGATGAAAATCACTAAAAATTATAAATATATATTTCAAATAAAATTTCTTGAAAATAAACATTGAAACTAATAAATGAGGATATGAAACATTGAGTGGTTATTAAACTTGAAATTTGTTCCATCTTGTACATGTTACTAAAATTATTCATTTATGATTTTTGATAAAACCATATTGCACCTAGTTTTGAAAGTAACATGAATCCATAAGTTCCCATTTAAATTCATTAAATGTAAAAAATGTCATTAAAAATAAACATAATATCATTAAAACAATCATAAAATTTTTATAAAACATTGATATAGAATGAAACAAATATTTTCTTCTTAAGAGTGAAATAATGCCAGTTTAAAATTAAAACTATTATATTGGATTCATAAGAATAAAATGTAATTCAAGTGAAGTTAAAAATATATATTTTCATGAAATGAAAATAAGAGTACCAATTTCATTGGGGTCCTTAGTTATAGTTTATAATATTTCATTATCGGAATAATAAACATGAAATATCCATAAAATATAAGATTATATAACAAAAAATTACAAAATTAAGAACATTTAATCGTAATCCCTATGATTGAAAAAAAAAATTAAATTAAATATGAAAAATAATGATAATAAATAAATTCATTATATTACATTTCAATGGGTATTTATACACACCACATCAAAGAACAAAGGTTCATAACATAATGTCTTCCCGAAAGAAGACAAAATGAGTCAAGAATCCCTTAATAGGAATATCTAATTTATTTGTACACATAAAAAACCCATGTACATTAAATAAATGTAAATTATTAACATATTAAGTTAAAATAACAACATATGTAATAAAATATATGATTTCCCATTGATATTTTATTACATTTGAAATTTCGATTCTATTTTAAAATCTTGTTTCATTCAATAATTGCTTTGTAGTTATCATATGTTTTCAATTTTATTTTATGTAGCCATAATATGAAATAGTTTCATTAGTATATAATATTTTAATAATTAAATAAATATCATTAGTATTATTTATATTTCTTTATTTTAATGATTAAAAGATATAGATACAAACTGAAATTCATCATTCATAGAGACATTAAGTCATTTTTATGGTTAAACACCATTTCCATTTTCATGATGAAATAAAAAAAATATAAGTAATACATTATAAAAATATAGTATTATTATGTTACCATAATGAAAATATTTATAATAAACCAATCCATATTACAATTCATGTAAACCAAGAATGAATCACATCAGTTTATTAGGTGGTAGTACACTATAAACTTGACTGACGTTATCATATTCACAGATAATTGGAATGTATTATATTATATGTGATATTATAGATAAAAAAGAATAATAATGTCTTAAAATCATATATAAACATTTTATCAATTATTTTATTGAACAATGAGAGTCAGTGATGGAAAATGAATAAATTCTGTTTGTGAAACGATAGTTCATCACACAGATGACTGATAATTTTGTATGTCATATTATCATGGTGGAAATTAATATAGGATGTAATATTAAAAAAATTACTATATTAGAATTTGATATATAATATTTTAATTAAATTTTTTATATTTGATGAATATTTGAAGGATGTAAAAGAAGAAGTAAATAACCACAATGTAAAAAATGTTACATCTTCTTCAAAAATCCACTTTAGGGTTGACCTAATGCCTTCTAAGATTAGATTTTAGATCTCACCATTGAATCTTTAGTGATTATGTGGATGTAAATAATAAATTTTTTATAATGAATTATCATGTTTTATTAAAGTTTATTATGAAAAAAAATCAATTTGATCATATTATAAAATATATATTATTATGATTCAAATTATATACACAATTTAAAAGAATTTTATTCATATATGTGGAAAAATTAAATTTATAATTAAACCCACATACATGATGTGAAAGACGTTTCCTCAAGAGAAAATGATGAAATGTTAAAATAGTATTTATATAAAAATTTAATATGAAAATTATAGAAATGACATAAATTGGATTCATATATTTTTGATTTATTTAATTTTCAAATTTAAAAATTATTATAACTATATATTATCATATTAATTATATAAATGATAAATAAATTTAAATTAAATATACTTTTTTTTAACTATTGATAATAAAATAATCCTACTATTAAAATTCTCAAAAAATAAATCTATGATAATTAAGAAATTATTATTTCAATGATTATTTTTTTATCACAGTAATTTTCATAATGGGTTAATTATTTTTTTCCTATTATTAAAAAAAATAAATGAAAATACTTTTTCTGAGATGAAATTATTTCCATTTTAAATATAGACTATACGAAAATTTAAGTACCATTTTATGAATTTGTTTAACATATAGGAATATATTATAATTAATATCTAATATTTTTTACACTTATTCATTAATCCATGGTTAACAACAAAGTAATATAGGTCCTATATAATTATAATTATAATAGTTTTTTATTGTACACCAAAACAAGATGATGCGATTAAAGAAGGATATTTAATGAAATTAAATTTGTAAAAAAAATAACAAAATATTGGTATTTTACAAATTCTGATCATAATATTTATTCTATAAAATAAATTCTTCTTAATTAGTTTATGATAGTTTCTTCTTTGAAAATAATTTATATTTTTAAATAAAATTCTTCTAAAAATATTATTGATTTATAATAACTCAATGTAAAAATTAAATGATCAAAAATTTGTTACCTTTCATAGAACATAAAAAAATATTTAAATTACTTCAAATTCCTAAAAATTAGATATGAATCTAAAAAATATAATTATATTAAATAATATTCATTTTTTACCTCATTTCAAAGGAGACATGGAAAATTGTATACTTATGATTCAAAAATACTACATATCATATTGTGTCACTGGATATATAAATTTTTTTAAAGGTAAGAAATTTTCATTAAAAATTAAATTACATATCTCACAACTAACATTTAAATTTTTAAAAATCCTCTATATTGTATCCTTTTTTATCATTATATATACATTTTTAATTTCATATAAAATTAATACAGATTTAATGCTTTAACTATTTTAAATATCATCTAAAATTAATACTATATATTGTGTATTATTTATTCCATTGGTGATTTTTAGATTTTATTCATTGCATAAAAATGGAAACAAGGTCATACATTTCAATCATCAATATTTAGGTGTTTTATAACATAAAAATACTCTCAAATAATTCCCTAAAAAAATCATATTTATACACCTTTATACTTCTCAGTATCCATTATCATAGAGTAAATTATTAAATTATGTAATTTTTGTTGAAATTCCTATGTTGGCCACAAATTAAACCAAATAAAGACATAAATTTCATCATTTAAACATATATTGTTATTGAGAAATATAGAATGTGATAGTTAATATGATAGAAATAAATAAATCCACAAACTCTAATGAGGTCTAAAAATATTTCCCCATTCACAAAACTAATTCATGTTTAAACCAACAACTATAAATATATCATTGACACAACAATATCCAAAAATTTATGTTGTTTACAAATAACGATCGCAATTAAATTAAATATAATCCCACTAATAAATGGATTGTTAGAGATTAATTCCTAGAATTCATGAGAAATCAAGATATAGATAATAAGAGAACTATATAGTAATATCATATTCTATTTAAGCGTTGCCTTCTAGATTTTTTAATTAAATCCATTTGATACCCCTTGATGATAATACTTATCGATATCAACTAAGAATCCAAACATATTTCCATTTCACATCTCCAAACTATAACTTGGAAAAATGTAACAATATAGTTTATGTATATCATTATGAATAATTGTTAATTTTAATCTATTTTTATAATTATTTATATAGATTAAGAATGAAGTCATTTAATATTAGAAACAATATAAAAAAACACGATTCTTTCATATTAATACATAACAACAAGAGAAAATGAAACAATGTATCACAACTGATTAATTCGCTTCATGTAATATCAAATCCATTAAAATAGACTATAGAAATTATGGAAGATAAATATAATTGAAATAAATCATCAACTATATGATATATCAATTATCATAATTATAATTTAAGAACGTTATCAACCAATAAAAACATATAATGATGAATGACATCGAAAATGATGATACCATATTTTGAGATCTTAAATAAAAAATATGGAAAATAGAAGTGTGACTTATGATGTTTGAATAGAATAAATGAGTTTAGAATGTATTTTATTAGTATTGAAATAGGGTTTTTATATATATTTTTATTGGAATATGGATGATTGATATACATGTATCCAAAAATAATATTTATGAAGTGTTCGTCAAAATGAATTTAAATTAACATAATTCACATATAATAAATAATTTAATAAAAATATAGGTATAAAATATATGAAATATATATTTATGTTTTATATATTATTAATTGTAAAAAATTATTAATCTAATAATTTATATCTTTATAAAACTAAAATAAATATATTTATATCAATATATTAGTAATCAAAATTTTATATTTTAATAATAATTTATTTCAATCAAATTCGGTGTGGGTCATTTAAAAAAATGTCACCATTTTTGAATATTTATTTCATAATGTGTTATTTATTTATATATAATAATCACTCAAGAATTATTTTGTTGAAATATATTTTTATATTACAAAATAAAAAAAATTAACAGAAACACAATAATTATAACATTAGCAAGTAAGAATGTAAAATTTTTATATTATTCATAATTTATTTATAAGAAATAAATTACATTTTTGTTATTTGATTTTTAATTATTAATATTAGAAATTTCATATATATAATACATTGAATATATTAATAATACATTAACAATAATTTTATTATTATATAAGAGAAAATTAGAAATAAAAGTGAATATCTAAAAAGCCGTCAGTTTTTAATATTTTTTTAATATAAATTTATATTTCAATTTATATGTGTTTTCCTAAATTAAGAATATTTGAATTAGTAATTGAATAAAATTATTATATTTATAATTAGAATATTATTCAATGTGGGTTTAATTTATTTTATGAAATATTTTATATTTAGGTGAATAGTTAAATGTTTTGTTCTTATAAAAACTATTGCATTTTTATGGTTATCATGACATATGAATGTATCAAAAACTTATATAAAATATTTTATATGAACAATAATTTATTAAATATATTAAATTATTTATTTAAAAAAAATTATTACCTGATAACTAAAAATAATATCATTTTGATACAATAATAATATTTTAATGTATTAAACCCCATGTTTATGTAATTTCATTTATTATGATATCAAAATATAGGGAATAAGTTTTTTATAAATATTAAAAATTTTAATATTTATTATATTATTTTCATTTAAATTAAAACATTTTTAATTTTATATAATATATAAATTATGAGATTAGGAATAACATTTTTTGAAAAAAAATTAATTGTGTATGTGTGCTAATATTAAAATTCAATTTCATCCCCAATACAAATAGAATATTAATAATATATCTCATATTTAACATTAATAGTCCCAACTTTTTTAGTTGGATCTATTTTTAGCCATAAAAATTAAATTAATTATGCATAAATGGATTCTCCATTTTAAAAGATAAAATATTTAATGGAAAAAATCTATGAGTAAACGAAAAAAATTAAAAAAATAAAAAATTAATATTTTGGTTGTTCTAGACATTAACCCATTCACCAATTACTAATTATAAATTATTAATCCACAAGGATTAATTAGCTTAATTTTTCATGATTTCTAGCAATATAACATTTCTAGTTTTTGTTTTTTGGATGTGTTTGAAAGAGGTTCTTATAATTTTTGTGAGAGTTGGAAGAACTAAAAAGCTATTTGATGGGTTACAAATCCAATAAGTATATTTCACTTTATGATTCATTGTTTCATGGATTTTCATATGTGATTAATAGTTTTTAATATTTTGTGGTTGAAAATAAATATTAAAATAATTAGGTGACGTATTTTTCAATAGAAACTGAACCCCATGAATTACACTATGTCAAATGGGATTACATGTAGGTAATATATGGATTTAGTTTAGTTTTAAAATAGTTTTAATCCAAAACACATTTCATTTAGTGTAATTATCTTCCTCCACTCATTTTGGGTGTAACCAAGGTTCCACGAGCAATTCTTCAATCCATCTTCCTTTCTCATCAATTTGATGATCCCAATAATTATTTGGTGGTTATATTACATAGATCTATTATATATTATCTCCATTTTATCATTTATTAACACTCTTTCTTATACTGGGGATCCCCTACTGTGAGGTCTCTTTGTATTGGGTTATATTTTTGGTTTCCTATTATGGTCATGAGATAATGTCTAGGTCGATCTATAGTCCCTCGGGGTCCATCTATGGTTTTTAGTAATTTTTTCACATCCTGTGATGCGAGAGGATTCCTTAAGGTGGGATTTCCATCATTCCGCGTCAATTTTTCATCCTATAAGAAATGTTTTCTTTTGTTTCACTATATATTTTAGTATTCCTATACTAATATAAAATAATAATTGGAAAAATGAAATGAAAATGGTTATAGTTATTCGATTCACATGATTTTTCATCTTTGATGTTGATTGAGATATTGCTATTATTTGTGACAAACAATCCAATAAAAATTGTGGTCATTGGATGATTTTCATATGGTGGGTATTTTTTCCATGGTTTTTTCTTGAATGATATTTTATAGATTAACATAGAAATGTAAATGAGATAACAAATAATACTTTCCTAATGAATTGGTTTCTTCAGGATTTGGTATGTCTAATAATATCCCAAATAAAAGTAGTAAAATATGTATAATTTTCTTTTAAACCTATTAAATGTTCAATTTCATGTGATGTGCATTTTATTTTGTTTTTATGTGTGGGAGAAGTATATGGAATGTGGCTATACATTGGGGTTGTGATGGTAATGGTGTTATAGTGTAATAAGGATGTGAAATGGGTTTCATGGTAATGTGTTGCTGGATGTGGTTGGGGGTTGGGGTTTGGTTTGGTTTGGTTGGTATGGTGGTTAAGGAATGATGAGTTTTAAGATGGATAGTTGTGATTGTTATGGGTAATTCACTATGATTTTATCCATCAGCAACATGTTGAATGCTTCACCCCATATATCAGTATTGATATGTGATGTGTAATGTTTTTGTGTTAAATGGAGTGGAAATGCTATAACTTTATAATTTCTATCAGAACTCATCATATTCTAAAATTATTGTTTCAATTTTGTTTATATTCTTGATCCAAGGTAGTTTCAAGTGTGTCTGGATGGTAAATGAATGAATATTATTGGAATATGTTGAATGAAATATTATTGGGAGTGGATAAATGAAAAAAAAAATATTGAAAAAAAATTATGGCTTCTGTTTTGTTTATATTTAGTTGTGCATTTAGATGTAGTAGCAAGGTAGGGGAAATGTGATATAGTTGGTGCCTTTTTAACTTATAGGTTGTCTTTGTTTTATTTCCCATATATATATTATTTGTATATTCTTGTGATTTCTATAAACACCCCACCATTTTATAACTACATGTCAAACACCAACATAGTTATGTGGAGTTTTCCTTCCCAAACATCCCAGTGGGAAGATAGATAGCTATCCACCAGCTCTTCCCTACTCACTCATCCATTTAATGGTTTATAAAGATTTTTTAGGCATGTTGTGGTGAGGTTTGAGGCCCAGGTGTGTGTAATTGTGTATCTCTCTCCAAGGTGTCTTCAGGATGAGATATGGTGTGGTTCATAATGTGTCTTTGGATTGAGCTATGTTGTGTTTTCCCAATTTTTTTGGAGATGATATGTGGATTGTGTCCTAGATGTGTGTGAGTGAGATATTATTTGGTTTATGGAATATATTTATTCAAGAATGGTGTGGTTCTTGGCCTATGTGTCATTGGGTGGGATGTTACATAGTCTGTGGCCCAGGTCTGTGCAAGTGGGTTTGTGACATTGTATATTTTGAATAGGTGGGAGCAGTTGGACATCTAACGTTAGGATCTAAGAGTTTTTAATAAATATAAACATGGTTTATGGTAATATATCATCGGGTTTTATTACATATATTATATTACATGACATGTGTTACTTGGTGAGTGAGACTTGGTGACATTTGGGTAGTTTGTGAGCATGGATAAGTACATTTTGGTCATGTTTTTTTCTCACAAGGTCATTTATATTCTCATTTAACATGTTAATAAGTGAATTTTTTTAATAAATAGTTTACTTTTATTGTCACCCTATGTATATAATACTATTTTCAGGATTCCCATAGGATTATGTGAACCATGATGAAGTTTATTAGCTCCAGTAATGGGATAGATTCTAATATATTGATTTAGGTTTTCATTTTGATATTTAATTTAGATATGTTAATGTATTTTATCATTTGTATTTTCATTAATTTGGGGAAGGATTGTAGTTTTCATATATATGTGTCTCAGATTCGTTTTTTTTATCATTTATCTTCACTCTATATCTTATTTCGTTAAAGGGTAATGACTCCCATATTGTGAAATTTGTATACTCTTAGTGTTATTCCTCTACTCGGGGCCTAGTGGAGTTAGGATTCAGTGGTCATTATCTCACATTATTCATTTCCATTCTAGTAGTGGAATATTTTGAGGGATGTGGTCGTTATAAAATTGTATAAGAGATGATTGTTTTAAGATGTAATGGTGTTTTGATTTTGGTACAATGAAGACTCCATGGGTTGGTAGGGAAATAATGTCAGGTGATCATGGTGCATGACAACGGTTAATATAGACCGGAAGTGAAATATTATTTTAGGGACCCCCATGATCCAAAGTAAGGACTCTATGCCTACCAAATTACCATGTGAGGCTACATCATTATCATGGTGGAGACCTAGGAAAGTTAAATTAATCATAATGACTAGTGTTTTTATTTTAGATAGGCTGGTTGAGGGTAGTTAGAATAAATAAAAAAACATGTATTAAATGTGTTAAAATGATTCTTAATTAAATTAAATACTACCTACCATAGGATGCTATTTTTTTCCTCTCAACTGTGGCTCCTAGTAATCATATGTTTGCGTCTTAGAATGATGATGTTCTGCATGCTGATCTGATTGATCAACGAATGGTTGATCTGGGTGAGGATAATTACAGTGCAATAGGGATTTGTACACTTTATATCTCTTGGTTAGGGTGAAGTATGAGGGAATTTATGCATACATTGGTATACAGAGATGGAAGGAGGATACTAAGATCAAATTCAGTTTGATCTTTCCCCTAACATAGTATTGGGTCCCATTAGATGACATTCATGTGTAAGAAGCTACGCATATATTGTGGAAACTATATCTGGGAGATATAAAGGAGGAATATGTTTTGTGGGAATACATCCAGAAATAGTTCCACTTAGATTTATTTTCATTGACCATAAAGGTAATGAAGTGGTAGGATATTCTCTATCATCAACAGGGGAGTATGTTAGTGCAGGTGTTGGGAATAATGTTCAAGCATCCTCTATATTCTCCCTATATATTTTTCATGATAATGTGTCACATATGAGACATCTTGAAAATGTACTTCGTCCTTCTATCTGGTATGATGATACTAATTTTAACTTTTTGACGTATCTAGTGGTTTAGAAAAAGATACTGTCGATTGAGTGGATTCACATGCAAGGAGGTACACCATGATAGTGAAGATAAAAGGGTTATTCGATGATAATAGTTGACAGTGGAATGTCTCAGGCGCTAGGACTACCAATGATTTTACCAGCAGTGATTCCTCCTAAGAATATTACATTCCATCCATCTAGTGCAGTGGTTTAAATGATTTTCTTATTCACATGGGGATAATGTGTTTCTTCTATGTATTTCTATGCCATAATCATAATATGTATATAGTGGTGACCCCAATTCATTTTGGTACATGTTGATAGGTTATGTGCATCACTCATTGGCAGTTTTGAGTTAGGCAGTTTTAGCAGTTGATACTGTAAGATTATGCTCCACTAGGGAGAGATAGAGAATGTACAGGCCAGCCTCAGAATGTTCCTCATGGAAAGGGGCCATGAACTGAACATCACTGTGGGCGTGGTCGTATTCTAAGAGGCATAGAAGATGGTTTTGGTTAGTTTAACATAGTGGAGGTAGCAGTTACATAGGAGAAAAAGATCAGTAGTGGTACAATCATCTAGTTAATACCCATATTTGTGCCATGGTTTCTTCAATATATTCACAGTACAGTTTTTAACATGCTCTTTCACATGTTCAAGAACTATACATAGAGATGCTTCCCGTACAACAAGAGTTAATTATTCTATTCACAGGCCATACCAATATCTTTCTTGTTCTCCATATGTGTAGACTGATGATGGGACCTCATCATTCTGAGTGATATATTTTCTTGTTAAATATGAAGATATTTGATGTCATCTTAATAATCTAATGGTTTTATACCACTAGTGTTGTTATCCACAACATCTAGAGGATAACATTTTTTTATGATATGGATGGTCAGTGTGTGTTTTTTGTTGGTTAATAGTGCTTTCAGGCATAAAATAAACCTATAGAGACCCTTCTATCCTTTATGGAAGAGTTTTATGTTGAATAAGTGGAATCCAAAATTTTAGAGGATCCCAGGGTGATTGGGGATTTCATGTATTTATTTTCCATATGAGGCTATGGTGATAGCTCCTTGACATGATGTTGAGTTCATGATAGGCATACAACCTAGGTATTCTCCTATTTTGATGGATCTTTATCTGATAGTATCATATGTGTTGTTGGAGTTGAGGATCTAGATAGATAATATTATTATGAAGTTTTTTATATGGACCATTGTGTCATTTTGTGGTGGTATAGTTCTATTTTCTATGATGGTGGTTGGTGGTATGTGGTTGTGTATAAACTACCTGACTTTGATTCAATAAGTGGTCAAAACTCATTATTCTCTTCCTAGGATGGACTTTCCTTTCATATAGTTGAGAGGGGATATTTGGTTATCAAATATAGATCTTCCATATATATATATATATTACTAGATTATAGTGAAAGAGGGTGATATACTAAATAATGCTTCCATATGTATGTATGTGAAGTTCAATTTTGTATTCATGACATTTAGTGTTACAAACACACCACCCATTTTCATGGGTTTTATCTAATCTATGTTCCATGAGTTCATTGATCAGTTAATCATCATATTCATCAATTATATCCTGATATACAAGATACCATCGGAGGATCTGGTCGAGCATCTAAGAACTATCTTTCGTTCTTTTTGATTCCAATAGTTCTAGGGAAGGTTGTCCAAGTGTATGTTCTATACACAAGAGGTTCATTTCCTCAGTCTTGTGGTCAAAAGGGTGTGATAGTATACCCTCCAAATGTCAATGTAGTTGTTTCTTGAGAAGCACCTAATAATTTGAAAGTGGTCGGTTTCTTTCTTGGTCTCACATGCTATTATTCGATATTTTTAAATAATTCTTCATGATTTCCATCCCCATTGATGACATTGAAATTAAAAAATCATGCTTTTGTGTGGAGTCATCATTGTCAGGAATCATGCTGTTACCGATAGCAGATGTTGGTTAGTTATCCAATTCTCATATTTCCTAAGGAAGGGGTGAGATTTGAGGTTTTTGGTGATGCTTCACATTTTGGATGGGCATTAATAATGATGTTGCAGTTGGTAGTAATTTTTTTATTGTCTATGAAATTCTATCTCGATTAGTGTAACTATGAAAACCACGATTTGGAGCTAAATGTTGTTGTGTTTGCACTAATTTTTTGGCGGCATTACCTGCTTAGGGTGAACTTTTTGATCATGACAGATTACAAGAGTTTTAGGTATATATTTTCCCAGCAAGATATGAATATGTTACTATGGTGGTGGGTATAGTTTCTTTCAGACTATAATATTGTGATCTATTACACCTCAATAAAGTGGAATGATGTGATTGATGCATTGAGGAGGAGGACATTTAACGGTGTTGTTAGAGAGTCAGGGGATTCCTTGAGAGAGATGGATGAGTTGCGGCCTTTCAATTAGATTCAAGAGTTTATGGTGGTAGATTCTATATATTTCAGATGACGGTGTAGACTACTATAATATAGTTGGTCAAATGTATCTATGTGATTACATAGAGGGAGAGGTGTTGTGATGTGATGTAGGCCATGCTGATGCTCTGGAGCGATGGTTAGGGGATATTAAGAACAATATTTTTAATTCATGAAACGTTATTTCTTATGGTGGTAATTCATAACGGGGTCCGTTGTGAGTATCATTTCTCAAAATTGGATGTGCACATAGGAATTTATATTTTGTACCATGTCTTGATGATATTATTTGGGTGGCACGATATGAATATTGGATAGGTATTGTTTGTGGAACGATGCATGTTTTTTTAGTAGGGGAAGTTCAATCGTCACGTTCCTAGATGTTCGTTGTAGCCCCTAAATGTTCCTAAGTGTAAATGTGATGACATCTTGATGGATTTGGACACAGGGATTCCCAGGGAAATGGGATCATGTGATGTATCTATGTGATAGTCACGTGGTTGGTGAAATAATCTCACTTTTTAGATATCAAGGATTCAGGCATAGTGGATTCCTTATGAAATGTTATGTGGATGATATGGTGAAGTTACACTGATTTATTAGGTCTATTTTATCATATCGTAACACACCTTTTACCATACAAGTCTGGAGGGTATGTCAACAAGCATTTCACCCCCAGTTAGAGCTCAACATTAATTTCCACCCTAATATAGATGGGATGATAGAACAGACTATCCATAAATTGGTGGATATGTTGCAGTAATGGATATTGGTCATTTGTCGATCTTGGGTATGAAATATATTTTTAGTAGATATTTCATATAATAATAGAAACTACTTGTAGCGACCCAAAGTTTCATTAATAGAAAATCCCTCTTGATCCATTTAAATGTTTCTTTATGAAAAATGTTTTTATAAGATGTCAAATTCTTTAGTTTTACGTTAAGATTTGTGACCGTTACTTTTATAGCCGTTGAATAGTGATCATCTGAGTAGTATAAATATAAGGCTTTAACAAACCCATTTCTACTCAGACAAAGGAAGTGATGGCCTCATCCAGTAGAATTGCCCCTTACGAAGCCCATTTGTCAGAGCTCAGAAAAGAGGTGGTGTCTTTGGGCTTTGCCCTTGACCAAGCCCAAGCTGAGCTTCATCAAGTCAAGCTCGAACGTGATCGTCTACGGGAAAAGTGGAAGTTGATTGAAATTACCACTCGAGCGATGTTATCCGAGCCACCCCAAGAGTCTATCACCATCGCACACCTTACCCTTAGGTCTTATATGGCTATTTTAAGGGGTTATGTAACAAATACATAGCACCATGTTCATGTACATTATTTTTTTATATAATAATGAATATAATTTCTAGTCATTTTTGATACATTGTAATTAGTTTTTAAAGTACAAATGGTGTTTTTAGTTATTATTTAATTAAGAATTATATTTTATTAAATTAAAGGATTTTTGAATTAAATAATATTTTAATAAAATATTATTATTAATATTAAATTAATTTTTTATTAAGTATAAATGATCTTATAATTTTATGAATGCAATTAAAATTTTTATTAAGGTTTGAAATCCATTTCTGTCAAAACCCGTGATTTTTTTTATAAATGTCGGTTTTTATTTTAAATGTGAAAATGCACATATTTAGAAAATTATTTAGATAAAATAAATAATATTTTTGGAATCAGGATGTTGAAATTATCCAACGGTGAATTTTTCATAATTTTTTGAGACAGTCAAATTTTTGGGTAAAAATTAAATACCATTTAAATATATAATGTGTTTTATGACATCATAATGACCCAATGGTGATGTAATAAAATAACATAATCCTTATGTTCATACAATATGTGTTTTATCATTAAAATAATGAGGTTTTGGGTTTGTTTGACTTACTTTTAAAAGCATTAATGGATCCCTCAAGACTTATTCAACACTTTGCCTTTTTAAATTAATTTCCATGGGAGTGTGACTCACCTCCACATAAGCAACCCTAATTTTTTAATAAGTTCGGACCTTGGAATTGTAAAATATTGTTTTCCTCTTTACTTTTCCAGAAACCAAGGGCAAATACCATGGGATGGTTTGTGGTTTGGATTATTTTAATATAAGGGGTCCCAAACCTAAATAATAAAGTATTCTCTCACCTTTCCTATATAAACCCATCCAAGCTCCCAATTCCTCCTCACTAAAATCCCTTGGAGTTCGTCCAACCTCTGCTCTACTCTCTCTATAATCCTCCCAAGGTTCCCCAAGCTCCCAATAAGCCTCTCACAAGCCTCTCTCTAGCCTTTGGAAGCACACTTCCAAGTAAGGGTTTTTTTTTCTTTCTCATTTTTGTCAATTTTCTTTAAGTTGTATTGCCCTTTTAATTTCAATTATGAATGTTGGGGTATGGTTTCTCACCTCCCCCATACTGCCATCTTATTTTTTTAATGATGGGAGACCCCTTTCTCTCTCATTAAAAGCCTCCCTTGTACACCTGTTACTATGCCGAAATTCCGAAAGAAACCTTTTTCTCCTCTTTTATATTCAAGCAATACTTTTGTATCATGAAACTAAATTCCTTTTCAATTTTTGGGACATGTATCTATATGACCTCCTTACTGTCTATTACATGTAAATATGATTAGGAACCCCTTTCTCTCTCATCAACCTTTTTTATGAATTCTTATGTCACGCCGTTACGCTGCCGAAATCACACCGATTTTCTAAGCCAATATCATTGTGTAGTGAATACCATGCCCATTTCTCCATCAAGGGTATTCACCTTTATGCACATTTACTTATTGATTATAAAGTTTCATGTATGAATTCCACATTCCTTTATCATGGAATAAATGATTATGTTTTATGAATCCATGTTTTATGATCCATGTGGCACACTTATGCATGAAATGAAATGTTTAAGAAGGGTGCGCCCTTTATAGCACTCCAATGCATTGGGTAAAGTATAGTATCATGATACGTCATGTGAAATGAGTGTTGACTCATTCTATTTCAAGTTCAACTAGGGTTTACTCTTGATTCAAGTGCAATGAGGGTTTACTCATGCTCCATGTGCAATGAGCCTTGGCTCATGCTAATTCAATGTTATGTGTTGTTGCCACATTTACATGTTATGGTTATCATGCTTTATCATGCCTTTATGTTCATGTTACTCTAATGATCTATTGATGTTCCTATTGCCTAACATGTATTTTACTCCTCATGTTATTCATTGTGTACTCCCTTACTGGACTTTATAGCTCACCCTTTTCTTATGCATGTCCTCAGGTTATCCCATGCAATGCTAAGTACGAAGAAATGTAGTGGTCATTTAAAGGAAGTTTTCAATAAAGATGTTGTATTTCATGTTTAAAGTTTTTATGTAATGATCATAAGACCCAAAGACACTAAACCTCTAGATCTTCTTTGTTGTATCAAGTGAAGTTTTATGTAATAAAGCATGCTTAAGTTATAATATAAAGCAGGGTTGTCATAGTTGGTATCAGAGGATATGTTTAGTTATTTTTGTGATTAGGAAACCCTAGTAAAGCCTTAGATAAAAGACTAAGCATAATAAAAACATCCCTAAGTTTTGGTAAATACTAAGTAAGTGGTTTATCAAAAAAATTCATCCCTGTCTGGATACGAGCAGGTAGAGGCGGCTCTGGCACAGATGTATCCTAGGGGTAAAACCCGAAAACACCGCTTTGATCTAGAATCGAATGGTAATTGGTGCATGACAACGGGCCTTGCTGCACTCTTGGTTACGACACTCCCGGGGGATATGTTTTGATAAATTCACAATCTTAGTATAAACCCTTATTAAGGGAAAAATGCACCTAAGAATATATGTTAGAAGGAAGATCATGAAAAGCCTGGATTGAATCCTATAGACTCATGAGTTAAAGAGATTAAAGTTTATTTATAATTCATCAACTTTTGTCTTTGGATTACCCTTTATGTGTTACCCCTAAATTTCCTTTTATTGCAGACAATGGCCGGTAATAGGAGAACTCGGGCTAACAACCATTGTGAAGATCAGTGTGATGATTGTACTAATGAGATGCCCAATCCAATGGGAGCGAGAATCGCGAACTTTGTCACGCTTCTCTCTCAGCTAACTCAAGTTTTGAATAGAAACACGGGTCAAGAGGAACGTTCAACCCCCCCTAAGAAAGAGAAAGTCTCTATCGAGAGCTTCATGAGACAAAGGCCTCCTACTTTTAGTGGATCATCTGATCCCATGATCGCTGAGCAATGGATCAACTCCATTGAAAAAATCTTCTCTATCCTTCAATGTTCTGAACAAGAGAAGGTTCTCCTGGCGGCTTATCATATGGAGGGTGAATCTGATCAATGGTGGATGTTGATCAAAAATACGAAGCCTGAGGAGGAGATCGAGGCTTTGGAATGGAAGGAATTCCGGAATATGTTTTTCGATAAATATTTTCCGCGCACCCTCCGTCTTAATATGGAAAGGGACTTCCTTTCCCTCAAGCAGAAAGATGAAGAATCTATGGGAGCGTACGAGACAAACTTCAAAAGGCTTTCACGATACGCTTCCGGCTTTGTCGTTACCCCCGAATGCAAGGTTGACCGCTTCTTTGGTGGGATGAAGCCTAGCTTGCGGAAACCAGTAGCGATCCGTGACTTCGACAGCTATGAGGAAATTGTCCGATGTGCCCTCAAGGTTGAAATGGAGATCAAAGAATCATAGGGGTATCATGGGGACAAGAAGCGTAAGGTGGACTTCAATGCTGGTGGTCTGATGGATAAATCCGATGGTGCTAAAAAGTTCCAGCACCCCACTTGCCAAAAGTGCGGAAAGAAGCACCCTAGAAATTGCCTTAGGGGGACGAGAAAATGCATTAGGTGTGGAAGAGAAGGGAACCTAGCTATTAACTGTCGGCAAGAAGGACTTGCGGCTGCGACAGAGGAGAGGAACGCTCCGTTCGAACCTCAACGCGTTGTTAAATGCTACAAATGCAAAGAACCGGGTCATTTTGCGAATCAGTTCCCTAATACAAGGGTTATCGGAGGCAACCAACAACCTCCAAGACAGCAAGGAAGAGCTTTTTCCATCACTTCTGCCGAAGTGAACCCCGACAACGAAGTGGCGACAGGTACGCTAGTTATTCATTCAAGAATAGCTAACGTACTTTTTGATTCAGGTTCTATGCATTCTTTTATATCTCGAATGTTTAGTAGAAAAATCCCAGCACCACCACAAATCCTGGAAGTAAAGTTGTCTGTGAGTACGGAAAATAGGGCAATCATTGCATCCCATGAATATAAGTCCTCCCCTGTTATAATCTGTGGATTGAATTTCCCGGCGAACCTCGTCATACTCCCTTTGGTGTAATTTGATGCAATTCTTGGCATGGATTGCCTTTCCTTATATAGAGCCAACATAAAATGTCGGGAGAGGGAAATCACACTCCATATGGAGAATCGACCCCCGATTCTTTACAAGTGTTAGGAGGAAGATGAATCTCCTTTAGCTCCATCATCTCAAGCATGGATATTACTACCTTATTAGCATGCATATCTGGATCAGATGATTGAGTCCAAGGAAGAAACCACCCTTGAAGAAATGCCTATTGTGAGGGAATTCGCTGAATTATTTCCCGAGGAACTTCCTGGTCTTCCTCCAAGAAGAGATGTTGAGTTCTCAATTGAACTTATACCTGGGGCACTACCAATATCCAAGACTCCATATAGAATAGCTGTTTTTGAGCTTGAAGAGCTAAAGAAACAACTATAGGAGAATCTGGATAAAGGGTTTATACGCCCAAGTGCATCACCATGGGGTGCACCAGTCCTCTTCGTCAAGAAGAAGGATGGGTCAATGCGGCTATGCATCGATCATCGTGAACTTAAAAAAATAACGATAAAGAACAAGTATCCTCTCCCAAGAATCGATGACTTGTTTGATCAGCTGCGTGGAGCACAATACTTCTCCAAGGTGGACTTGCGGTTGGGATATTATAGAGTAAGGGTGAAGAAGGAAGATATCCCCAAGACTGCTTTTCGTACAAGGTACGGGCACTATGAATTCATAGTAATGCCTTTTGGACTCACCAATGCTCCAGAAATATTCATGGACTTGATGAATAGAGTCTTTAGAGATTACCTTGACAAATTTGTGGTAGTCTTTATAGATGATATTCTAATATACTCCAAAACCAAGGAGGACCATTAGGAGCATTTAAAAACTGTACTAGAGACTTTGCGCAAGGAGAAGCTCTATGCAAAGTACAACAAGTGTGAGTTTTGGTTGAAGGAAGTCTCATTCTTGGGCCATATCATCACAAGAAATGGGATATCTGTGGACCCCTCCAAAACAGATGCAATTGAGGGATGGTCGAGGCCAACATCGGTAACTGATATCCGTAGCTTCTTGGGGTTAGCTGGATATTATCGACGATTTGTGAGAAATTTCTCACGATTTTCCAACCCTCTTACCAAGCTAACTCGAAAGGGAGTAAAGTTTTCTTGGAGTGATGAATTCAAAGAAAGTTTCAAGGAGTTGAAAAGGAGGCTTATCACTGCACCCGTGCTCACTTTACCCACAAGTGGGGAGCTTTTGTGGTATTCAGTGATGCTTCGAAGAAGGGATTAGGATGTGTGCTGATGCAGAATGATAAAGTGATATCCTATGCCTCGAGGCAGTTGAAAATCCATGAGCGAAACTATCCAATGCATGATCTGGAGTTGGCGGCGGTGATATTTGCCTTGAAAATCTGGCGGCATTATCTCTATGGAGAGAAATGTGACATATATACTGACCACAAGAGTCTTAAATATATATTCACACAGAAAGAGCTTAATATGAGCCAGAGAAGATGGATAGAGCTCATCAAGGATTATGACTGTTCAATACATTACCACCCTGGGAAAGCGAACAAGGTGGCAGATGCCCTAAGTAGAAAGGATCCAGCGATTCTATCAATGATGAGAATTGAGAAGGATCCAATCTTCTTATACTTATTGAATATGGATGTGGGAATCATAAAGAAGGGAACATCATCAATCCTTTCACAAATGATTGCTCAACCATCTCTTTTGGAAAGGTTAAAGGATGCTCAAAAGGATGATGTGGGAATCCAAGAAAAAGTGGAAGCTATCAAAAAGGGAAAATCCTCAGAGTTTAATGTTAATGAAGAAGGAATTATGAGGTTTGGGAAAAGACTATGTGTTCCATCAAGTTCAGAGCTGAAGAAGGAACTTTTGGATGATGCACATAGTTCAAATTTCTCTATTCACCCAGGGAGCACAAAGATGTATTGAGATCTTCGAGAAAACTTTTAGTGGGATAATATAAAGAAGGAGATCGCTGAATATACATCAATGTGCCTGTTGTGTCAGCAAGTGAAGCCAGAGAGGCAGAAGTCTAAGGGGATGATGCAACAATTGCCCATACCAGAATGGAAATGGGAGAACATCACCATGGACTTTGTCACCGGACTTCCAAGGACATCCAAAGGCAACAATGCAATATGGGTTGTTGTGGATCGTCTTAAAAAGACTGCACACTTCATTTCTATTTGAGAGGATTTCTCTTTGGATCAACTGGCATGGATATATATCAGGGAAGTGGTACGATTGCATAGAGTACCACTATCTATTGTGTCTGACCGAGATCCAAGATTTACCTCTATGTTTTGGAAGAGTCTTCAACATGCATTGAATATTGAACTGAACTTCAGTACGACCTATCATCCTCAAAATTATGGCCAATCAGAGAGGACTATCCAAACACTTGAGGATATGTTGAGAGCGTGCTCAATGGAATTTAAAGGAGGATGGGATCAACATCTTCCTCTAGTTGAGTTCTCTTATAATAATAGTTTCCACTCGAGCATCCAAATGGTACCATATGAATCCCTGTATGGGAAAAGGTGTAGAACACCAGCATGTTGGGATGAGGTCGGTGAACGTAAGCTACTTGGACCATAAATGGTCGAAGAAATGGTGGAGAAGGTGAAAACCATTCAGTAGCATATCAAGGCAGCCCAAAGTCGACAGAAGAGTTATGCAGATAATCATCGATGAGACCTTGAGTTTAAAGTCGGAGACATGGTGTTTTTACGCATATCTCCGTGGAAGAAGTTGATGAGGTTTGGAAAGAAAGGGAAGTTAAGTCCAAGGTACATCGGCCCCTTCAAGATTCTTGATCGTGTTGGGGCTGTGGCCTATTGACTAGCACTTCCACCTACTATGTCCAAGGTGCATGATGTCTTCCATGTATCCCTCTTAAGGAAGTACATACCAGACCCTTCACATGTACTCTCTTCTGAGGTGGTACAATTAGAAGACGATCATTCTTATGAGGAGAAACCAGTGAAGATCTTAGATCGTAGAGAAAAATTTCTATGAAATAAGACAATGCACCTTGTCAAGGTGTTGTGGAGAAACCACAAGTTTGAAGAAGCAACTTGGGAGTCGGAGGATATGATGAAGATAAGTTACCCACATTTGTTTTAGTGTGGGAAAAGGAAATTTTCAAGGGTGAAATTTCTTAAGGGGGGAATATTGTAGCGACCCAATGTTTCATTAATAGAAAATCCCTCTTGATCCAGTTAAATGTTTCTTTATGAAAAATATTTTTATAAGATGTCAACTTCTTTAGTTTTACGTTATGATTTGTGATCGTTACTTTTATAGTCGTTGAACAGTGATCATCTGAGTAGTATAAATATAAGGCTTTAACGAACCCATTTCTACTCAGACAAAGGAAGCGATGGCCTCATCCAGTAGAATTGCCCCTTACGAAACCCATTTGTCAGAGCTTGGAAAAGAGGTGGTGTCTTTGGGATTTTCCCTTGACCAGGCCCAAGCTGAGCTTCATCAAGTCAAGCTCGAATGTGATCGTCTACGGGAAAAGTGGAAGTTGATTGAAATTACCACTCGAGCGATGTTATCCGAGCTGCCCCAAGAGTCTGTCACCATCGCACACCTTACACTTAGGTCTTATGCGGCTATTTTAAGGGGTTATGTAACAAATAAGTAGCACCATGTTCATGTACATTATTTTTTTATATAATAATAAATATAATTTCTAGTCATTTTTGATACATTGTAATTAGTTTTTAAAGTACAAATGGTGTTTTTAGTTATTATTTAATTAAGAATTATATTTTATTAAATTAAATGATTTTTGAATTAAATAATATTTTAATAAAATATTATTATTAATATTAAATTAATTTTTTATTAAGTATAAATGATCTTATAATTTTATGAATGCAATTAAAATTTTTATTAAGGTTTGAAAGCCATTTCTGTCAAAACTCGTGAATTTTTTTATAAATGTCGGTTTTTATTTTAAATGTGAAAGGCACATATTTAGAAAATTATTTAGATAAAATAAATATAATTTTTGGAATCAGGATGTCAAAATTATCCAATGGTGAATTTTTCATAATTTTCTGAGAGTCAAATTTTTGGGTAAAGATTTTAAATACCATTTAAATATATAATGTGTTTTATGACATCATAATGACCCAATGGTGATGTAATAAAATAACATAATCCTTATGTTCGGACAATATGTGTTTTATCATTAAAATAATGAGGGTTTTGGTTTGTTTTACTTACTTTTCAAAGCATTAATGGATCCCTCAAGACTTATTCAACACTTTTCCTTTTTAAATTAATTTCCATGGGAATGTGACTCACCTCCACATAAGCAACCCTAATTTTTTAATAAGTTCGGACCTTGGCCTTGTAAAATATTGTTTTCCTCTTTCATTTTCCAAAAAACATGGGCAAATACCATGGGATGGTTTGTGGTTTGGATTATTTTAATATAAGGGGTCCCAAACCTAAATAATAAAGAATTCTCTCACCTTTCTAATATAAACCCACCCAAGCTCCCACTTCCTCCTCACTAAAATCCATTGGAGTTCATCCAACCTCTACCCTACTCTCTCTAGAATCATCCCAAGGTGCCCCAAGCTCCCAAGAAGCTTCTCGCAAGCCTCTCTCTAGCCTTTGGAAGCACACTTCCAAGTAAGGGTTTTTTCTTCCTTTCTCATTTTTGTCAATTTTCTTTAAGTTGTATTGCCATTTTAATTTCAATTATGAATGTTGGGGTATAGTTTTGCACCCCTCCCATACTGCCCTCTTATTGTTTGAATAATGGGAGACCCCTTTCTCTCTCATTAAAAGCCTCCCATGTACACCCGTTACTATGCCAAAATTCCGAAAGAAACCTTTTTCTCCTCTTTTATATTCAAGCAATACTTTTGTATCATGAAACTAAATTCCTTTTCAATTGTTGGGAAATGTATCTATATTACCTCCTTACTGTCAATTACATGTAAATATGATGAGGAACCCCTTTCTCTCTCATCAACCTTTTTTATGAATTCTTATGTCACGCCGTTACGCTGCCGAAATCACACCGATTTTCTAAGCCAATATCATTGTGTAGTGAATACCATGCCCATTTCTCCATCAAGGGTATTCACCTTTATGTACATTTACTTATTGATTATAAAGTTTCATGTATGAAGTCCACATTCCTTTATCATGGAATAAATGATTATGTTTTATGAATCCATGTTTTATGATCCATGTGGCACACTGATGCATGAAATGAAATGTTTAGGAAGGGTGCACCCTTTATTGAGCTCTAATGCATTGGGTAAAGTATAGTATCATGATACATCATGTGAAATGAGTGTTGAATCATGCTAATTCAAGTGCAACGAGGGTTTACTCGTGCTTCAAGTGAAATGAGGGTTTACTCATGCTCCATGTGCAATGAGCCTTGGATCATGCTAATTCAATGTTAAGTGTCGTTGCCACATTTCCATGTTATGGTTATCATGATTTATCACGCCTTTATGTTAATGTTACTATAATGATCTATTGATGTTCCTATTTCCTAACATGTATTTTACTCCTCATGTTATTCATTGTGTACTCCCTTACTGGGCTTTATAGCTCAGCCTTTTCTTATGCATGTCCTCAGGTTATCCCATGCAATGCTAAGTACGAAGGAATGTAGTGGTCATATAAAGGAAGTTTTCAATAAAGATGTTGTATTTCAAGTTTAAAGTTTTTATGTAATGATCCTATGCCCCAAATACACTAAACCTCTCGATCTTCTTTGTTGTATCAAGTGAAGTTTTATGTAATAAAGCATGCTTAAGTTGTAATAAAAAGTAGGGTTGTCATACTACTCTTCCATTTGGAATGTATTCATATGATGATTTGTAAGGAATAAAGTGTTGTTGAGTAAATAAGGTTTCCTTATGACTTTTCCGTTCCTCTATGTTCTGAAAATCACAAACACCCTATCTTAAGGAAAATTATATTTTCCCTAAAAATTATCTTAATAAAGAGAATTTTTCTTCCCCAAGGATATTTTTTCCTTACCTATGTTTCCATTATTCATTTTATAGTTTCTATAAATATAAAACATTTTCATCCTTAGTGTAAAATTAGATATAACATATAAAAACTCAGAATCTTATAAATCCTTGGCTATAGAGTATTCTGTATTCAGACTCTGAATTCTCTTAAATTCAGACACTAAATACTCTAAAATAACTACTACAAAAATGGTCTATATCTGCTCTCAAAACGGGATTTATCAACGCTAAAAAAGCGTTGTAAAGCTCGGTGTTGTTAAAGGCTGACTTTATCAGTGCTCCTTTAGTGCAGATAAACTGATCCTTTATCATCCCTTCTTTATCGACGATAAAGGTGTAGTTTTTCAGGGATTTTTTAAAGCTGATAAAAGCTTAATTTATCAGTGCTAAAAAAGCGCTGATAAATGCCCTGTCTTCCGCTCTGAAAAAATCTATAGCAGAACACCCAAACACCTGAAAAAAAAATTCAGCATCACAATAAGCTAATTAGAGGAATTATACCAATGAAAAACTAACACATAAATCATAAGCTAATTAGACCATATATACCCATACAACAAGTATACCCATACACCATTAACACATAATTCATAAGTTAATTAAGTACATAAAGAATTCAAGTCAAAATTCAGGGGGTTGGGGGATATTCAAGGGTTTAGGGTGGCTGTCCAAGAGGGGGTAGGGGGTTTCTGGGGGAATGGGGATGTTCGGGGGGGATTTCTAGGGGTGGGGTGGTGTCTAGGGTGTTGGGGGGCTTTACAGGGGATAGGGGTGTCCAGGGGTGGGTTGGTGTCTAGGGGGGGTGGGGGGAAGTCCAGGGGGTGGTGGGGTTGACTCGTACACATCACAAGAGACCCATGAATCTTTCTCCTAAAGGATCAACACAATACGAATGCATTTTGTCAGATTTCCATAGGTTAGTTGTTGTTTTCACTTAAAATTGTGTCTATTTAAACCAAAGAGAGACCCTTTGAGTGCTACCAGCCACACTATGCCTCAGATTGAGTAGAGGATGAATCATACACCTCACAACAAACCCCTGTATCGTTCTCCTAAAGGATCAACACAACCCTATTGTGTTTGGTCAGATTTCTTATGTCAGTTGTTGTTTTCACAAAACATTGTGTCCATTTTAAACAAAAGAGAGCCCCTTTGAGTGGTACCGGCCACACCATCCCCGGGATTGAAGAGGGGTTGACTCTTACACATCACAAAGGACCCATGGATCATTCTTATAATAGACGAAGACAATCTTAATGCGTTTGGAAGGATTTCCATAGGTCGGTTGTTGTTTTCGCTTAAAATGTTTTCCATTTTAAACCAAAGAGAGAATCTTTGAGTGATACCGGCCACAACGTGACTTATATTGATGTGGGGATGACTCGTACACATCTCAAAGGACCCGTGGATCATTCTTATAAAATATTAATACAATCTGAATGGTTTGGTCATATTTATGTAGGTCTGTTGTTGTTTTCACTTAAAATTGTGTCCATTTTAAACCAAAGAGAGACCCTTCGAGTGCTACCTGCCACACTATGCCTCATATTGAGGTAGGGATTAATTTAAAACGTCAAAAAGGACTCGTGTTTCATTCTCCTATGATTTCAACACAATATGAATGTGTTTAATCAAATTTATGTAGGTTAGTTATTGTTTTCACATAAAATTGTGTCCATTTTAGTCAAAAGAGAGACCATTTGAGTGGTACCGGCCAC